>JACMZG010000022.1:8550461-8562961 GCA_018340805.1 Microvelia longipes
ATGACTAAGCAAAAAATTCAGAAAAATCATAAAACGCGGAAAAAAAAATCATAAAATATATAATATATATTTATATATATATATATATATAAATATATATATATATGATATATATATATATATGATATATATATATAATATATATATATATAATATAATATAATATATATATATATATATATATATAATATATATATATATATATGTATATATATATATATATATATATATATATATATATATATATATATATATATATATATATATATATATATATATATATATATATATATATATATATATATATATACATACATATATATACATATATATATATATATATATATATATATATATATAATATCAATAATATTAATATGCATAAGACTTACATATGTGCCAAGTTTTATCGTATTATCAGCATTAGTTTAATTTATGGTTTTTGTTGGATCATATAACTTAAGCAGCTTTGAGCGTGGTCAGTGCCTAGATGGGTGACCGGAGGAATAGATGAAATGACTTTACTACCTGAGGAAGAGCGAAGCAAGTGAGTGTAGCAAATCCGATGTGATGAGGAAAAGTTTTTTTTTTTTATCAAAATGGGATATCCACAAGCAAAGTTATAATATTAGTAAAGTGGTTTGAAAAACTGCACAGAAAGTAGACATTTCGCTGATTTTTCAAAAAATTAACAATTTGTGATGGTTTTGCCAGTGCCATAACTTAGGTTGTAATAATCAAATTTAGAATAATAAATTCTCGATTTATTAGATATTTCATCAGATTTAAATAATGTTCTCTTTAAGGTTTGCACACGACTTACAGGGAACCACTTATTTTAAGAAACCTAAAATTCGTACAATTTCCTAAAATATTGAATGTACATATTCATATGAAAGCCTCCTCTCTGGATAGACAGACTGTGCTTTTTCTTTATCGTTTAAAGTATAAATTCAAAAAACAAGTTTTTTTGAAGCAGTAGAGAATGAATGATATTGAACTCAAGTATTTTCATACTATGAAACGAAGAGTCTCTCCATAAAAATAATTGTTTATTGGCAAGCGCTTTCAACCTAACATGAGGTCATCATCAGTGACTGCACAAATGATGCAGTGTGTGCAGGCACTGATGATGGCCTTATGTTAGGTTGAAAGCGCTTTGTAAATAAACTTTTATTTTTGTAAAGAGACTCTTTTCTTCGTTTCATAGTAGAGAATGAGTTATGCTTTTTTTCATGTCCGGCTTCTGGACTTGACAATGTAATTTAATTGAAATAAACTTTACGAATGCAACTCTATAGAGCTTTAGCCGTCAAATAGGTTTTGTGAGGAGGAAATAATATGAAAGTCGATTTACACTGATTTCATTTAGAGATTAAACATAAATCCATTTCACAGTGTCAACTAATACACTGTTTTATATTATATTTACTCATATTTATGAAAATTCACCTCGCTTAAAATTTTTAATTAATTTTTCACAATGTCATCCATAATTTTTAAAGGCATTACAGCCGGAGGAAATATCCCTACCTTATCATGTTTCCATCTTTCTTAAAATTATTTACCAAGAACAGCCTTATGTTTGAAGAAAAACACATAGTCTGTCTATCCAGAGTGGAGCCCTTCATATCTTGTTTTGTGCGCTCGCTCAAAATATTAGAAAATCGCGCTAATTCCAGCTTGCAATAAATGGATTCCTGTAGGTCGTCTGCAAAACATGAAGAGAACATTTTTTAAAGCTGATAAAATGCCCTCTAAAACTAGGTTTTTCAAAATCGGATAACTTAAACTAAAGTTATGAAATTTGTTAAATGGCTCAAATAAATGCACAAAAAGACAATCATTTTTAAAAGAAATTCGTTGATTTTGCATAAATTAACCATTTTTGGTGTTTTTAATGAGCCATAACTTTGGTTGTAGTCATTTGATTTCGATTATTAAACATTCATTTTATAAAACATTTTATCAGTTTTAAAAATGTTCTCTTCATGTTTTGCAAATGACCTACAGGGAACACGTATTTCAAGAAAACTGAAACATGAGCGATTTTAAAAAATTTAAGTATGCACAATTACATGGAGGGCTTCACTTTGGATAGGCAGACTGTTTTTTCTTCGTAATTTAAGGCATAGTTTCAGAAAAATTTGGTTTGAAGTTGTACAAAATGAGTCACATTTTGTCAGGTTTAGCTCTTGGACTAAAACTGTTGAGATGAGTTAGGTAATCCGATATGGTTCGGAAAAGTTTCGAGATACCTTGTTCCGGAATGTTTTTATATTTAAATAGTAGTAGTAGTAGTAATAGGGTGGGGAGGCAAAGCTAGGCAAATAGGCCACGTTGTTGGGCCCTTCTTGCCAGCCCCGATTCCTTAGTCTACACCACCTCTACCAAGAATCTCTTGGAAAAGTTGATATATTGTAGGATATCTCTCCAACTAAGAGAAGAAAGCTCTTCTTCATACAAGAGGCCTACGCCAAATATGCGGGTACGAAGAGTAGTATAGGCCTCACACTCTGCAAGCAGGTGAAAGGCTGTCTCCTCATAATACCCACACATGGGGCAGCTAGCCTCTGAGATTATGCCTAAAGTATTAAGATGTTTATTTAATCTACAGTGACCGGTCAGAACACTAACTAGGTTCCTAAGGCAAGGCTTGCTGAGGTTAATTAGACAATTTGTATTTTTTACAGTTGGCCCAGTAATGAACATTTTTACTGGTCTGCAACCAGCAAAGGCATGCCAATTAAGTTTTAGGGTGTTCATTGGTAGGGTGTACATATTTAATTAGTATAAAACCATTAATAAATACTACTCGTTTATGGTCATGGGGAGAATTTAATGTTATTAATGAACTTATAAAAAAAAAAGCATTAAATAAATAATAAAATACGTTATGATGTAGTTGTTACTTATGACTAATATTTTTTAATTACCTGAAGCACTTGAAGGGAATTATAGCAAAGATTATTATGTGTATTTTGTATTTTGATATTATTTTCGTGTTCAAGAATCATGGATAAATACATAGAGGGGGCCTATGTCAATACATTGAGATAACCTGAAACATCTTTTTGGCTCTATGTAACCTTATTGAAACCACCTTTAAGAGTGATTTAAGCTTATATTAAATCAATTGTTGTTGGCTTCCTGCACATAGTTTGTGTTTTGATTTGTATTTTTAACGTTTTACTATATAAGTAATTTTGTACTGAGTTTGTGATTATATTTATAAGCGAAAGTGGTCAGGTTACTTTTTCTATGGATCAAAATTTAACTTATAGGGCCCCTCTAGTAATAATATCTCTATGGATAAATAGAATCCTTCCCATAAAGATATTATTACTAGAGGGGTCCTCTAGTAATAATATCTCTATGGATAAATAGAATCCTTCTCATAAAGATATTATTACTAGAGGGGTCCTCTAGTAATAATATCTCTATGGATAAATAGAATCCTTCCCATAAAGATATTATTACTAGAGGGGCCCTCTAGTAATAATTCTCTATGGATAAATAGAATCCTCCCATAAAGATATTATTACTAGAGGGGTCCTCTAGTAATAATGTCTCTATGGATAAATAGAATCCTTCCCATAAAGATATTATTACTAGAGGGGCCCTCTAGTAATAATATCTCTATGGATAAATAGAAACCTTCCCATAAAGATATTATTACTAGAGGGGTCCTCTAGTAATAATATCTCTATGGATAAATAGAATCCTTCCCATAAAGATGTTATTACTAGAGGGGTCCTCTAGTAATAATATCTCTATGGATAAATAGAATCCTTCCCATAAAGATATTATTACTAGAGGGGTCCTCTAGTAATAATATCTCTATGGATAAATAGAATCCTTCCCATAAAGATATTTATTACTAGAGGGGTCCTCTAGTAATAATATCTCTATGGATAAATAGAATCCTTCTCATAAAGATATTATTACTAGAGGGGTCCTCTAGTAATAATATCTCTATGGATAAATAGAATCCTTCCCATAAAGATATTATTACTAGAGGGGCCCTCTAGTAATAATATCTCTATGGATAAATAGAATCCTTCCCATAAAGATATTATTACTAGAGGGGTCCTCTAGTAATAATATCTCTATGGATAAATAGAATCCTTCCCATAAAGATATTATTACTAGAGGGGCCCTCTAGTAATAATATCTCTATGGATAAATAGAAACCTTCCATAAAGATATTATTACTAGAGGGGTCCTCTAGTAATAATATCTCTATGGATAAATAGAATCCTTCCCATAAAGATATTATTACTAGAGGGGTCCTCTAGTAATAATATCTCTATGGATAAATAGAATCCTTCCCATAAGATATTATTACTAGAGGGGTCCTCTAGTAATAATATCTCTATGGATAAATAGAATCCTTCCATAAAGATATTATTACTAGAGGGGTCCTCTAGTAATAATATCTCTATGGATAAATAGAATCCTTCTCATAAAGATATTATTACTAGAGGGGTCCTCTAGTAATAATATCTCTATGGATAAATAGAATCCTTCCCATTAAGATATTATTACTAGAGGGGTCCTACAGGTTAAATTTTGAAATATCGTTAAAGTAACCTGATCACCTTTTCTAAAAATAGAATCAAATAATCAGTACAAATTACAGTAACTTATTTAGGACAACGTTACCAAAACAAAACAAATCAAAACACTAACAATGTGCGGGAAGACAAAAATAATTTATTTATAATAGCCTTAACTCATTCTTGGAGAAGGTTTTAATGAGGTTACACAGAGCCCCAAAAAGATGTTTCAGGTCTCGCAATGTATTGAGATAGGCTATGCCCTCTCTAGTATATATCTCTATGATGCTTCCCCTTATTTTACTGTCTTAAACATAGAGGTATTATTGCTAGAGAGGCCTTATTGGTTGAATTTTGAAACATCGAAAAAGTAACCTGTCCACCTTCAACAATCAATATAATCAAATAAACAGTACACAATTTTCAGTGACTTGTATAGTAGAAAATTCAAAATACGAATCAATATGCGGGAAACCGAAAATAATTGATTAAATATAACCTTAACTCACTCTTGGAGGAAGTTTCAATTATGTTACAGAGAGCCGCTGAGATCCAAAAAATGAGGTTTTAAGCCTCTCAATATATTGAGATAGGCTATGCCCCCTCTCGTGGTATATTTCTAAGTTCTTAAAGAACTCTTTATATTTTAATTTTATATGGTAATTGCATTGTTTCTCCATAGTGTGATTCGAAATTCAACAATTTTACAATAAAAGAATGTAATCCTTATTACAGTTTTAATTAAATTATTATTAGGACATTAATTTAATTATAGTAGAAATTGTAAACATTTTAAAACAATTATAACGAGTTGAAAGCTTTAAACAATTCAATTATTGCTTACCTGTGAAACGTGTCGATGAAGGCCTATGTTTGTTTATGTATATACTGTGGACATGGACATACATTTAAAATTTGAAAATCTTATGAATATGACTTCATACGACCGACTTGATTTCAGTTCATATGAATATGAAGTCACAACTAATTACTTAAATCATAATCATTAATCATAGTAATAATTTTTAAGATAATTAGTTAATAGTATTAAAGACAATAAAATAAAAACTTTACTTTAGAGCCTGAAAACATAGCTAAATCCATTTTTTTATTGAGAGGACTTAAAAAGTATTTTCACTAAACATGCGCTAAAAACATTTAAAACATCGAACATTTTTTTTAAAATTGTTTTTGCATTAAAAACATTTTTTTGAGGTAGTACGTAATTGAGCACTTTATTGGACCGTTTTTAGGATGAGAAGCCAATCATTATTGTTATAGGAGGTTATTTAGTACTTTTCACCTCCGAGGACAATAATGAATGTAAAAAAACTCCTAGGACGTAAAAGTAATCCATATATTGCCGCCATTACTGTAATGTAGCGTGTTCAAAAAACAATCTGTGTAAAATCTTCATGAGGTTTCTTTAAAAACGTTCATTTTTTTGTTTGTTTGTTTTACGTTTGTGTTTTTTTTTTCAATTAAGTATATAGCGCAGTTTATTTAATGAGTGCTACCTCAAAAAATAATAGTGTATGCCATCCGGCTAAGAATGTCTTTATGTCTTGGCAATTTTTCCCGACTCGCTTCGCTCGTCGTTAAATCTGATTGCCGTGACATAAAGACACACTTCTCAGCCTTATGGCATAAATAACTATTTCCTCCCAGGTGGTATTAGATTCACTCCTCACTTTACAGCCTTCTAGCATAATAAACTCAAATTCTCAACTCTCATATCTTTCAATTATTTCCTTTTTTATTGTTTTTTTATGTTTAATTTTATTCATTTCATTATTATTTTTGTTTTTTTTTAATATAATGTTTAATTTTTTTTTGTTTAGGAACTGATTATAGTCAAGTTATTATTTGCACTGCTTTAATTTAATTTTATATCCCAAAGAAAAATCTTCCAATGTTGAACGGTAAGAAATATCATTTCTTTTGTGTTTTTCCGACTAACAATGGTGATGGGATATATTTTTTTTGTTTACATTGTTTTAATATTAATAATTTTTTATTAATTATTCTTCATTTGTTTATTATATTATTTTTATTATTTATTCACTTTTCTACACTTCTTATTCTGTAATTTTAAATACATAAATTATTTATAGATAAATATAAATACATTTATATTTATGTATAATTTATAAATGAATTTTGCTGATTTATGAGTTTGATATTATACTTGGTGATTATGATTCTTATTCAAATCTCTTAACTTAGGCTTGGCGATCTTTAGATTTTCCATGTGTTAGTTAATTTGGCTTAATGAAAAAAAATCCATCATATACAAGAGCAATAAATTTAGGATAAATGATTGGTAGTAAGAAAGTGTAGAAATTTCTTAATAAAAGTCTGTGATAAAATAATTTTATAATTTAATTTTTATTGTTAATACTAATACTTTTAAAATTAACTATATTAATACTTTTAAAATACATAAAATTAACTCTAATATAGGTAAATTTCAAGGTATTCTTTTTATATTTCAGTTTATAAAATATTAATAAAAAGTAGTTGAATAAAGCTTAATAACTTAGTCATAGTGTTGAAGTGTTATCTGGTGTCTTACTGAAACACTACATTCAAACTATTTAAAATGTCTCATCAAAAAGATCTGCCTCAAATGCCAAAACGTCGAGGCCTATGGAAGTGTAAGTTTTTAATACGAATTTGATTTGTTTTTCTACTTATGATTCTTCACTTAAAAATACTTTATAAGTATATACTTGTCATTTAATGTTACAAACTTAAAATAATATTGTATAGGAGGAAGCATACACATAAGCAATCTACTGTTAACACAGATGCCATAGACATGTATTTCCTAGAGGAGACACTCTCTATCTCAATACACTGAGAGACTGAAACATCTTTTTGGGGCTCTCAAGGGCTCTGTGTAACCTCATTGTAACCTTTCCCAAGAGTTAAATAAGGTTATAATGAATTAATCATTGTTGGCTCTCTGCACAATGTTTATGAGTTTTGTCTTGTATTATAAACACTTTATTTAAACTAATATTTAAACCAAGTAGGGAAACTCCTATGCTAACCTGTGTAAAAAAATTCAGACACACGTATAGCTGATAATTGACTCAAAAATAAAAATAACTAAAATTGGAATAACTATGCATGAGCCTTTTTAGGATTTACGCCTTTTTTACTTAATTTTATTGGCAACCTTAAAAACATTAGTTGAGATTTACTTTGTATCTTGTTTTCGTACTTCAATATGTACATGATAATTTAATGATTTTGTATTAAATTCTGTGAAATAATTGTTACAATAATTAAGTTAAAGGAAAAGAGAAACTATAGTAAAGGTAAATGTTTTTATTAAGATTTTGAAGAAAATACAGACGACAGTGTATTTATTGCCTTAAATATAACTTAAAATTACGATTGCTTTTGTTATATTCAAA
Organism: Microvelia longipes; assembly: GCA_018340805.1. Lineage (NCBI taxonomy): Eukaryota > Metazoa > Arthropoda > Insecta > Hemiptera > Veliidae > Microvelia > Microvelia longipes. The sequence continues at coordinate 8,558,446 of JACMZG010000022.1, forward strand.
CATTTTAGATTAAAGTGGTTAAATTACTAATTAAAATTAATATTTGTGGGGGAAAATACAAATATCACTCACAAAAATGTACTAAGTAGGGCACACGAAAAAAAGTTTAATTAAACTTAACTAACCTAATTAAAACTACCAAACGTATATTGTATTTGACAAGCGTTTGACTCTATTGTATGTGACAATGCGTATTTCTTACACAAATTTTAACATTTTATACTAAAATGTACAAAGAAATGCTATAAAACAAACATTTTGAGTACCGTAAATAGTTTGTTTACATTTACAAGGGTAAAATAAGATGGATGCGCCCATAGGAAAATTTGAGCCAACTCCCTGGTGGACAAAATGTAAACTACGTGCCAGGTCTGACTGAAATCACATTTGTTTCCCTACTACTTGGTTTATATATTACTTATCACTTTATGTATAAGTTACAGTTTTGTACCATACAGTAATTTTAAGTTCATCTTGAAATAGATGTCTGAAATACCATTTACAACAACACTTAAAATGGTTTTTAGTTTGCTAAATAGGATTTAGGTTGAAACATAAAAACTTAACTGTTATTAATATTACTCTTTATAATACTAATATTATTCTAAGTTACCAACCCTCTTTAAAAATCATCTGGTATGCTTACTTAGAAGAATTAATGTCAAAAGGAAACATACTGAGGATTACATTGACATGGAAATGTGCTTAACGTAAGCATATATTAATGTGTAAGAGCTCTTTGTCTAATTCGAGAAAATTAAACAAGGGTGTGTTCCTCTTAGTTTAATATATTTTTTATTATTTGGGCACAAACGAGGAAAGAAAAACCATCGATTACAGCATCAAGACTATATTTCGCTCCCTTCTCTCGGAGTATGATCACGTCTGTAATAAATATTAAATAATCAATTAGACAACGTATGATTGTAATTTATAAGTGCTGAATCAAATTAGAAAAATAGAAAACAAAAAACTAACTGCAAAATTAAATATAAACATACCAACAAATGGTAATCCTAATACGACTGATAGCTGTTTAGCTAAAGTCAATAAAATTTTAAATTAATATTCAATTGTGTAAAATATAAAAAAACAAAAAAAAATAAACAAGAAAAATAAAATTTATAAATAAAAGAATCACCTAAATAAATTGATCACTGTAAATGATAAAATATTATTATTACATAGAGAAATTGAAGTAAAGTAAATACTAATTACTCACGATTAAAATAAAAAGTAAATTCAATTGAATAAACCAGACTAAAAGTGAGAGCAGTATCAATATATAGGAATTAAATAGAAAAAGTCAACTACTAAGAAAGAAAATGAACACCTACTAAATGGAATAATAAATATAGAAATATATAAGAAATATAGGATACACAGATAAGGGTGGGGGAGTTTTCAAATAAAATATAGATGGTTAGTATTATAATGTATTATATTATATAATAACAACATATTCCACGTGTTAATTCCTTAATAGTCAAAATAAAAACAATAAATAAATAAAAAATGTAAAAATAATAAAACTTACAAAATAAGATATAATAAACATAAAAATTAAAAATAAATTACAAAATGAAATAAAATGTGATACTTAAATAAATAAATTAATTAAAAATAATAGTTATATATTACTTAAAGTTGAAAACTAATTATTCATTCAGAATAGCGCTGTAGAACTTGATATATTAAAATTTTAATGACTTAAGCTTAACAGCTTGCACTCTTATTAGGATTACCATTTGTTGGTATGTTTATATTTAATTTTGCAGTTAGTCTTTTGTTTTCTATTTTTCTAATATTGATTCAGCACTTATAAATTACAATCATACGTTGTCTAATTGATTATTTAATATTTATTACAAACGTGATTATGCTCCGAGAAGGGAGTGAAATATAGTCTATAATCGATGGTTTTTCTTTCCTTATTTGTGCCCAAATCCTAAAATTAAACAAGGGTTATTTTAAAATTTTGTTTCTTCTTTGTTTGTTTGACACTTTAGACAACTTTAAATTTGATTGAAAGCCCTTATATTTGATCTATATTTTAAATAGCCTAACTAATACCTATATCACTGTTTATTGTGAATTCTACACAGCATAACTTTCTTATAATTGATACAACAAAAAGGAAAGTTGTGCCAAATTAAATATTCGAGTAACTGTATATTAATCAGACATTTGCACTTTGTAAAAATGTTTTATAACATATTGGTAACACTTACTCACTGATATTACTATTTTAATATTTTTTAAAAGGAGTATTCATTATATTTTATTTTTGCAACAAGTTAAAAAATAATTGACCGTGATAGTTAATTAAATAGTATCTTATTTTTTTGGAGACATTATATTTGGCTTTTTGTTTTAAATATATCTAATAATATATATTAACATATTGAAATGTTTTTCTTTTGATTTTTCTGATTTTTTATTTTTTTTTTACATTTTATCTTACATTCTAATCTTATATTAATAATATTTCAGATCTATTATTGTATTCCTTTTTTTATTGTAAGGCACAATATGTCTCTTGAAAATATATATTTCCTGTTTATGTGTGTTGCTAGTTCTTCAACTAACAGTAAGGAATAAGATCAAATGTTGGTCACTTCTGTAGTAAATATTGTTTAAAAGCGGAAGTAGTAAGACACATACGTGACATTATTGAACACTTTGTTTAGTAATGGAATAGTGCAAACCTTACTACACTGCTCAATTTATAAATTTCGACATGAAAAAACAGCTGTTGTAATAGAAGCAGCAGACATATTGTTGTAATCAATAGCATGGTGCAAGGCTGCAATTCTGATACTGGTGATCCACTCCTTTTTGAGGTTGTTAACCAGATATGGTTGTCCGTAGTCTTTGTACCTTTTCATTTCATTTTTTTTTTATAAATACATTTAATTTTTTCTTAAAAATCACTTATCAACTTTATTTTTTTTATTTTATAAGTATTTCACATAGTATTTGTTGGTTCTTCTGCTAATTAAAGAACAAGAACTTATTTTGCTCAATTAAGCTAACAAAGTAGTTGTTAAAAGCAGAAGTAGTTAGATACCTGTGTGACTTCAGTGAGCATTTGGTGTATAATGAAATTTTGCCAACCTTATAGGTCTATAATAGGGTGCTAGATTTAGATTTTGCAACTGTTGATGCACTCTTTAAGGTTGTTGCCCAGATGTATCGGTAGAGTTAACTCAAATAACATCACTCATATGTTTAATACACTCTTCTACATCTTCCCCACTGTCTTCTCATGCCAGGAGGACAAGCTCTTTCAGGAACAGCTATTATTGACGATTCCAATATAGTTACACTTTCCGGTGGTTTGGATATTGAATCATCTATATTTTGTGGTATCCATCTAATAAATGTTGTTATTCTAGTTTTATTTGGTTTGATTGAAGTTTGATTTATCGTTTTTGTCAAGGAAGTATTTGTAATATTTTGAGAGGAATTTAAGCTGTTTTTTGAGAAGGACGAATCCAAACTTTTTCCTGACACTGTCTCTGTGTTGTTTACTGTAGATGTATTTGTTTTATTTTTTGATAATAAAGAATCACCATTAAATGTATTTGATTTATTTTTTGATAATAAAGAATCACCATTAAATGAATATGATAATAAATTATCATTATAGCTTTTGTCTGGTTGAATTGCCATAGATGACTTATTTGTATCAAAACTTTCTGTTGAAGTTGAAATATTGAGTTCATTCAAATCACCATTACCGCTATCCCACGTTGTTCTCGACACTTCAACAAAAACCGTCGTTAATCGCTTGCCATACTTTAATTCATCAGTTGGGTTACAATCCACTTTAATGACTGAATCGTAAAATAGAAAAGTCAGCGTTAGGACCGCACTAGCAAACATTTTATAATGGACTGAAATTTATAACTCATATCTGTTAAACATTTGAAATACATCTGTTTTATTTCTGTGTAACAACTCTGGTTATGACTTATCTCTCAGCAATTCACTTCCAAATATTTAATTACAATATAATTATTTTTTAACTATACTAACCAACAAATATTTATCATACTAAAACTGTATATGTCATTTTATTTAATTGATCTTATTAAATTTTCCTCCATCGTTTTAATAATTATTAAACACATCTTTTTTATTTTCATTGAACATGAAAATACAAAAACAGAAAATCGTTTGTCTAAGCTAGTAATGATAAACATAAATAATGAAATAAACTTGTAAAACCTCAAATGGAAATTTTTCTAGAGTTTCACTTGTTAACAAATTAATGTACTATTTTTTGATTGACAACTATTTGAAACTGGTGCGCAACTTTTGTTTCCCATACTTGTTATTGCACTTGAAAATTTTTTATTATTAAATATTAAAAGTTATTTTTAACAAGACTGTAACTTCTATTGAATTGGCTTGTTTTTTATCAGTGAATTACAATTTTTTTAGTGTTATCAGAAGTATTTTTTTGAAATAAAGCAGAAGTTTATTGTAAATAGAACAAGGTTTTAAATAA
>JACMZG010000022.1:8565461-8901941 GCA_018340805.1 Microvelia longipes
GAAATTTAAAAAAAATTAATTGTGATTAAAAGACCACAAATACAGTAACATTGCTGTTAATGAAAAATAAAAGGCCTTTTAGACTTATGCTGCCATCTGCTATTCATTCCTCTACCACTAAGCTTATGGGACTAGTTAACAATATCTGCAGCTAAATCACTCCTCTTTTATTTCAATTGTTTATTCTCTCTCATCCCCCTTATCATTAGTTATATTATTTACTGTTAATATCCTCTCTTTAAGTATTATTATTTTTTTACTATATAATTACACCTATACTCATATACTTATTAAAGTGTATCTGATCTAATTGGCGATGCCTCCCTCAGACAGCCGATAAGGCTATCAGGTAAGGCTTAATAGAAAAATTTTGTTAAAAAACACTTGTGTACTTTGCTAAATAAAGCTATTTATTATTATTATTATTATTATTATATTTCTTGATACTTTTTTCGGAATGTCTGTTGGAATCAAAAATGTAAACAAAATTGACAGGTCCCCATTCAATTAAGTACTGGCTTCCTCAGGTAACACCATTCCACCCCTAAGGATTTATTCACTTTTTGGTCAACTTAGTCCTTTAGTCAACTTAGTCAATTTAGTCCTTAATATCATATGTAAAGAATGCTAATATATCTTTATTCATATTATAATATATTAGCATGTTATATAATGTGCTAATATAAATATATTATTTTAGCATAATATAATAAATATGATGTTGTTTTAAATGTGACAATCAACAAAGATCATATTTTTTTTTAAAGTGACTGACTATATTTTTGATACATTAAAAAAATGATAGAACAAAAATAATATAATTTTAAAGTTGGAAAGCTGGAGATATTTAATAAGCAATAAATAGCAATATCCGTTATATAACCGAGTATATATTGTGGCAAGGAGCTTACTTCCAAGGGCAAGTTCTCTTACCTCATTACCTTTTATTTTAAACCTTTTTCTAGGTTTTTGTCTCTTGGTAGGGTTTTAAAAGAGCATTTTAACTCTTATTTATTATTATTAAAAAGACAAACCTGTAACCACCGTAGTTATTTTATAATCCTTTTCTTTCCCTATGTTTTATAAGAAACATGTTTTAAGTCTTATCCTTTGTCTTTTTTTAAATTGAGAACACAATAAAAGCATTGGACCTACGTCAATGGATTTATGAAAGTTTGGACACTTTTTAATTTAAATAGTAAGCAAAACTTAAAATAAGGTAAAATATTGTTATTGATGAATGTCAGAATTAATAATTATAGACATAGCCTGGTTAGTTACTAGATGGTTATTCAATTCAATATAAACAAACCAAACGCATTCGGAGGTTATAAGCCTGACTTTTTTATGAATAGCCTGGTTAATTTCAAGATGTTATAAATTTATAAGGGGATTAAATTTGATTGAAATGTCAGAGGTTATAACACAACTTTTTTTTATGAATGACGTGCGATGTCATTGGAGGAATCAGTAAAGGCGTTTAACATTAAAAATGAACTATTTATTCCTGCAATGACATCAATTCCGGACTATAACCTAACATGTCAAAAAAATTGATTTCATTCTTAAAAACTCTCCAATCGAATCACCTTACAAATTTTATCAGCTTGGGTTATTTATATGTATAATTTAAAATTATAAAGTACCTGTGATTGTCCCCTTAAAGTTGTTTGTTGTGGGCCACAACAACAAACAGCACAACAACACTTTGGTTTATGTTGTTTTTTTAGTCCAAAAGCAACATTATACTACAATTTAATTATCACATGTTTTAAAGAAAGCGAGTATTAATAAATTTTATTTATAATACAAGCATTTCTAATGATACAAATAATAATAAGGCTTAACCACCTTAGCTGGGAATAGCCTCAAAAACCCTGAAACAAATAATAATAAAATATTAATAAATTTTAAATTGTTTTTATTTTTAAATTTAGCCTTTTCATATTAATCAATTCGTCTGAAGAGCTATTGGTCATTGGCCAAATTTAGACTTAAAAGTTATTATTTTTTCCAGTCTGATAACAAGAAGGAGTCAGAGAAGTTAATAAAGAACATAATCAAAGTAGTCATAAAGATAGGAGTGCTTTATAGAAATGGACAGTTTGGAGAGAAGGAAGTTCAGGAAGGCGAAAGACTTCATAAAAGACTGCATGCTGCTGCCATGGCTGTCATGTCTTTCCACGAGGTTGAATACTCCTACGACAGGGTCTATCTTACTAAACAGGTATAGTTGTTGTAGAAGCTATATTGGAGCTATTTGTTAAAAATTATACAAGTCTAAAGATGTGTAAATTTTCTATTACCTTATTTCCTATCTATTTCGAGTTACACAAATTTCTGCATTAATCTATTGAAGTAAGTGAATGAATTTCATAAGCATATGCTTTCATCTTATGAACCACGAAAAGACTAATAATTCAGAATAACCAGTACTTAATTTGTATGTAGATGATTCTGAAATTAGATAGCTAGATTGTGACATTTTAGTGTTGGAAATACATTTAATAAGGAGGTACAGTTCCTGTTTATTTCTCTTTACTTTCTTCTATAATATCTATTTTGACACTTAAGGGAAACAATACACTCTACTTCATCTAACAACTATATTACGACCACACTTCTGGTCATAATCATGTCTGAAATCAAAAATAAATAAATAATAAATTGAAAACAAAACTAGAAAATTAACTACAAGAAGATTAGAGAATTAATTAATGATGTACTACTTACAAGAATGGTGATAAAAGGTGATTTTTGATACTTACTACCTAAAATAAAAATAATTATCAGAATACCTTCCTTATAAGAATATCACCATTCTTGTAAGTAGTACATCATTAATTAATTATATCATATTCTTGTAGTTTATTTTCTAGTTTTTGTTTTCAATTTATTGAATGTTATTTTTATTTTTTTGTTTTTAGACATGATTATGACCAGAAGTGTGGTCGAAATATAGTTGGTAGATGAAGTAGAGTGTATTGTTTCCTCTAAGTGTCAAAATATATATTATACAATTAATCATGGGAAACAACGAAAACACAGTTTACTTTCTTCAATTTTTTTCACCTATTAGTGTTAATTTATATTTTATTTAGGAGGGAAGCATTGCATTAGCTAAAAAATCAAACATAAAACCCACATTTTTCATAAAATTTTGATGTTTTAGTTTCGACAGATTCTAAATATAAACAAATAAATTGGTGTCTGTATGTATCAAAGAATATATAAATAAGGAAAGATTTTCAAAGGATTTATTATTTCAGACAAGAAAAGGTTTGTTCCGTTTCCAGTTAACATGAGTGCTAGTATGCAGTGGCAGACAGCCAAATAGACCCGAGGAGGGTTTGGCCTAAAAGTGCCCATGGGGGGGGGGGTTCTCGGAAGAGTTTACTTTTAACTAGAGTAGTATTAATGATTATAGCAAGCTTAATTTAATTTCAATGTAATAAAATTAAATCAAATAATATTATTTTATTTAAATAAATTAAAATAAACTTAAGTAAATAATATAAATAATTAAGTATAAAATAAACTTTAGTTTGTTCATATAAAGAAATTTTTAACTAAAATATTTTATGTTTAATCTTTAGGGCCCTTTTGTACTGCATTAGAGCCCTGATAAAGTATGTTAGTAGCCCCTTGAGGCTCTAGTCTTCAGTTTGGGACCTTTAAAGGTCCAAGTATAAATAATGGAGGCCTTAAATTACCTAAATTTAGGTAACAATTTGAGAATATTTTTACATACTTTAAAAACATTTGTCTCTAGGAGCTCTTTAGGCCCTTTCTTAGAGTATTGGGCCCCTTTGATTCTTGAGTTATGAATATATCAAATAATAAATAAGTTAATAATATTTTTAATTTTTGTTGTTTTTTCTTTGTTTATTTATGGCTCCTTGAAAAGGGGCCATAACTTTTGAAAAGTCCGCCCCTGCTAGTATGTAATTTATTAGTTTCACTATGTCAACTGCGAGAATGCTCCCCTGTTTTTTTTTTTATTTTAGCTAATTACTTCTGGTACTTGTACTGGTACTGATTTATATAAGTATTTTCTTTATATAATTATAACCTATGTTAAGTAGATACTTGGGCTGTTATAATGGTAGTAAATAAAACGAGATGATTTCATAATATCTTAGAAAAGTGGGGAGACTTTTCTGGTAAGGAAGTTTAGTTTCAGAGCTGCCCCTAGAGGCCAGCACTGAGTATACCACTACTTCTGTCAGACTCTCTTGTTTACCCTCCGACATTCTATACCTATTATATTCTCTGGCATGTATATAAGTGGATGTCCACATTTCTTGTAAACAGGCTACAGCTCAAACAGCTGAACCAATTTTAATGAGATTTGACCCTAGAATCAAGTCCCATGAGAGGAGGAACTGATATTGGGATTACTACAGTATGGTGTATCAAAATGTTGTCTATAAAACTTTTCAAAAAATACTAAAAAATTACAAAGTAATATTTGTTTGATAAAAAGTGTTTCTAATAGTGTTTGAAGTATTCTTAATAGAAATAGGCCTTAACCACATTTATAGCTTGCTTTGACTCACTGTACTCACCGTGGCTTGCTCTGTATATAGTAATTTTTTCAATTAGAAGTGTTATGTCATGTTTGATACATTTTTATTTAATATATGGTATATTTAATATTTACTTTATGAAGGCTTCAGTCCTTTTTAAAAAAAATAATTGAAAATAAAGTGAAATGAGTTATTTACTCTTCATAAATTTAATTGTTATTACTATTTATAAAAGTTCTAAAGTTGTTTTTATTTAAGGTAAAATTAATGTAATTAATATAAAATGAGGGATGCATTTTATCCCTATAATTTGGAAGTTCGTTCTATAATTGGCAGCTTGTATTTATCATAATCAAATTGGAAAAAAAATATTTAACATTACTTTTTTCAAGCTATTGTCTTATTAAAATTATATCACAAGAAAATTTTCAGTACACAAAATTTTGAAAATGTATCCTTTGAGTTTGATATCAAATTTTTTTTATAAAAAATATGTTTTTGGGTGGTTGTAAGGTTGGCACTTTACCACCTTACGAATAACAGTTTCGAAGTATTTTTACTATCTGTACAGACCCCACAAACATTTCTAAAATTCACAAATCTTAATGTATTGTTAAATTGGACTGAAATTTTTCACACATATGCTACTGTATGCCTTACAATCATACAAAGTTTCATTGTATTATCAGTATAAATGTCGGTTTTATTGATTGACATGAACTTTATGTCATTAATTGACATGTAAATTTTTTTTCTTGAATACATTTGAAAATTTGGTTATATCATTGCAGTATGCCACTTATAGAAAACAAGTAAGATGATGAACTTACAAAGTACAATCATCTGGCAGCGGAGAGGCCTCAGGGAGGCGCGGGGGCCACGAAGCGGCCCTCAATGCCGACACCACGGAGTGGCAAAGTGGCCGAAAGACTCTGGTTTTCAGGTGACACCAGTTTGATACACCATGCTGCGCCAGTTTGCTGTTGCATGTTTACAAGAAATGTGCATGCCATATTAGATTAATTTCAAAATTTAATCGGATCTTCCTCTCATAGGATTTTTGTGCTGAGTTTTATATAAATTGAATCAGCCGTTTGAGTTTTAGCATGTTCACAAGAAATTTGTACTTCCATACACTCATACATACTTACAGATATCAATATTTTATTGTATTTTTGGGGTCTGATCTGTAGGCACTGAAATGCAGGCTTTTGATGAAAAAATTGGTTGTTATGTATTTTGATAATGCAATGCTTTCTGCTCCTTTTAGAAGGTTGGGAAGCAAAATTAATTTTAACATGTCATTTTTAATTTGCAGTTGACAGAGTGTCGCAGCAGTGTCAAGTCTCTGGTTTCACCACACCTAACTCTCAAATCCTTGGCCAGAATCGATTCTGTCTTCGATTTCTTCTCAGATCCCACCTTCTTAGATCATATCTTCACTAAACCAGAATACAGGGATATAATGACGAGATTTGTAAACGATTTACACAAAGCTATGGATGAGGGTGGCATGTAAAAGCCTAAAGACCTTGTCGGCAAATTGATTCAGATTGCTGATCAGATTACTGATCAATTTGCTAATTCAGATTGTTGATTACTTTAGTGATTCAAATTGGTGATCAGATTACTAATCAGTTTGCTGATTCAGATTGGTGATCAGATTACTAATCAGTTTGCTAATTCAGATTGCTGATCAGATTACTAATCAGATTGGTGATCAGATTACTAATCAGTTTGCTGATTCAGATTGGTGATCAGATTACTAATCAGTTTGCTGATTCAGATTGCTGATCAGGTTCTTTTACTTGTTAAATTATTTGATTGTTTGACAAGTCAAATTTTCAGTAATATTTCATATCATTATTCCAAAAATAGCTTTATATCACTAAAACAATTATAATGTTCATTGTTGGTCCAAACTGTACACTTTATTTTGTACCAAAAAACCCTATTTGTAAATAATTATTCATATTGTTTAAAACTTTAATTTATAAAATTAGTAATAATTTTATACTTCTTTGGTAAGTCACTCTTATATCTATAATAAATGTTTAATAATAATCTGAATTTAATAATTTAAGTAAATAATGTGGTTTGAATATAACATTGGCAAGTAAATAGGGTAGATATTCATACATAATCATAAGCACTAGTCTTAATTTGTCCAAAATTTGTAATTATATAATAAAAAATAGTTTTAACATGTATTGAACCATTAAAAAAATACTTGTATTTTTTGTACCATTGGATTTTTCAAATATAAATTTTGTAAAATCCATTTTAATAATCACCCTAACAAATTGTCTTGGTCTAACAATAATTATTTTTAAATTTTAGCAGAGTTCTTTTGGCAGTAGCTTAGTTCACAAGATTTATTGCATGTAATTGTAAACCATTAGAGTTAAAAAAAATATTGCACGTGGTGGTCATTTAGGTTAAAAATCTCTCTTTAAAAACTTTTTCCGTGAAATTTATTTTAACTTTGGATTAGGACATTGTTGGTATCATAAAGTGAAGACAAAAGTTGATAAAGGGCATAATCAAAGTAATGATTAAGATTACAGTACTTTATAGAAATGGACAGTTTTGTGAGAAGTAAGTTCAGGAAAGTGAAAGACTGCATACTGCTGCCATGCTTAGAATAATACTATATATAGAAGGAGTATAACTTATAACAGCAAAGCCGGTTCACTGGTGGTCTTAAGTAATACTGCCACCCTAACAATTTACAATTTTCTTTTATCAAAGCTTGCAATACTTCTGGTTGCTGAATTATTATGTTCTATAATTAATTATTCATAAAATACTAATATAAATATTAGTGCATTCCAATATTTTAAGCATTTTTAATTAATATTATTTTAAAAGTAGTCCTCATCAACTAAATGTAAATTCTTGTATTCCGCTACCCTTTTGCCACCTAAGACTGATTTTATTAAATACTCAGCAGGTGTTTTAAGTTATTATATTTGTTCTTTACAATATTTCTTCATTGTTGGATATTTATGACACATATTTAAAATAATATTTTGTTGTTAGGGTGCTACTCCTACTTATGACCAGCAGTCAACCGGCTTTCGTGATATCAGTATTCAATTCAATTTCAATTAAAAAATACTTTTATTGCCAAGAATAAATCAAGTTACATAAATAGAATTACATAGAATTACATTGTTAGGGATCATATCCTCCTTCTATATTAGTATTATTCTAAGCTGCCATGCCTTTCCATCAGGTTGAATACTCTTATAAATCTTACTACTCTATCTTATCTGATCTAGTCTGATCTTACTACACAGGTATAGTTGTTGTTAAAACCAAAATGGAGCTATTTGGGGCGTCAGAAGATAAATCAATTTTTCATTGCCATGTTTCCTATCTATTCTGAGTCAGTAAAATAACTCTAATGTTGATATTTCCACAGAAAATCTATTGAAATAAGATAATGATTTTTACATAATTACTTGCATCATATGAACTATAGAAAAAAATAAGAATTTAGAATTATCAATACTATTTTTTTAATGTGGATACTTCCGGAATTGGATAGCTACTTAATTGTGACATTTTAGTGTTGGAAATACAATGAAAGAGGCGATTCTAAACAGAATACATGTTTACTTCATAGCTCTCCAATAATACAGTTTTTATGGAGAGATTCTTGTCCATTATATATTATCAAGTTGACATTAGATAAAGTCTAGAGTAAGTCTTGTGGAAGATTTAACTCAGTACAATAACATGTAAACTTAGACAACATGCATACAATAACATGTATTCTTAAATAACATGCATGCAATAACACATATACTTAAATATTTCATAACTTTTTCTTTTTCATTCTAAGTATTAATTAATTTCCATAAACAATCCAGAAAAGTTTTGATTTATAATCTAATTGGCTTTAAGCCAAAGAAAATTGGTAGCAAAGTATGTTGCTTAGTAACATGTACACTTAAATAACATTTATACTTAAATAACATACATGCAATAACATTTATACTTAAATAACATACATGCAATAACATTTATACTTAAATAACATACATGCAATAACATTTAATAACATACATGCACTCACATTTATACTTAAATAACATACATAAAATAACATGTATTTTTTTATGTGTTACAGCTACAATTGTTGTACAATAGGTTTCTTATTATCATTAAAAAGAAATTAATTAGTTTTTATCTTTACTTAAGCTGATAAAATAGTCCTCTAATTAAATATTCTAGTTTGTTATCTCTTATGAAATTTTCCCAAAGAATTATTTATTTATTTCTTTAATTAATATATTTTAATTTATGTAAATTTGTCATATTTTAATTATTAATATTTAGTATGCCAGTTGTTGCAAATATTAACTTTTATAACGTAAGTTAATATTTGTATATAACACTCATTTAATGATTTTTAATGATTTTTCTATCCAAAATAAGGCACAATTCTTTTTATGTATTATTTTTTTTAGTCAGGTTAGCGTCCATAAGCAGGCCCATGATTAATTAAGCATGTTATACTAGTTGATAATAGCATTTAACTTTGAAATTTGAAAATAGTAAAAAATCTATATTGAGTTTCTAAATTAAATTAAAAGATAATTTAAGATATCTTATCGAATAATTAGTTATTTAGTCATTAGTTTTATTTTTAATTATTAACTTTATTTTAGTTTGTAAGTATTTAAATGATATGTTCATGTCCTGAGTCATATTACGTACTATAACTGTTTATATGGGATTCGATTTCGTGGTTAATATACCCAAATAAAATCCTGTTTAAATTTTCTTTTTTAAAGTTACTTAATTTTATTTATTGCCTACAATGTTATGATGATCCAAGATCTTAGTTATTACAACTATAAGTTGGCTTTTTACCAAAAAAATTAACTAAGTTGGATCGTTATGTATTTATTTATTATATTTTAGTGTCTAATTTTTTAAATAATTATTTAAATATGAATAAATAAGTATAATTTTTCTCATTAAATGCTAAAAGGATATCTGTTTTATTTCTTATTAATTGTTTATTAAAAATTGTTGTTTTTAAAATCACCAATAAAATGTAAAAAATAAAGTAATTTCAAGAATTTTTAAATGGTCGGTTTATTTATTTATTTCTCATTTAAAGCAATTGAAAAAATATTAAACAAAAACAGTTTTGGGATCTTATAAATACAAATTTTAAATTCAGCTATGGTTATTTATTTATAAAATTAATTTGTATATATTGTGTTGTAGGTTTTATTATTTATTAGTTATGATTGTAGATAAAATTTATTTCGATGAGGTAGTGTTACACACACTTGGTGTATTTGCATTGAAAGTTTTAGTTTTGTACAATTTAAGCCTGGACTTCATTTGAGATATAAGATATCCCTTAGAGTAGTGTATATATAATATATATATATATATATATATATGATGAGATCTTGATTAAAACTGAAGAACATTTCTTGACATTTTGGTTTTGAATTTGTAATTGTATGTTTTATTTATTTATTGTGGTGCTTAATCAGGCATTATTAGCTCCACGCAACAACTATGATTACAATTGTAATCATAGTTAGTAATCAATTGTAATCTTTTACTTTTTCATGTATGTTTCATTATTTTCAAAACTAATTTTCATAAAGGGATAAAATATGTTTATAACTTGGCACTTTTTTTCTAAGAATTAATAATTAACTGTTTTATATGGGAAATATTTTGATAAAATTTAAATTTATTCACAAATAAGTCAACATTTTTATTTGTATTCTAAACTACTAGTTTCATTGTAAATATTTGAAATAAAAATTTTATTTTATTATAAAAAAAATTATAATAAAATAAAATAAACAAAGAGTCAATAATTGCAAAATTATTGTTTATTATAAAAATTTAATAAACGTTTGTAAAGTAAGTCACTTTTGTATGTGTTTTATATGCATTTGTTAGTGTACCAATAATAATCTCACATTGCTATGAATTGCATTTACTATTATGGTTAATTAATTAAGATAATATTAATTTATATGGTAATGAATTAATTATATACCGATATTAATATATATTTAAATATAAATATCCTCCTGTAACCTCATGTACGTCCCCCAAGTTTTGGTTATTTTGGTAAGAGCTTCTCTCATGGTCTTGTTAGTTAACTGACTTAGTGTAATGCAAAGTTTATTGAGAGAATCTGACCATTACAGTCTATTGTTTAGTTTAAAAATCTTGACAGGTCAGTTTAGACACCACTGATTCTTAAGAAAAAAAATTCCCTGCAATAAAGGAGCGGGAAAAACTATATAAACAAATCAGGTTATTTTACCCGTATCTTCTTGGCGATGTTTTTTTTTTTTACATTTCTTTTGTGTAGTTTTATTTTAAAATATCATTTTTAAGATTAATTTGAAAGTAGTTTTCAAAACGGTGTAATCAAAAGAAGAAACACAAACAAAGTGAACGATTGCCGGGAAGAAGGTTTTTTCCTTACAGCGGTTATTGTGGTAGGGATTTTTTTTTCTCTTTTTAAGTGAGAGGTTGGCAGTGGCTTCTCTGATTGGTCAATCCCCAAAATACTTATGACTTTGGGGATTTTTAAACTAAACGATATTGTCGGGAGCTAAGCATAGATGGTGGTTTGTTTTAACCCTTCATCCATTCTTAGCGTAACCATCTAAATGCTGGTAAGATCCCAAACTATAACCTTTTACAACTGTATTAGTTAACTTTGATTTAATTAGTCATTATAAGAACCAGAATCGGGTACGGGGTACCTCGGAACATTAATTTTCAGAATACCTCATCACATCCGTGTTTGTTTTGTATTTGAAACATTCTATTTTATAAGTTACTGTCATTTTTTACAGCTTAATTGATTTTATTATTCATAAGAGATGTCCAGGTTAATTTTTTTAATTTTTTAAAATTCAAATGATAGAGCCACTCTAGAAATAATATCTCTATGATTTTAAGCGTCATTGATAGTATTTTACAAATTTATTTATAGTATTTTTTAACAATTATTTTGTAGACATTTTTATTAAATTTGTGTCGATTATTAGCTAAAGCATTATACTCTTATGAATAAAAAAATATTTATAACAAAATAAACTAAGCAAAGAGTCAATAATTGCAAAGTATTAAAATATTTATAATCATTTCCGTTCTCTTTATGATATGATGAAAAAGTTTAATATTTATTAAAACATTAATTTAGTTTTGTATGTTGGCAGTGATCTGCCTCCGTAGTGGTTGTATAGTACTGGACTTCGGCACCGGAGGTCCGGGGTTCACAGCCCGGGCTATGCTTTCAGTTTTTATGAATAGAATTTGATGTAAAAAGATTTCGCCAACTTTAGCTTTACTTTGAGCATAGTAGATGTGACCCACCCGAGGTGGTTTCCGCAGGGCGAATACACTGAAGGGACGAAAGACCATAAAACGGGCATTACTATTATTATTATGTTGGCAGTGAAGGATCTCCAACTCAAAATCTATGTTATCAGTAGATTACACAGGGGTATGCTCCTTCCATACTGATATCATTACTAGAAGAGGCTAGACTTTTAATTCAACTCCAGCTCAATATTATGCTGGAATTACTGCTCACGGTGAATTTCATCTGTTTTTCATTAATTTAACAGTTAATTTTAGGGGGTTACCTCTTCATTTTCCGGGCTCCTCCCCTGCCACTACTCTCTTACAATATTGGTGGGAACTTTAAGACTTGACAAATTTCACTCTCCTCTCAATTGCGTTAAATCTGATAGTTATAATAATAATTATGATAATAATCTGATGGAAACAATAATTATTACTTCTCACTTACAACGTTAGTGAGAACCTCTGCCTTTTCAAGGGAGTTTTCTTTCTTTCCTCCTCCCCTTTTACCAACCACAACCCACCTAGTCCATCCAACCGGTGGATTCTCAGGTTGACTCAACTTCTCTTTATCAAATGTGGAGGGCTCTTAGTACCAGAGTTTCTGCAGAACTTTCAAATTCACATTATTTTATTACCTACTTCTACTCCAAAGTTAAGCATATATGATAGTTTTTTTAAACTTTCTTTACAATTCTATTTTTATATTTTGTATTGGTATTTAGTGTATTTGATGTTTTAAATACAAATTAATCATATTTTCTAAAAATACAAATACAATTAAAAGTGATAACTTTGTAGTTTAATCATAGGTTTACTTTTCCCTGTCTTCTACCTTATGGTATATATGGTACAATATATATGGGGAATATATTGTGTTCACCCTAAAATCCTGAAACTGAGATTTCATCATCTTGAACAATTTTCAGGTCCTTTTATGATGCTTTGAGTGTTTTTCAACTTGCTGTCTGTATCTCTATGTCTGTGTCATTCATACCTCCCTTTGTATCAAAAATTGACATTTTAATTTTAAAAAAAATAATTTAACAAAATATATATTAAACTTTACTTTCGATAAGTACTTCTAGCAAAATTATATCGCAGGTTTGCATCTTAATTATTGAGTTAAGTACACAGTTTGTTGGAAAAAAGCGTTTTCTATCCTAAAACTTGTTACAACAATAACTCCAGTCTTCACCTTTAGAAAGCAAATGTATTTGTTACCAATTTTGGAGTGGGGACAGTCGTGATGCTAGGTGCTATCTCTATATCCGTGCTAAGATGTGTCATAAAATTTAAAATATTAAAATACAAAGTTTTCTATAGATGCAGTTATATCTTAAATTTAAAAATATTCAGATAAAACTGTGTTTAAATGCCACAAGATAAAAATTGAACTAATGCTGATTATAAAATTAAACTTTGCACATTTGTTGATCTTATATAGAGCTACATGCATACCGAATTTCAAAACAATGCAAACACTGTTTTGAAATGTCAAAAAGCCTACGCTTTTTGCTAAGTTATTAAGCATAGATAAACAATATTATCATAGATGGTTCACTAATTTTTAAAAAAAAATAGTTGATGGGATGCAGGAAGCTCAAGTAGTACAATCTAGTGGTGGAAATGTGAAACTGTCAGATATTTTTAGTAATCAAACAACGAGCTGTTGGGAGTAATCGAGTCTTTTCATCCGCTATTCAGCTCTAGAATGATGAGGAGTCGATGGATGAGTTATCCAGAAAAAACTCTATAAGAATTTCGTATAAATTGGTAAAAAGTGAAAAATTTAATTTTTCACTCTTACTCCATACATACTGTCGTCCCCCTTGGATTTCATGTTTTGTTTGTTTCCTTTATTTATCCGTTTGTACCAACCTGAGATGTTATATTCAAATAGCAAATTTAAATCTTAAGTCTAAAACACTCAAAATGAATTATTGTTATTTTTTTAAGAAAACAAAAAATACATCGAGAATATTATTGATATATAGTAAGATTATCAAAAGATATATTATGAAATGAAGGATATTAAATGACGTATTAATCTATGTATTGTATTAAGTATCAGTATAATACGTGACATTAACAGCTTACGTTAAATATTTCGTAATTACCATAGATATTTGTTTACTTTTATTCTATTTTACATAACAATTGGCATGCATTTAAAAAAATACTACAGCACAATCTAGTAGAGAATTGAGCAAACAGATTTTTACTACTAGCGTTTTTCAAGACTCTTGTGATGAGGCCCCCAACTTAAATCATAAACACAAACTTGTCAATTGAGTGTTCCTACAACACTCGGGAGTGAACCATCTATGTTAATATTGTTTATCTATGTTATTAATGACAGTAAATGACATCATAAGTAATTATTTTCTGAAATGTGCGACTAGACCTGAAGGTTGTTTTTGTACCAAGTTTCAACTCCTTAACATAAACACACAGGGATCTATATTGATAACTGATACACACTCACACAGACAAACAACTTTGTAAAAACTGCTCAGGAGGTCTTAAAACCCCCTAATTATTATAATTAGATGAATAAAAATCTGAAACCCGGTTTCAGATTTTTAATGCTAACACAATACTTTTCCTATATACGTACAGTTTAAATGAGGAAAGGTAAAAAATTTATGTTCTAATTAATAATGGCAAAGTTATTTTTACTTAAGGGCTTTAACCCTATGCATAGACTCTATCCCCTATAAGCCACCTCTTCATAAATGTAATTAATTGAAGTGCCTTCCTTTTGAAACTTATTCCTGTGTATGTAAGTACTTGACCCAAATATCATATTATGTAGAATGATAAATGATACATATTTTTGCTTATACTATATTGTATCCAGTTAGTAAATTGAATATTTATAACCTAAAATGTTACATAATTATTTTAAAGAAGTTTTTGTTGTATAATGGAGAGAGTTTATTGATGTTTAGTTTAAATCTGAAGTGAAAACCATTTATTAGTTTTTTGTAGGGTTATAGTTGTAAGATATTGTTTCAATAACTTACTACAATACAACTACAATACTTGTTAATTGTACTATTATTGAATACATAACTCCCGAGGCGAAGCCGGAGGATACCACTCCCACAAATGTATATAATTGCCTCTGACCCCAATAATAGGAAACACTTTTTACTCTTAAGGGAGGGAAAAATCATGTTTTCTCCGTTGGGAGTGGAAAATACTTCTTTACTCCCATAAAACAATTCAATAAACTACAGATTATAGACCATCTGAAGAAAAATTATTTTCCAATTGTGTCTTTTAAATATAATTTTAATATAGTTGTAAATGACTACCTGATTAGAACCGGTACCTTTTCGGAATGGGTATTTAATTAGAATTTCTTAAAATTTCAGGTTTTAAAAATAATTTGATTGACTTAATTAGCATATTTACTAGCTCACTTGACTAGACAACTAAATGTTGTAGATTTGTTTCTTTCTGGAGGAGGTTACCTTTGACCAAGATGTTAAATATTTATAAGGTGATTCAATTCCATATAAACCAAAGAGACTAATACTATTAGAGGGAGTACAGAACCCGATTAACACAGTTATAAGGGGTCTGGAAGTGAGACAGTTTCCATAGGTGCCGTAACTGTACTTACTCCTACTATAGACTCCCAAGAGAGAGACTAGACACTCCTCCACCCCTCTACAACCCCTATTAAAGCACACACTCTACAAACGGCAGACATTTTTCAGTGATGCCACATTAAGCCACTTTATTCAACAGAGACAATTGAAGAATACATGCAATAGATAATAATTAAAACTTATTTTAAATTCATTTTACTTGAATTAAAACAAAATAGTCGAAAAATAATGTATTTACGTAAAATTGTAATTATTATGAAAAAATATAAAAAAAAATGACGT
The DNA here is from genome assembly GCA_018340805.1 of Microvelia longipes. Lineage (NCBI taxonomy): Eukaryota > Metazoa > Arthropoda > Insecta > Hemiptera > Veliidae > Microvelia > Microvelia longipes. Next base: position 8,581,270 of record JACMZG010000022.1, read on the forward strand.
CACCAATGTACCGTTACGGCACCTAGCTACCGAAGGAATGATAAGAACTGTTGTATCCTCCCTCTAATAGTATTAGTCTCTTTGATATAAACAAACCTAACGCATTAGGAGGTTATAACCTGACGTTTGATATCATTGGAGGAATCAGTATAGGTGGTCAATGAAAATTTATTCCTGCAATATCAAAAACATGCCAGCAACTAACATGTCAAAAAATTTATTTCATTCATAAAAACCCTCCCATTGAATCACCTTATAAATTCTATTAGCTTGACCCCAAAAATTGACATTTGTTTACTGCCCCAAATGACTTAAATTGACCTAAAACGGATTTTGAGCTAAATAAAATTCATTTGTCAGGCTCCCCTTAAATTACAAATGTTCCAAATCTCCTTAAGAATAGGTTGAGTATTGAGGTAATTACATAATAGAGATGATATAAATTACACCATTCCCTTATACATTTTGGGGGGTGCTGCCCCCAAAAAATCTAAAAAATGTTTTTGCTCCAAATAGCTTCTTTTGACTTGAAACAGAATTTGACCTGATAACAATTTTTGGTGAAGCATTCAATTTACATTTTTGGGGGGTGCTGGCCACCTCCAATTGTTTGTTGCTCTAATCGATTTCTTTTGACCAGAAACTTGTTTTCACATAGTAAACTTCCTTTAAGAGTTTAAATTTTCTTTGCAGCACAAAAGTAATAGACTCATTTACACTCAAAATAATTACTATTTTCTTTTTCTGAGAAATATTACATTTATGCAGTTGTTATTATGACATTAAGAAGTGTGGCTATTTTTGGTTGTTATTTTTATTACAACCATATATATTTTGGTTTGTATTAGTAACTTAATATAAAAAAATCAAAAATTATTTTACATATATATATATATATATATATATATATATATATATATATATATATATTATATATATATAATATATAATTATGAATATTAATAAATATTATAAATATATAATTTAAGAAAAAAGCACAAAATGTATATAATAATTCTATTTGTATATTATCAATGAACTTCGTATAAATATACCTTAATGTAATGTTATTAAAAGGGTTGTTTTTTAATACTTGTAAGTGTATTTTATTGGGTGAATTTATATTTAAATTTAAAATTTTTAGACTTTAAAATTGTAAGCTATAAAAGGAGTTTACTTGTATTAAATGTGTGAAGTCTTAGCTAAACAAAATTATAATGAGAAAATTTGAATTGTGAAATTTTAATAATTGATGTATTTCTGTGAAATCATGTTTGTTTAAATGTTATATAGTACTCTAATTGATTATTTAGCTGTGTGCACTTGATAAACTGTAGTTTTTGTTTACTGTTTATATTATAATCGAAATCCTTAAATAGAGATTACGTTCCACTATTCTTATTACTAAAATGTTGTAAAAGTTTACAACATAGGTGACAAGGACAAAAATTCAAGCCTCTTCCGATGAACTTGTTTTCAGCAGGAGATTGGTTTCGTCCCCCCCCCCCCCTTTAAGTTTGGCTAGCAATGGGCCTAGGAAATATCCTAGAAGGATTTGCAATTAGGATTATAAGAGAATTGAGAACCATTTATAATATCACACAACTACCTCTGTACAGCACTTTCAGTGCACTGAAGCTATTGGCCGGTTATCCGTAAGTACTTTCTGAGACATTACTTACAGATTTAACATTAATCACCTTGCTACCAACATCGGGTTTCCAGTATAGCCAACTATTAAAACTAATTTTTTTTTTTTTTTTTTTTTTTTTTTTGAATTTATATAGATATACTTAGATAAGTTTATTTTGTAAATATACTTATAAGATAAATTAATAGAGCTGAGAATGAATAAAATATGACGGCTGATCTTGTACTCTGTACTAAAATATGATAACTGTATAATATAAATGTGAGATAAATAAAATAAATACGTTTTAAGATGTTCTGATTTTGAAGGCAAATATAGTTTCTATAGTTCTTGAGTAAGTTGAGCTTGATGAAGGAACTGAAGCAGTCTTGTATGTTTTGTTCGTTATCCTGTAGAATATCAGGCATGTTTGATGGTAGTGAATTTTGCTTTCTAAGAGTATCTAATTGCGGGCAGTTGCATAGGAGGTGGAAAACTGATAGAATTTGGGCCGCACCATGAGCAAATTGGTTTTTCTTCTTTAGATATGAGATACCCATGAGTCATCCTAGTATGCCCTATGCGCAATCGAGCCAAAATAACTTCCTCATGTCTATTATGTCTAAAACTTGTCTTCCAGTTAGATAACGTTGGTTTAACATATTTAGTTTGTCATTTGCACTGTTAGACCAATTAGCTTGCCATCTTCTAACCAAAGCAGATTTAATTTCTCTGTCCAGATCTTTTGGCGTGACAAGAGTATTGGTAGGTTCCCATCCAATACTGCAGATTTTGCAAGCAGATCAGCTTTATCATTACCTTCAATTCCTACATGCTTGGTACCAGCAGAAATGTATTTAAGTTTTGCTCTGTAAGCAGTGGAGAGTATCATACTTGCTAATGGGTTTTTACTGTAGAGGTTATCTAACGTCTGAAGGGCACTTTGGGAATCTGAAAAGATACATTTCGCTTTTTCTATCTCCTATAGCGTGTTTTACAGATTGGTAAATTGCCTCTAACTCAACTGTGCATATAGAGCTTGACTTATTACACTTGAATTTTCTGCTGGTACCCCTTGTGACAAAGGCACAACCAGACCCAGCAGTGGAGTTTGAACCATCTGTGTAGTATAGTGCTGCATTCGTATGTTTTTCCACATACTTCCGGTGTTCTTGGAGAGATTTCTCTGGCAGTGTTTTAACTTTTGATTGTTTTTCTCAGGTAGTGGATGCTTGGCCGTTTTAATATGAAAGGTGTATTTCTGGCGTATCTTGTTGGGTAACTTGAAGGGAGAGGTGATTAAGGTGATAGGCTGATATGATGTTATTGAATCTTATTCCAGGAGGTTTAGGTGTAGTACATTTTCTATCATATTTCTCAATGTTGCTCGGTGTGATAAAACATTTCCTCACTACAGTATTATTTACATGTAAAAGCCTGAACCCATGGCGCAAAAGTAATAAATCTCTTCGCACAGAAAGTAGGGGCTCATTGGCTTCTACCTGTAGGCTTTCTACTGAGCTAGTTCTAAAAGCTCCTGTAGCTAGTCGTATACAATAGTTTTAAATTGGCTCTAATCTTCTTAAAGTTCTTTCGTTAGTAGAGCCATAAATAGTGCACCCGTAGTCCATTTTACTTCGAATTAGCTGATGGTAGATCCGCATAAGAGACAACCTATCCGCTCCCCATCTAAGCCCTCGGATAGTTCTAATTAAATTTGTATCTTTTAGACATTTTACTCTTAGATGTTCTATGTGAGGTTTCCAGGTTAATTTTTGATCTAATATGAGGCCAAGGTACCGAACCTGGGTTACTACTGGTATCTGCAGTCCCTTCAGCGTTAGAGATATATGAGGTGGTGGCTGTCTTCCCCTGTTTCTTTTTCTACTGAACACTACACACTCTGTCTTAATAGGTGAAAAACTGAAACCATTGCTTTCAGCCCATTTATTATGTTGTCAACACATTTCTGGAGAGGAGAAATAGCGTCTATTCTATTTTCACCCTAAGTAGGATAGTCATATCATCAACGAAGAAGCTTTTTTTGATAGGGTGAGGTATGAGCTCTCCTATGTCATTTACTGCCATGATAAAAAGGGTAACACTAAGTACTGCGCCTTTGGGACCCCGTTTTCTTGTACTTTATTGATGATAGAACATTACCTACTTTAACTTGGAATCTCCGTTGCGATAAGAAATTTTTTATGAATATCGGCAAGTGTCCTTTAAACCCTAGCTTTTCAAGTTGTCGTAAAATCAAGTGTCTCCAGGTCTTGTCATATGCTTTTTCGCAATCAAAAATATAGCTATGGTTTCTTTGTTTTCTAAAAATCCATTTTTTATATATGTTGTTATTCGTGTCAGGTTGTCTATTGTTGATTTGTTTTTCCTAAATCCGCTCTGGTATGGTGATAAAAGATTTCTAGATTCCAACTCCCACATTAACCTTGAGTTAACCATTTTCTCCATCAATTTACCCAATGTATTTGACAGTGCTATGGGTCGATATGATCCTGGTTCATTTGGATTTTTTCCTGTTTTTATCAAAGGTATTAAAATAGAGTCTCTCCAACTGTTAGGATATTTATTCTCTGTCCAAAAACGGTTAAACAAAGTAAGAATATATCTCTAAATTTCGGGGGTAATTTTTTGAGCATTATGTTATAAATTTCATCTGGACCTGGTGCAGTTAATTTTAGAGAGTTGAGTGCAGTTTCAAGTTCCCAGAGTGTAAATTGTGAATTGTAGTTTTCAGTTAGAGTTGTCAAGGTGTAGGAAATGTCATTGTTTTCTTCTAACTTTTTTTTGGATTGAAAATCTGGGGGATATGATTTATCTGAGCTAACGTCAGCAAAGTGGTTTGCAAGAATTTCTGCAACGTCTTTAGGTGCTGATATTTCTGTGTCGTTAATTTTCAAAGATGGCATTGGTGTGGAATGAATCTTCCCTGATATAGACTTAATTTTGTTCCAGATTTCGGCTGCCGGAGTGTTTTGGGTAATAGATGAAATGTATTTGCGCCACGACTGCGCTTTCGCCTCCTTACAAATGCGTCTGCAGTTTGATCTGGCCTTTTTGTAAGTTATCAAGTTTTCCCGAGTTGGATTGACTTTAAATCGTTTTAAAGCTCTTCTCCTTTCTTTTAAGGCAATTCGGCATGATTCGTCCCACCAAGGAACTAGTGGGTGTTTGTTCCTGGAAATAGTCTTCGGTATAGCTTGTTTGGCAGCACTTTTAATGCTAGAGACTATGTAGTGCAAAAGGTCTTTCTGGTTCATCTTCAGGAGTTTTTCTCTGGTATTCCTCTTTATGCAAAAGAAAACTTTGAAATGTGTCCCAGTTTGCTCGTTTGAATGCCCACCTTGGACTTGAAGAAGGGATTGTTTCATTTGGGAATAGAGTAATGAAAAGAGGAAAATGGTCGCTTCCATACAGAAAATGTGCTACCCTGAATGCTGATAAGTTAGATAACCCACAACTGGTAATAACTAAGTCTAATGCCTCACTGATTCCTGAGCGAGAATCCATATAAGTTTGCTGGTCATTATTACACAAAAATAGGTCAAGGTCTTCTAAGAGAGCTTCGATAGTTTGCCCTCTTTGATCTGTTTTTTGCCGAACCCCACAGAGCATTGTGAGCATTAAAATCCCCAGCTAGAATAAACGGAGACGGTAACTGCTTAATTACGTTTTCAAGTGCAGATTTTTCTATTTTTGTATTATTTTCTAAATAGATGTTGCAAACTGTGACTGGGTAAGAGCCTCCTACTCTTATTGCTAGTACTTGTAGACTACTATAGTAATAATTACTTGTTGACTCGGTAAGCTGTTACTAATGAGTGTGGCTAAGCCACCCTGGCGGCCATGCTCAGGGTCTCTTCTGTATGATTTGTAGCCTTTTAGTTTAATCGTATGTTGAGAAGGTAAGTGAGTTTCTTGTAGAAGGAGGACGGGAAGAGTCTCTTCTTCAAGCAGCAACCTGATGTCATCAATTCTTGCTCTAAAACCTTTACAGTTCCAACTACCTATTTTAACTGATGATGTACCATTCTTATGAATTATTTGTTAATTACTTCTAAACTAACTTAAATGGGTATATTAGTGTGAATTATAACAATAAAATATGAATAAGAAAATATTATAAAATATCAATATAAAGATTGATAGATAAGGAGCAACCGATAAAAATAATGTATATATGTATATGAAATAATTAAATATATGATAGAATTACTTCTAATTACAAACCTAATAAGAAGTGATTATAGATCTAACTTAGACAGCTGCGGCTGTCTAGGTTGAGCTAAAATCAGTTTCTTTTGTCTTTTTTCTTTTCTTCTTAGATATTTTCCCCTGCGATGATGCGGAGGTTTCACTTGCGACACTGCTGTTGTCTTCAGTGGAAATTGACCACTCGTCAGCCCACATCATTCTTTTTTCCTCCTGAGAGTTTAAAATTCTTGCTACAACGTCGTCTTTAAGGTACTGCTGACGGGGATTTCCTTTATCATTTTGTTGCTGTGTGGTGTTTTTTTCTTCTTTTTTATTAGTTTTGAAGCACTCTGGTTTTGGGACACTTTTACTTTTTCTTCCTTCTGTTTTTCAAAAGATTTTACTGCCTTTTTAACTATTTTTTCAGTCGGTTTGGAAGATTCTTCTGCCGGTAGAGGTGGTAAGTCACATTGTGTTCCTTGGTCTTTTGTCTCTCTTTTAGAATTTACCTGCTGGGCGTAGGTCTTTGCTTTTTCTACTTCTTGTGATATAACCATTCTTCTTGCTTCAATGTAAGAAATATTTTCTAAGACTTTAGTTTCCGTAACCTTTTTTTCGAGTTTCCACCGCGGACAGTCCTATCTAATGTTGAATGCCCCCCGCCGCAGTTGACACATTTCTTAAGATTAGGACACACTTCATCTGTTCGTGTTTTGGATCGGCACAATCCGGGCAAGTGTAAGTGTCTGCTTTGCAGTTAACTTCAACGTGGTTAAACTTATAACATTTTCTGCATCTCATTGGTAGCGGAATATATGGTCGAACGGGTACTGAATAATAACCTATCCTTACCCTTTCCGGAAGTCTGGCTAGAGCAAAGGTAGCAACATAGGAATTAGTTTGGATAATAGTACCATTCTTCCTACTTGAAATTCGGTAAATATTGGTTACTCCTTCAAACTGGAGATTGTCTTTTATTTCTTCAATAGATACAGAATCTAGATCGCGGGAAGTGAAAACGCCGCGAACCGAATTGAGAGTTTTGTGAGCTTCCACGACAAGAGGTATGTGGATATTACGAGGCAGATTTTTCGATAGTTTTTCGCCTTGCTCTGTAGAAAAAGTTTCAATTAGAAATGTACCATCTTTCAGTTTTTTAACGTTTTTAACTTCACCGCACGAGTTAACTATTAACTTGTCAAAGAGAATGGGGAAACATTGCTTAGAGATGTTCCGTCTGCCTTCTTGACAATAAGGAACGAGAGATTAGCTCTAGGCACTACTGGGGCGTGTGCCTGAGCTGTTTTAGCACTATTTCTCACTCTCTTTTTTCCTTTCTGGTTAGAGTCATTTTGACAGCTTCTGTCATCTTTTCGTTCACATCCATAAAGAAACCCCCCAGGATCAGGGGGTTTATCGCTGATCATGGTATAAAGCACTCAGATACTTACTAGGCACTTTTTGGTGGTCGTAACTTCCTTTTTTGTAGGCTTTTCTTTCTTAATTGAACTTTTTTCTTTAATATTCTCGAATTTTCTTGTCAGAAAAAACTATTTTTATTTTTATTTGTATTGTTTTTTGATGATAAATCTCAAAACTAATTTAAATTACAATTTATAATAATTTGCTGCAAGATATGTATTTTGATTTTTATTTAAGAATTACAAACCCGCAATAAGAAAAAACCTCTGCCTCTGCAGGTAATTTTTATAGTCTTCCCTCGTCTTTTGGCTGGGTAGCTTAATGTATAACTTGTTAATAAATTTCCATTCTCCTGCCTTGTTACATTAATAACTATCCCTAAATATACTTTACAATCTTTTGCCTGAATAATTTGTAAATGAAAAAAAAAATCTCTGGAAGGGTAGTCAAATATTGAGATCTGAAAGAAAAATCTCTGAAGGGTAGTCAAATATTTATTGAGATCTGAAAGAAAAAATCTCTGGAAGAGTAGTCAAATATTTATTGAGATCTGAAAGAAAAAATCTTATATTAATTTTGTGAAATATAAATATTTATCATGTCGCGCACAAGCATTGAGCTTATGCGACACAATGATAATTAATTTATTTATATATATTTTGTTATTTAATCATTGTAAACCGGTATTTAGGTATAAAAAAACAATTTATTTATTTATCATTTATTGTAAAATATTAATTTGTGATAAATATAATTTATCTTTTAAAAAAGCCATGTAACAGCACAGTATTATAAAATATACAAGCACCCAGAAGAAGAATAAAAAATATGTTAAAAAGCTATTTAGAAATCTTTTTATTTGTGCATTTTGATTTTCTTTTTTTCCTGTTTGTGCACAACGACCATTGAATTCACCATTAAAAATATTTTCATCTCATTTTGAAAATGTGCTGATTAGAGGGAAAACATTAGAATAAAGTAATATTAGATACCATTCTGTTTAAACACAAATGATCGTACTTATAGCAAATTTACTTTGAAAAAAAGCTGCTGGAATGGGGGGCTTTGCAGGATTCGGATCTGGGAGTCTGTCTGAATTCTGGTTCTGAGGGCCCCTTATAAAAAAAAATATTTGCAAAATGTTATGTTTGTAATAAAAACATTAAAAGTTATAAAATTCTAGAAAAGTGGATCAAGGTGGCATCTATTAAAACTAAACTAAAGTCCCATTAGTTTGTATATTACTCACTAGAATGCTCTGGTTTATACTCTTGATTATAAATTTTAGGTTATAGATACATCTTAAAAAAAAAAAAAAAAACAGAAAATAATCCTGAAAATACATGAATGCGCTGTAGTTATGTCTGCCAGTTTGAAGGACATATTTTCAGACATCTATTACATTTCAGGTACCAGACCTAAAAAATGTCAGTAATGCCCTGTTTCAAACCAATAGAGTTGATAAAAAGCTCTATAGATTAAGCCAATACAGACATAATTTGTTATACAAATATATTCTAACATAATTGTGCATACTTTTACAATTTATGAATTACAATTCAAATAAGAAGTTGCATTTATTAAAAAAAAAAAATTATTATATATATTTATAATGCAAGGGAGCGAATGTGGTTAGCCTGGATGTTAAGCCACGCCCTCAATTTCAAATCAAGCCAACCTTATTGGTTCCTCAACACTATTTTCCCACGCTGTCAACTGATTTTTGCCGTGTGTCGAAGTAGTCTAATACTTAGTCGGACACTAAAAGACTAGTATTAGTCTCTTTGAGTAAAACCAACTTATTTTATAAATCATTAACCCTAATCTCCCTTTTAGGTTTATTATTATTATTATTTAAATAAATAAACAATTTTATTTTGTTTGTTCAAATGTCATATTTCAGAATACTCTTAATTTACAAAAAAAAAATAGTATGATTAGGAAAGCCAGTTTAACAAGAAAAAGTTTGAATCAGAGTTCAGCTCGTTTGCAGTCTGACAAGAAGAAATACAGTAATGAAACTGATTCTATATCAATGTTTACTATATGCAAACAAGTTATACCACCAGATGGCACTAGTGATTTAGCAAGATTAATTTATAAGATTCAAGCCAGTGTTAAAGCAGTTTCTAATGCAATTAAGAGTCATGCCATTGTTAAATTGTAAGCATTTTATTTATTATTTTTCCTCATTTATATCGTAGGTGTATAGGTGTTTATCCGTTTCAGGAGTTTTTATAGCCTCTTAAGTAGTAGTATAGTAGTAAAGGTGGGAAGATCCTAGACTTAGCAATTATGTCTCTGGAACGCTTTTTGCCAGCCCCAGAACGTCCTCACCTTTTACCTAATAGAATCTCTATTCTCTTTGAACCTGTCTGATTCCTTAATGAACTTCTAGCCTCTTAAGTAGTTTTCACAAAGTTGTCTGCCTGTATGTGTGTAGGTGTGTGTTTGTGTCAGTTATCATCGTAGCTCCCATATATTTATGCTAGAGAGTTGAAAATTTGTTAAAACATTACTCTATAGGAGTAGTTGTGCTATTCTGAAAATAATTTTTTATGACATCATTAACTCAATAATGACTCAGCAAAAATTTCGAAACATCATAAAACACAAAACAATATTGTGATAAGATTGACATTTGGTACGCATGTAGCCATGTATAAGACTAACATATATGCCAAGTTTCATCTCATTATCAGCATTAATTCAATTATTACATGGCTTGTCAACGATTTTTAAAAAAAAATAAAAATCGGAAAATAATCCAATTGAGTTAAAACTACTCAAGTTGGGGGGGGGGTTATACCTTAAGGGCATACCTTTAAGTAATAAATAAGTACACCAAGTTTCGTCTCAACATGACAAGTATATCTATGATTTTTGTTGGATCATAAAAGTTCGAACATGGTCAGTGCCTGGATGAGTGACCGCTGTGAGTGAAAGGATGTATTTACTATCTGAGGGTGAGCGAAGCGAGTCCGATGTGATGAGGAATGTTTCGAGTTTATGTTTTTAGTTAAGTAATTGTAACTCTTTTGAGGTATTCATAACTCATTATAGTAATTGCAATTCTTCTGATGTAATCATAACTCATTATAGTAATTGCAATTCTTCTGACGTAATCATAACTCATTAAAGTAATTGCAATTCTTCTGACGTAATCATAATTCATTAAATTCTCATTTTTTTTGTATAATTTTACCATTTGCCTGTACAGAGAATGTTTGAATTTGTAGCCCTGGATATTCCAAACTTTTAATCGAAGCTGAACTTGTAAAATCATGTGAAAAAATTTTTCTGAATGCAATGAGTTCTTCTGGAGCGACCTGCATTATAGCCAGTGAGAAGTGTGAGAATGAATATTACGTAAGATTTTCCTTTATTAATTAACTTCTTTAATTATTTACCAAATAATAATTTCAGAGAATGATAGAGTGGTTTTTTTAGTGTAATTCTAATTTTAGTGTAATTTTTTTTAATTTTTTTTACCAGCTGCGACGGTTTCGTAATTTTTAAAGTCGGGGAAAGTAAAAGAGCTTTGATAATGTTCCTTAAATGTTCTTAAGGAGGGCGCTGAGGGTTACTACAAGGTTATAATATTACCTTCCTTGTTTTTTTTGTTTATCAATAAATAATTGAACGATTTTGTTAACGAAGTTTTGTTATTTTCGGAAAGAGAGTGAGTTATTAATTATTTATTATCAAGTGTTAAATAATCATGGATAGACATTAAAATACGCCCTCCAAAATTGAAACTTTTGACCAACGAGGCAATCGAAAGAAGTGTAGCGGCAAATTTTTATACTTAGTACTGTTTTTCATCTGTAAAGAAGGTCTTTTTTTACCACGGCGTTTCACTGTCTCCCTTTGCTCAACAGTAAATGAAGGAGACATGGTAAAAAAATACCTTCTTTACAGTCTTGTAACATAATATAGTATATTATTATTATTATTCTTTATTTGTTAAGTGACTTAATAAATAAGTATATAACAAGTCAAATAATATACAAATAATTAAATAAAAACCATAACACACAACTACATAGCTAACATTTTAAAAAAAAGCATAATATATAATATAGGATTATATTATGCAATTATTGCCTGCAATGAATAATATGATTTCTGTATCAAAAATTGTATTGTTTCTTTAATAAAGGAGTTAATCTTTTCAAATGACCTAACTGAGTGAGGGAGTTTATTGTAACAACTTATAGCCAGATTGAATGGTGACGCTTTAAATAATGATGTTCTACATTTTACTGGGTACAGATCTAACTTATTTCTAGTGCACGTAACTTATTTTTATTGTGCACGCTGGAGTGAGTTTAAAATTTGTTTGGATATTTTCTCCCTAGATTACACGACTCTAAAATAATCAAGGACTGAAATATATGATTTGGTTTGCTGTAAAAGCCTTTTAGCGAATTTCCTTTGAAAATTCGCCTAATGGATAGGCGTCATGGCGGAATTCGAACCTCGGACCACGACACAAATCCGTTTCAGAGGTCCTTATGACGAAAAAATACTTTTTTTAAACTTTATATATATATATATATATATATATATATATATATATATATATATATATATATATATATATATATATATATATATATATATATATATATATATATATATATATTATATATAATGTATTCTAGACACTTTCTTGTAAACACTCTATCTTTCGAACGGATTAATATTTTTTAACCAAACTTGGTACAAAAATCAACCTTTGGGAGGACACGAACCCTATTGAAAACCAGGTTTTTGTGACGTCATTAACCCGGTTTGCTGAGTCAGCGAAATTTTCAAAAAATCGGCAAATTCAGGGTTAATATTTTTTGCCGCGAAAAAAGTCAATATTTATGTTTTTTGAGACGCTGAATCGAATGAAACCGGTCCGAAGTCGATACGACCACTCTAAGTGACCATAAAGTCGAAAAAACCATTGTAAATTACCAAAAACCAAAATTTAGGTCGATAAAAAATAAATTTCGAGTAGGGTGTCGTTTTCTATGTAATTTTAGGCGCTGAATCGAATGAAATCGGTCCGAAGACGATACGACCACTTTAAGTTACCAAAAAGTCGAAAAACCACAAAAAATATAGAAAACCAACATTACGGTCGTTGAAAATTAAATTTCGAGTAGGTGCGTTTTCAATGTTTTTGGGCCTTTGAGTTGAATGGCAGTGTCCGAAGTCAATACGACCACTCAAACTCAGGGTACCTGGGTTCACATCCTGAAGGGTCGATAATTTTTTATCGTTTTTTTACCTAATATAAGTTTACAACTAGGAAATAATTCCGGCGCGTGGTCCGCTGTCGGCGAATTCATTTAGAATACGTGTTTCCGAGCTAAACAACCATTTTCTTGCTTATGCAAGAACCATGCCCATTGCGTGTTTCCGGTCATGCTTTAGAAACCTAAGCAGTTACTCAATTGTCAAGCACTGCTCGTAACTCATTTTGTCTGTATTTTCCAAAGGAAATGCGCTAAAACCTTTAAAGATAACTGACTAAAGCTTAAAGAATAAGTAACTAAGCTTTAAACTAGTGCAAATAATAGAGCGTACTTCTAATTTTAGAGCATAGTTGTTGCAACAACTGGATAGTAGCGCATTCCTTTGGAAAATACAGACAAAATGAGTTACGAGCAGTGCTTGACAATTGAGTAACTGCTTAGGTTCTAAAGCATGAACCGGAACCACGCAATGGGCATGGTTCTTGCATAAGCAAGAAAATGGTTGTTTAGCTCGAAACACGTATTCTAAATGAAATTCGCCCGACAGCGGACCACCGCGCCGATTATTTATTTAGTAGTTGTAAAACTTATATAAAAAGCACGGAAACACGCATCAAAGGAAATTCGCCCAACATGCGGGGCACCGCGCCAGAATTTTTGTATGTTTCCCTTGGGCAAATATTAAAAATTAAACGAATTAATATTTTTTGTAAAATAAAAACCCGTTTCGCCTCAGTGCTCGGCCCCATCATAAAATATGATTTGATAGATAAGGGAATTCCCATCTGTAGTATAACATCAATAAAACATTCGTCGCATTGAACTTTTTAAGTTTTCTAAGTAAATGGTAAACATAATTTAGCTTTGCAACAACGAATTCAACATGGTAACTATATTTTATAGTTACCTTTATGTTTTATACTTATACTCTTTGGTAAAAAAATACCTTCTTTACACTCTGGTAACAGAATATACTATACTTACTCTCTGGTAAAACTAGTAATGCGTTGCATCAAGAACTCACGTCAAAAGAATACATCAAATAAAATTATTTATTTAAAGCAAGCAAAGATAGTCTATCGAAACATTCGGACGCTATACTATTTTAAAGTAAAAAGTAAAAAAGTATAAAGTATAAAAGGCTCGCTTCGCTCGCTAGATTGCTTATATTTATAATAATACAAAGTTAAAAAAAAAGGCTCGCTTCGCTCGCTAGATTGCTATATATACAATAATACATAGTAAAAAAGGCTCGCTTCGCTCGCTAGAATGCTTATATTTATTATAATACATAGTAAAAAAGGCTCGCTTCGCTCGCTAGATTGCTTATATTTATAATAATTCAAAGTTAAAAAAAAGGCTCGCTTCGCTCGCTAGATTGCTTATATTTATAATAATACAAAGTTAAAATAAAGGCTCACTTCGCTCGCTAGATTGCGTATATTTATAATAATACGTTAAAAAAGGCTCGCTTCGCTCGCTAGATTGCTACTATATTAACAATAATACATAGTAAAAAAGGCTCGCTTTGCGGGCTAGAATGCTTATCTTTAAAATAATACATAGTAAAAAAGGCTCGCTTCGCTCGCTAGAATGCTTATATTTATCATAATACATAGTAAAAAAGGCTCGCTTCGCTCGCTAGAGTGTACATGTTTATAATTATGCATACTAAAAAAGGCTCGCTTCGCTCGCTAAATTGCTATATTCTAATAATACAAAGTAAAAAGGCTCGCTTCGCTCGCTAGATGCTATATTTACAAAATACATAGTAAAAAGGCCGCTTCGCTCGCTGAATGCTTATCTTTAAAATAATACATAGAAAAAAAGGCTTGCTTCGCTCGCTAGAATACTTATATATATAATAATACAAAGTAAAAGAATGCTCGCTTCGCTCGCTAGAATGCTTATATTTATCATAATACATAGTAAAAAGCTCGCTTCGCTCGCTAGAATGCTTATATTATAATAATTCAAAGGCTCGCTTCGCTCGCTAGAATGCTTTATTTATCATAATACATAGTAAAAAGGCTCGCTTAGCTCGCTAGAGTGTACATGTTATAATAATGCATAGAAAAAAGGCTCGCTTCGCTCGCTAGATTGCGTAGATTTATCATAATACAACGATATATTTTCTTTTTCTACTCTTTAAGATCTTTAAAACGATATACAACACGATTCCGTCGCTCAAAATTTTTTCATCTGGTCTGCTATATTGGCCGCCATTTCGAAAATATTTTTTGGAATATTACAAAAAACTGTACAGCTCTGACATATAGTTAATTTAATTTGTTTAAAAGTATCTTAAGTATTACACATAGATCTTTCTTTATTAAATTCTTATAAAATTAGTAAAAACTAAATATTATATTAAATTATGGCCGCCATGTTGAATTTTTGGAATTTAGTATATATCATTTTTTGTTCTACTAATCAAGAGCTTTACAACGATATATCACTCGAGTTATTCCTTTAATTTTAAATTTTTTGAGTTCATCATTTTAGCCGCCATTTTTAAATTATTCAAAAAAATTTAAAATGTTGACCATGAAACATATATTTTCTTTTTCTACTCTTTAAGAGCTTTAAAACGATATACAACACGATTTTTTCGCTCAAAATTTTTTTTATCCGGTCCGCCATATTGGCTGCCATTTTGAAAATATTTTTCGGACTATTACCAAAAACTATACAGCTCTGACACATAATTAGTTTAACCTGTATACAAAATTTTATAAAAATCGGTTAAGTTTTACGGCAGTTATCGCGACACGTACAAACAAACACACAAAAATACAAACAAACAAACATACAAACATACAAACAAACAAACAAACATACGCGCCGTCCCAATCTTCTGAAATGTAAGAACTCACTTACGTTCGTTCAAAAATATCTTCTTTACAGTCTTGTAACATAATATACTATACTTACAATACTATACTTAATATACTGAGTTATATAATGTAATACTAATATACTAAGTTACATAATGTAATACTTTATTCCAAGTTATATAATTTTATACTCATACTAAGTTATATAATGTAATACTTTATTCCAAGTTATATAATATAATACTTATGAACGAAGTTATATTTTATATACTTCGTTATATAATGTAATACTTATATACAAAGTTATATTATGTAATACAAATATGCTAACTTATATATATATATATGTTTAATTACTAATGATTTTTTTAACTAGAGGAAACAAAATAGTTTTTTTTTTTTAATTTTCTTCATTTCAACTAAGTAAATTTGTACATAAAAGTAAGTTTTTTAATAAAAATGCTTCTCTTTTCCCTTTAAAATACAACTCTCCGGTTAAATTTTATTTAAATTTAATCAAAGAGTTAAATAAGGTTCTTTTTTTGCCCTGTTTTCTTTAAAGAAAAAAGTTGTTAGGGTGTCTTTCTAAAAAGTCTGGTATTTCTATATATCCATAAAGAGAGCTTAAGAATTTTTTTACATTTTTAAATATATTATTCTTTAAAAGTAAAATTAAAATTTTTAATTTTGCAACTTTTAAAATTGAAATAACGAATCATTGAATTTTTATAAACGTAAAGAAAATAGTTTTTTGAAAGCTCAAATATTTTTATAGGTACTTGAAATGTAAATACATGAACCCTTTTTACTCTTATTTGAGTGGATAAATTATATTTTTTTTGTAGAAAATATTAAGGAAGCATTTTCGACTAAATATTTTTTACTCATTAATTCTAACTCATTAATGTCTAAGAAATTTCTCGACTCTTTTCTTAAAAACAAAAAGAACTCTGCCAGGAACGACATAAACCATCTATTCACATTTCATTTTTTAAACTATGTACTGTATTAAAATTTTACACAAAATATTAATCAAGTAATTAAATAAGTCAATAGTTATGCAATAAGTCGTTCACGCTAAAAGCGATGTAGGATTAAATAGTATTGTATTACAAAAGGTCCTTTTAAAAATACACTTAACACTCCATGTGTTGTCAAATGAATTCCACTCGACATCTTAGCGCTTTGTAAAAAGTTAATGTTTAAAATTGAAACTTCATGTGAGAGTGTTGTTATCAATATACGTTTTTATTTATTTATTTTAAAATATATTATATTTGGTTAAGGACTTTTTGAGATATTGTTACCTAAAAACATTAATTTTTAAATGCCTACTAACTGTAATAATATAATAATATTTTATCAAATATCAAGGATCTTAAATAAAGGGGATGACGCACTAAGACGATTTGCCACACAAAAAAGTGACCCCATCGAAAACCAAAAAAATAGAGAGAATTCAACACGAAACACACGTCAAGAAACCAACTGCACATGCTTGGTACAAACTGCGCATGCTTACAATTCTTATAACAGCGCAGGTCTTAAATGTTAGAGACAAACTTACCTCTCAATGGTTTTCCATTGTTTATTGCTTGAGAAGGTTATAAACACGCTTAAATCATCACTAACTGAAGTGGCTAAGTATAATCCAAAATTGAAAATTAAATAACTAAAAATTACTTAACAAGCACCACAAATGTAACAATCATGAGAAGCCTAGAAGAAAGTTGAGAAGCAAACTTGACAACCTTGCTACTTAACCTGCATTTGGCGCCTTTTTTCATTATAACCAAGTGGTAGGTAAGTTTGCTCCTATTTCTTTATCTCATAGAACTTTCATGGGGTTAGAAATGTTCCTTAATGCGTCATCCCCTTTATTCAAGATCCTTGTCTACTATTGACATTTTATGTCTGTCAACTTCATAGAACTTATATAAAGGGAAGGAACAAATCAGGCCTTCCCCATGTAAAATAGTGTCGCCAACCCCACCGCTACTTCCTCGGGCACTCGTAGCACTACTACATCTTTCTTATCGTCTGGTTATAAACATGCCGAGTTAAGTTTTATTATTGTGTGTGATTGTACATATTTAATGCTATTCTTACATTGTTTATAATTACAAAGTAATGAGTCCTAAGAGAATAAAACATTTCTAGAATTATAGTCTGCTGACATTAAGCTTGTTAGTTCTTAAAAGGGAAAAACACAAATTTAGCGTTTGTGTTTAGTACATTGCGTTTAGTATCGTTAGATTTTTAATGAACAGTGAAAAGTGGGTTGGCACCATAAAGATATTATTACTATAGGTTAAATTTTGAAAAATCAAAAAAATAAACTGACCCCCTTCGCTTATAAATAAAATCAAATAATCAGTATTTACAATAAATTAATAGAACACACATGTTATAGTAGAACATTAAAAATACGAAACACAAAAAATATGCGGGAAGCCAAAATTAAATTATCTATTATAAACCTTACCTCAGTATTTAAGGAGATTGCAATAAGGTTACACAGAGCCTCTGAGAGCCCCGAAAAGATGTTTCAGGCCTCTCAATGTGTTGAGGTAGGCTATGCCCCCTCTAGTATATATCTCTATGGTCGGTACCCATGGTATTAAAAATACGCTTATGAGTCTAGTTGGCACTAGACTCATCAGAATCATTTGCTGAACATGGGTAGAGAGTTTTTAGACTCTACACGTAATTGAGACAGGTATATCTGGGAAATACAAAAATTTTTTCCAAAGGAAATTCTCTAAAAAAAGGTCTTTTACATCAATGAAGCCGAATTTTATGAAATCTCGATTCCAGATTTACAAGGTAAACATTTACTCGGGGAAGAGTAAATATGAAAAGGTTAAAATATAGACTTTAGTTCCACAAATAATTTTAAAAATGTAATATATTTCGGTTTTTACACCATCTTCAGACAGAAAACAAAAACTACATTATATTAAAAGATAAATATTAAAAATCACATAAAGACTAATAATCACAAACATTGCACATAAAAAATTATATATATTTTTTAAATTTTAATACAATTTAATTTAATTATTAAATTAGTTAATTAATTTTTATATTTATTATTTTTTATTTTTTATGTGCAATTTTGTGATTCTTTGACTTAATATTTAAAAGATAAATGTTAAAAATCACGTTAAGTAGTTTTTGTTTTAATTTTGTTTTATGTCTGAAGACGGTAATAAAAACCGAAATATATTACATTTTTCTAAATTATTTGTTCGTTTAAAGCCTATATTTTAACCTTTTCATTATGGAGTTGTACTCAAAGGATAACAGAACACTAAAAAACAGAAGAATAATAGTTATTTATGCAACAAGGGATGAAAGTAAGTTTTACAGCTCAAGTTAAAGTTTCGTCCTAAGGCAGCGCCGAAGGAGGAAACTTCATTAGCTCACGAGGCCGGTAGGCCGAGGGAGATAAACTAGTTAGCTCCCGAGGCTTGCCGAGGAAGTTAACTAACATTTTGGCTCCCGAGGCTTGACGAGGGAGATAATACGAGAGCTGAAAACTTTCATCCCTTGTTGCATATTAAATTTTATCTACGACTAGAGAACTAATACTAACAACTATTAATATATTCTTCAGCTCCTTAATTGTTATTGTGTTAGTTTAGTTTATTCTTACCATGTCAATTACTCTGATGAAGAGGAGAATAAAGCCACTATCTTCACATTATTTTATTTTAAGCTGTCAATAGAATAATGTGTAATACTGTATTTGTAATTTAAACATTAGCGTGTGTATATTGTATATTCTACCCGTAGTACCAACATAACACCGAAAAAAATTCTAAAAATTTTCAAAAATTCCTAAAAATTTTACTAAAAATATTCTGTCAAGTTGGCATCACTTTCACTTTTAAAAGTACATTTACAGTTTGAGATAACAAGACTGTAAGTAGAACTTACAATACAAGGAGTAGATAAATATGTTTATATTCAAATTTTGGAAAAGTAAATTTTGATAGTATGTATAATTTTATAGGTAGATGAAAATTTACGAGGTGAATATGTTGTAACATTTGTTGCTTTAGATGGAGATGTACACAACATGCACACTCCAAGAGGATCTATATTTACCATATACAGGTAGTAATTGACTCCTTTGACAATTCATTACCTTTGCATTCATTATTTCCTTGCATGGTAATGAAGTGCATGAAGTCTTCTCTTAAATTTTATAAAAAAAAGAAAGGAGTGGGAAATTGTAAATCAGGTTTAAATCGAACATAAAATAAATAGGGTCTACAAAGGCTTAATATTCTCGAGGGAACGAGAGAAGGAACCGGAGGGACTAGTGCAATCTTAATTTAGATTTCAGTTGTAGCTTCAGTTTAACTTAAAAAAAGAGCATAATACATACCACTTTTAATGGACTTTTTTAAATAATGAACTATCAGTATTTTTTCATACTGGAGTAATCTAAAAAAATAAAACACATAAATGTTCAGTATGTAAAATAAACATTAGAATTTGCTACCACCGATGTTATATTCAAATACCAATTTTATATTATTTAAATACAATTAAACATATTGTATTTTCATATGTACAATATGTTTATTTAATATATTGTACATATATGTAAAAAACATATACATATGTTTGTTTATTTAAATATTTTTATAATTTATACAAACACACACATACATACATACATTTATATATAATACGTCAAATCAACATTGGTATTTTAAAGTACTGGATTGTTCTTTCCAAGATTAGTTTTATTGTACAGGCCCTCCCCCCCTCTGCTGCTCTGTTACGTCATAATGATGGGCTTTTATGTTTCCACTTCCCGACCACACTGTTGTTGTTGCTCATTGACCATTTGCATTGAAATGTTGTTGTTATATTATTAAATGACAAGATTAACATTAATAAATATATTAGTAAAAATTCAAAAAATTATAAGATCTAAATCTGGCAAACTTACTTGGTAAGAAAAAGATGGACATTTCAAGTTCATTCAGTTGTTACCTGCTGTGAGAATACCTGTCAGAAGTACTAACACTTGTAAAGGTTAGTATGTTATACACTTACATGTATCCCCCTCAAGTTTATGAGGATGGAGGTGAAGAACCTGGAATGGAAGTGTTTCCTCTAAGATTCGGGTCAATATGACTTTAAGAAACAGACTATTAGCCATCCTCTAACACAGAGTTTAGGCTAAAGACTAACTTTTTGAGTATGAATGTTAGAAGTGTTCTTTATTATCTTTTTTTATGAGCAAGTTCTTTCTCCATCAAAGGAGGATGACTTTTGTCTTGCCAAGTCCAACTTTGTTGCTCAAAAAGTAAATAATTCTGTAAAACATAATAATATATGCTGTGGCTTCAACTAAATACATAAGTCCCTAAGTTTCTTAAGCGTTGGGCTTTTTAAAAACATCTCTTACTGATAGTCATCGGTCAGCGTAACATTCAAACTAGGCTTACCAAACACACACACACACACACACACACACACACACACACATATATATATATATATATATATATATATATATATATATCTATATAAGTCATATCTCATATATATATATATAATATATATATATATATATATATATATATATATATATATATATATATATATATATATATATATATATATATATATATATATTGTGTGTGTGTCTGTGCGTGTGTGTAAAACAAATGTAAAACAATCACTTCGTACCAGTTTGATTAATAAATGTCATCTTGAACTTAAGCATTTATATAAGATGGTCTTTTATCCCTAGGCGAAGCCGAGCAGACAAACTGATGGATTCAGAGTTACTGCAAGAAGGAAGGGCCATAGTTGCCTGTGGATATGCTCTGTATGCAACTGTTACGACTTTAGTCATGGCACTGGCTCATGGTGTTGGAGCCTATAGATTTCAGCTAGATCCCGTAACACTATTTATAATTTCCATCTATTTCAGATGTTGTTAGTTATAATAGGAATAATAGTAAACGTACTTATAATCATTATTATAACTTATAATTATAATCAGCAGTAACACAATACTATTCCGTTATATCTAGGGTATAATTGATGTAATGTAAAACAGACTAGACCAAATCTAAAAAATCTACTCGATCAATAATCTACTCGATCGGTAGCAACCGGTGAATGTTTTTGAACGCTCTTATCATAATATTCTTATCATAATATTAATTAAGATTAATTTATTTTATTATAATATTAATTAATTTATTTATTTATTTAATTTTTTTTTATTAAATTATGATTGATTAATTTAATAAAGATTAAGTTATTTGTTACATTTTTCAGGATGTAAATGAGTTTATAAAATGCCATAAAAAATTACAAATACCTAGAAGTGGTAAATATTACTCTATCAATGAAGGAGAGAGCCTTTCTTGGCCTAAAAATATATCAAAGTATATGAAACTTAAAAAGGACTTTAAGGTATGATTCTTTTAGATAGTTACATCTTTTATACTTACACGCCTCTTTTAGCTAATTTCGTATGGAAAAAATCAACCTGGTAAGAGTCAAACCTCGGACTACGACACAAATCCGTCTGTGTCGTGGTCACAAACGGTTAAAAAAAGTTGAAGAAGCAATCGAAGAATCAGCTACCGTCAATACTTGATGTTGGATATGAATATACCTGGACCGTTTTCGGCAGATTTATCTTAACAAAACGTCAACTATACATGCAGCCTAATAAACATGAAATAAAAATTTAAGATATATTCTTTAGCCTTTGTCGACTTGCTTTTATCGCTTTGATTCTGGCCGCACAATGCTGAATAACGGCAGGGGGCAACACTCGAGCTCTCATCTAATAAACTATTAGTTGCCCCGCCTTGATGATGACGTTATGCCGAAACCGGTCCAAGGATATTCATATCCAACAGCAAGTAGCAAAGTATCCAAGTAGCAAGTATCGATGGTAGCTGATTCTTCGATATATATATATATATATATATATATATATATATATATATATATATATATATATCTAGGCACTTTCTTGTAAAATACGCTCTTTCGAACGGAAAAATATTTTTTTTATCAAACCTGGTAAAAATGTTAACCTTGGAGAGGACACAAACCCCACTGAAAACCAGGTTTTTTTACGTCTAGCCGTAAAAATGCCGTGTCAAAATTCTAACAAAAATGTTTGTTTCATAATGAATGCGAACAAAAATGCCAACATGCAAATATAACTTGTTTTTGTTTGTTTAATAGTAGACAAGTTACCAGAAGAACAAGGTAATATATTCAGGCTCACTAGTGGCAGATACTCATAAGATTATTATGGATGGAGGTATTGTGTTACAACCTGCCTACATAGATAGACCAAATGGAAAGGTGTGTATCATTTCAATAACTAATTAAAAGTAGTTTTTAAGTATATAGCTAAAAAATCTATTTTGCCAAACTTTAAGCCTAAAAACAGAATCAAGCCTAGATTTATTGTGTAATTTAAAATGAAATTTGGTTTATTCGAGAGGTTTGTAATGCAGTACGTCCTCCGCCAATAATTATTTTTATTAAAAATCTAGCTTTCGGCTGCAACCAGCCATCATCAGACTAGAAGAGTGTTTGCATTACAAACCTTTTGGAGTAATAGATGGACTCCACAATGCAGCCAACTTTACGGGATGGTATTTGGTTCCTTTCTATCCCTTTCCGTCTTTTGTGGTAAAGAAGTAAGACATCATTATGGTGGAATATATTCATAAAGTAAATGTATCCCTTTCTAAAACTTCAGGCATATCCGAGTTCCGCCACGTAATCCTTTCTTTTTATAATCCCTAACCCTAATAACTATAAGGGTGGGTACAGTCAGGGTGTACCTTCTTTTTTTTTTTAATTGGCATGGTTGAGATCTATCACCAAAAATACAATTTTTTATTACATTTGGTAATAAAATAATAATTACAATTACAAAATAATACAAAATAATAAATAAAATAATTACATTTTGGTAATTATTGTTCTTTATTTGATTAGTAATTTAGGCACTTCAGTAAATTTGGGCAATTCAGGGAATAAGAACAACCTCTGATGTAATAAAATAAAGTTTCGAGATACCCTCTACCAGATTATTAACTTAATGTACTACGGATGTAATATTGCATCCGAAATATTATTTCCTGTTACACAGGGAATATTTCCATGTTACACAGGGAATGTTTCCTGTTACGCAGAGAATATTCCCTAAAATACAAATAGCCGAGTACTTTTCCTCACGGTGAGCTTTTTAATACAGCTTAAAGCATTTAAAAACCCTAACTGCTACAGCGACTTAAAGATTTGGAGATTTGTATTATCTGATATAACCTGAGATCTAATAATCAGATCGATTATTATACCAAGTTTTAATTCCCATGCACACAGTAGGAGCTAAGTTACTAACAGAATAGAATAGAATAGAATAGAATAGCCATTTATTAGAAAAAAAATATTAACATTTACTAAAATACAAAATTTAACAAATAATAATTTACTAATCAGTCGTAGTTGTGGCAACATTAAGTTAGCTAAGTAACGTTTTTATAAGTAAGTTACTAACAGACAAACACATATAAAGACAGACAATTTTGTCAAGACCAATCAGGACGTCTTAAAACACTTGAAACTGTTAATTTAAAATCCTGGTTTCGGATTTACAGCGCAAACACAATTCTCATCCTACACACCTACGGTATGAATGTGAAAATGTAAAAAATTATTAAAGAAATCTTTGTTCAGGCTCTTTTACAGTTTCGAGTTAATCCGTTAGCTTTTATAGTAATGGAGGCTGGAGGGTATGCATCTAATGGCAAAAAAGACGTTCTATCATCTGAAGTTCTCAAAATTCGACAGTGCACCCCATTGTTCTGCGGTTCAGTTGAAGACGTTTCAGAATTAGTCAGATTTACTTCGAATACGAGAAATGTCAACAAATAGTGATTAAATTGATATATTTACTATTGTGATAATAAAACGTGATAAAAAAATGAGGAAATTATTTATTATTTTTAATTTTGCGAGATGATTAATAGTGTGGTGATTCAGTTTCGGGTTGATTTCTTGAACACATGAATCTAAGCTGAGGGCTTTTTCGAAAATATAATACGAGAAATAATTTTTTCTATTAATATTTATTTTATAATCATTAATACTATAAAGATATAGATTATGTCAGCTGATAATACCGAGTTTTGCAAAACATGAATAATTGAAACAAATGATAGCGCGAGAGATACCTAGGAGCGTATGTAGCAAAATACTATGTTACATTGGGAACTGTTCCATCATTGGATAGTCGTCATTATTGATAGCTCGGAATAATGGTAAGTCCCACACAGTTTTGTTACGTCCGACTTACAAAAGAAAATGATTTGAGTTAAAATTTAGTACAAATGTATACATGTATACATAAGTTCATAAATAAGTTCACCAAGTTTCGTTTCAATACGACAAGTATATCCGTAATTTTTGTTGGGACAAAAAATTTAAGTAACATTGAGCGTGTTCAATGATGTATGGGTGACCGCTGAGAATGAAACGGATGTATTTACTATCTGAGGACGAGCAAAGCGAGTGCGAAGACATGTTGCAGTATAAATTTGGTGACTTGTATATTCTGAGGACGAGCGAAGTGGTTCCGAAGCAGGGAGGATGAGCGTAGCTAATCCGATGTGATAAGGAAAAGTACCAAGGTACCCCTTTGTACTTTTATAATTTGTTATAATATTAATTGCATAATTTGTTTAAATAAAAAATGATATTAAGAGCTATCTTGAAAAACTTTTCTATATCTAATGCTAATAACCATTAGACATAGAAAAGGTTTTCAGTGTGTAGTTGTTAATGTGTCAAGATTTACATATAAAGAATAATAATTTAAAATGGGTAACTACAAATATTTTAATATGCTCATTGTTATAGCAATACTAATATATTATTCTGAGGAAACAAATAGCTACTTTATGTTGTAAATAGAGAGAAAACGATAAGAAAATATTTAATGTTGCAAAACTGAACAATTAAATAGTTTTAATTATGTAATGCGAACAAACATGTATAGATTAACTTTCGTAAAGCATACTTTCTTGCTTAAGCTGGCCATAGATGTATATAGATCTAAGAAGAGAGAGTATATATAGATGGGTCCCTTGAGCTCAAAAATAATTCTTGTGTACTAGTAGCGCGTTCTAGCGATGTACCCCCAAACTACCCTCTTTAAAATGTTTCCCCCCTCTTTTTTAAGCTATTACTTTCATTGCTTTATTTTTCAAAATTAAATATTAGTTTATTTTGACTTTAAGTTTATTAAAACTAAAAGCAAAGATTCTTACGGTGTGCCCCTTGAAACCAGAGACTATAGATACTTAAACAGTAAGACTGTCGACTCAATGGTGGGAAAATTTGGATTCCGATCGACACTAGCGCGGCGGGGGACCTACCTTTCAATTGAGTGGGCGTGTCTTGATTTCCCGCTTTTTGCCCACAGTCAGTTTGAAATTTAATTTTTATACTTTGTATAGTTATACTTGTAACTAACCCTACCACTTAAATCTTACACAGAACGCTTCTCATTATTTTTAAGTTTTTCATTCAAGTAATTTATTAATTTAATTGATTCAATCAGGTAATAATGAAATAGTGGCTAAAGTTTACACGTGGTAGAAGATAGATTTTGGCATTTAATGCAGCCTGTATTTTAATTACATCGGCAAGATTCACACATGTGATTAAATGTAATTACCAGATAAAATCGACTAAATCAATAAATTAATTAAATGAAATTTACACTTATCTGCCATCAGTAGCGTTCCCTGGAAGTTTTAAAAAAGTTTCTATTTACTTTTAGTTTCTGAATTTTTGAAATACAGAACATGCAACGGCGAACCGTTTTTGTGAAAAATACATACAGACAATAATCATTTTATAATAATAATAAATGTAGCTGTCATAAACAAAAATTGCCATGGTATTTATAAATTTAAATATAAAAATATAATCAGTCATTTTTGGAAAGCTATTGGGGTTAGTTCATGAATTGTCCGCACCGGTCCGCCGCAGCGCTATTTTTAGTAGCTTGCGATAATCGAATCCAAACTTTTCCTCATTTAAGTTAACCCCCCCCCCTGCTTGAAACCTATTGCTCTATACAGTTAGATACGAGTACCGCCAACCTAAAGCTGTCAAAGTATGACAAATATTTACTGTATTAAATTTAAAATCTGATATTATTCGAAAATGTCTGATAATAAAGCTCCTGTCACTGTTGTTTTACCCTATGAGAATTTCACAGACTCTCATTCATTGGAGAACCAAGAAGCAGAAATAAACAAAAGTGAAGATTGGGATGAAGAGAAAAAAACGATTGATAGTTTTTTGGTTACTGAACGGAAAAGGGGATTAGGAACGCAAAGAGATATTATGCTGGTCATCAACACTATTCAGCATGCTGTTAAAAATATAGCAAAACTGATAAGTAGACGTGGATTGTTTCGAGGGTATACATGCGTTCATTATTTTTTACAGGATACGTTCTCTATTCTGTTGCCGTATTGAAATAGTACTACTTAATTATTATAAGTAAAACCATATTAGTTATGGTCATATAAGAATTTGAATTTGCGAACTCCTCGATACCGGATCGAGAGAAGAAGTTTAAAGTAATGTCAACACCAAAGAATATAATAGGTATAGAATGTCAGAAGGTATGCAAGAGAGTTAGACTGAAGGTGAGGGTGAACTCGGTGCTGGTGAAAATTAGTCACTATTCTATACAGAAACTATTGGGATTAATAAGTTTTTGCCCGTAGTAGTTAGCTGAAAATAAGACGACAGTGGCGCATTCTCGTAGTTGGCACTAAATTACACACTAGCGCTCTTGTTAACTGGCTTCGGAACTAAAATTTTCTTGTCCGAAATAATAAATTCCAGAATTACCTTTCTTTATCTATGTATTCTTTGGTCAAATCTTAAAGGTTAAACTGCTTAATTGCCAACGAATTTGAGCTCTACCCATTTTAACATGGGTATAAATATCGATTAAAACTTAAATTGGCTAGCCCCAAGATGTTAAAAATGTATAAGGTAATTCAATTCAATGTAAACAAACCAAACGCATTCGCAGGTTATATTCTGACTTTTTTATGAATGTCGTGTGATGTAATTGCAGGAATCGGTATAGGCGGTTAACATTGAAAATTCTCTATTTATTCCTGCAATGACGTCAATTTTGGATTATAACCTAACATAAAAAAAACATTATTACCGTTTTAAAAAAATTAAAACAGTCCAATTGAATGGTGATTTAATTGGTAAGGTGTTATAGACCAAGAGCCCAGGGGTGTTTTGTTAATAAAAAGTGTAATGGCTGGAAACGGGTTTAATTTTTCGTAAATACCTTCCTGAACAAGGATCTGCAATTCTGCCGACTCGTATCGGATGGGTGTCCCAGGCAGAACGCACTTTACATGTCAAATTTTCCACCGATGTTAATAAAATGTGTAATAGCTGGAAAGGGTTTAATTTTTGTAAATACCTTCCTGAACAAGGATCTGCAATTCTGCCGACTTGTATCGGATGGGTGTCCCAGGCAGAACGCACTTTACATGTCAAATTTTCCACCGATGTTAATAAAATGTGTAATGGCTGGAAACGGGTTTAATTTTTCGTAAATACCTTCCTGAACAAGGATCTGCAATTCTGCCGACTCGTATCGGATGGGCATCCCAGGCAAAACGCACTTTACAGGTCAAATTTACCACCCAAGTTAGCAAACAGTGTAATGGCTGGAACCGGTCTCAATTTTTCGTAAATACCTTCCTGAACAAGGAACTGCAATTCTGCCGACTCGTATCGGATGGGTGTCCCAGGCAGAACCTTTGACCCCTAAAGTGCGTTCTGCCTGGAACACCCATCCAATACGAGTCGGCAGAATTACAGATCCTTGTTCAGGAAGGTATACACGAAAAATTGAGACCGGTTCCAGCCATTACACTTTTTATTAACAAAGCACCCCTGGGCTCTTGGACTTATAAACTCTATCAGCTTGGGCTAGCCCCCTTGTATTTGAAAGTTGCCTCTTGCTCTTTTTATACATACGGCTTTATATAGGTCAATTCTGTTAATTACAGATTAAGATGGTCATTTGAATCTCTTTTATTCTAAGCAGAGTTGAGGAAAGTTCAAATAGTGACATTGCCTGACCTAGAATTTATGTTGCTCGCCTTAAAAATAAAATTGGAGTAAAGGTGAAATCGTAACTCTGGTCTTGGATCAGGCTGTCCATGACCCCATTTCAGTCATAAACCCAAGAGCGCCCAAAAAGATAAAAAGCCTAATACTGAAGTAGGTATTTCAGGCTCGCTGAGTTCACCAATTTACAATGTGTTACGTGCACCATCAAAATAAGAATCTTTGGACAATTATATCAAATGTTATAAACAAAAAATAATTTACTATTCCAGTAATATAATACTCTGTAAGTACATTTTTTGTTAATTGATTTGGCCATTATATATGGCCAAATATATCTCTATGATAGGAGATATTGCGCAAGATGAATTTTGGAGTGTGGCCAAATCTGTTTCAGAGGTCCAGCTCGGGGTTTCTGTTTAAACTTTACCGTCAAAACTGGAACACATCTGTTTCTTAATTTTCCTGGATTTTTCAAAAGAAATTCGCTAAATAATTTAAAAGATAAGCATAAACTAAGCTTTTTTATGACAGCTCAAAATATTTTGCTGATCCGATTAAGCAAGAAAAAGCATTAAAGTAGGGCAGATTTGAACAACCTATTGTATAAAAATGCTTATTTCTTTTGTAAAATCCAGGGAAATTGACAAACAAGTAAAAATATTGCTGTTCTGACTATAAGGCTCAAAACCTGATCCAATAAAAATTCGCCCGGCTTGCGGATCTCCCCCCCCCCCCAAATTTTCTAACCAATTTATTAAAATAAAAAATATAAAATCAAATCATCTAATTTTCTCATAAACCAGTATATTATAATTAGAATTCCGTTTTATATATTTTTTTGCAGACTTCAAACGCATAAATTAGATATCAAATCACACGATCAAAGATACCTTCTTAGAAAATGCGAGCACCTATTTCTAAAACATTTGACTACAAGTCAATCTGTTTGTCTGATTGGTAGTAGTTATGGCTTCGACCTTAAACAGGTTATTACTTTTATTTACAATAATAGACCTCTTTCTTACTGCTTTCACAGATAACAGATCAGATCTTTGCTGAATCTAAATTGATATTAGTTTTTTTTTATTGTAAGTTGTTATGGTTAATATTATTCGAAGAATCAGCTACCGTCGATACTTGCTGTTGGATATAAATATCCCTGTAATTTTAATATAGCTAGTCATGCTAACATGTTAAACACCTTCTTCTTTCTATCTCTTAAACTATATAACACTATTGCAAACATTTGGTTTAACAGACAATGTCTTACACATAGAGTTACCTACTTATGCTAAAATAATAATTAACAAAAAACTCTGGCAGCAAAACGTACAAAAAAAAAAAAAAAAAAAAAAAAAACAGGGATATTTATATCCAACAGCAAGTATCGAAGGTAGCTGATTCTTCGATTGCTTCTTCAACTTGCGGTAAATATAACCTTTTTAATGTTAATATTATTGCTTAATAATATTAGCTATTAATTACTGGTATGATTCAATTAACAAATCATAATTTTAAATGAATACTAATCAGAAATTTGAGCGATCTCCTTATTAGGTTAGGGTCATGGAGAGGAAAAAGGAAGGAGGTATTCTTAGAGGGATCCATTTTCTCTTGATTCCTCATCTTTTATAACAGAAGAGAATTAATGTGATAGTGGATCGCATCCACTAAGCTCCAAGTAATAATTAAAGTCGGCGGCAATATTTGACAGTATAACAAATACTATCCATATAAATTAAAAATATAAATCGGTCTGCGAACCCAGTACTTTCAGTGCCAAAATCGTTAGTGCATATCACGTCCACGGAGATAGAAAACCATAGCTAGTAATAATGTTTAATGTAGCTTTTCTTATTTTTCACAGATTATCAACCACGTACAAGGAAAATATATAGTGACCTATGTTCCTATTGAAGGGAATTCAGTCCTTAATTACCAATCAGTTTCTGGGTCTGTGTTTTCAATTTTTAGGTAATCAGAATCATTGATTCTGCGATTTTATTTGATTAATCATTAACACAACTTGGTCATTTTCTTGAGTGTTAAATTTATAATAATAATAATAATGTCGGTTTAGAACCTTTTGGCTCATCAGAGATCCTGGAATCCTCTCCAGGATCCGGCGGGAATCCTCTCAAATGGTAATGGCAACTGTTACTCTCGTAGTGTACTCTGAAATTTTTATATAAACTAAGGGCGTTACCTTGAATGTGAAACCCAGACCTCTGTAGTGTCATAGGTCAGTAAAAATAAAAATGCTTTAACAACCTTGACCACGGAGAGGGCTGTATTAATATACATTTGATAATTAAATACCTAACACACTAACAATACGATTATTGCAGTGAACACGGACGAGCTACCAAGTACACAGACTTGAAACATTACAGGCTAGCATCTAGAACAATCACTACAGGACGAAGACATCAGAGGGGCCCGTTTCACAAAAGTACAAGTATTGTAGTTAAAAAAATTGTAAAAAACAACTTGTAATAACAAATTCACATGTGCTACCAAGGATAGATTTGTAGCATTTTTTTTATTTAATAAACAACATTTCCTTATCTATTACAATTAATAACATTCACAGGTAAAGTTTCTTCCCAAGTCCGAATCTAGGTAGATTGAGTTACAAGTTCATTTTATTAATTAAAACTTAGTTTTTATCGCAAACTTTTAGTATATTAGTAATCTAGTGCTCATTATGAGTTTGTAAAACGTTTTTTACTTTTTCTTATTTATACCGTAGGTATATTGGAAAAGTATTGAGTTTGCAAAAAAATCCGAAACCGGGATGAAACCAGAATTATCCGTTTCGGGCGTTTTTAAGGCCTCCTGAATGGTCTTTCGCAAAGTTGTCTGTCTGTATGTGTGTTTGTGTGTCTGCTATCATCGTAAGTGTATTTATGCTTGAGAGTTGAAATTTTGTAAAAAAAATCAGTCTAGCGCTGTAGTTGTGCTATTAGGTAAATATATTTTTTGTGACGTATTTAACCCACAATATTGACTCAGCGAAAATTTCAAAAATTAAAAATCGCGAAAAAATGATACGATTCAATTAAAATTTAGCACGCATGTAGACATGTATACGAAAAACTTAGGTGACAAGTTTCATTTCAATATTATCATTATATTCATTATAATATAATATATTCATTAGTTCAATTTGTATCAAATGACTTGTGTACGTTTTTTACAAAAATAAAAAATCAGAAAATGAATTTAATTGAGTTGGAATTTAGTTCATGTGTATACCATTACTCAAAGAAGAAGTTCAATAAGTTTCGTTACAATACGACAAGTATATCCATGATTTTTGTTGGTTCATAAAAGTTAAGGAGAATTGAGCGTGGTTAGTGCTGTATGGGTGACCGCTGAGAATGATACGGATGCATTTATTATCTGAAGACGAGCGAAGCAAGTCCAAAGGAATATTGTAGAGGACGAGCGAAACGAGCCCGAAGTAGGGAGGATGAGCGTAGCGAATCTGATTTAATGAGGAAAAGTTCCGAGGTACCCCGTACCTGATTTTTATAACCATTGCTTCTCGTATTTTAGAAATAATTGCATTTAAAATAGATTACTCATATGAATGAAACTGGGTTATAATATTATTTTGACACATTGTTTACAAAAACTCTTATAGGTTACAATCTTAGAATGCTTGAAGGAGCATACTGATAATCGACTGGTGCAACTAAGTAATTGAATACAGTTCTATTATTACATAAAATACTCGAGCATCCCTCGTCAAACTTGTGGCCATATAAGAGGCAGCCTTTACGAGATATTTTTGACAAATATTTAAAATAACAGGTATTACTTAGTTGCACCACATAGAATTACAAAGTAGTATATAGAAGGAGCACAGGGCCGTAACACAGATAACACGAAAGCCGGTTGACTGGTGCAACTAAGTAATGCTGCCAACCTGACAACAAAACATTATTTTAAATATATGTCTTTAATATCTATTAATAAAGAAAGATCGTAAAGAACAATATAATAACTTAAAACACCTGCTGAGTATTTAATAAAACCGGTCTTAGATGGCAAAAGGGTGGCGGAATACAAGAATCTACATTTAGTTGACGGGACTACTTATTATATATAATTTTAATAAATACGTTAAACTACAATTTAAATGTTTTAAATATTTATTGTGCAACGATATTTATAGTATTTTATGAATAATCAATCATTAATTAATAATTGAACATAATAATTCAGCAACCGGAAGTATTGCCAACTTTTTTTAGAAAATTGTACATTGTTAGGGTGGCAGCATTACTTAGTTGCACCAGTGAACCGACCAGTAGTGCTCCTTCTATATATAGTATTATTCGTGAAACGCTTAATTATGACAATTTTAGTTACAAGTCGTTTTGTACAATAGTTTATAACATTTGTGGGGAAGGTAATCAAATTTAATTAGAGTTTGACACAAATATGCTCGTTTCCTAGGAGATCTAAGATAAAACTTGTAACCTACTATTGTTTTTCAAAACATTTTTATGAAAATTGCTAAATTACCAGTCTACAGTTGTACATTAGTAAAACAAACTTCTTACAATTATTAGTAAACTTGTAGCGGTTTACTTGTAGTATACAAGTCTTGTGCTTTCGTGAAACGGGGCCCAGTACCACACCGTGCTTCTTAACGATAACCTACCTACAGAACTTAACAAATTATTGAAATAGAAACATTTCAACAGCACTTAATAAACACGTCGTTATGAATATAATCATATATTGAGTGCCGAGGTATGGGTACCTCGGCACTCAGTATAATTATATATTCTACAAAGGGACACACTAGTACCAAATTTTAACCCAGTTGTTTTTTTTTTTTTTTAACACATTTTTTGAACCCCTGTACCATACCATACCATAGAATGAACCTTTTTTCACTAAGATAAACCTTGTGTTTTATTTTTAAGAAAGCAAAACAAAGAACCTCCTAATGTGGGCGATTTCCTGCAAAGCGGTAATGCTATTTTAGCGGCAGGATATGCTCTTTACGGGGCAAATACTACCTTCGTTTTGGCGCCCTCACCTGGAGCAGGTCTGCTTGAGTTTATCTTAGATCAGGTAATCAGGATTACAATGATATTTACAATTAAAAATTAGTTATAACAAATTGTTATCTCCTATTATATGATTATCTTTAATCTATTGCTAACTTACTCTTCCAGCTTCATTTTTTATTTATTACTTTTGTTTTGTATGTACCAAATCTCTACTATGTACCACTAAGTATCCAGTGATTGCAATCACTGGATGGTTTCTCTTACAAATTT
Source organism: Microvelia longipes (assembly GCA_018340805.1). Taxonomy (NCBI): domain Eukaryota; kingdom Metazoa; phylum Arthropoda; class Insecta; order Hemiptera; family Veliidae; genus Microvelia; species Microvelia longipes. The sequence goes on from JACMZG010000022.1 coordinate 8,615,129, forward strand.
TACTAAGATACTAAAACGTTACTCTAAAATTACCTCTATTACTTGTAAAAATTATTTTGGTAGTTGTATTACTCAAGATAAATGTTAAAAAAAGTTATTACATAATGATCTACTTCTTTATTTAATTATTTTTAATAGTAATAGGACTTTTAATAGTATATTATGTTACAAAACTGTGAAGAAGGTATTTTTTACCGTAGCAACTATATTTACTGTCGAGCGAAGTAAGACAGTAAAAGAAGGCGAGGTAAAAAAGCCATTTCCAGTTGTATAGCATATACAAATAATATCATAATTTAAATAATATCATAGTATGTAACTTTGTAGTAACCTAATCTTTTTTAATTAAATTAGTATTTATTATCTGCTAGGTTTCCTACCAATTATACTTGTTTTTAGTTTTTTCACGGTTAAAATATCATTAAGAATGACAAGCTGTGGCAATATAAATTTAATTTTTTTCTTTAAATTTTATCTTTAAATCTATTGTCATTTTAGGTAAAAACTAATAGTGGCAGCTTAACCTCTAAAATAAATTTTGTTACTATGTTAGAGTTTCTGGTGCCGCTATCAGCTTGAATGTAAGTGCAATTACTAGTAATTTAATAATATAACTGTATTTTTTTCTTATTATAATATATCACATCAAAGGATCTACTCAAACAAGATCCTACAGGATTTACATCCTTTTATTCGTGTATATTTATAAATAAATAAATATGGTAATTTTTCCAAGCATAGTAATAGTAAACAACTATTTAGAAGAAATTCTGTCTGAAATTTGTAAAAGAATTTCTTAATCACTATATATGATTATTTGATAATGATAACTAATAATACATCATAAATAATTATTATCTCACATTCCGAAAATAACAAACTTCTTTAACATAAACGTTTGATTATTTATTTGATAAACAAAAGAAGAACCAGTAAGGTTACATCATAACCTTGTTGTAAACTACTAGCGCCCACCTAGTGGACATTTGAGGAACTTCACCGGCGACAGTTTTGTATTATTTTACAGTTTCCGATTGTAAAAACCACGAAACTATCACAGAAGGTAAAAACGAACTTCAACTACTTTTTTCAGGTTATAAAGTGCTTACTTTAAAGCCGCCTGAAAAAACTTTATTTTTTTGCCAACAAAATTAACACTCAATTCTGGAATGGATGTTAGCAAAGGATTTTAAATAAAGGGGATGACGCATTAAGGAACATATCTGACACCATAGAAGTTGTAAAAGATAGAGGAATAGGAGCAAACTTACTTCCCCCTTGGTTATAATAAAAAAGGCGCCAAACGTAGGTTATAAAGCAAGGTTGTCGAGTTTGCTTCTAAACTTTCTTCTGTGCTTCTCGTGATTGTTACATTAGTGGTGCTTGTTAAGTCATTTGTGCTTATTTGATTTTAAATATTGGACTATACTTAGCCACTTCAGTGAGTGATAATTTAAGCGTGTTTTGTTATAACCTTCTCAAGCAATAAACAATGGGAAACCATTGAGAGGTAAGTTTGCCCTCTAAATTTTAAGACCTGCGCTGTTATAAGAATTTTAAGCATGCGCAGTTTGTACCAAGCATGTGCAGTTGGTTTTTGACGTGTGTTTCGTGTTGAATTCTCTCTATTTTTTGGTGTTCAATGGGGTCACTTTTTTGCATGCCAAATCGACTTAGTGCGTCATCCTCTTGAAGTGACATGTTAAGGATTTTTGTAAGGTTTTATAACAGTGGTAACAATGGTGTATATTTACATCCAATTCGATGTTTTTGATTAATTTATTCAAAACTTAATTTCAGAAGACAAATGAGTTTGTTTTAACTGATCCGAAGTTAGAAATACCGCTTGTTGGAAAATATTATTCTTTGAATGAAGGAAGATCAAGATGTATGAATGCTGACGTACTTGAAGCGGTTAACATCAAAAAGGATTTCCACGTAAGATGTGCTTAAAGTTTGATTCTTTCTGTTATGATTATACATCAAGATTATAGATTGAGAAGACCAATCTATCAGATTGGTAGCAGTAATAAGAAAGGAATTTCTTAAAGACGAATTGTTACTGGGGTTCATCTAGTTGAAAATCAGGATAGTCTGGAGTATATTTTCATTACAATGGGATTTTACTAAATTTTAGGTTAATGAGGTATTCTTTGCTTGAGTTGTTTACTATCTTGAAAAGAGTCATTACTATCTGTAAGCAAATTTCCTTGAATAATTTCAATAATGAGTCTTGAACCGTAAAAATTCTGGCGCGGTGGTCCGCATGTCGGGCGAATTTCCTTTGGATGCGTGTTTCCGTGCTTTTTATATAAGTTTACAACTACTAAATAAATAAATCCGGCGCGGTGGTCCGCTGTCGGGCGAATTTCAATTAGAATACGTGTTTCCGTGCTAAACAACCCTTTTCTTGCTTAGGAAAGAACCATGCCCATTGCGTGGTTCCGGTTCATGCTTTCGAACCTAAGCAGTTACTCAATTGTCAAGCACTGCTCGTAACTCATTTTGTCTGTATTTTCCAAAGGAAATGCGCATAATCATCCAGTTGTTGTACAAAACTATGCCTCTAAATGCCTCTAGAATTACGCACTACTATTTGCACTAGTTTAAAGCTTAGTCAGTTATCTTTAAAGGTTTTAGCGCATTTCCTTTGGAAAATACAGACAAAATGAGTTACGAGCAGTGCTTGACAATTGAGTAACTGCTTAGGTTCGAAAGCATGGACCGGAACCACGCAATGGGCATGGTTCTTTCTAAGCAAGAAAAGGGTTGTTTAGCACGGAAACACGTATTCTAATTGAAATTCGCCCGACAGCGGACCACCGCGCCGGATTTATTTATTTAGTAGTTGTAAACTTATATAGGTAAAAAAAACGATAAAAAAATTACTGTCCCTACTAGGATTTGAACCCAGGTACTCTGGGTTTGAGTGCTCGCGTCAAAGGAAATTCGCCCGACATGCGGACCACCGCGCCAGAATTATTTTCTAGTTGTAAACTTTATTTTATAAAAAAAAAAACGATAAATATTATCGACCCTTCCAGGATGTGAACCCAGGTACCCTGAGTTTAAGTGGTCGTATTGACTCCGGACCACTGCCATTCAACTCAGAGGCCCAAAAAACATTGAAAACGACACCCTACTCGAAATTTAATTTTCACGACCGTAATGTTTTTTTCTATATTTTTTGTGGTTTTTTCGACTTTTTGGTAACTTAAAGTGGTCGTATCGTCTTCGGACCGGTTTCATTCGATTCAGCGCCCAAAATTACATAGAAAACGACACCTACTCGAAATTTATTTTTTTATCGACCTAAATTTTGGTTTTTGGTAATTTACAATGGTTTTTTTGATTTTTAGGTCACTAAAGTGGTCCTATCGACTTCGGACCGGTTTCATTCGATTCAGCGTCTCAAAAAACATAAATTTGACCTTTGTCGCGGCAAAAAATATTAACCTTGAATTTTGCCGTTTTTTTAAAAATTTCGCTGACTCAGCAAACCGGGTTAATGACGTCACCAAAACCTGGTTTTCAATAGGGTTTGTGTCCTCCCCAAGGTTTGATTTTTGTACCAAGTTTGGTTAAGTCAGGTTAAGTCTCGCGAAAATTTTTTTCGTCATTAGGACCTCTGAAACGGATTTGTGTCGTGGTCCGAGGTTCGAATTCCGCCATGACGCCTATCCCATTAGCGAATTTTTCCCAAGGAAATTCGCTAAAAGTGAGCAAAAGCCGATTCAGAGGTGCCTCAAAATAATATATATAATATATTTTATTTATATATGCATATTTATTCCATAGATTATAAAATGCATTATGCATACCGCATTATTCACGCTCATTTGAAGCCCAGTTTATGCTAACTTTGAGTGCGTAAGCAAAATTAGATTTTTACGGTTCTGGTTATAAAGCATATTCCCAAAACTAAAGCTGGAATTTTTTATACTAAACCATCCACCTATTTGCTTTTAACAGGTTACCCGTGGTCGTCCTATGGATGCCATGTTCACAGGAAGTGTTGTCTGTGATTTACATACTATTATCAAGCAAGGAGGTTTATTTATATCGCCACCCTATTCTGATTTTCCCCAAGGAATGGTAAAATATGATATTTTAAAAACTATTAAAATAATATTAATTCGTGCCATTGGCGACCCACTAAAATATGAAGAATATTGGTTTTTAACCAGTCTATGCTTATAATTCTTAGTGGTAGTTTGAAAGTCGGAAAATACAATTGTATTGCATTTATAATTTTATTCTGCCGAGTTTTGCAAAACATTAAATTCTGCCGAGTTTTGCAAAACATTAAATTCTGCCGATTTTTGCAAAACATGAATAGTTATAATAATAATAATAATACCCGTTTAGAGCCTTGCGGCCCATCAGGGATAACCCCCTGCGGGAACCACCTCTAGTGGTTGTGGCAACCGTTACGCTCAAAGTGTATTCTAAAGTTGGCGATAAGTTATTTGAACAATAATCTTATATTAACTGAGAGCGTACCCTGGTATGGGAACCCCAGACCTCCGTGCTGTCAAAGGTCAGTTTTAATAACTGACGCCTTAACGACCTCGACAACAGAGGTGGCTATTGTTCGAGAGACACCTAGGAAATGTAAGAAGCAATTTGCAATGCTACATCTGGGAACTGTTCCATCATTTGACATTCGTCATCATTGATGGCTCGACATAATGTCATGTCCCACTCTGTTTCGATACATCCAACTCATCAAGGCGCCGAACAGATCATGATATATGTTTTAATTGCCAGGCATGATGGCGGTAAGAGAGTGCCACTCGTCTCTAGTTAATTCTTTACATTATATCATTCGGAATTTTATTTGAGGTCAGAGTGAGTTCAGGCTCTATCGGCGCCCACTCTGTTAACGAATCAGAGTGGAACATGACATTATGTCGAGCCATTAATAATGATAAATATTATGATGGAACAGTTCCCAGATGCTGGGTTGCATTTTGCTTGTTACATTTCCTAGGTGCCTCTCGCACAATTATACTATTTTTAGCATTAGTTTACTGTTAATCTAGAGTTTTTACAAATGTACCTCATGCTACTAGTTTATTTTTTTGGCTAATATCTTCCAAATTTAAAAAAATGTCCAATTGGTCAAGGTTCAGGTCATATGCTGATTAAACACACACTCCAACAAACCCATTTTAAGTCTTGGTGCCTTTTGAATTAGAAACTGACTAACGTTCCATATGATATTAGTGAAGGAGAAGTGACACATCACCCAGGATGAGTTAGAATGCCTAGTAGTTAGGCCTTTATTGCTAACTCTCTTAGATGAATGTCATTTTACTCTACCTTAAGAGTCCAAGTGTAAGTATTTTGTATCTAATCCTTAGAGTAAATTCATGGTTAATTTTGTATAAGTTTCAATTGGTAACTAGAAAAACCACGTCTCTACTCTTAAAACTTTTTGGCAGGAAGCTACCTAGGTATATTTATGATCTTATATTTTGATCTTTTATGGGTACCTGACATCACAAAAGCTTGAAAACACCGGCTTAACATCCCTCTCGATGAATGGCTTTGGTTAGAATTTCCATCCCTCGCATAAAAAACATTTTGTTTTTATGACTTTACTCAGAGGATCAGATACAAATTGCTTACATTTGGACTATTAAGGTAGAGTGAACTTTTATCTAAGTGATTTAGCAAAAAAGGTCTAATTGACATTAATTGCTAGGTGATGTATCACTTCTCGACTGAAATCGAACTCTCGCTCTGACACTAGTTCGGTTCTCTATTATTTTTTTTCTCGAATATTAGACGTACTTAAATTCAGTAAGTGTTGTTGGAAAGTAAGACGCATGATAATTCGTGAATGAACAGGTTGACAGCTGACAAGCTGGCATCTTAGATGTCTATCTGTGATTCAGATATTTTCATGCATCAGAAAGTCAATATTTTGAGTCAGTTGCAATTTAGAAGTCCTGAAAAAACCTTAGTATATTTTAATTTATTATTCAACCAGTAAAGTTTTTTTAATTAATTCCTTAATGTCAGTCAGTCTCTTTAATAAGTGTGTTTACTATGTGCTTTCTGCCCATTGAATTTAAAAATTTAATTCCCTCTTTCTTGAGCACTATTAAATATCCATTGGAGCATAGAATGACAATAACATTATTACTCGTACAAATCTAAGAAGAATTTCATACTTCATTGACGAAATTTGTTTGATATCAGTTGAGACAGCAGTTTTACGGGAATCCATTCGCTTTCATAATGCTGGAGGCTGGAGGATCAGCAACAGATGGGGACAGTCAAATTTTGGAATTAGAAGTTGAAGAACCTTATCAGTGTTGTCCTGTTTACATGGGCTCTTTCCAAAACCACCAAGAATTTGTAAAAATATTGTCTGGTATTTCTAATCAGCAGTACGAAAGTTAGCAACTTTAACTTGTTAGACAAAATATAGCGATACTTTCCTAACATTAGCCTTTTAATACTAACGACATATAATTAAATGTACGAGTGTGAGTAATTAAAATTTACAAGCGGTCGGAGAATAAAGTAGTTCCTTTTTTTAAAATATCATAAAACATAAAAAATAATTAAAAAAAAATTAAAAAGTTAAAAAATACATTTATTAAGCTGTTAGGTATTAAGCTGAAAGAGTTATTAACGTACCGAAGGGAGGAAACAACGTCATTAAACCCCGGTTTTTGGTTGATTCCTAAGGTGCATACATGAAAAACCAAGGAATTTAATTCTAAGGCGTAGCCGAGAAAGTGAATAGAGTATTTGCACAATTTTTTTATTGCATTATCCTTAAGTACGTCATACAAATGAACACCCTGTAAAATATTTGAATGAAAAAACTTACACAGCAAAAAAACGAAAAATATTTTGAAACATGTTCTTTTGGCGGAAAAACGGCCTCGACTGCTTGTGTGACGTCAGACGTAAGAATACTGCCGTATAGTACAATATTTACCAGAGCAACACTCATCAGAGTTTATTCTATACTGCCAACAAGATGATACTGACAGCTGCAGTCATCACGTTCCTAAGGCATTGTATTGCCTGGATCACGTAATTGTTTTGTTTCAGTCTTCTTTACATTCTATTGAACTATAAGCAACTGTAGACCTTTCGATATCTCTAACTAAAACTCCCATATGTACTTTAAACGACCAAACCTTTACTCCACTCTCTCACCTATTCCCCCTCTCCTCTTCTTTAAATGCTTATTTCAACTATTTAAAATTAAATTAAATATTTTTTACAGCTTAATATATTTTTTAAACACATTAAATCATTTTATGAGCAAAAAAAATTTTTATTGGAAAAATACAAATTATTCATTAAGGAAGGGTGTAATGACGGTTTTCTCCCTTCAAAAGGTTTTATCTTAAAGGCATTAAAAGTAAATTTCATTGTACTACATTTTATTTGTATGAAATAAAATGTAGAACCAAGATTTTCTTAACTTAAAATCTTTAACAAGTTACCCATCAATAATATACTTAAGAGACCCACAACATTGTTATTTACTGAACTGTAAATAAAATAAGAATAAAAACGAATGAAGATTAATTTGGGTTTTGAGCAGTCCTCTATGTATTTTTGTAATTGTTTAAATTTATTATACTTTGTTTTACTATTATGACTCTTTTAGGACACGGAAGTATAAATTAATATACCACACCATGCCTCGAGGTCGTTTTTGCAGCCAAAGTTACATATTTGAAAGCATCGTTTGATTGTTTTCATATCTTCAAAAGTATTACTTTTTTGGTATTATATACGACGATATTTAACATTGTGGTATTTTATAAACACACCCAAAGACGATGCAATAAAAAAGTATAATTACTCTATAGATAAAATACTTTTGGAAAAAAACCTTTCTGAATATTTTCTACCGTCGAGTCTACAAAACTTATTATAATACCAAATAAGATAGATTTAAAGGGATTTTCCTGGGAATTGAATTAGTATTCAGGGAATTAAACTTTTACTCTACTAAACCTTCTTGAGCCAGCTTTTCCTTACTTTAGGAAACAAAATGTTTGGACATAAAACTCGATAGATTGTTTGAAACATTTTTAAAGCACGGCGGATTTAAAGCATTTCGATAATTAAAGATTAGTATTAAGATTTTATTACTAGGTCGACACGACCCTGCGCTTCGTGCATTAGCCACCCGTGGCGTAGCTGTGTTACAGACCTTAGACATTTAAAAATTCTCCCATGTCATAAAATTAGCTTTTAAGATAAAAGTAATATGTATAGGGCTCTCCATGATTTTTTGTCTCTAAATGTCTGCACCTGTTGCTCCAACGTTCCTAAAGTCAAATTGTCTAAAGATTAAAATTCTCGACGCCTTGCTTCATCAACCTTACTTCATTCTTTCTATTTAGCGTAAATATTAAATGGTTTTTATCATATTTCCTTTGAAAAATACAGAAAACATTAGTAACAAGTAGTGCTTGATAATTGAGAAACTGCTTAAGGGTATAAAGCATAAGCTTAAGTTATGCTTAAGTCAGAACCTTAGCAAGATATGGTTTGTTAAGCACAAAAACACGGATTCCAAAAGAAAAGTTACCCGGCTTGCGGACCACCGTGGCAAAACTATTTTGTAGTTATGAACTTGAACTTATTTAATGTAAATAAAACGATACAAAATTATCGCCCTTACCAGGATTCGAATCCAGGTATTCTGGCTTTCAGTACTTTGAGTGCTCGTGGACTCCACACCATTTTCTTTTTCATCCCTCCCCACTTAAAATATGTTGATTACCTGCCATATTTTAAATTATGAAAACTTTATTGCCATATTTTAGTTTTCTTGTAATTGACCAAAAATGTTACTGCCTTTTTGGTTACTTTAAGTAGTCGTATCGGCTCTGAACCAAATTTATAGAAATCAAAGCCCCATATCGAGTAGGGCGTCGTTACAAATGGCACCTTACTCATAAATTGTTGTTAAATTAATTTTATCGATCATGATTTTTGTTTCCAGTTTCTTATCATGGTTTTCGACTTTTTGGTCACTGAGAGTGGTCCTAAATTGCTTTAATCTTAGTAATTTATCAAGGCACTTTTTATCTCAAATTTCAATTACTCTTAAGAAGGCGACATTTTTTATAAAGAATAACATTTTGTTGAGTTATAAAAATTACACCAAGTTCTCTCTTGGCCACTTAATGAAAAAGTGTACTTTTTGGTAACAAGGTTCATAGTGCAATTTTTTTATTGTGATCAATGTTTATAAAGAATAACTATTGGTCGAATAATGATTTTTGTTATCATTTACACGGATGCGCAACCTAATACATATGGCCATACATATCCTGCCCTAGTCTTTAAACAACCTTACACTCTAAGCTTATGCTCATTTTTCTTTGCTAGTTCGCTAAAAATGATTAAAACATTTTTGGTTGTTTAATGTTTTTTTGTTGTTTTTGTTTAAAATTTAATGTTGTTTAATATATTTTAATATAATTTAATATTTTCTTTTATTTATGTAAATTAGGCTGATGCCTGTTCATTGTAAATAAATAAATAAAAATAAATAAATTTAATGAATTTCCGAAATGTTCGGAAATTCATGTTTGCTGAGTTATTATTGTCTGTTAATGACATCATAAATTTTCCGGACAGCACAACTAAACCTAATATATTCTTGGACCTTGAGTCCAAACATTTCGAACACTAATTCCCCTCTTCCATGATCCCAAACTTATAAGTTAAATTTCCTATGGAACATGCTAAGAATTTCATATAAATATCTTCTAAGCGTGCAAATTCCCACTTTTAAAAGTTATTAACTAAAGTTTTAAACAGCGTGAATTCAAACTATACATTGAAAATAATCCAAGCGGAATGGTTCTGTCAACAAACATGTTTCATGTCTTTAGAAATTTAATAAAAGCAACGTCTATGTTTGCTAAATCCCGATAGCTTCTAATATTTTCATATAACATTGGCATATAGAGATTAAAATCATTGCACTCCGTTAAATTCTCTTATATAAACTATTATATAAAGAGATAAACGATTTCAGTTCTAACCACTATTAAAAATCCAAAGAGTTGGAATATTATACAGGGTGGTCCCAAAGTCTCCCCTTCTGTATAAAACAGAGAGGATAACAACAAAAATTTTGAACTGTATAAGATACATTTTTGTAACTTAGGGGTTCTCTATTATGTTTAGTAAAGTTTATTTTTTTGGTTTGACCAAAATCCCACGCATTTACTGTCGTAATAAGGCCATTAGTTGTGCTAGAGTCGCGCGTTTCCTTGATCAGTAATCCATTTTTTGCTAATGGTTTTGGTCTATGCTTTGGTAAATAATTTTTGTATAGGGTAAATTTATTGTTATGCAAAGAAATCACATATTATCAAACACGAAATAAATTTTTGTTTTAAACTTCCTTATAACCAAAAGTGAATTTTCAAATAAAAGACGCAATGTTTTGGCGCTTTCAGTTATCTCGTAATCTCACTCGATCGACTTAACAAATACGGTGCAAGAACCGTATCGTATGAACTGCTTATATAATACGATCACCTGTTAAATACGCTGTGTGTACGCAGTAAATGTTTAATTAATGTTTAAACATGTAATTAGCTTTTTTGTTCTTTAATCTATGAAATAACAATAAGTAAAGGTAATAGACTTTTTTGAACTAATATTGATAAAGATTTTTTGATGAAATTTTTTTCTTGTTTATCATTTTAACAACACTGGTGAATTTTAAGTTCATAACATTATTTAATTTTAGCAAATATCATTAGATATTACCGAGTTTTGCAAAACATGAATAGTTGACACAATATAATAGTGCGAGAGACAGCTAGAAAATGTAACAAGCAAAATCTAATGCTACATCAGGGAGCTGTTCCAATATTCAATATTTGTCATATTGATGGCTCGACATTAATTCATGTCCTACTGTGTTTCTCTCAGGGAAAACTTATCAGAGCGCCGACAAAGCGTGAACTCACGCTGACCTTCAATTAAAATTTCGAAGAATATATGGAATAGTATACAGAATAAGTATGGCATTGTGCTTGTTACATTTCCTAGGTGTCTCTCCCTCAATTATATTGTGTTAATTTTAGCAAGTTGATAACTATTGGTATAGTTTTTCTGAATTGTACAATAATAAATATTATTAATTAAGATTATAATTAGTGTAGGTTTCCATTATTAACTCATTAAGTTTAACGCTAGGAAAATTGCGCAACAGCTAGGTACTTATCTCCATAGAGATATTATTACTAGAGGAGCCCTATAGGTTAAATGAAACATCGAAAAAGTTCGCTCATCGTACAAAATTTCAATAACCGATCATCGCCTGACACCTTCGCTTATAAATATCATCAAATAATCAGTACAAAATTTCAATAACTTATTATAGTAAAATGTTAAAAAATACAAATCAAAACAAACAATGTGCGGGAAACCAAAATAAGTTTTTTAATTATATCCTTAACTCACTATTGAAGGAGGTTTAAATGAGGTTACACAGAGCCCCTGAGACCCCCAAAAAGATGTTTCAGGCTTCTCAATGTATTTCGATATGCTATGCCCCCTCTATTATATATCTCTATCCTTATCGCGCATTCGCGATTCTTGAGACACGTGACCTAATTGTTTCCAATTCTTCTTACCGCAATTTAACAATTCTTTTTGCCGTAGGTGACAACCGCTCTGCTATAAACTCGCCTTTGCTTAGATAATGTAAATATTTCGGTTAAAACTTTAACGCATATAATAAAATTATAATTTATAAATAATTTCGTGGATAAACAGTCTTCCATGGAAAAGTTTGAAGAAATTAGTCAACAAAATGACCAGATTTAAAGAAATATAAGTTTAAAAGAACATTGACAAAACTTGAATTAAAGAAAATTGGTTAAAGTTTATCTTCTTTGCATAGTTTTAGGTCCTAAATAACTAAAGGACAAACTAGGGACTAACAAGGGTACATAAGACCCTAGGCGAGCTTCTTCAGTAAGTCTTTAAGTTTAACAACTTTTTGATAACTACAAAATCTAGGACATTTGCAATGTTAACTCCTGCAAAGCAGAAAATAATTTTAACAAATTTTAGTGGTAAAAATAACCCCGAGGTAGTTAGAGCGTCAATAAGTATACTGATCTTTGACACCATGGATGTCTGGGTTTCGCATTTCAGGTTAAGTTCTCAGCATATATATATATATATATATATATATATATATATATATATATATATATATATATATATATATATATATATATATATATATATATATAATTTATATTAATAATTTATCGTCAATTTGATGAGCCGCAAGTCTAAATGGGCAATTTATTATTATTTTAGCTGTAAAAATAAGTAAATAATAATAATACTCGTAAAGAATTTTTCGGCTTATAAGGGATTACACCTGCAGACACCACCTATGGTGAAAGTTAGTGTACAAGATCTACGCTTAAAGCGTAGATCTTGTACGCGATAATTTACTTGACAAAATATTATATAAACTGAATGTAATCTTGCATTTAAACACCAGACCTAAGGGGGTTAACTTAAATAAAAAAAGTTAGGATTTGTTTATTTTAAGCTACTGCAAATTAGCGCTGCGGAGTACCGGTGCGGAAAACTCATGAACTCACCCTAGTACTTTTCCAAAAATGACCAATTATATTTATGTTAAATTTTTTACATTAGTCGATCTTGTCTTTTAGAGTTAATCCTTACAGACTTTCAATCTTTGGGGCTGCAAGTCTCTGGCGCCACTCAACAGCAAAGATCTGTTCTAACCTTGCTGAAAGGATTTTTCTGAATCGAAAATTCCAAAGGTTGCTGGATCACAATTTATCAGCTTGAACAGCCACAGCAACTCTAAACATAGATCAAGAAGTTGCTGAGTCTACGTTGCCTTATAAATTTTGACCAGCAATCTACAAAACATGGGTGCGTTGCGGGTTTATCATACTGAATTAATTCCAGGGGCCTAAATAATGAAAATTAAATCTAAATAGGAACTATGGTATAACTCTTTTCTAGATTAACATAATTCAAAAAACATTAACAAAAATATAAAAAGAGAATTCCTGACAATATATATATATATATATATATATATATATATATATATATATATATATATATATATATATATATATATATATATATATATATATATATATATATATATATATTAAATAGAACAGAATCAGCCTCAGAACATAACTTACGAATGAATCAGGATAAGGCTTATAAAAACACACTCACTTCTCTCGTGCCAACGTTTCGAGCATGGACATGCTCTTCATCAGGGCAACCTGAAGACAATATAATAAACAAAAACAATAGAGACAAGAAAATACAAAAAGTAAAATCAATAACTCAAAGCTATAGTAAATAAAGTACAAAACAAGAAAAAAAATAAGAAAAACCAGCACTTACAGAGAACTACGTTAAGCGTAAAGTCATAAAATTAAAAAATTTACAATAAAAGTAAAGCATATAAAAGTACATTTAAAACAAGGCATAAAATGTAAATAAAAACAAAGGAAGGTTACTTAAAAAGAGAATAACCTGGTCAAGCGCAATATGCCGTAAGCGCAACAACATGGCGGACAACAACCAGTTTCCCATACTTCATAAGAAAACCCTAAGGAGATAAAAGGAATATAAACCAAAATAAAAAGGAAAAAAGAGAAAAGGAGGGCCACAAGGACGGATACCATAATTGTCACAACACAGAAAGAACCATACAGGTTCCAACCCAAAAACAGTAGCGTAATGGTAGCAATCAAGAGCGAAACCCTGGAGATAAATAAAAATAAGGAAAAAGATTTAAGTTTTAAATAAGTTAAGCAATCTATAATAAGAAGTATTAAGCACACCACTTATATCAGTCCTAGCATTGCAACTATTACTAGTATCCTAATTGTAATGACTAGCAGTAGCTAATTGTAATGACTGTGATACTGCTTATGTTGGTCATACAACTAGATATATTAAGACGAGGGCTTACCAACATAGGGTTAATATTCGTAAGGGAGAAAGGTATACTGCGTTAGCCTGTCACGCTTTGGATAGAAAGCATACTTTTGATCTTGATAATGTAGAGGTATGTTGTAAGGAGGATAATGAAGAGAAGTTAAAGTGGATGGAGATGCAGATTCTTCTCTTTTTAAGTAACCTTCCTTTGTTTTTATTTACATTTTATGCCTTTTTTAAATGTACTTTTATATGCTTTACTTTTATTGTAAATTTTTTTAATTTTATGACTTTACGCTTAACGTAGTTCTCTGTAAGTGCTGGTTTTTTTCTTGTTTTTTCTTGTTTTCTACTTTATTTACTATAGCTTTGAGTTATTGATTTTACTTTTTGCGTCATTTTCTTGTCTCTATTGTTTTTGTTTATTATATTGTCTTCAGGTTGCCCTGATGAAGAGCATGTCCATGCTCGAAACGTTGGCACGAGAGAAGTGAGTGTGTTTATAAGCCTTATCCTGATTCATTCGTAAGTTAATATATATATATATATATATAATATATATATATATATATATATATATATATATATTATATATATATATAATTACGCATATATTTATGTATGTATGTTCATAAACTTAACAGTTAATATATAATTTTTAATGTGTGACATCTTTTTTCTGCTCCTTTCTACGATCTCAATCGCATAAGCTCATTTTTTCTCAAGAAAATCACAAAAAACCCATTCAATCTAATTGTTATTTTTTAAACATTGTTAGCTCTTGAATGTAAAAATAAAATATTAACAGCAATAAAGTTTAGTGTTGAAGCAGTAACCCGGGGTCTCTAGTAAATGAAGCAAAAGGCTCAATAATTCAGACAAATTTGCCTAAAGAAAAGCAAATTTACGAGGCAAGTTTCTGAATTTCCCTGTATTTGTGTAATTTTGAAAGCTTTATTAGCCAAGTTTTTACACAAGGTTTTGAGATGATGATATTGCTTCAAGTAAAATATGTTTTTTTTTAAAAAAACATTATGCATCAACTACTTCATCATTTTAACTTTTTTAAAAAAGAGAAAAATTCTGTCCAACGTTTTCTTGAGAGAAACGCTGTTATTATTATCATTTTGAGAGAAAAATATAAACACCACTAAACTTTAATCATAGGTAAGCTATAGCAAAGCCTGATATACCAAATTTTAGGATCAGATCTGGAAATTCCGTGAAGTTTCAATAGTGAGCTGCTGTCATTTAGTAAAATAAATTTATAATAAATTTGGAAAATCTGTCACTTTTTGCATACAATGTTTCAATTGATAAATCTGTAAAAATTATAATCTACTGTATATTATTTAATTAAGCTTTATTAGCTTTAATTAATATAAGCCTATATCACCCGTAGCGAGGCCGAAGTTATACCAAAGTAAGCTATGGAAAATCATGACATTCTAATGACGAGCTAAGCGAGTCCGAAGTTATAACACCCAAGACTTTTAATAACCACTTTATTTTGAGGTCGAGTGCAGCGAGACCAAAGTAGCATTTGGATAACCATAACATCTTGAGTACAAGCGAAGCGAGTCCAAAGATATTACACCAAAAAAATAAGAATTTCGATAGTCTCCAATGCTAAGTCTTCAATAAAATAAAACTTGACCACCCTATCGTTTTTCCGCTATTGCATGGCATTTGGAAGGCGATTTATAGATTTGATCATAGGAGTATGGCATTTGGAAGGTGATTTATAGATTTGATCATAAGAGTATGGCATTTGTAAGGTGATTTATAGATTTGATCATAAGAGTATGGCATTTGGAAGGTGATTTATAGATTTGATCATAAGAGTATGGCATTTGGAAGGTGATTTATAGATTTGTCATAAGAGTATGGCAAGGTCATACATTTGGATCATCCATAAGAGTGACATACATTTGGAAGGTGATTTATAGATTTGATCATAAGAGTATGGCATTTGGAATCATGATATATATACATAACATCATCATTTGGAAAGTGATTTATAGATTTGATGATTTCTACAGGAATTCTCATATAAGCATGCTATTATAAAATACATCAAGAAACAGGAATAAAATAAGTCTTGTTAATTTCTATTAGCAAGGTCATAAGAAATAATGATTTTTTACGAATATTTGACTGTATCGTAAACTTTAAATATTTAAAGTTTTATGCAGGAAATTGGAATTTTATTATGTATTAATAAATAAACTCCTTGCGTCTGCACGCAAGAGTAGAATTTAAAGAAGTATTTACTGAGGTGAAGGTAAGCTATGTTCTGATTTGCTGTTTATTGATTAATTTTTTAATAGCATGCTTATGATAAAATCAAGCAGAATATAGGAAGCATTGTGTTGGCATTATAAATGAGAAACCGAGATTTAATTTATTTCTTATAATTAAATTATAAATTTTGTAATTAGGATTCTGATAATTGATTATCATATATTATGCATATATTTATACAATATATTATATTGTATTACATTATATATTATGCATTATATATTACACACTATATTGTATTACATTATATTAAACATTATGATAATAATGCTTTACTGGTTATATTACATATCAATAAGTAATAAACGGTAAGTAATAATAAAAGTAATAAAATTATAATCAATAAATAATATAATAGTTAATATTATATTATATGACCCTAAATAAGACGAAGGTGATTTGTTTTAATTTTTATGTACTTACCGCTGAAAAATGATTCATTAAGGAATTGTTTTTACGCTTCAAAATGTCATTTGACTAACACTGTCGATACAATATTTAAATAACAGTACGGCAATTTTGCTTGGTAATACTCTACCTCCTAGGGAGTTATGGTACATTTAAATATAAGGGTAAAAAAGTCAAAACACCCTAGGAGGAGAAATGAATGAGTTGAGGTTATTATGTTTCAGGTTATTGAGTTAATTTCGGTATTTTTCGCCGGGTAATCATGCTTATTGTTAATAATAATTTTGTTCTATATATTATTACTTAAAATACGATATATTTTTAAGTATTAAAGATTATTATAAAACTATTTAATAAATAAATAAACCATTTATTTGCACAAATAAGTTTTAAAGTATTAAAGAGTAGTTGATAATATTATCTAGGTACAAAATCGGCACTGGGCCGTGGTGCTCACTGCAGAGGGTTGATCAGTACTCCGCCCTAATAATCAAAATTACTTAAATAATTAACCAAGAAAAAAGTAATTATGTCACTACATCAATCTATGAGTTTTCTATTGTTATGTGGATGTTTCCATTTTATGTTACATATTTATCAGTAAAAATTTTTATATTCATCTTATAGTACCTATTTTGTGTTTTCCAAAATTAAACAAAATTGCATGATACAATCTTATAAATTGATAAATATATTTTATAAGATTGTATTGCATTATAATTATTAGCTATTTTTATAAAATATTAGCAACACGTATATTCATGGTTTTTTTTTTTTAAATTTATTACGAGCTGTTTATAAATTGTCAGATTTTTATAAGGCGCGGTCGAATATCCACGGCCTTCTAGAACATTGGATCACCAACAAACTTTTTTTATAACTTTTTTTTCAAAATTTTCAGTAATTAGCCGAATTTGTGATAAATGAAGCCTATTTCCGTAATCTGCACGCTTTTTTTTGGTTAAATTCACTCAACGCTTTATTTTTAATCTAACTTGGTACATACATAACTACTGTTAGACGTCAATGTTAACAAATAGACATGTCAAAATATAACACAAAATATTGACGTCTAACAGTAGTTATGTATGTACCAAGTTAGATTAAACATAAATCGTTTAGTGAATGTAAATACTCTTTGAAATTAACCAAAAGAGCGTGCAGATTACGGAAATAGGCTTCATTTATCAAAAATCAGGCTAATTACTGAAAATTTTGAAAAAAAAATTGTTGGTGATCCAATGATCTAGAAGGCCGTGGATATTCGACCACACCTTATTGTTTTTTTTGTCACCTATTTCATAACTTGTTAATTTATTTAGTTTAAATGAAGACACAAATATAAATCGTGTTACTATAATACGACACGCGGCTAAAATCAATTGACAGCGCGCCAAAAATCTGTGAGGGAAAGAATTCTATTGGTTCAGACCGACCACGATCTTTCCCCCTCCACTTTATGCCAACCTCGGTATAAAAAAATACCTTTTTCGTAAATAAAATCATAAAAATATTTAATCATAAATATTTGTAACCTCGCGTTGCTTATATTTCCCTCATTGTGCATATTTATCTGTTCGAGTTCGTTTCGTTTCATTTCAATCTGTTCAATTCATCCAATTATTGCAGAGTTGTAATATGATCTGAGTGCCTATATTTGACGCATGGACATTGATGTATTCTTCAAGCATTTCTTGCTATTTGAGTACAGCGCAGGGTCTGGGATCTGTCAACCAAAAGACAGCATTTTTTTCGAAAACGCCATGTCTTTCAATAGATGACAGTCTTGACTTTTTTAAGCCTTGAATGCATATTGTGTCATATTATTTTTATAATATGAAACAATACGCATTCAATTATAAAAACATGACACAAATAAGCAGTTTATTTTGGAAAAAAGTAATTATAGCTAACGATTTATTAAAATCGTCAAACTTTTATCATAGAACTATTATGATTCATTGCATTACGTAATCAACAACTTTAACTTCACTTAATTCATACTTCCCGAACAAATTTAATGCAACACTTAGGTAAATTTATAAGATACAACAATATTCCTACTTAAAAAGTAAATAAATAATTTTTAAAAATAAAAAAATACGATATCAAATAAAAACAAATAAAATTCAAAACATAACCTGACTTTCAGTGTTGCCAGAGTAGGGAATTTTTTTTTGTTACTTAAAAGAAGGGATTTTTTAATTTAAAAAAGAGGGTTGAAAGCATTGAGATTTTAGCCGTGTGTCGTATTATAAAACTGTACACTAAGTTTGCGAAGAAATATAATGAATCAGGATAATAGTGGAAAAATTAACATGGAGATGATGTTAGGATTAACAAATTACAAAACCATCAACCTAACATGTGTTGCAACAACATGTCTTTGAAGGGTATTGTTTACATATTGAGCAGGTTCTACATTGTGTTTCTTTAATTATCTCATTATTCTTTCACAAAAAGTACCTGTATACAATATTCTTCTGTTATAGTCCAAGAGCCAGGCCTAAAAAATGTGACTCGTTTTGTATTACTTCAAACCAAATTTTTCTGAATACCTTAAATTGTGAAGGAAAAGGATAGCCGGCCTATCCAGAGAGGAGTCTTTCATATGATTGTGCTTGCACAAAATTTTATAAAATCGCACTAATTTCAGTTTTCTTGCAATAAGTGGCTCCCTGTAAGTCGTCTGCTAAACATGAAGAGACTATTTTTTAAAGCTGATAAAATTTCCTATAAAGCGAGTGTTAATCATCAAAATCGGATGACTACAACCAAAGTTATGGCTCTTTCAAACATAAAAAAATGGTTAATTTATGCAAAGTCAGCGAATTTATTTGAAGATATGGTTAGAGTATGATAAGAGACCCACCCGTAAAATCAAAACAAAAAAATTTCCCTACAAATTTTTGACATAAAAAAATAAATAAATACATCCATTCTCGGGTATGTAGAAAGGCTTTGGGGCTTTGAGTAGGGCATATATAAGGGAGATAATGTAAGAGGATACTCTTACATTACATGTAAGACAATGATTTATCCAATATAAAGGGTGGGTCCCTTATCATACTATCTACAATGGGGTAAGAATATTATAAGGGACCCACCCTAGAAGAATACAATACATCTATTCTTGGGTTGGTAGAAAAGCTTTGGGGCTTTGAGTAGGGCATATGTAAGGGAGATAATGTAAGACAATAATCTTACATTAGATGTAAGACAATAATGTATCCAATATAAAGGGTGGGTAGGGACCCATCTATCATACTATCTACAATAGGGTAAGAGTACATTACCCATTGTACTTGATACATTCTTGCCTTAATCTCCCTTATATAGCCCCAAAGCCTATTTACAAACCCGAGAATAGATGTAATGTATTCTTCTAAGGTGGGTCTCTTATAATACTCTTACCCCATTGTATATAGTATGATAAGGGACCCACCCTTCATTTAAAAAAACCTTGTTATTGGATACATTATTGCCATAATCTCACTTATATATGCCCTACTCAAAGCCCCAAAGCCTTTCTAAAAACCCGAGAATAGTATTGTATTCTTTTAGGGTGGGTCCCTTATAATACTCTTACCCCATTGTAGATAGTATGATAAGGGACCCACCCTTTATATTGGATAAATCATTGTCTTACATGTAATGTAAGAGTATCCTCTTACATTATCTCCCTTATTTATGCCCTACTCAAAGCCCCAAAGCCTTTCTACATACCGGAGAATGGATGTATTTATTTATTTTATGTTTACAATAATGTCAAAAATGTAGGGAAATTTATTTGTTTTGATTTTGCGGGTGGGTCTCTTATCATACTCTAACCGAAGAAATATTGACTTTTCGTGCATTTTTTGGCCGTTTAACAACTGTCATAACTTTTGTTGTATTTATCCGATTTTGACGAAAAACACTCGTTTTATAGGAAATGTTATCAGCTTTAAACAATGTTCTCTTCATTTTTTGCACAAGACCTACAGGGAACCACTTATTTCAAGAAAACTAGAATTAGTGCGATTTTCTAATATTTTGGGCGAGCCCATTCATATGAAGACTATATATGGATAGGCAGACTATGCTATGCTTTTCCTTCATAATTTAAGGTATATTTTCAGAATTATTTGGTTTGAAGTAGTAAAAAATGAGTCACATTTTTTAGGCCTGGCTTTTGGACTATAAAACTTAATCTCCTTTGGTAATGTTGCATTGGTTCTTTGGTTAAAGATTTTTTGTATTCTTGGTTAGTTTTTCGATGGTTAATGTCTAGTGCTCATTTGTCGTAGCTATTTGTTTGGTTATTGAAATCTCTTATTCCAGCCTCTTTTCCTTTATGGGTGTGGTTAGAGATAATCTTTTAGATGGTTAAATCTAAAAAAAATAACATCTTATCTTGTTCTTTCTCGACAGTAAAATTAATTGATGGTTGGTGTTAGTTAAGAGATGTAAGGTGTTTGTCGAACTGCCTCTCTGATCAGCGCCAGATCCTAAAATCCATCATCAACGTAACACTAGCTCTCCCTGACCTTGTAGTAATCGCATGTCCTTAAATATGAATTTCTGTGAAGGAAAGTTCTGTGAAGAGTGAACTCAAAAGTGAGTTAATTGCTAGTCCCTCATTAGTTTCATGGAACTTACCATCAAAATTAACCATGTTTTGGTCTATACATAAAAATAATATGCTCATGAGTTCTTCTGATTCTTTTGCGTAAACTGTTATATTGGACAGTTCTTCTTTAATCATGCTAAGAATAGCATTCCTAATATTTTTCTCTTAGTGTTCTTTTCAGAGCGTAAAACCTTTACCTTGCCCGGATCTAAAAATGCTTGGTGTCCAAGATCGGTGCAGTGCCCTGCAAGAGCCGTATGTGTACCAACACCGTTATCTGTTTGCGTACTTATGGTTGTTTTTTTTCGGGTTGCTTAGGTGATAGTAGTTTTACCGATATAGAATTTATCACAGAGTAATATATAAGTAATATGTATTCTTAAATATCTGCTTAAACTTATTACTTAATTAAAAAATACATTAAGTTTATTACAAATGCAGACATTAGACTGATTTTATCTTAGAATAATACTATATATAGAAGGAGCACTACTGATAACACGAAAGCCGGTTGACTGGTGCAACTAAGTAATGCTGCCACCCTAACAATATACAATTTTCTAAAAAAAGTTGGCAATACTTCCGGTTGCTGAATTATTATATTCTATTATTAATTAATTATTGATTATTCATAAAATACTAATATAAATATGGGTGCATTACAATATTTTAAGCAGTTTAAATTGTAGTTTAACGTATTTATTAAAATTATATATAAAAAGTAGTCCTCGTCAACTAAATGTAGATTCTTGTATTCCGCCACCCTTTTGCCATCTAACACCAGTTTTATTAAATACTCAGCAGGTGTTTTAAGTTATTATATTTGTTCTTTACGATCTTTCTTCATTAATAGATATTTATGACAAATATTTAAAATAATGTTTTGTTGTCAGGTTGGCAGCATTACTTAGTTGCACCAGTCAACCGGATTTCGTGTTATCAGTGGAATTACATTGTGTTTACGGTCCTGTGCTCCTTCTATATATAGTATTATTCTAAGGATTTTATTAACGCTCCTGTAACTATGACAACTGTCAAACCCAACAACTCTATTATAAACAAAACTAATTCATTACAAATAATTGAATACTTGACGTGTATTACGTACTTACTAAGACTGTTATGATTTTCCTTGTTCATTTATCTCTTTTAACAAATGTAAAAAATTAATAATGGACCATCCCGCTTGCAACATCTGAAATAATAAACAAAATGGCAGGTCAAAAAATTACACAGAGGTAAATTTTAGGTTGTTTGTGTCAAACATTTCAGTTTTGTTTATTAAATAAAACGAGAACTTATATTTTACCAAACACCATGAAATTTATTTTAAACTCTGCTAGCCACTGAGTTGGATGAGGCAATAACTCGTAAATTCTGGTGCGGTGGTCCACAAGTCGAGCGAATTTCCACTGTAATGCATGTTTTCGTACTTAACAATCCATCTCTTGCTTAAGGATCTGGTTTATACTTTACAACATTAGCTGTTACTTAACTTTCAAGCACTACTCGTACTTCACAATTGCATTTTTCTGTATTTTTCAAAGGAAATGTGCTAAATCCAGCCTGTTGAAAGTGCATTATAATCCTGTTACTTATACAAAGCTATACTTCTGAAATTGGCATTGAACACCATTATTGCACTAGTTTAACGCTAAGTTAGTTTTACGGTTGAATTCTTTAAAAGTTTTAACGCATTTCCTTTGAAAAATGCAATTATGAAGCACGAGTAGTGCTTGAAAGTTAAGTAACTGCTAATGTTCTAAAGCATAAAACGGGGTTTTAAGTAACAAATGGATAGTTAAGCACGGAATCCCTACAATGATTCGAACCCAGGTACCTTAGATTTGAGTGCTCATATCGACATCGGATCACTATCCTTCACAGGCCCAAAAAACATCCAAAACGACTCCCCCCTTGAAATATGTTGTTAAGCGGCCGTATTTTAGGTTACCTGGTATTGACCACCATTTTTTCGACTTTTTAGTCAATTAGAGTGGTTATAAAGGTCTTCGGACCGATTTTATTCGATTCAGCGCCCAAAATACATAAAAAACGATACACTACTCGAAATTTAATCTTCATTGACCGTATTTTCGGTCCGGTAATTTATTATAGATTTTTCGACATTTTAATCACTTGGAGTAGTTGGACAGGATCCTTATTCAATGTTCCAAAAAAATATAAATAATGAATATTTTTGCGGGAAAAATATTAACCGTAAAAGTTGTTATTTTTTTGCTTACTCAGCAAACAGGGTTAATGACATCACAAAAACCAGCGTGTACACATATTCATAGATAAAACGAACTTTTATCGAGTTTTAACATCCATATGTCTACTTATCTAGTAGATACGTGGGATTTTAATAAATGAAGTGTGTTGCAGTCAAAAGCTTTTCTGTGTTGAGAACAAAATAGTTATCGTTATTATTATATAGTGGCACCTTAGTGAAGAGCCGTCAAAAATAAGACAAATCTGGAGTAAAAACTTATTTGCACATGTAGACGCAAGTGTTTTTTAACTTGGATGCCAACTAAATTTTCTGCTGCCATTATTATTAATGATAGATTATTATTATTATTTATCATGCTCTCTTATAAATAATTATTAACTATAAATAACTTTTATTAAAAGGGTCATATATCTTTTATTCCAATTAACAGTTGAGGTTTTAATTATAAAGTTTATATAAATATTAATAGTGTATGAGTTACCGAGACAATGTATTCGTGATTTAATCTTATATCCAAAAATTTAGCTTTAAGTTCATCTAATTTGCCTGTTCTAATAAGAATTATTATTAAAGATCTATTTAAGTTTTGATTAACTTTATACCATGGTGTGATGTAGTAAGCCTTCCTTACATCTTCAAGCTAGAAATATAAATATCATAGAGCAATTATTATTGACTTTATAACATGTTGTAGTGTTTATACCATTGTATGGTTTTATTCCATTGTTGGTGTTATTGTATGCTTCATCCTGTTTGGTGTTTTAACCATTGGTTGTTTTTCATCATTGTTTGGGTTTATACCTTTGTATGTTTAATCATGTGAGGTTTGCTAAATATATATTAACCAAGTAGGGAAATAAACGCGATTTCTATCAGACCTGGCATGTAGTTCACATTTTGTCTACCAGGAAGTTGGCTCAATTTCTATAGTCGCAGCCATTTTGTTTTTTTCCTCGTAAATGTAAACAAACTATTACGGCACTAGGCATACTGTTTTTATGCTTCCATTTAACTTTTTAGTATAAAATGTTTATAATTTGTGTAAAAAATATATTTTGTCACATCCAAAATTGCGGTTTAATTAATTCTTTAAATAATAGGTTGTTTAAATTTACTTAAAACGAGGGATAATTAAACAAGTGATAAAGTTTTTCCCTTCAAATATCTATTTTATTAATAATGTATGAATAATAACTTCAAGTTCTTAATATAGCCAATCGTAATTTTAATTTATATTAAGGCAATAAACTTTCGTCCATAAATTTATCAAACTTAAGGATGTGATTTACCTATACTATAATTCCTATTATGTTTAACTAAATGATTGTCACAATTATTTCACAGATTGTAAACACACATCTTTTAAATTAACACGTACATTTTGACATATTAATGTTCGAAAACAAGATTCAAATTAAAACTCTTTTTAAATATAAGTGTTGCCAATAAAATAACAAGAAGTAAATCCTAGAGAGCTCATACGTAGTTATTCCAATTTTTAGAGATTTTATATTTTTGAGCCAGCTATCAGCTGATGCATGTCTGAATTTTTTATATAGCTTAGATAGGAGTTTTCTTACTTGATTTTTATTACTTTAGTTTTACATTGTATGGTTTTTATACCAAGGTGTAATGTTTATACCATTGTATAGTTTTTATACCATGTTGTGGTGTTTATATCATGTTGTGGTGTTTATACCATGTATGGATTTCACTGTTGGTGGTGTTTATCCATGTATGTTTTTATACCATGGTGTAGTGTTTATACCATTGTATAGTTTTTATACCATGTGTGTTTATATCTGTTTGATGTTTATACCATTGTATGGGTTTTCCCACCCCATTTTTTGGGTTGTGTTGGTTTTTTTGGTGGGGTTTTTATTTATTGCATGTTTTATACCATGGTATTTATACCATTGTTTTTTTATACTGTTGTGGTGTTTATATCATGTTGTGGTGTTTATTTGTATGGGTTTCCAACCATGTTGTGTGTTTTTTACCATGGTGTAGTTTTATACCATTGTTGTTTATACATGTGTGGTTATTGTATGGTTTTCATGTTGTACCATTGTATGGTTTTTACCACCATTGTTGTTTTTACCATGTTGTGGTTTTATCCATTGTTTCACCCATGTGGTTGTTTTATACATGTTTGTTTATACATGTGTGGTGTTCCCACCATGTTGTGGTTATTACCATTGGTATGGTTTTCACACCTTGTTGGTGTAGTAAGCCTTTCTTAAATCTTTAATCGCTAGAAATGTAAATATCACACTGCGATTGTTAGTAAAGTTCATTTCTTTGGAAAAAGGATATTTACGGCAGTAGGTTTGTTCAGCACATGAACAGGAGTACACTTATTACTCAGCACTATTCTTCTTTACCCTCAAATTTTTCATTTTGGAGTAATCTAGGGAAAAGTAGAGCAAACTCTGTGTTATATGCGTGCGCCAACAGAAAAGGGAAAAAAGTATTACTTTAACTGGGTTACTATATCAGTAATTACTAGTAAAATTACAGTAATTAGCAGTTACTAATCATTTTTGTTTAATTAAGTTGCTTTGTTAAAAAATGTGGTTATTTAACGGGATCTAAATTGTTTTAGGGAAACCCGTTTGAATTTCAGTGAAATTATACAAAGAGTTAGAGTAAACAGTTATTATTTCATTAATCTGCATTATCTTATGTAAAAAATCACAGGGCCATTTGGAAGTTTTAAATAATTTTGTTCAATTAAGTACGTACATATATCAGCTTTCGGTAGAAAGCATCAGCTTTCTACAGATATGTACTAGTGAATCCGATGCCAGGCGATATAAGGCATTGTGACCACTATAACCAGAGGTATATTGATTGTTTCTTTTAAAAGAAAGTACATATTAATAAAACAACAACTATTTTCTTAAATTCCACACAATAATTTTATAATTTGAACGAAAATTAGGATGAACAACAAGCACTTGAAAATGTATCACTGATAGTTTATTTCGAGGAAACATATTTTAAAATACAAAAATACTACTATTATATTGCTTTATGATTTAGAATAGCAAAAATAGGCTTAGTAAATGTATCATTTGATATACGAGGTTTTGCAAAACATAAATAGTTGAGACAATATAATTGTGCGAGAGACTAGGAAATGTAACAAGCAAATGCAATGCTACACCTGGGAACTGTTCTCATTCGACATTCGTCATCATTGATGGTCGACATATGTCATGTCCCACTCTGTTTCGTTCGCCTAACTCATCAGGGGCCGACAAAGCTGAACTCACTCTGACCTTTAATTAATTCGAAGAATATAATGTGAAGTACTTACCAGAGACGAGCGGTGCTCTCTTACCGCCATCATGTGGCAAGCAAAACATATATTATTTGATTACTACCGAGTTTTGCAAACATGATTAGTTGACACAATATGTCGAATGATGGAACAGTTCCCAGATGTAGCATTGCATTTTGCTTGTTACATTTCCTAGGTGTCTCTCGCACAATTATATTGTGTCGCTTATAAAATTATTTATTTTTGTTAAAATACATCGATAACTCATGAGTTATTGTTATCACATGGGATTTCCCGCCAGAACTTTATTTTACTCTACTCTACTTGATCTTTTAGGAAGAGTGCAGTTTAGAGTATGATTCATTTTGTCCCAGATTCGTTACAAAACATAGTGTAGAGCAGTTTAAGGCAGTTTGGGGTAGAAATTAGGACGTGCCTGAACATAGTTCTTACCCTAGGTTACTCTAGTCTACACTGGAATCACGTGCCGAACAAACCTACTGATATACAACAATTGCGATGGTATCTCTGGAATTTATCTGATAATTAAAAGAACAGATACGTCAGGTCAGGTTTTGAGGTTGGTTCTAGGCGTTGCAGTTTTTCTTGCAACGTCTAGACCCACAATAAAGCATTGACAAAAGGGGACATAGGGGGGTAAGATGGGAGGAAGCCGGAAGGCTCAAGATAATACCTAGCCTGAAGTAATGTGAATAACGGTTTCAGGCTAGGTTTAAGGGGTTTCGCGGAGTGAGTTTTAGTTGGTATGAGGCAGACCCCACTGTTTGGTATGAGAGTCCAAAACTGTTGACAGACCGCTGTCTTCGTGCGTAAATGCATTTCTCTCTCTTTTTTGGTAACATTTTTCCTGCAAGAAAAATTTTGTTGCCATCAGTTACGATAGGAAAGCGGCTAGAAGGCTTTAGAAACTCAGCCCTGACTAGCAGTCTGAAGAAATACGTCTCTTTTTTCTTACCTAGTGTGAACAAGTTAATATTTTCTCATCGATTTTGGAACACTGATTAGATGCGTTATCGAGAGTGTGTTTTCATATAGTCTTTGACCATTATAATAAAAAAGAAAATTTAATATTAAGCTATATACCTGTTTTATGTTTTATATTTAGTGTTTAAAACAGATAAGCTAGTGTCGGCAAAAATTCAATATTTCAGGCTACAGTCATTGAATTTGTCAACGCCGTTAAAGCTTACATGCTGTTGTTCAAGCTTATTATTGAGTCAACAAACTGGTACAGTGATCCTCACGTGGAGCAAACACTGGAGACAATTAATTTAGTTCACTTATAATAATTATTTTACATTACGTTTTTAAAATAATCTTTGAAATTTTGAAACTAATACTTGCCTTGGAAGATATCATTTGAGACAAAAAGCAAAAGCCTCCAAGGATGCCGAACACACAAACTGTCAGAACTAATGAAAATACTCTAAACGCCGTAGACTTGTTAGCCTAGAAACAATAAGGTTTACAGGTTTACGTTTGTATGTATAAATAGGTCATAAAAGATTTACATTTAGGTACATTATTATCTCAACACCACCTGAAAACTACTTTGTCAGAGGGGGCGTCACTTTTCTCAGGGGCGTCTCTAATCTACGGAGCTGTCCGTAGGAAACATAATCCTACTCTAGACATCAGAGGAGTTTTACAAGATAGCATAATAACCCCTAATAAACTTTTGACATTTTCATGTGATTTCTAATTGGATAAATAAAGGCCTGTAATTGGTTATGAGGATTGCTAATAATGATACTTAAGCCAAATAGGACGCAATTTCGTCACCCGTTTGCGGAAGCCCTGTAGGTGCTTCTAATAACGAGCGAGCACCTTCTAACTTTTACAGCCACATGGTTAAGGAAAACCATGGTCAAAAGGCAACAATGTTAGTCTTTTCCATTGTAAAAGTAAACGTGTTAAGCTAACATCATCATCACATCTCTTTAGAAAACTAGGAAGTCAAGTGTGCACTTAACTCTAAAATCAGCCTACCGCTGTAGTTGGGGTATTTGAAAAATATGTTTTATGATGTCATTAACCTGTAATAATGTCACTAACCCACAATAATTCAAACATAACTAAAAATCATAAAACTCAAAAAAATATTACTTTGATATTTAGCACTTTGATATTATATAAGACTGACATATGTTAGAATTATCAGCATTAGTATTAGCATTAGTTTAATTTTATCAAACTACTTGTGTACGTTTTTTTAAAATAATTTTAAAAAATTGCCAAAATTTTAAAAAAATTCGGATTACTTTCCGAATTTTAAAATTCGGAAAGTAATCCAATTGAGTTGAAATTTGGTACAAGAATAAACCATTACGTAAAAAATAAGCTCACCAAGTTTCGTTATAATACAAGTATATCTATAGTTTTTGTTGGATCATAAAAGCTAAGTAGCGTGGTCTGTGCTGTATGGGTGACCGCTGAGAATAAAACTGATGTATATACTATCTGTGGACAAGCAAAGCGAGTCCGAAGACTCATTGCAGAATAAATTTGGCAAATTGTGTATTAATTGTATATTATGTGACGATGAGCGTAACAAATCCAATGTGATGAGGAAAAGTTCCGAGGTATCTTGTACCCGATTTTTTAACTTCTGTTTTAACTTTGTGCAGACTATTTTTTTTACTATACTTTTATAAGAGCAAGATTATCTACAAGGACATGATTATCTACGAGAACAAGATGGTCCAAAAGAGCAAGATTATCTACCAGAGCAAGATTCTCCTTTTGGGATTATACGCCAAAATTTATTCGTATTACTCTAAACAACTCATATAAATGGGAATATGTGCACCAACACTGTGTCATTTGCTATGAGTGAACTTTTGCTCAATGTCTTTGTTTTTAACTTATTTGCATGCTAATAAATTAAATTAAACTTACATCTAAAGCGCTAATGAAACTCAAGCCAAGAAGTAAACCGCTGCTGTATACCAATATGAAATTAGTTACTCCAGCTACTTCCTCAAAAGATTTACGAACACTTAAAAAGAAAATAAAATAAAAAAAATAATAATACCGAATAAAACATGATTTCCACATTAGAGTCACCCCCCCCCCAGAGACTATAGATACTTAAACAGTAAGACTGTCGACTCAATGGTGGGAAAATTTGGATTCCGGTCGACACTAGCGCAGCGGGGGACCTACCTTTCAATTGATTGGGCGTGTCTTAATTTCCCGCTTTTTTGCCCACAGTCAGTTTGAAATTTAATTTTTATACTTTGATGGTTATCTTCTAACTAACCCTACCACTTTAATCTTACACAGATCACTTTCTGATTTTTTAAGTTTTCATTCAAGTAATTTATAATTTAATTAATTCAATCAGGTAATAATGAAATAGTGGCTAAAGTTTACACGTGCTAGAAGATATATTTTGGCATTTAATGCAGCCTGTATTTTAATTACATCGGCAAGATGCGCACATGTGATGAAATGTAATTACCTGACTAAATGTAAAATCGACTAAATCTAAGCTGAACTTTTAGTTAGTACGAGCACAAAATGAATTAAACGACTATAAATATCTTTTTATGATTGAAAACTCATTATTTTCTCAGTTTCCTTGAAACGTATCGGCCATGTTTAATTTACGAAACATGTATATATTTTTTTTCTACTCTACTCTAACTGAGTAATATGTCCAACGATATTTTAAACAACCTATTTCATATTTTTTAATTCCCGTCATTTTGAAAACAAAACGTTATTACTTTTCCTCATTTATACCGTAAGTATATAGGAAAAGTATTGTCAACGGAATTATACGTTTCAGATGTTTCAAAGACCTCTATAGTAGTTTTCACAAAATTGACACTCTGCATAAGTGAGTAAGTGTTAGTGTGTGTGCGTCTGTTATCATAGTAGCTCCTATTGTATTTATTCTAGAGTCGAAAGTTCGTAAATAAAACAGTCTATAAGTGTAGATGTGCTATTCGAAACGTTTTTTTATGATGTCATTAACCCACAATGACTCAGCAAAAATTTAAAAAATCATAAAACGCGGAAAAATATTGCGATCTATTTGAGATTAAGAAGGCATGTTGCCATGCATAAGACCTATATTACGTAAAGGTTTATATTTGTACAAAATTTCAACTCAATTCCATTATTTTCCGATTTTTTAATTTTTTTTTACCAAACGTATACACAACGTTTTTAAAAACATTGTAAAAATAGGTAAATAATTCAATTGAGCTGAAATTTTGTACAAATATAAACCTTTACGTAATAAATAAGTACACTAAGTTTTGTTTTAATACGAGAAGTATATCCATGATTTTTGTAGGATCATAATAGTTCAGTGGGGTTGAGCGTGGTCAGTGCTGTATGCGGGACCGCTGAGAATGTATTTACTTTTTGAGTACGAGCGAAGCGATTCTAAAGACGTGTTAGAGTATAAATTTTGCGAATTGCTTATTCTGGGGACAAGGGAAGCGAGTCCGAATTAGGGAGGATGATTGCAGCGAAAATGTTTACATGCTATTCGAAAAGGATTATATCTGAATGTGTGTGTGATCTGAAATCACACACACACAACTTTGTGAGATCCTCTCAGGAGTATTTTGGTAAACTCTTTAAATATAATTGCTGATAAGGTTCGCTGAGCTCCCTTTCCATGTAATTAGATTTAGTAGTGTTTACTAAATCTAATTACATTTTAAATATATTTATGTCGAACTTTTGTGTTAAAAGTTCGACATAAATATATTTAAAAAAAAAACAAATGACTCAATATAGTGTGGTAGAGGCAACCGTTGCGCTCAAAGATTAATCTAAAGTTCGTAATTTGACACCGTAGGCGATGACCCCACTCCTGACTGGTCACCACCTCTAGGGAGCGCGGGCGAACCTGTTCTACACCCGGCCAGCCTAGGGCGCAATACGACGACCACTGAATCCTATGCCTATTGATGACGGTCGCCAGTCTCTTTTTATTAATTGACTGAGAAGAGACAAACTCTTGATTTACCGTGTGCAGATTCTACCCATACGAAGGACGGGACACCCCGGGCCCGATGCCCACTTACCGTAGGAAAAGGGGAAAGGAGACCTCAGTCAACCCAGCGTCGTCTGGCCGAGCCTTGGTCACCGGGTTAGGAGTAGAACTGGTCTGGACACCGCCTGGCCAGCCCCCGTGACGGGGGTCAGCCTGGATGCAACCTAGCTGACCCACGGTCTAGCAGGGGAACGGTCCCGGACGCCGCCGAATCGACCCTTGCTTGGTAGGGCATCGAGCACTAACCACCCACCATGGAACGGGGAACAGGAGCCTGGGAGAAGGCAGGTTGAAAGAAACTACTCCATAACTGTTTCTACAGCTTCATTCATTATAGATCAAAGCTAGTAGACAACTGGTACAGAGCAGTGAGGAGAGGACTAGGGAAGGAGAAGAGAGGAGACCAGAACCTGGACGCTGCCTGGCTACTAGTTACTAAATTAAACGAGTCCTGGTCTGATCTCCCTACCATCACCTCCAGAACCCCAGTGGTGTGGACCCCCCACCACTCACTAACTCCAGTGAGAACGTCCACCCCACATGGTACTGCGGCCTCTCCCCACTCCCCCCACTACACAGTGTCTACTAGCTAACTACCTTTTACATTATTAATAATTAATTAATTTGACTTAATTTGAATCAATAAACTAACTGAATTTCCATTCTCGATAGGCTATGTCCGGAGATGGGAGTACTGGTTTAGACCTAGGAGACATAATGTCCCATGTCAAATTTTAACCACTTTCACGTACAAACTGAGAGCGTCAACGGGGATGCGAACCTCAGGCCTCCGTGGTATCAAAGGGCATCATAAATACTGATGCTTTAAGAGCTTTAGCCACGGAGACGACGCATAATTTTTTCTATTATATAAAATTTATTAACGTTTTTAATTTTTCTATTTTTTTTTTTTTCTAAGCTTCCGCGGTTATTTTCATGAAGATTTAGGCTTTCCGGTGGTGACCGCTTCAATGTCGATGAAGAATCCGACGTTTCGCTTCCACTGTGGGAGGCATCTTCAGGGACGTAGAATACCATTGATAGAAACACAATGCTCTACAACACTGAACTGCACTGTTTAGTTTTGTAGACCATTGTGTTTCTATCCATAATATCCTACATCCCTGAAAATGCCTCCCACAATGGAATCGAAACGTCGGATTCTTCATCTAAATTGACTCTATGTTGTTGTTAAAAACTTACTATATAATTAACTGATGGTGTTGTATTGTTTTTTTAAAACAATTATTGTAAACTTTCAAATACTGAGGATTTCTGTACATTTGCTCGTTGACTAATATGTCTTCATCAAATGTCAATTTATACTCGTAAGCGGATCTTTCTTCCATGGTCCTTACAGCTTCCAGAAGGACATCTATTTCATTGATGATCCTCATGCAAATCATACAGTACACGTGAACTACGCCGTATATCCCTTGCGCCATGCTCATATCAAAACAAACGATAAACACGTACGTTAATGCTAATGAATAATAATTATCTAAATTTAGCGGGAACCAAACCACGATTGGCAATCTTCTGTCGGACCATTCTGGGAATAGTGTATCACGATTATCAAAATGTAAAAATGTTGGTATGGTAAACCCTGACAAATACACATTCAAAGACAATATTCGGATAACATAATTGTAAAATTTCATTCGATCTCTTATCTTTGATTCATCGTTATTCTGGAAATCACCATAATTGACAAATCCATTATTTATAATTTCGTACATATCATTAAATTTCTTACGAGAAAAAAGTGTTAAAAAATGTGCTAATGATCCAAAATAAGAAAAAAATAAGACTGTTAAAGAAAACACCAATATGTCGGTAGAACTTTCAAATAACGATAAATATAAAGTGTAAAATAAACAAAAATAACCGAATGAACTTATTAAAGCTATGAAAAATAACCAAAATAATGACTTTTTTCTTACTGGCCTTCGTAAGTCCCATGATAGGCTGCAAGCCAATCCGTAATATTTACCGGTATCGTTAAATATGGCATTTAATACTTCGTCCTTATCTTCTTCACTAATATCATCAATATAATTATCTATTTTAGACCATATAGATCTTATTAAATTCATCGTCACATGAAACCCTGTGCCAATTGAGAGCTAGATACGCCCTTTAACATTTAAAAAATAAAATGCGACCGCTCTGATTCTTAACCCTAGGTTACCTCTCTCAATTCAAGACCGCAAAAAAAATATTTGGAATCACGAAAAAATTATTGATAGATACAAACAACAAATCAACAAGCTTTTTGGTATTTTCTAAATTTTGATTTCCGTTAAGTTTACATGGGATTGTATCGCATGAGATACAGTGACAAAAAGAGACATGAACATAATGACGAGTAAAGAGTTAAATCAACACTACTCTCTCTGTATCAGTGATTTTTTCTTATTTATTTAAAAAAACAATATTGTCAGAAATATAGTAAATGAGGAAATAGAATTTATTAATTATTGAAGAAACATATTTTTTTAAACAGCAGTATTTAGCATGATATTAGAGAGTCTCTCTATAATATGACATGTAATGATAATTACTTATTTAAGAGATTTATTGCTTCTATGCATTATGAAATAAATACCAGAAAGATCGATGTACATTTGGCGATATTATGGATAACAGCATTCCACGCAATTACAGTCGCGACATGTTTTGGACGATACTATTACATGACTTGTACTTTTGTGAAGCGGGCCCCAGATTAAGTTTAAAAACTACATTACTTACACAAAGTCTCTAAGTACTATTAAGTAATAATAAAAGTATACGCATCAAGTAACAGCACAAAACGTTAGTTATTAATTATTACAGACATTTGGTTCTTTACATCAACAATTGATTAACAAATAGAATACTTGATTTGGTAATTCTGTAAAATCTACCAACTACATCTTTCCATACAGTGGTAGAAACAAACCGTGGGACTGAATTTAACCTACTTAATTATCAAAACCTAACTCCACACCCAATTATTTATTATCTACATTTGTTACTACTAGATAGAATCAAATTGTAAGGGAATATTAATCCGGACAAAGTATACGTTTGGTCCAAAACATAGCATACATATTCATATTGTAGATTTCACATGCGAGGCTCGACAAAGTCATTTGTATATTTTATAATTTGTTAAATATGGAACAAAAGTTAAGAAATAATAGCAAAATTCAAAAATAGTAAAATTAGTTATTCATAATTAATTTTAAAGCTTGTAAATAAAGTTTTTTTAAACGGTTTATAATTTAACGTCCAATGACTTGTTTTTGAGGATAAAAAGTGTTTTATATAATTATTCCCTAAATTTTAAAGGGAGAGCAACAAAGTTCACATCATTTTTTGAGGGCTAAATCCTCAAAATTTATAGGGGGAATTTATTGAAAAAAATTGGTCAAATTCCATTTAAAGCCATGAAACAAATTTTGTTAGGAGGAATATTTTTTATTTTTTGAGAGTGGCATCCCTAAAAATGTATGAGGGGGAGCTTACCAAAAAAAATAAACGATTAAAATAAGAATATAACAATAATTAAATGATTACATAAGAAGATAAAATCTTGTAAGCACCTCGGGAGTAAAATGCTGTTTTTCCTTTCGCAATTACCTTAAATTAATTAACACATAACTAACTCGGTGTTGACTCAGGAGTAAAAATATTAATACATCTGCTTTGCTTTGCAAGTTAAATGCATTGGTTTCCTTGCCTTTCGCCTTGGAACTATACAGTAACTATACTCTAATACTATATTTCTCTGTCTATCCGTTTACGTAATAAATAAGTTCATCACGTTTCGTTTTAATACAGCAATTGTATCTACGGTTCTTGTTAAGGAAGGTATTATAAAAGTTAAAGAACAACGAGCGAGATGGCCTGGATGGGTGACCGCATCTATCATGAATTAACTATGATAGATGCGTGTCCTATGACGTATTACTGTATAAATTTGGTGATTTTTTTACAATCTGAAAACGAGCAAAGCAAATCCGAAGTAGTATGAATCAGCGTAGCGGATCCGATGTGTTGAGGAAATGATCCGATGTACCTTGTACCTAACTTTTTAAAATAATTTAAAACAAAAACTTTGTCACTATCATGCCAGAAACCGAAATAATTCTGGCACGGAGGTCCGCAACCTAGGCGAGTTTTTCCCATGTTCGAATCTTGGTACAGGTGCTAATTTTAATTTATCGTATTATTTGCAGTATGATAAATTCTAATTATTCAAGCTTTTGAGGAGGAATAGGTCCTAATTAATACAAAAAAAAACTAATTTTGCCGAGCTTTCGATATAATTTCATCTTTTTCAAGGCTTAACATATTAAATAATAACAAAAACAGTTACATGTTGGTTAACACTAGATGTTTGGACAACAACTAGAGTAACAGTTGTTGTAGAGTAACAGTTGAGTTGCCTGTTACTCTAGTTGTTGTCCAAACATCTAGTGTAAACTACCATGTAACTGTTTTTGTTATTATTTAATATGTTAAGCCTTGAAAAAGATTAAATTATATCGAAAGCTCGGCAAAATTAGTTTTTTTTTGTATTAATTAGAACCTATTCCTCCTCAAAAGCTTGAATATTTAAAATAGAGGTCCCTATAAAAGTTTTTGTCTGATAAATTCTAAATAATTTAGAAGCGGAGGTCCGTGGGCTGGCGATTTTTTTTTTCAGAAT
This sequence comes from Microvelia longipes, assembly GCA_018340805.1. Taxonomy (NCBI): domain Eukaryota; kingdom Metazoa; phylum Arthropoda; class Insecta; order Hemiptera; family Veliidae; genus Microvelia; species Microvelia longipes. The sequence continues at coordinate 8,651,692 of JACMZG010000022.1, forward strand.
GCGCGCTTTCTTACTTTTCAATCCAATGTTGCTTAACCTTAGCAGTAGCGTAACAACTTGTTAAGTAACTTTATCGAACTTTTCAAAGAAAATGCGCTAAAAAGTAGCATAATCTGAGCTTTAAATGAGTGCAAATAATACTGTGCTGAGTAATGTAATCTATGGTATAAATATGCTCAATTTCTTAATAATACGATAAAATTTAAAAACACGTGGTGAGGCTACTGCTCAGGTTATTAAATATGTAACGAAATTGGATTGATAAAAAAGAAAGCGCACAATTCAAAGAAAATTCGCCAATAAGCAACACCATTAGGCAACACCAGTAGGCGACATCCCAAAGCAACATCCCTAGGGAACACCACTAGACAACATTTCTAGGCTCGTGGACAATTAACTACTTAATTTTTTTTTGGTAGGCAATATTCTTACGTACTCTCTCTTGACTCAAATATTTTCAAGGCCACCCAAATAATTTAAAATTATTTATAATTGATTAACAGTCTCGTTCGGGATCCCATTAGAAAAACTCGAGTTAATCTTTGTTTACAGTGATAACACATTTGTGTGCCATAAAACCAATAGTACATCATTCTAGAACAACAAAACACTATACTGTGGATTGGACTTATTGTAATGAGTTAATTAATATTTATAATAATTTTACTGTAATAATATTTTATTTATCATTTGATACTACCGAGTTTTGCAAAATATGAATAGATTTGTTAGATTATTCTAACAAATAATTATTAAACATTAGTTTAATTATTGTTAAATAATTCATATTTGACTATGATATGTTTGTGATATAGTTTGTGAGAAACATTTTCCTATTGCCATTGATAAAACAATAACTCACCCTAAGTATTTTTTTTTAGAAAAAGGATTTACTTGTATTTTTCCATTGTAATAAGAAATTTAATTTTCACATAGACGCTGCTGTTAAATCATCCCGTAATTCACAGATTCATTAGATGTAGTACAAAATCATTTAAAAAAAACTGTACGAGGTACCTCGGAACTTTTCCCCATTACATCGGATTTGCTACGCTCATCGTCCATGCTTCGGACTTACTTACAGTTCCCTAAATTTATAATGCAACATGCCATTGGACTCGCTGCGCTCGTCTTCAGATAGAAAATGCATTCGTATAATACTCAGCGGTCACACATAAAGCACTGACCACGCTCAATGCTCTTTAATTTTTATGATCCAACAAATTAAGTATTAGTATACACTTGTACAAATTTCAACTCAATTGGACTATTTCCATTTTTTTAAAAAACGTACACAAGTCATTCAATAAGAATTAAACTAATGCTGATAATGTGATAAAACTTGGCACATATGTTAGTCTTATACATAGTAACATGTGTGCCAAATCTCAATCTGATCACATCATTTTTCCGCGTTTTATTTTTTTAGAAATTTTTGCTGTCATTATTGTGGGTTAATGACGTCATAAAAAATATTTTTCTAGCATAAATACACTGGGCGCTACGATGATAACAGAAACACAGACATACATATACACACACGTACAAACTGACAGAAAAATTTGAGAAAACCACTCAGAAGGCGTTAAAAACACCTGAACGGATAATTCCTGTTTCATCCTGGTTTCGGATTTTTTTGCAAACACAATATTTTTCCTATATACCTACGGTATAAACGAGGGAAAGTATATAGCTGCCAATGGAATGTGGCAGCTCCTGTGATTAGCTTAAATTATTCCCTAATATTAGCTTAAAATGATTGTAAGATATAATTTTCCTGTTTAACCTAGCCTGTTTAAAAATAAAATAATTCTTGCGCGGTGTTCCGTATGTTGGGCAAATTTCCAGTTTATGCTTTATAACAATCATCAAGCACTACTCTTAACTCATTTTTTTGTATTTTTCAGAGGCATTGTGCGTATAATTATCCTGCTGGCTATACTAAACTATGTCTATAAAATTGGTTTGCTTCCTAAAGCTTTCGGCTATAAATTGAGCAGCTAATTAATTATCAAGTACTACTCATAACTTATTTGTCTGAATTTTATTTTGCGCATAATTATTTTGTCCGTTTACACAACTTTGCCTCTAAATTTGGCAGTGCGCAATTAGTGTTTGCTCAATTAGTGTTTATCTTTAAAGCGTTTCCTTTAAAAAATACGGAAAAATTTAGTTACGAGCAGTGCTTGATAATTATAGAGCGGAAACGGAAACCTTAACGAAGAAATGGTTTGTTTATTGTTTCTTTGCGATGGAATCCAAAGGAAATTCTCCCAGCATGGGAACCACTAAACCAGAATTATTTTCTGGATATAAAATTATACAAATCGTAAATAAAATGATCTTCCTTACAAGGATTCGAACTCAGGTACTCTGCCTTTGAGTGCTTGTAACGACTCCAGACTATTTTCATTTAACTCACTGGCCCAAAAAAATCCAAAAAAATTACCGTTATTCAGGCGCGGATCCAGCCCAAATTCATGGGAGGGGCGATTATTGAGGCCTTAGTATAACTTGAGATACTATATTTAAATATAAATATATAATACTATATTTGTAATATTTTTATTACGTAGTTTATAATTTATTTATATCGCAGAGCTCTCAATAGTAAATTCTATGCTTATTTTTTCTATATCATCCCTTCTTTTAAAACTATATAATTCACTATCTTGTTTAACCCATATACCCGACCCCCCTCTAATATGCTTAGTTCTACAGTAGTAAGATACAGGTTTGTATCCCCTAATTTACACAGTTGTGTGTTCGATTTCCTTCAACCAGTGTTCAGTTAAGCATAACACACCCCATATGACTTTTGGTCTACACTTATACTTATGATTCTACTTTTCGGATCTCGCAATGCAGTGCCTGACCACGGGTATACTTGAATACTTAATAAATACATAATGAGTTACTCGTGCAAAAAGTTAAATAGTCTTATTTAACTTGTTTCACGAGTGTAATAAAATACGTACTGGTTTCATTTCAATAAGGCTTGCTATTATGCAGTAATAAGCGAGGTTATTAGTTTGATGTGTGACCCATAGAGATATATACTAGAGGGGGCCTAGCATATCTCAATACAAGTGGCCTCTCATTAAAACCTCCAAAAGTGAGTTATAATAATAAGTAAGGTTATAATAAATCTATTATTTTCGTCCACGCGCACATTGTGTGTGTTTTAATTTGTATTCTTATTGTTCTATTATTATACAAGTTACTGTTATTTTGTACTGATTATTTGATTATATTTTATAAGCGAAGGTGGTCAGGTTAGATGTTAGATGTTTAAAAATTGAACCTATAGGGCTCCTCTAGTAATAATATCTTTATGGTTTATACGATGTTCTTATTTTGCATAATTTAATTCCTAAGATTCGATCAACAGGGTGGGAAATAATCGGGCAAAACATACTATTTTCCATTATGTACATTCTTTTATTAAATTGAATGTAAAATTAATGCCAACCACCTCTAAAAACCCACTTAGTGGTACAAGCCATTTGGGTTCATGATTTGTCCAAACCACTGTTAATTTTACACTGGATGTATCACTCTAAATGTAAGTTGTAATAACTGTTAAAACTATTCTGCTTTATTTTTTATTTCAGTTTCACTGAGATATGGAGTTGACGGATTTATTATCTGGCCGACAAAAAAAGTACATCAGTAATGGCGGTAAGTAGATAAATATAATTAATATATGTCTTGATACATGCATAAAATATAAGCACAAATAACATTAACATGCATAAATACATGCATTACCTTATAATTACAATCAAAGGACGAGCGAATCGACTCTTTTTTGAAGTCGGGAGTAGGCGGAACCAGGGTTTCTTTTAGAGGTTCTTCCCCGAGGGGGTTATCACAAAATTCTGGGGAGGAACGCACAGTTGTAAAACTGTTGACCGAGGTGAGGGGGAGGGGGGGGGTAATTTTTATAATATTATTTAACAAAATAAAATACCAAGATTTGACATACTTTTTTTAAAAAAGAATTTAATTTGCACTTATAATTGACAGGCATATTAATAATAATAAATTACATAATTAGACAAATTTATCGAACAAATTATAAGTTATAAGTCATTAACAAGTTCCTTCTATAAAAACTATTTTTTGACAAAATTAGACAATTCTTTTTTAATTTTTACTAATAGGTAAACTAAATTCTTAAACACAAAAATAACAATATAAAGAAGCACAAATAAATATATAAACTATCTTCCTATTCTATTCTTTAGTTTCGAATATTACTATTAATTTTTTTACTATTTATTTTTGTTTATACCTGGGTTCTTTTATTTATTTATTTATTTATTTATTTATTACACAATAACGGGTTTTTAGCCCAATTTTTATAATACAAGAAAAATACAATATTAAAAAAAAAAAAAAAATACACAAAATACAAAAAATATACAATTTTAAGATCAATTAAAGAAATAGTGTGTATACGAATATTTTAAAATAAGTTATTTAGGAGTTAATAATTAAGAAACTATTCTATATAGTCTTTTCAATTTAAAAGAATTGCAGAATTACATAAAAAAATCAAAAATAAAAATGTTTGATGCAAAATTAAAAAAAGACAAAGTGAAAATAAATATAGGTAAACAAAATTGCTTAATTTATAAACATGATAAAATTTGTTAAGAAAAATAAAATAAAAGTTTACCAATTAAATATAAAACTAAACGACTGAATTTTTACTATTAAAGAAAATATGTTTGTAGAGTAAAAAAGAAACAAATCAATAAAAAAAAGTGAAATAAAAATGAATAAATTATTGCACATTGAATAGTTATTATTATTTAGTCTTCAGATTTTTTTTAAAGAGTATAGTGATACATTAAACAAGTCGACATCACAACTGATATAATTAGCAAATCTTTGAAAACGAGGCAGAGGAGCAAAAAACAAATAATTGGTTGGATGGAAATTAACAGAAAATGTGTTTGAAGAACGAGTATGATGACTAGGTACATGAAAATCAATTAGAGAGACTAAATCAATACTATCTATTTTTGAATTCATTATTTTATACAAACAAACAATATCAGCAGAATTTCTTCTAGTTTCAAGACTTTGTATTTTTAAAATTCTCATTAAATTTTCATAGTTAATTTTTTCACTAGGTATTCTAAGTTTGAAATTAACATATTTCAGAAACTTGTGTTGGACTCTTTCAAGTAAATTCTTATGGATAGCATAGTTAGGAGACCAAATTTGAGACGAGTATTCTAATATTGGACGCACTAATGTGCAATACAGATGGTTAACAGTTTCAATATTCTTAAAATCCTTACATGATCTTAATACAAATCCAAGGCACCTTAAAGCTTTAGAAGTAATCTGACTTATATGTTCTATAAAAGATAATTTACAATCAAAAATTACACCCAAGTCTTTAATAGAATACACTGATTTTAATGCTATACTGTTAATAGAGTAGGTAGATTCTATTGGACTATTTATACGAGAATATGTTATAAAATTACATTTAGTTATATTTAGAGGTAACTTGTTCACACAGCACCATTCATACAATAAATCCAAAGATTTTTGCAATGCAATAACATCTAACACAGTCTTGATTATCTTATAAATTTTGAGATCGTCAGCAAACAATAGATAGTTAACATCCTTAAAATTATAAATAAGATCATTAATAAAAATTATAAAAAGTAGGGGACCCAGATGGGACCCTTGTGGAACTCCTGAGTAAGCATAATAAATTGAAGAAATAAAAGATTTAATTTTTACAGAAAGTGTTCGGCCAGTTAAATAGCTAATTAACCAATCTAAAATTACTCCATGAAAGCCTAGTTCTTTTAATTTATATATAAGAAATTTAATACACAGCTTATCAAAGGCTTTACTAAAATCAGTGTAAGCACAATCAACTTGTAACTTAGCCTCAAAAGCTTTAAGAATGCAGTCTTGTAGAGTTAATATAAATTAGTTGTAGTAGACCTGTTAGGGAAAAACCCGTGTTGACTAGGACTTATGATATGAGCAACACAAGGAAATATGTGATCTAAAACAATACTTTCAAAAACCTTAGGTATAGATGATTGCAGACAAACAGGGCGATAATTTTCTACATTTCTCTTATCTCCAGATTTATGGATGGGGGTGACATAACTATACTTCCAGTTATCAGGAAAAACTCCCATTTCTAAAGATTTAGTAAACAATAAATGAACAGGAACAGCTAATGCTACACATTTTTTTAGTATTGAGGGGGGAACATTATCTGGCCCAGCACTTTTGTTAGCATCTAATGAATTTAATTTAGTTTTTACCTCTTCTAATGTTATTTCAATATTTGAAACGTTTACATGAGAATCATAACTTACATTCAATTGGGAAACATCACCTTCAGAATTATCAAACACAGATGAAAAGAAATCTGCAAAAAGCTCAACAACTCCTTCGGCATTATCAGATTTTTTGTCTTTATAAAACATGGAATTAGGAATGTTAGAGCTATTTGATTTAAGTTTTTTAGTATAGTTCCAATAGTTATATGACCTATAGTTTATATGACCATTTTTGGTAGAGCATAAAGCTTAACCAGAACTTTTTTTGTGCAAACATAAATTCTAATTTTTTAGGTACAAATTTTGATCTTGATAAATTTCTTCATATCTTTGCCACGCCGTGGAAAAGAGTGGGACTATATTAATTTTTCCCCGGGGGGGGGGGTATCCTGATTGCTCCGGGGGTATTACCTCCCCGGCGACCCACCCTGAAAAAAACCCTATGTGAAACCGAAGTTAGGCGTTGCATAATCATGACATTGTTAGTACACAAGTACTAACAATGTCTTGTGTACATTTCTTAAAAAATTGTAGAAAATCAGAAAAAATCCAATTTTGTTGAAAATCGGTAAAAGTGTATACCATTACGTAATAAATAAGTGCACCAAGTCTCCCTGCAAAACGACAATTATATTCAAGATTTTTGTTTGATAATAAAAGATAACCAGTATCAAGCGTGGTATACCTGGATTGGTGACCGCTGGAAATGAAACGGATGTGTTTAGTATATAAGGATAAGCTTAGCGAGTCCAACGACTTGTTGTAGTATAAATTTGACGACTTATACTTTCTGATAAGCGAAGCGAGTCCTAAGCAGGGAGGATGAGCGTAGCGAATCCGATATGATGAGGAAAAGTTCCGAGGTACCCTGTGCTCGATTTTTATGTTTATGAAACCATTTGAAATATACCTGTGATTATACCTGGCAGCCTAGTTTGATTAATTTCAATTCATTCAGATAATCTTATGAATTTATTTCATTGTTATATTTTAATTAATAATGATTATTAATTCCTAATAAAGTTAATTCATTATTTTTTTCTTTATTTCTAACTTTATAATTTTAGTTAAAGTTAAAGTTTCTAAGTATTTTTATAATAAAATAATTTATTTGATTTTTTTAATTAATACTTTTATTAATAATTCATCATTGATATTGTTATTCTGTTTGTTCCTTACTGCATATTTTTTTTAATTGTTTCCTCTTCTTTTATTTAAATTTGTATTTAAAAAATTGTTATTGAGCTCTGCGCGTTGTTACAATAAATAAATAATTAAATAAATTCTTGAATTTTTGACTGATGAGATATTAGATGCTATTTGACAGATAATTTAAGAACTGCAATGCTGCAATTTAAATAAAATCATAATTTTCCGATTTGTTGTTGTCGTTATTTTGATGTCAACTTGCCCCTTTGATCCTGGTGGGAGCTGTGTTGGTATTCTGTTTATATTTATTGTGGTGTCTATGTTTTGATCGGAGGACAAGCGATAAGGATTTAGCTCGCCACTGAACGATGTGCGGTTAGTCAGTCAGCCTTGTGCAACTAATCTACTCTAGTCCTTCTGACTTCACGTTTCGAACTGGTCGGATTACCTTAAATGTTCATTTGGCGTTTAAGTCATATTATAGTATAACAGACGGTTGTTAGTGGGAACATCAGTTGACAGCGTGGGAAAATAATGTGAGGGAGCCTTAGATGTTAAAACACACTCACAATTTCATATCAGGCCAACCTTGTTGGTTCCTTAACGCTATTTTCTTACGCTGTCAACTGATTATAACCATGTGCTATACTATAGTATAGTATGGTTATTTATTTATTTATCATATATGCCTATGTTTTTCAGAAGGAATCATGCATAAAGACAATCTTGATGACGAAATCAAAACTCAAAAAGAAAAATCCAAAACTAACCTGTGTTTACATGAAGCGGTGAAATATATTGGGCTTGTTGCACTTTGCGTTTTGTACTTTAGTAAGTTTACAATTTTAAGTAGCCGCTTATTATCTTTGAAATTTACCTCATTGTTATAGTTAGCTCATAAAAAACACAAAAGTGAATTAAAGTGAGAAAAAATAATAATAATTGGAACCAAGTTGAAACAACCAACTGCAAGAAGCGCAACCATTTCCGGTACCCAACTCAGTTAATAAACGATAATAAGTTTGAGTTAATTTCATAACATAGTCAATCTCAACGTTTAGAGAGAGTAATGAAGTGAAACTATACTGCATTACATATTACGGTACAATTTGAGTACATTTTAGGTTCTGTACATGTAAAACATAATAAACTTTGTTATACAATATAGTTATGTTTATATATTTTTAGTACTTATGTACTTAGTAAAGTACTGAAGTACTTTATATAGTCCTATACTATATATATACTATATACTATATATATATATATATATATATATATATATATATATATATATATATATATACTGTGTTATACTATGTATACTACAGCTAAGAATCAGGAGACCAATTGGAATCAACCCTTCTCTTAATTTTTGTCATCCAAACAACCTAGCGTAATTCCGAATTTAGCATAATTTTCTGATTGAAATTTGCTAAAACCTAATGTGTGCCAAAATAAAACGATCTTCACTTTTATATGCAGTTTGAAAATTTCCAATCGTTTCAATTGTGAGCTGATATTTTTGGGTTTTTGTTTTAGTGGTGCTAGTGGCCTTTGAAAGTCCTGGAGCTCTACAAACTAATATAATGAAGGATTACTCATACACAACGTTTAGATATTCTCAGATAATGTCCAGTTATTCTTGGTCTAGTGTATTTTGCTTCTTAGGAGGATATTACATCGATAGGTAACTCTTATTTGATAATTTCATTACGAAAAAAATCGGGTACGGGGTACCTCGGAACTTTCCCTCATCACATCGTCCCTACTTTGGACTCGCTTCGCTTGTCCTCAGAATATATAAATCGTTAAATTTATACTGCAACACGCATCCGGACTCGCTTCGCTCGTCCTCAAATAGTATATACATCTGTTTCACTGCAACAAGACTTTTTGGGCACTTCTTTAGATAGTTACTCCCTATTTGGGAGTACTATACTGATTTTTTTTATCTATGGGACCTTCTTTAGATTGTTACTTCTCTTTGATAGATCAGACTGGTTACTCCCCTCAGTTTTTTGATTTTATTACTAATCTTTATATATTTTACCTTATTATACGCCCTTACCCGGGGATGTAGAAAAGCATTGCAAAACAAAAGCAATAGGGGGGAAGACAAATATATGACATCTTAACTAAGAGGAGTATCCTTTTAAAGAAGATCTCTGAGTAACCAGCTTTGGACGGTTATTCCCCACCCCGCTATGAAAGGAGGTACCTTTTTGAGATAGTTACTTCCGTACAACGCTATCTTATATTATATAACATCATACTCTACAGTTAAATTTATACAAAGTTATGTATTTTTCCGGTACTTTTATAGAAATTGGGTCCCTCATTGGTCCATGTATTTTTGCATCCCGCCCAATTAAAAGTTGAATATCTCCAGTTTATATTAAATTCATTATATTCAATACTTTCTATACTGTCGCTCCATGGGTACTTATATGAAAAATGACCTCTGTTTGAGGCTCCTTTTCCTATGAAAGTGCCGATTTTCTTTGTTTTAAATATACATTTGTGCTCTTAAACCTTTCTTTTTCTTACCTTGTTATAAGGGAGTAACTATCTACATCAAATTCTTGGTTACTCCCTTTCGGGGAGTAACCGTTTGGGGGAGTTCTTTTGATAGTACTACAGTAGAAGTACACTATCAAAAGAAGTACCACTTTTGTACATATTTATTACGTTATGATATACACTCATACCGAATTTCAACTGAATCAGATTATTTTCTGATTTTTTTTAAATAGCAAATGACACAAGTCATTGCTTTTGTCATTCAATTTGATGACAATTGAACTAATTCTGGTAATAAAATAAATCTTAGCACATACGTTGAGGTCTTTTACATAGCTATATACGAGTCAAATCTCAAACCGATCGCTACATTTAACTCCGTTAATTTTTGCCGGTTAATTACGTCATGAAAATTACTTTCGGAACTACACTTATAATCTGATTTTTGTACAAAGTTTCAACTCTCTAGCATAAAGACAGTAGGATCAACGGTGATAATAGACACACACACAAAAATCTATATAAAGCTTAGTGAAAACCACTGAGGAGGTATTTAAAGCACATGAAACGGATGATTCACGTGACGTCCCAACTTCGGATTTTTTCTAACACAATACTTTTCCTATCTTCCAACGATATAAAGGGGGCAAGTCGGAAATGTATTATGGAGCATGTAAAAATAGTGTTTAAGTTCTAACTTAAGCGTACTCTTGCTTGCTCAAGATACAGTAAATGCAACACTCAGAACTAAATATACTTAAAGCTTTATTGACTAATCGTAGCATATAGCTATACTATCATTCATGACATTTGTGTCATGATGGTTTAGTATATCAATTGAATATTAGGGCTCTTTATATATTTTTTTGGAAGTTAAAAAATAAATATATGAAGCTGTTCAACGTCTAGCCTTCACATTGAAAAAGCTTTGAGAGCCTTCAGTCCGTGTACAAGAAGCTATTTGAGCATTTGTTGTTGTTTTGTACTATTTATGTTTTATTAATATTTTTGTTACGACACTTATTATAATACAGACTGTCTGAGTTAGTTAGAACTTAAGTCAGGGAACCCTCTTCCAAACTACCTCTGCTCCCTATATCGTCTCTGAACCTAGCAGATATTACCGAGGTCATCCACATTGATGTATTATACATGTATGGAAATCATTCTTACTGTAAAGCTGATTCTTGAAATTCCATGAAGGATGTATACATAAAACTACATTGATATTAATATCACCATTTTCTGACAGTTTTTCAATAAGCTATTGTTACATAAACATAATTTGATTTTAATTGGTCTTGGTCATTCATATACGTAAATTATTTCGAATAAAAATTATTAATTATTAATAATTATTATAAAAATCGCTTGACAAACCCATATGCCCATATTGAACCAGGCCCATTTCGCAAGCCCCCATCAATGATTTTTTTAAACCAAATTGGCCCCATTCGTTAGTAGTTTAATTGTACTCGTTTATACCCTCAATAATTTCGTTTGTACCCTCTTAGTTTTCCGGAAAATACAAAAAATCTTTGGGCGGCTGGAAAATTGCCGCCCCCCCATTATCAAATTTTAACACCGGACCACTTGCAAACGTTTGTACTTCGTTGGTACCCTAGAGCACACCAATGATTTTCGTTTGTACTTTCCCCCTTAGAATGAAGGGGAAAATATACTCTTGTAAAAAAATAAAAGTTCAAATTTCGACTCCAAACAACTTGCAAACGTTTGTACTTCGATTGTTCAAAAAATTTGAACTTATAATTTTTACAAAAGTAAAATTTACCCCTCATTATAAGAGGGAAAGTACAAACGAAAATAATGTGAGTACAAACGGGTACAAACGTTTACAAGTAGTACGGTGTTAAAATTCGTTCATGGGGGGGGGCTGGCATTTTACCAGCCCCCTAAAGATTTTTCGTATTTTTGGGAAAACTAAGAGGGTACAAACGAAATGATTGAGGGTACAAACAAAATTATTAATGTTACTAACGGGTACAATCAAAGTACAAACAACTGGGGCCTACTTAAAAAAATTAACTGTTAAAAAATTAACTGATGGGGGGTTGGCAAAATGGACCTTATTGTACTCTAGATTATTAATAAACTAAAATTTGACGACAAAAACTAAGTTTAATACTTATATAACGTACAACGTCATTACATCACTCAGTCTACCTAGGTTCAAACTTGGATAAAAATATTACAATTGATTGTTACAAGTATTTGTAATTGACAAGAAAATGTTATGTATGAAATAAAAAAGAGCTACAAATGCTTTAATTGTATCCTTGGTAACACTTTTATATTTGTCAGTACAAGTTTTTGTTTACAATTTTTAACTAATTGTAACTACTTGACTTGTAATTTCGTTGCGCAGGAGGTTTAAACTGCTTTTGATAGTCTCTGACTATGTTTTCCCCTTATTTTCAAGGTTTTCTCCATATTTTCAAGGGGAAAACATAGTCAAAGGGGGGGGGGATCTGATGCTGATGCATCTGATGTGTTTTACCCGGTAATAATATAGTGAAACAGAAATTAATTAATTTACACGTGAATCTCAATTATATGCTCCCCCAGGGCAAAGCTGATTCTTGAAATTCCATTTAATTCAACCTATGTATTATCATTATCATAACTAACTTACCTCAATTATGTTTATACCCTGGAGTTTTTTCAGGAGTTAACCCCTTAGGGGTCGGGGGAGGGGGGGGGGTAAACATAAGGGTTAAAGCCCCAGGGTTTAGTCCTACTGGAATCAGGGTAGGCTGAAACTTTGACACTTCTTATTAGGTTTAAGTTTTCGGGTTCAACCCAACTTGGATTTCCTTTCGTTCAATACCCATGAATCTCATAGAGATTTATCCTGAGTTAACCCCCCGGTGGTTAAAGTCCAGGGAAACCCTGCGTATGAACATACCAATAAATACTTAAAATTCCTAAGTTAATGTGAAACTAAGTTAATGTTAGTTACTAATCATTCATTTGAGAACTCCTCTCGGAACACTAAGCAGATTCAAAGTTGTTGATGAATGCAATTAATACTACTACTACTACTACTACTGCATTAATACTTATACTAGGTAGTGTGTCTGAGCTTATTCTATATTACTGTTTCATTACCACTGAGCCCGTTTATATGGGCCTCTTTACAAATGAGACCCCATTGTCTCCTCGTGTTGGGTAAGATATGATTTTTTAAGTATTTGTACTTAACAAAGTACTTTGTAAACATTACCTCTATAAATTAATATAATTTAACTATTTTGACTTATCCCTGCCTCCTACCGTATAATAGGAGGCAGCGGTAGGGTTATTATCTTTATGCATACTGTATAGGTGTATTATTTAAGCCACTCAAAGAAACAGTGGTCCAAGTTAATTTTTATTTGTTTTTTGCATAATATTATTTTTTGCTATAAGATTTATCTATTTAAAAAGAAATTTCTTTCATATAGAGTAATGTGATAAAAAAGTATACATAAATACCAAACGTTTAAACAAATAATGGTATAAGTCTTCGGACTTATACCATTAACAAGGTTAACGACTAATCGAAAGTTTCATTTCGATCCGAAAAGCGTTCGTAAGTTATCGTGTCACAAAGAACTGTGTAAGAACAAAACTCTTGTACATACATACGTAGTGTATATATAAATATATATATATTATATATATATATATATATATATATATATAATATATATATATATATATTATATTATATATATATATATATATATATATATATATATATTCTTGTTGTTAGATTAATCCTCTCCCATCCATTGCTTCTGCATGAGTACAACCTTATTAACTCATTTTAACTCATTTTTCTATGAAAATTCGCAAATAATATATCGACAATTATATCATTAGCAACAATAATAATTATATTATTGATACCAAACACAATTTTATTTTGCTAATGGCAGCCAATATAAGGTCATGACTTTTCATTGTTGAATTTTTGTCTTGCGATGACTCCAAAAGTTAATGATTATTCATTGTTTAGCATATTTCAAAACTGTAAAACACATGAATATTTAATACAAATTTGAAATCTATATTTTTTACTTTCGTTGTTTTCAACAAACTTAAAATATTCTATGTTGTCTCATTTAATATGAAATTGTCGGTCAAACAGTGTTGCCATCTGTTATTTACATAAATTTATTGCTATAATTTAAATATTGAAAAAGAATACAAAATTATATTCAGAATATTATATTTTTGTGAAAAGTGTTGGACCACCTTATATTCTGGGGACCATGTTCTTTTTAATAGTATAAGCTAATTATATTTGCTATGTATTACTTTAATTTAACCGCCTCCGAGGCCGAGGTCGTTAGAGCGTTAGTCTTTACACTGGTCTGGGGTTCGCATCCCAGGTTACGCTCTCAGTTTATATCAAATTATTGTTTAGATAAATGATCGCCAACTTTAGAATACACTTTGAGCGTAACGGTTGCTACTAGCACCTGAGGTGGTTTCTGCAGGTTTTATCCCTGATGTACCGCAAGAATATAAACGGGCATTATTATTATTATTACTTTAATTTATTTATACCTGGTTTGCTACACAATTTCTGTCCAGACGGTGTATAATGCGAAGTTTAATGGCTAGTTTGTAGGGAGTAAAGAATCACTTTTCTCTCCCAAGAGACAAAAGCATTTTCTATAATTGAAGATGTTTATAATATATATGTTTATAATTACAATTATATTATAATAATTATAATTTTATAATGCCAATAATGGAAAGAGAATCTTTTCATTTTTTTGAAGCACCCCTAAAATTTTTAAGGATGGCCCGACAAAAACATTTATAACATAATACAATAATACTTTAAAAATAAGAATAAATAATACTTAAATTACATAATCGTTTGGAGATATAATCTTTTATCGACATGCAACAAATAAAAAATGTTATTTTTCCTTGCAATAATTACCTGCCTCGGCTTGTCTTCAGGAGTTAAACTTATATATCCCTCGGTTTAACCTCCGGAGTTAAATGCTTTAGTTCTCTCTGCTTACGCCTTCAAAACTAACTTACTGATTTGGGAAATAATTGAATTTTTTACTTCCTTGGTGCTTAAATAAGTTTTATTTTTCAGGATATCAGGGCTGAATATGGGTCTGTGCACCTTTGTTTCAGTTTTTTGCCTTGGCAATGTTCTTTACACTGCTGGATTGTTTACAAATATTTTCTGGATTATTGTCCTTGGAAGGATTTTAACAGGGTAAAATATGATATTTTCTTACTTTTTCTTATTTGTACTGTAGGTAGATAGAACAAGTAGTGTGTTTGCACAAAAAATAACAAATACATATTAAATTGAACAAGTAGAATGAGCGTGAATGGAGTCCATCATTATTAATAAAAGAAAGGAAGTCTCTCCACAAAACAAAACTTTATTGGCAAAGCGCTTTCAACCTAACTAGAGGCCATCATCAGTGCAAAAGCGTTGAGATGTTAAAGAAGTAGAGAAGTGAGTCTATGTTTTTTTATTAGGTATTAGAGTCTGACTCTAATACTTAATAAGAAAACATAGACTCACTTCTCTACTACGATAAACTAAGTAAATTTAATTAAAATAAAAAGAATGGATAAAATTTCCATTGACTGTAATTTCAAAACTTAATTTATATATTAAAACTGAAATTATTCTATTTATTTTAATTATCTTCGTACCAATCTTATATTTTTTTATTTTTATTGTTATTTTGTTATCGAGTTTTTTAAATTTTTGTTTTCTTATTGTTTGTCCTCTAGTTAGATCGAATGGTTTATGCGTAATTGTAAATTAAAATAATTTCTGTGGAGGGACTCTTTATCATTCTTTTCGTATATGTTTTTTTTGTTTTAGTTTAGGCGGTGAAACAATCGGAGTAGTTTCCAGTGTCTACATTTTAGAATGGTTTAAAGACAGTAGACTGAACTTAGCTTTTTCTATATCCAATTCATTTGCATTATTAGAACCTGCATTCACGTATCAAATATCAAATCCACTGTATAATTACATATTGTCAAGATATGATCAAAATAATACTGTCCAAATCAGACAGTACTCATTATCCTCATCTACAGCTATAAGTAAGTAAATATATTACTTACTTATTTATATCACTTATTTATATTTATATTACTTATTTATTGATTCATGTTTTGAAATTCGTAAATAATATATTTTAAAGCAAGGGCCTTCAACTCTTCGACCTGTCTGACTTGTTTAATTTTTTATGAATATATGTCTCCCACCAGGCTAGTATGAACTATGAGATTAAGGTAGCGACTAAAGCCGCTTCCGTGTAATTAACCTAGCGTCTGTCAAAATTTAACCTAGTCGCTGGCTATTTTATTCGCTAGTATTAGCGACTAAACAAATCGCTCTGGGTAATCGAGCCTTTCCTTACCTGAACATCAAATACTTAAGTTAACTAAACAATTTAGTGCAAGTCCTTATATTTTTTTCAACAAGTCTTTATTGGCAAAAGTATACAATATTTATTTTGTGTCAACCGAGCCATATTTTAGACTCATTTATTGCTCCCCACAACGGAAATCTTTAGTAAAAGGCGAAAGGTTTATTTGATTTGAAGAGGAACTTTATGGGGGGGGGGGAGGGGTTATTATTAACTTTTTATTAAACTAGTATTTATGGTAAATATACAATTAAACCCGCTCTACTTTATTTATCTCATCCTAATCGCCATTGTTCTATCTTTAAGAGGGATAAATATAGTAGAGAAACTATTAAATATATAATACAAATTGTATATTTCCCATTAGATACTAATTTCATCGTATCGTGTCGAGACCCCGGGGGTGACCCGGATTCTGCTTTGTATCGACACGTCAATGTCTCGACACGACGTAAAATCGACACATCATTTAGTTAAAGTGTCGAAGTTATGAAGTGTTGATACAACGTAAAATCCTGCCACGAAATGTGTCGACGATTTGAACTGTCGAGACATCGTCGTGTTGAGGCTACGATGCGGTACCATTAATATGCATCAGACTTGACAAGTAGACTAATTAATGACTTACTAATTAATATCTTGATTCTTAATATCTAATAATTATTGATTAATTTAATCACCTTTATTTAAGTCATTAATATCCTAGTTTTATCTATTTAATTTTTAGTTGGAGGAGGAGCATCTATTTTTACTGTTTTAAGTTCTTTATTAATTTGTTCAATATATATTAAAAATCGTAAAAATAATGTAAAGAATACATCAACAAAATCCTTGGATAGTGGGGAGAATGAAAACACAATATGTATAAGAGAAATGTTAAGGTTTAAACCGCACTACTGGCTCATAACCAGTCTCACAACTCTCGTTTACACTTCAATGTACAACTTCGTATCATTCTCACAGTAAGTATTTCTTTGCTTTTTCTCATTTATACCGTACGTATATTGCAGGAAAAGTATTTTTTGCGAAAAAATCCGAAACCGGGATGTCACCGGAATTATCAGTTTTAGGTGTTTTTAAGGCCCCCTAAGTGCTTTTCACAAAGTTGGCTGTCAGCCAACTGTACGTGTGTGAGTGTGTGTGTGGGTCTGTTATCATCGTAGATCCCAGTTTATTTATGCTAAAGAGTTGAAACTTTGTACAAAAATTAGTCTATCACTGTAGTAATCCGATGTGATGAGGAAAAGTTCCGATGTTCTCCAAACCAGATTTTTTAATTTTAAAATAACGAGATAAATAACTAGAAAACACAGTCTCTCCACGTTCAACCTTAAGAGGTCATTCTCAGTGACTTTAATATTATTCTATAGAATCCGTTGAATGCGATTAGCATGAGCCGATGTATCCTTCTCCTATGAGAATGATACTTAATGAGATGATTGTCTTTACACAAATTAAGATATCTAAATCTTTCATAGTGGTAATCTATTATTTGAATACCTAATAGAAATTAAATAAAGAATTCAGTGACTTTAAATATATGTGAATTGTTTGTATGCATGCATGCTAAAGTGAATGGATGTACACATTTCTTGTTAACTAACGCTTTAAGTATATTCACGGGTTTTTGTTGGATCATAAAAGTTAACCAGCATCAAGCGAGGTCAGTTGCCTGTATGGGTGACCGCTGAAAATAAAACTAATTTATTTACTGCCAGAAGACGAGCGAATCGAGTCCGAAGACATTTTGCAGAATAAATTTTGTAGTTTTAAATTTTGATGACAATGTTGGGAGGATGAGCGTAGCGAATTCGATGTGTTGAGGTAAAGTTCCGAGATACCTTGAATCCGATTGTTCGAACTTAGTTCTTATTTTATTTATAATCATTTAAATAATGAATAATTTTTGCTTCAACTTTAAGCATTTGTTATTAATTTCTTTATTTTTCTAATTTATTTTATGTTTTGTTTAGAGATTATTTTGTAAGTGATAAAGATTTATCAGTTAACGAAGCTGACAATTTAACAAGTAAATTTAGCATTATCATATTTTTTACGTCACCAATAATTGGTTACATAATAGATAAGACTGGTAAAAATTTAGTATTTATATTAATGGCTATTTTGGGAGCAGCTGGGGCGCACTTGACGCTAATATTTTCATCAATCTCACCGGATACAGCAGTGGTAAATTTATTTAATTCAATACATTTTTTAAAGTAAGTTTATTGGTGAACACCACATGATTTTAGGTATTGTCAAAACGATTTAAGGTATTTTTTTAGTTTGGAACTTACTTAAGGGCGGAATATAAGAAAAGACTTCTTACTAGAACAAAACTTGAAAGAGGGGGTAGAAATTGTTGGAAGATAATAGAGACGACTTTATTATTGCTTAAACGAACACGTAAATAGCAGAGAACAAATATTTGAAAAACGTTTTCTTTCGACGTCTTTTTAAAGAGTAAATTTTTGCTTTTGAATTTGCTGAAGAGAAAAAATACAATGTATAAAAACAATGTATGAATTGCATCCAGAGACCTCGACTAAATACTCCATAATGAAATGTAAATTAATAGATTTGGTTTTTTATTTTTTGATTATATAATTCAAATGTATTATACACACACCACACACACACACACACACACACACACATACATATATATATATATATATATATATATATATATATATATTATATATATATATATATATATATGTATATATATATATATATATATATACAACATATATATATATAATATATATATAATATATATTATATATATATATATATATTATATATATTATTATTATACATTTATATATATGTGTGTGTGCGTGTTTGTTTGTTACTTCGCTAATAGGGATACGACTGAATCTGCATCAGGATTAATTATGAATTTAAATCTTGTAATTAATATTTACAGCAGTCGACATTATACAGCTTTGCAATTGCAATCTTAGGACATGAAATACGTTAAAATACAATGCCAATATATAGGTTAATTGTGATATTTTCGAATAAAAAACGCAAACCCAGATTTGAGATTATTTGAAAAAGGTTAAATTTGAAAAACAGGCGAAAGACAAGTAATACAACGAGTAGCTTAGATAAAAAAGAGCAAATTTCAGAAATTGGAAAACACATTTGGGACCTTCTGAATAGGACGTTTTTACTACAATAGGGTCATAGGCTTCAGAGCAATACCAACAAATATGTAGATTATAGAATACCATTTGCCCTTTTCTTTCATCTAGACCTCAGCTACATTCTTCAGCTCTTTATTGACTGTACTCCAAAAATAAAAAAGGTTGAACGGACTTTTTTGCAAAACGAGTGGACCCTAATGTTAAATAATTATTGAACTCGGGATTTGAATATACTCTATTTAAATACGCTATAAATGTTTGTTCCTGTTTTAAAATTTTACATATTGGTAAAATTTAAAATGATCAGTGGTATATTTTTAACATTAAACATTAGAGATACATTACAAAGGTTTTTCTTTCTTTTTATCATACGATTTTAGACTTCTGTAGAACTGGCTGATGTCTGTGATAAATAATGCTTTAAATAAAATACAGTGAAAATGATTTGAAAAGGAACACTATAAAAGCTTTTTGTTTAAATGAGTTGACACAAATCATTCATGTGAAAGCCAGATTGAAAGGAGCTACCTGACATCTTGAACCTCTCTTCTTACAACATTCATCGAGCTATTTAATGAAATTCATCGAATTTATTCATTTATCTTCCATTTCTTTAGGGCGCTACAGGGCTAAAACTAATTATTAATAATTCACTAATTAATAAAATAACTGTTTCCTCGTAGTATGAATTGTATAATAATTCGAAAGGGTCAGCAATTTAATTTAATAATAGATGTTTTAAGAGTCTTGTCGCTTATTTAATTTCAGGTTTGTTTAGCTCTTTCAATGTCTGTTTATATCAGTGCTTATAGTCCGCTAATTGGAGATGCAGTGAAATCTCATCAAGTAGCAACTGCTTATGGAATGTGAGTATCTGTCGAAACTCTATTGATGTCAATATTGCAATATTATTTTGATATCTATTGATAGTTAGTTGTTTATTAACATCTTTTATATTTGTTTTTATTAAGAGTAATAACAATAATCGACCCAAAGATCATATATTATCGAGCAGAATTTGTTGTTTTCCTCTTCGAGAGGAAGTCAAGCTGAAGTTTTAAACTTCAACTTCTTTTGAACGTTTAATGCTTTTGTTTAAGTTAAGTTGATAAGGGTTGTAGCCAAAGTATACGGGAGTCTTTAAGAGTTGGTCCATGCAGACATGGGGCCTAGGGCATTGCGGAAATTGTTTCGTCCACCACACTCAAATAGACTAATACTTAGAAGGATAACTTAACACAGTAATAAAGCTTCTTTTGTGCGACAGTTTCCATAAGGTGACATAGCTTTATTTTACTTAATTTTAGTTAAAAAAATCGACTCTTATTATTTATCATTGGCTAAATAGTGGGCTCTGAACTGTGTTTAGTTCCTAATGAGTGACTTAAAAATTTTAGAACTACAAAGATCATGTTATATTTTCTTATATGCTTACCTGGTTTAGTTTTTGTTTTTCAGAAGTTATTCCATCATCAATGGTTTCTGTGGACTTGGATTCATGATTTCTGGTTACATAGCCGATCAGTTCGGCTACAGAGCATCCGAAGTTTATTACTTGTCATTACTTTTAGGTTCGTAATTTTGTTTTTTGTCTAACTCAAAAATGAATTTGATAAATAGCTTCAGTTTTCTCAGAGGCTGAAATTGACTGGAAGTACAAACATACAAAGAAATAAACTAGAAAGCTACATGTTGCTCACATAGTCCAAGAGCCGAACCTAAAAACCTAACTTATTGTTTACTTCTTCAACCAAATTTTTCTGAAAATATTCCTTAAATGATGCAGAAAAACATAGTATACCAACCATACGTAGAAATAGTGACGGCGAACTTGTCCAATACAATATTACAAATTTAAAGTTCCTTGAAATAAGTGGTCCCCTTAAACAAGGGGATTGGTCTTAATTAAAGATTGGCTCTTAACCAATCACCTGCACCACTGGAACAAATCCTCTGGCATGAGGCACAGTAAACTTATGTTAAAAAGACCCAGTCCCAAAGTAACCAAGGACCTCCTCAGTCTTAGTAGAAGGGACCTTAGAACAGTAACTGGACTACTGACTGGTCACTGCTACCTCCGAAAACATCTCTATACCATTGGTATCTTTAAAGATAACCCAGTGTGTAGGCTTTGTGAATCGGGAACCAAAACTGCCTCCCACATACTTCTGAGATGTGAAGCAGCCTTTCAAAGGTTCTCCAACTTTGGTAGCAGCATTCTCACTTAGTTTGACTCTACCAATGAATCACTGGTCAAAAAGATCCTAGACCAAGTCAGGGGAAAAGGATTATTCTAACCTGGACCAATTGAGGGGATTGTACAGTAGACTGCCAGTCGTAGTGCAAATGGGGTCTATCCTCGACTCCAACCCCATTCATTAATAATAATAATAATAAGTGATCCCCTGTTAGTCGTGTGGAAACTTAAAGAGAATATAATGTAAAGCTAGAAAAAAATTCGAACAAAGAGTTTGTACTGATTAATATCAGATAACTACAACTTAAACAATTAATTAACAATTTTTTTGTTGATTCTGCCAATGCTATTTTTTTTGTTGTAGTAACCCAATTTTAGTTAATAAACACTAGATTTATATGCAATTTGACTAATTTTATACATTTTCTCTTCAAGTTTTGCACAAGACTAATAGGGAATCACTTTTGTTTAATAAACCTAAAATGTTTGCCATGTCCTTTAATTTTGAGCATGCGCAATCATATGAAGGCCTCCACTTTTTCCTGGAGGAAAAGTGAAGGTTTTCACTTTTCTTCATTTATACCGTATATAAGAAAAGTACTGTGTTTTACAAAAAAACCCGAAACCGGAATTACACATGAATTATATGTTTTAATTGTTTGTGACCTTCTGACTACATTTAAAAATTAACTAATTGTTAAAAATCGAAAAATTGTCTAATCGAAATGAAAATTAGTACGAGTGTACTAAGTTTCGTTTTAACACAGCCTGTGTATCTACAGGTTTTGATGAAACATAAAACTTTAGCAGAATCAAGCTAAGTACCTTGATGGGTGAGTGCCTGGAATAATACTATCGAACTTACCATCTCAGGTTGCAAGTTCGATTCTCACAGAGGACGCTCACATTTAACTCATTTTTTTAATTTTAAACTTTTAAGTTTTTAATGTATAAGTTTTTGTTCTTTTGTGACTACATTTCTGTTTACGAAATACGGCAAAAATATTTAAAATATTTTTAAATAATCGTAATTAAAAAAACACTTATTTGAAGTTGCGTGTTGGACTTTTAGTAATAAAGTTAAAAGTAATTTAAATTGTTATTAAAAAAAAAACTAATGAGCGTTAATGACTGTTATAAATGACTTGCAACTTTTTGTTAATAATAATTGATAAACATTATCGACATGAACAATTAAAATAAAATTTTAAAAAATTTATTTGATTAGAAGAAGTCCCAGTATAGACTTTTGGAATAGAATTATCAAATTCTTTTTTTAGATAATAATAAAAACCTAAACAATGCTGACATCACTGGTTATGTAGCTGTAATACTTATTCTAGTTATTAAAACATTTATATCTTTATTATTAAATTTATTTATTTTGTTATGTTCATTTATAAGTTTAATTAATTTCTTAAGCAAGTAAACAATTATATTAACTTTAATTTAATTAAGGAGACTAACTATATACAAAAATAATTAGTATCAATGAAATCACGGGAGAAACAAGTCGTTGCTCCCGAGTAGTAATTAACTTCCTCGGCTTCACTTCTTGAGTTAACAAAAAAAATGGATCCCTCGGCAAGCCTTGGGGACCAACTAAATAAACTCCTCGGAATGCCTCAGGATTTGATTAATATTGTTGCTTCGGCTTAGGCCTCAGGAACCAACTTGACTGCACGAGGAGGGAAACTAGCTTTTCCGAGGGAGATAGTTAGTTAATAACTATTAAGTTATAATAGTATGATATTGTATTTTTTAATTATCTCTATTGAATAAATTAATTAATTACAAAGTACATTGTTTAAAGATTAGCCGTTCATGATGGCCCTTAGGCCTGAGCTGAACAGGCGAAATGTTATTAACCTTATGTTATAACACTGTAGGCAGTGGTTCACCTTATAACTCTGAAGTCGAGTGCAGTGAGACTAAAGTAATTTTTCTTCTGGTAGGTAGTAATGGCATTCTTAGGACGAGCGAAGCGAGTCTGATGTTGTAAGAAAAATACTGAGGTACCCTTTCATGAGGGCCTACTTTATCGAATTTTATTATACTTATAGATACTTATACATATTACATGTCTTAAATCTAAAGAATAGGGCTTAAGCCTTAAAAGAACAAGGGTTTAGTTTAATACATTTATTGGTTAGACTACTCAAACATTACAATCAAAAGAAAGTTGGTCATTGTACCACTGGTACTTTTAACTAATCCTTGAAGGAGATTGAGTTCGTTAATTATTCCTAATTAAATATTAGTTACCTTTTTACCCCATTTCTAGAACTACTCTAAGGAGCCTCCTCTCTCAAGTCCATCTCCCTCTACTCATTGCCCTCTCCATAAAATCATAAGTTTCTAGCCTAGTTAACACTTCATTTCAAATTCAAAGAATTGGACATACGCCACAAAATAAAAAGAGTTTAGTTGAAAACATTTATTATTTAGATTATTCAATTGTTACCATCAAAGGAAATTTGGTCATTCGACCAGACTTTACTGAATCCCTGAACGGGATTGAGCTAATTATTTATTTTTTTATTATTATTTATTATACCCTTAATTAAATATTATTTACAATCTCACACCATGCCTAGAACCACTCTGAGGAGTCGCCTCTCTCAAGTCCATCTCTCTCTGTGCTCTCCCCCTCTACTCATTAACTTCTCCATAAAATCATAAGTTTCTAGCATAGTTAACACTTCATTTCAAATTATAGATTGAGTCAGCACCTTTTAATATTAAATTATCCTAATACAATGTTTCTTATTCAAAATATATTATGTGACGTATGAGATATTAAGTTTGGACGAAGTTGCATGTTACGCTTTATACAATTTTTATTAATCTATTTTTAATACTTTGTAGGAGCTGCTATTTGTGGAATATCAATCATGATACTTAAAAGTAAACTAAACAAACCAATATGAAGCATCCAGATACGTTTCAATTATGGAAATACACGCATACCTCAATGTAAGTAATAGGTTGAAGAAGCGACAGGTACAGATTGAGAAGATAATTTCTGCTACTTGAAGAAAAAGAACCAGGAAGACCGTCTTATAATCAAGAGTTTTCAAGGAACTAATACATTTTTTAATTAAACTTCGATTATAAGAAAGCATTAAAATTGATCACAGAGTGAGATTATGGAATTTGTGACGATAAAGCAATTTTGTTAATGGATCAGTCATTTTGGTAAAAAATGAGAAACTTCCTTATTTACGGACATTGTTGATTTTGATAAAAACCATAAAGAGAGTGAAGAATGATATAGTTAGACCTTGGTATGCTTTGCATGAAGGAATACATTTAAGTCAGACAATTATGGACTTTTTAAAGAAATATTAAATTAGTCAGTTTGGGACATTAAAAAATGTATAAAATAGTCTTTTAGGTACTTTTATTTTTTTGCGAAGAATAAAAGAATTTATCTTTTGATTGTTTGTACATTGCATTTTTCTTTTCCTTATTTATATCTCGGTATATTGGAAAAGTATTGTGTATGCAAAATTATCGTGTAAGCTAATAATGTTAAGTAGTAGAGCGGGGTACTGCATAGGTCCTGCTGATAAAGGTTCCCCTACTCTCACTTACATAAGTCCTATAGAGGGTTGTGAAACGCGGAGTAAAAGTTAATTCGTATGTATAGAAAAAAGTGAAAATTTGCCGTGCTTTAAATTCTATAAAACAGTCACCTGGAGCAAAAATTGGTTCGTATATGTAGACGCAAGTTTCAACAAGGATGGAAGATTTCATTACTCTTTTAGCGAATTTCCTTTGGAAATTCGCCTAATGGGATAGGCGTCATGGCGGAATTCGAACCTCGGACCACGACACAAATCCGTTTCAGAGGTCCCTAATGACGAAAAAATAAGTTTCGCGAGACTTATATATATATATATATTATATATATATATATATATATATATATATATATATATATATATATATATATATATATATATATATATGTATGTATTTTCTAGACACTTTCTTGTAAACACTCTATCTTTCGAACGGATTAATATTTTTTAACCAAACTTGGTACAAAAATCAACCTTGAGGAGGACACGAACCCTATTGAAAACCAGGTTTTTGTGACGTCATTAACCCGGTTGCTGAGTCAGCGAAATTTTCAAAAAATCGGCAAAATTCAGGGTTAATATTTTTGCCGCGAAAAGGTTAATAATTATGTTTTTTGAGACGCTGAATCGAATGAAACCGGTCCGAAGTCGATACGACCACTCTAAGTGACCTAAAAAAAAAAAAAACATTGTAAATTACCGAAAACCAAAATTTAGGTCGATAAAAAATAAATTTCGAGTAGGGTGTCGTTTTCTATGTAATTTGGGCGCTGAATCGAATGAAACCGGTCCGAAGTCGATACGACCACTTTAAGTTACCAAAAAGTCGAATAAACCACAAAAATTATAGAAAACCAAAATTACGGTCGTTAAAAATTAAATTTCGAGTAGGGTGTCGTTTTTAATGTTTTTTGGGCCTCTGAGTTCAATGCCAGTGGTCCGGAGTAAATACGACCACTCAACGCTGGGTACCTGGGTTCACATCCTGGAAGGGTCGATAATTTTTTATCGTTTTTTTTTTTTACTTAATATAAGTTTACAACTAGAAAATAATTCTGGCGCGGTATTCCGCATGTCGGGCGAATTTCCTTTGGATGCGTGTTTCCGTGCCTTTTACATTATATAAGTTTACAACAACTAAATAAATAATTCCGGCGCGGTGGTCCGCTGTCGGGCGAATTTCTTTTAGAATGAGTGTTTCCGTGCTAAACAACCCATATCTTGCTTATGCAAGAACCATGCCCATTGCGTGGTTCCGGTTCATGCTGTCAAGCACTGCTCGTAACTCATTTTGTCTGTATTTTCCAAAGGAAATGCGCATAATTATCTAGTTGGTTGTACAAAACTATGCCTCTAAAATTAGAAGTACGCACTATTATTTGCACTAGTTTAAAGCTTAGTTACTTATCTTTAAGCTTAGTCAGTTATCTTTAAAGGTTTTAGCGCATTTCCTTTGGAAAATACAGACAAAATGAGTTACGAGCAGTGCTTGACAGCATGAACCGGAACCACGCAATGGGCATGGTTCTTGCATAAGCAAGATATGGGTTGTTTAGCACGGAAACACGCATTCTAAAAGAAATTCGCCCGACAGCGGACCACCGCGCCGGAATTATTTATTTAGTAGTTGTAAACTTATATAATGTAAAAGGCACGGAAACACGCATCCAAAGGAAATTCGCCCAACATGCGGACCACCGCGCCAGAATTTTTATCCTTCTCATCAGAATCTTAAGAGACAAAATGTTCTCCCTTAGCCTGTCGGCCTCTAGAGCTAATAAAGTTTACTTCTCTGTTTTTGCCTCAGGATTAAACAAAAACTTGAGCCGGAAAACTTTTTTCCATTCCTAGTTATATAAAATAACTATTACGTATCACAGTTTAAATCCATCCCGGATTCAACAAAACAAAGAAGGTTTTAATCTGATTTAAATCCTTAGATGTATTTTCTCATAGCTGATCACCTAATTTTAATAACTGCCCAAGTATTAAAAGATAACTTAACAGTTATCTTATTTTACTTCTTTATTTTTTAAAGAACTTAAAGATTAATATGAAATTGACAGTTTTACAAAATAAAATATAAATAACTTCCAATAAGTAATAAAAGAAAAACATCTTCCACTGTACCTTTTAATGAATTTTTACTCTACCTCTTTTTCATTTATTTTAACATCCTTTTTACATATTTTTCTCTCTAATTTTTATTAAAATTATTATGTTTACCCCTTCTGCCGCCCAAAAAAAATACAATGATTTATATTTTGTTTTACATCTTTTTCATTTTTATTGTTAATAGAATAAATATATCTTGCTTTTATTACTTTCCTATATTTTTTTTAATTTTCCTCAGGTTCTGTTGGCAAAAACATGAATAACCAAAAAAACGAAGTAAAATAAAACATCTAAAGAATTTTACAAAAATATTATAAAAATAAATCTGTAGAATTTTATACGGGTAAAATTTCCCTGTTTTCGTCTATTGGATGTAAAATAACATTAAAAATGTATCAAAATGTTTATTTGTATAAAGTTTATGCATGGAAAGGCGTGTCAGAATGGAAAATGAATTAATAGATCACTTTTCTGATGCTTATGGATAGAATTAAGAGAAACATTTGCTTGTGCTATTAAAACAGAATATAATTTTTCAAAAGAAAATTGAACTTAATGGTATTTTATGGTCATCATGAAAGGGAAGGTAGCTTATTGAAAAGGGGAACATGCAGATCAAGAAAACTTACAGGTAACTCACACTTATATATATATATATATATATATATATATATATATATATATATATATATATATATATATATATATATAATATATATTATATATATATTTGGTGTTAAATTTAAGTTTAAAGAAGCTTTAAAAATTAATAAATAAATAAAATAAAAAGTAAAACGTAAATATAAGAATTAAACTTAAAAATTCTCAGCTTATTATGTTTAAATAAATATTTATGTAATTTATTACACATTTATGTTGGATATTTCCAAATGATTGTTTGTTAATTGTTTAAATAAACGGATATATATATATATATATATATATATATATATATATATATATATATATATATATATATATATTGTTTATTTATGTACATGGAATTATTATATGATTTCTGGAGGGAGTTAGGTGGTGGTAGAAGGGGAAATAATAAGGAAGGAAGTCCCTTACATGTTACTTTACTCTGTCGCCACAAAGGGACGACAGAGAGCAGAGCAGTACTCTTGAGGGCAATCTGAAATAATTAAACTTACAGGTAACTCACACTTATATATATATATATATATATATATATATATATATATATATATATATATATATATATATATAATATATATATATTGGTGTTAAATTTAAGTTTAAAGAAGCTTAAAAATTAATAAATAAATAAAATAAAAAGTAAAACGTAAATATAAGAATTAAACTTAAAAATTCTCAGCTTATTATGCTGATTTAAATAAATATTTATGTAATTTATCACACATTTATGTTGGATATTTCCAAATGATTGTTTGTTAATTGTTTAAATAAACGGATAATAATATATATATATATATATATATATATATATACATATATTTGGTGTTAAATTTAAGTTTAAAGAAGCTTAAAAATTAATAAATAAATAAAATAAAAAGTAAAACGTAAATATAAGAATTAAACTTAAAAATTCTCAGCTTATTATGCTGATTTAAATAAATATTTATGTAATTTATTACACATTTATGTTGGATATTTCCAAATGATTGTTTGTTAATTGTTTAAATAAACGGATAATATATATATATATATATATATATATATATATATATATATATATATATATGTTTTATTTATGTACATGGAATTATTATATGATTTCTGGAGGGAGTTAGGTGGTGGTAGAAGGGGAAATAATAAGGAAGGAAGTCCCTTACATGTTACTTTACTCTGTCGCCACAAAGGGACGACAGAGAGCAGAGCAGTACTCTTGAGGGCAATCTGAAATAATTAAACTATCATGAGTAGCGCATTTGGCAAATTACCTAATTATGATCCCGTCAATCATGGATACGTAAAAGGTTTTCACTATCCGCTTGGGATTGAAATGCTATATGTAGCAGAATCGAAAAATTACTACCTCAAAGCTTAGGTGATATGGCAGTTCTAAGAGCATAGCGAGTGTGAAGCTATGTAAAAATGGTCCTAACTACATCATAGGATATTTTTATTTTTCAACTCGTTAATTGACATTTGAAAATTGTTACTTATTTTAAAAATTTATAGTCTTAATATTTGTTTCTTAGAATTGATAACAATGGTTAATTAAGTCCAATGCAATAAGGGATAATTTTAAACAACTATAATTCATTTTGATGTTCATATAATTGTTAAACTCTAATTATCAGTATTAGTACATTTGAAAGTCCAAATGTATTACATTAGTGCATTTATCATATCAATTCCAGGCTAATCAAAGCCTTCTCAATTAAAACCCAATCTGTATTATATTAATTATGACTTTCATAATGTAGGAACTTATTTATTCCAGGCTAATCTAGAACCATGGCTAACGCGTTGATTCTAGGCGTTGCAAGTTGTCTTGCAACGTCGGGACCCACTGTTAAGGACCTCAAGACCTAGCCTGAAGTAATGTGAATAACGGTTCCAGGCTAGGTTTAAGGGGTTTCGCGGAGTGAGTTTTAGTTAGTATGAGGCAGACCCTGAGTCCAACACTGTTGACAACCCGCTGTTTTTGTGCGTAAATGCATTTCTCTCTCTTTTTTAGGAACATTTTTCCTGCAAAAAAATGTTGCCAAAAAAGGGGGCATTTTTTCGACCCCCCGCAATTTCTTTGGACCAAAAAAGGTCCAAGTTTCGACCCCCGCAATTTGTTTAAAGAAAATTGGCTAAAAGTCAAAGTCAAAATAAAAACGTGAAAATTTTGGTGACACATCACAACAGCAACTGGACTCATCCCTGAAACCTAACACAGTATGCGTTAGTTACTCCAATGCTGGCAACCTAAAATTAACTTACAAGAAACTTAAAAAAGCTGCCGCTGTTGTCCGCATTCCAGAAGAATTTTCTTGGGTATGCGGATTTCTGTGGTTAACAACATACGATTTGCTGAAGGTTCAGATTTATGCTCCATGACTAGAGCAGAAACTCAATTATTAAGCATTATTCGTTACTAATTTTTTCTTTAATTTTCAAATAAAATACAGTATAGTAATCCTATTGGTTATACACAAGAGAGCCTCTAAAATTGACTGTGCACACCATTATTTTTAACCAGATAAGCTCAGACAGTGTAAATCTTTAAAGGTTTTAGCACAATGACTTTGAAAAAAACAGTAAAATAAGTTATGAATAGTGCTTAATGTAACTCCTCAAGTTATAAAGCATAAACCGGAATCTTAAGCAAGAAATGGAATGTTAGGGGCGAAAACACGCATTCCAAAGGAAATTCACTCGGCATGAGGACCACCGCAACAGAATTTTTTTGGCATTTAAAGTGGTTATATCGACTTTGGACTGGTTTTTATTTGATTTAGCGCCCAAAATTACATAGATAACGACACCCTACTCGAAATTATTTTTTATTGACCAAAAAATTGATTTCCGGTTATTTAAAATGTTTTTCGTTTTTTTGGTCACGTACTGTTGTCACAACGACGTTAAACCGGATTTAGCGTCTTAAGAACATAAATAAATTACCCCTTTTGCGGCGGGTAATAAAACCTTAAATTTTAAGGTTTTTAAAATTTTGCTGACTCAGCAAATCGTGTTAATATCACAACAATCTAGTTTTCAATGGTGTTCATAATTTTAGATCTAAGTTTGATTAAATAATTATAATCCGTTTGTAAGATATCGTTTTCATAAGCAGATTAAACTTGGCACAGCTCGCGAAACGTATTTTATCATGATCTGGGACCTATGGAACGGACTTCGGTCGTGGTTCCAGGGTTGACTCCTTCCATGACACCTATCCCATTAGCGAATTTTCTCCAAAGGAAATTTGTAAATAGATCTATTACAGTACTGATGCCCGCCAAATTTAAAAAACCCCTTAATATTAAATTTTGGGATTAACTGGAATAAACATCGTTACAATATACAATGTTCTTTATTCATAAAAAAAGTTTATAGCTGAGGTAGAGTTTTTCAAATTTATTTATAAAAGATTAACCGATTAACAATATGAAATATAATGAGCTTGATAATATGTTGTCAATTTTTTTTTAACTAATACCAAATGTATTTTTAATTGTAGCTTCTATGTACGGGTTTCAAAGTGTGTTTAGCGAATTTACTTTGTGAGAAATTCGCAAATTATGTAGTTCGTATAGGTAGGTGAACCTGTGAGTGTTATAAAATACATTGAAGGCGTCCCTGGAAAAAAAAGATTTTTTTCCTTCGATAAATAGTTGTATATCGGCGATTTCTATGTTTATAGGCACGTTATCCAATAAAAGCAGTTTAAAACATAAGACAACACTATATAACCGATTTAATTATTTAAAATAACGACACGGTCTAAAATGGGGAAAATAATTAATCAAGAAAATCAGTTTTTATTAGATAAAACTTCTTATGTAAGTCTACGTGCCAACTCCCTCCCCGCTTGGTATGGTAGCATAGTTAGTAGCGTTATCCCTTCTTATGCTTACCGTACATCAATATTGTTTCAATCCTCAACTGTAAACGGGCCCTGTAACTAATGTTTAGTAAAAATTATATTCTAATTCTATTTTTAGTTCGGTTTTATTAAAATGTGCACCTATATACTGCAATAACAATCAACTTCTGCAAATATATAGATATAATATAAGTAAAATTAATTTATTTATTACAAAGTTTCTTAATTGTCAAAATTTTACAATAAAATAAAAAAAAAACAAGAAAAACAAATTGATTGTAAATTATTACATAGACTGCATAAACATAGACAGCATAACTTGAATAACAACTAGATTAAAAAGCAAATTTTCTTGGGAAATGCGCTTCCGTGCCTAACATAAATATCTTATTTAAGTTTCCGGTTAATGAGCGTTAGCATTAACTTGTAACTTGATTTTTCTGGATTTTTGGATGTGAAGAAACACATTACAGCTAAAATTGGCATTGATAAATGACATATATCATTTATCAATGCCAATTTTGGCTGGATTAGCATACTTCATAGTATACCATAGATTGTATTACGCTAAACCTTCCAAATTTACATTGTCACCATTGTTTGCTTTAATTTAAGCACAGATTTGCATTCAAAGGTTTTAGTGCATTTTACCCCCACAAAAATCATGGATATACTCATCGTATTAAAATAAACCTTAGCGTACCTTTTTATATGTAACGGTATATACTTACACCGAATTTCAACCCAATTGTATTGTTTTATTTTTTTTTTATTTTTTAACATTCTTTTTTCAAATAAACACGAGTTATTTGATAAACAAATGAACTAATGCTTATAATAAGATGAAACTTGGCACATATGTTAGAGTTATACATGGGTACATGCGTGATAAATCTCAAATTAATCGCAAAATTGACACGTATTATGATTCTTTTGAAATTTTCACTCAGTCAATATAGCGGGTAATGACGTCATAAAAAATATTTTCCGGAAACCACGACTACAGTGGTAGATTAATTTTTGTTCAAAGTTTCAACTACGAATGATAGTATGATGGAGCTGCAATGATAACAGACACACACATACAGACAGCAACTTTGTGACAATCACTCAGGAGGTCTTTAAAACGGACCTTTAAAATCTAAATCTTAAAATCCTTAAAAAATCTTAAATCATAAAATCTAAATCTTTAAATCTTTAAAACGGTCTTAAAACGGATAATTCCCGGTTTCGGATTTTCTTGCAAACTTACTTTTCCTATATACCTATACTTTTCCTATATACCTATGGTATACTTTTGTAAAATCTTAAGATAATCTTTACCACAGCTTTCGGCTGATTAGGTCTTGTTACATTAAGAACTAATAAATGGTTTATTTATTTATTTATTTATATACCTATGGTATAAATCTGCATACTTTTATAACTATGGTATAAGAGTAAAAATTAAAAAAAGTTGAGTAACATGAAGTCACTACTGCTCAAAAAAAGAATCATAAGCGAGAAATGAATGGCTGAGCAAGACAGGCATTCCGAAAGAAATTCGCCAGTTTGCGGACCTCCCCTCCCAGACTTCTTTTTAGCTCAACACCCCTCCGAATCTACTAAGCGTGGCCTTATGGATAATTAGTATTAAAACATTGAGGTGAGTAGTATTGTTTTATTATATTGCTGTATACTAAATTAAATTATAATTTTTTGTAATCACAGAACTCGTAGTGTTTTAAAAACTAAATTTTGTACAAAATACTAATAGATAAATCTCTAATGTATAGAGTCATAATCAAAATAAAAATCATTCTGCCTACAAACCGGTAAAGTATAATAGTAAGTATAAACTCGATAGAACATTTCCTCACCCCATCAATTTCGCAACGCACAACAACTACTTTGGACTCGCTTCACTAGCCTTTAAACTATACAAATTGCCAAATTTATGCCTCCAAATTTCCGACTCGCTTCGTTCGTACTTAAGGTAAATACGTCTGTTTTATTCCCAGTGGTCAACCATACAGACACTGACCACACTCGATAGTGCTTAACTTTTATGATCAAACAAAATCCGTCTATAAAGTTACCATATTGAAATTAAACTTAATATATTTATGTGTTGCGTAAAGTAATTTTTTTGTCAACTTGTACCGGATTTCAACTTTTTTTTCGATGTTATTTGATTAAAATTAAGCTAACGCTGATAATGAAATGAAACTAGCACATAGTTGGTCTAATATATAACTAAATGCGAGCAAAAGTTTAAATCAATCGAATCATTTTTTCCACGTATTAATAATTTTAGAAATTTGTACTGAGACATTATTACTTGTTAATGTCGTCATATGAGTCTAGACGTTTTACGCTACTGTTCAGTAACGCGGCTGTACATTTTAGCTACATCAAGAATAGCATCTTAGCTACATATTTTTGTAGCTTTGGTGTACAGTCGCGAAGACAACCTTCAGCGTAAATGACCGATGGCGTTAATATTTCTTCTTGATGAAGCGCAAATGCACTGCCGCGATGCTGAACAGTATTTGACGCTAGAACGCTCTTTCACGTTACCCAGTAGCGTAGACGTCCAACTCAGTAAATAAGTTTATTTACGAGAAAAATAATGAAAGGGCGTTTCTCCTTAATGGATATATTTGTTCAAATAGTTTTTTTCTTCTTGCAAGTTTTAACAAGAGTGCTACATGAATGCATCTCTGGAATTATTTAATTGGACGTTTTAGCTACAGTATTCATAATAAAAAAAATCGCTAAAACTGACGTTCGCGTTAACACAAATCTTACTTTTTAGCGTAGTTAACCATTTACGATTATGGAAATTTTACAGAAATGTATGTTCTGTAAATACATATCTACACGACTGCAACAGTACATTTCAGCTAATGTAGCGCAAACGTACAATCGCGTCAAAACAATTATTTTTAGCTAAAATTCACAGTCGCGTAAAACGAATCCTACCTCTTCATATAAATATTATTTTCCGGGTGGCACAACTAAATCTAAAGATTAATTTTAGATTCTTTTCCATATACTTACGGTATAAATGAGGAAAGGTAAAAATGACCCTTATCACATAAACAAATGTCGTTATAACTTTGTAGAAATTCACATGATTCATCAGAATTCAGTAGTGTTAAAATCAGCCTTCATAACTTTGCGATAATACGGCAATTTGTCATTTTAAATATGTTGCAATAAAACGTCATTATACATTCAGTTTTGCATTTCTTAATTATAGAGTTATAGCGCAATAAAGTTAATTGAAGAGTTAAAAGACTTAATATTTAATTGATTTATTTTTTTTTTTTCAAATCGACAGAATCTATTAAAAAATCCGGGTACGGGGTTATCTCAGAACTTTTCCTCATCACGTCGGATTCACTACGGTCATTCTCCCTGCTTCCTCAGAATATACAATTTGCCAAATTTATACGGCAACATGTCTTCGATTCGTCTGATAGTAAATGCATCCGTTTCTATCTCAGCGGTCACCCATACAGCACTGACCACGCTCAGTGCTGCCTAACTTTAATGATCCAACAAAATCATGAATATACATATCGTATTGAAACGAAACTTTGTGTATTTATTTATTAAGTAAAGGTATATATTTCCACTAAATTTCAATCCAATTGAATCTTATTTCTATTAGTTTAATATTTTTTAAGAAACGTACACAAGCCATACGATAAAAATTAAACTAATGGTGACAATGAAATGAAACTTAGCACGTATGTTTGTCTTATACATGTTTGTAAAATTTCAATATCGCTTAATATTTCCGCATTTTATGCACAATTCTTCGAATATTTCGCTGTCACTATTGTGGGTTATTGACATTAAAAAAAATATTTTCTGAATTGCACAACTACAGCTGTAGATTGATTTTTCTACAAAGTTTCATCTCTCTAGCATAATTATACAAGGACCTACGATAATAACAGACACACACACATACATATGCAGACAGACGTCTTTGATAAATCACTCAGGAGGCCTTAAAAACACCTAAAACGGATAATTCCGGTTTCATGCCAGTTTCGGATTTTTTATAAACACAACACTTTTCTTATATACTAACGGTATGAATGTGAAAAAGTTATATTATTTAATTAATGGTGATCAATACATTATTATTGATAAAATGAAGGTATTACAAATGCAATCAATATTTATTTATAAATGCACTATTAAGAACAAATTAATTATTAATAATTAAATTTATATATATTTGTAGCGGTCTGCAAGACGCTAGTTATTACTTTTATTATTTCCATTTGTAAATTATTCAATTTTGACATTAACATTCCAGACTCCATGAGAAAAATTTTCTTTTACCAGCTTAATTAGTTTAATTAGATACCGGTTATGGTTAATAGTTAATTAGGTTCATATGTCAAATATATTATCTTTGAACTTCGTAAAGAATTATTAATTTATATCATTTGATATCACCGAATTTTATAAAGCATGATTAGTTGACACAATATAATTAATTGGGCGAGTGACACGTAGGAAATGTAACAAGCAATTATTAATTATATATTGTGTTGGCTATGTTTGGCCAGCCACAATATTAATGTTACAGTATGACAATAAGTTATATGATTAGAAAATATGTTTTTCTGAAGGAGGAAGTTAAAGTTCACTTTATTCCATGATAAACAGACCGCAAAATTCAAAATTTGCATCACCAGTAAAAAGAAGAGTTATTTGTACATTAATAATAATAAACATAAATAAATTTTTAAATTATACCATATTTTAAGATTATAATTATTTATGTTTATTTGTGTACGCCTTACAAAATATACAGCCGGAAATTCATCTGTTTCCCACGAGGAGCGCTGAAGACTACATCCTTCTTAAAGTTTAGCCTGTTCTGTTTTTGTTCTTTACACTATAAGTTCAGCCACAGATCTGCTAAATTGCAACGCAGTGTTAACAGTATAACTTTTTTTTGTAATCTATTTATTAATTCGATTTTGATACAATCGAATCAATTTCAAATTAATTATTTGAATTTTATTAACAGATATTATTATTTACCATGTTTGATAGTGATTTAAGTGATACTGAGTTGGAAGAAACTCCTCCAGAGTTAAAAACTTTACCGATTGAAGCAGCAAATAAAAGTGGTTTGTAAATGTTATTTCTTTTATTATTGCTTGTTTTCTCAAAAAATAGGTTGAATACACTACATGCCTGTAAATGAGTTTTTTATTCTGACTCACTTCGCTCGCCTGTAAATAAAATATTTCCGGTAAAGCACCCTTTTCACAGCCTAATACTAGTAGTAAAATATACTATTTATTATTATTGTACTTTTATTATTAATAAACGTACAAATAAATTAAAAACAAGATAGCCTCGGCCTCTTTTCCGCTCCGCGTCGTTGGCGCTAAAGGAAGCCGCTGCGCAGCAGCCGCTCTCTCGGTAGCTGCATCGCGGCCACATGGTTGCTATATTACTGGTTTATATGAGTTTCGTACTGCCACGATAAAAGCAAATATTCAAATTCGCTTAGACCCCCTCTATGACCCAAATTTCATAACCCAATTTTTTTTTTGAAAATTTGTTAAAATAAACGTTATTAAATAAATAAATAAATATTAAATAAATAAATCGTTTATTTATATATAAATACCTGTTTACAAAGGTTAAATTACAAATTATAAATAAATAAAATAATATGTATTGACCATTTGTGTCGCATAAGCTCAAGGCTTATGCGCGACACGAATTATTTAGTTATATGTATATAATATGAAATGTAATGTATTATAGAGTGTGCATGTTGAATTTATCCAAAGATCAGCTCTGTCCTTGAAGTCGATGAGATCAGGATGTGATCAGTTATTAATACTGTTATGTAAATAATTGATCACTAAAATGAATACTTGCTTTTAGAATGAAATCATCTTATTAATATCAACATAGTTAATTTATTAAGATAATTTCACGACTTGTTTATAGTAATGTTAAAAAAATTAATATATCCTCATGTTAACATACTTAGTTTCTTTTACTATATCTTTTTCTCAGACCACACACACAATGTGTAACACACAGGATCACACCAAGGATTACAGTATTAGTATTACTTATACTATACTCTATAAACACACCCACTTTCGCAAAAATAGTAATTTCAACTGTCGCATCAAAACGCGAAATAAATTGCTAAAATACAACAACAATAAATAATACACTCTTCACATAGTAATATGTAGCCGCTTCTCGGCCTCATTTTGTTGTACGGTAAGTGGCATACTGCTTCATTCTTTCCAAAATTATGTTTGATAATTATTTATTAATTTTCCTTATGATAGGGAAATGTAGGGAAAATATTGTGTTTGCTAAAAAATCAGACACCGGGATGTAACTGGAATTATCTGTTTCAGGTGTTTTTAAGACCTCCTGAGTAGTTTTCTCAAAGTTGTCTGTCTTTATGTGTGTGCGTGTATGAATGTGTGTGTGTGTGTGTGACTGATATCATCATAGCACCTAGTATATTTATTCTAAAGAGTTGAAACGTTGTACAAAAATCAGTATCTAGGTATTGTTGTGCTATTTGGAGAATATTTTAGCGAATTTTCATTATGAAAATGACGCTTGAGGTTGTTCGGATGACGGAAGTTGAGGTGTTTTTTATGACGTCACTAACTTGCAATAACGACCCAGCAAAAATTTTAAAAAAATCATGAAAAGCGGAAAAATATTGCTATTGGGTTGAGATTTGGCACGCATGTAGCCATGTATAAGGCTAATATATGTGCTAAGTATTAAGAGTTATAGAGTCCGAAGGGTGTGCAGTAAAAATTTAACGATTTGTATCTTCAGAGACCGAAGCAGAGAGGATGAGCTAAGCGAATCCGATATTATGAGGAAATGGTCCGAGGTACCCCCGTACCTGATTTTTTTAAAATAATAAATCATTTATATTTTAAATATAAATAAAATACTATAAAAACAATAAAAAAATGAAATTCTCACTAATCTTAAGATTGTGTGAAAGAGGAACAATTAAAAATTTAAAAAAAAAAATAAAGGATAAATATAAATTATAATAATTATTTTTACTTTTCCTCATTTATACCGTAGCTATATAGGAAAAAGTAGTTTGTTTGTAAAAAGATCCGAGACCGGGATAAAAACCGGAAATTATCTAAGGCCTCCTAAGTGATTTTACAAAGTTGTCTGCCTGTATGTGGGTGTGCATAAGCATCAATTTCGGAAATCTATAAAACTCGGAAACATATTATGATCAAATTGAGATTTAGCACGCATGAGCCATGTATAAGGTTATACCGATATGTATTAAGTTTCATTTCATTATCACCATTAGTTCAATGTTTATGAACTGACATGTGTACCCTTTTAAACAAGTGTAAACAATTGGTACAAGTATGTACCTTTACATAATAAATACCAACTAAACAGTTAGTTTTGTTTCAATAGGACTAGTACATCTATGCTTTTTGTTTGATCATAAAGCTAAGCAGCATTGAGTGTGGTCAGTGCATGGATGGATGACTGCTGGGAATGAAATAGATATAACTACTATCCAAGGACGAGTGAGGAAGCGAGTCCGAAGACGAGTCTTTTATAACAAATGACTTGTATATTCTCAGGACAAGCTAAGCGAGTCCAAAGTAGGGAATGGGCGAAGCGAATTCAATGTGGATGAAAAGTTCCGATTACCCCGTATCCGATTTTTTCATTACAGTTATAAAAAAATGTTTATTTATTTATTACAATTCGTAACAATATTATTTAATCAATTGTAAAGACATTTTATTATTACCAACTGCGTTGATTTTTAAATTGTCTTACTTCGTAAGATCTCTATATTAGCGGGGGCAAGATGTTCATAGAAAAAAATTATTACTAGAAAATGCACTATAGATTTTATTAGCATAAAAAGTCTTGTCTTTTGGCTGCTATTAACCTATTTTCTAAGAAGGTACTCAGGATTATTTGATGGGATATGATTGCATTCTTGAATTTCACCTTAAACAACTTGTGAACGGAATAATTCTCTGGAGTCAACGATTTTGATATTTTCACAACACGAATTTTGTTCAACATTATCCGACGTGCTACATATTTTATTAAACTTTTCAGTTACAGTTGCTAGGTTATTATTAAATTCTCAGCATGTTATTCCTACTATTCTCTCTAAAGCCTTTTCA
This sequence comes from Microvelia longipes, assembly GCA_018340805.1. NCBI lineage: Eukaryota > Metazoa > Arthropoda > Insecta > Hemiptera > Veliidae > Microvelia > Microvelia longipes. The sequence goes on from JACMZG010000022.1 coordinate 8,691,913, forward strand.
AATTATTTAATTCAGGATACTGAGCCATTGCTAATTTCTGTTAAAGAAGACTTCTATTTTTGCTCTCTTCGTTAATTTTAGTGGCCGTTTTGTCAATTCCATATAATTTACACATAAAACTTATTATTTCTCGACTGTAGTCGGGTAGAGTCATCAAAGTGCCAAGTCTAGAGAAATTTTCCATATTTTAGTGAATTTTTTTAAGACAAATGAGCTTATAAGGTTGGGGTCAAGGGGGGGGTGTAGGAGTGGGGGTGATTTTTTTAAGGGTGAACATACTGATCGAGAATATATATATATATATATATATATATATATATATATATATATATATATATATATATATATATTTGTGTGTGTGTGTATGTAGATTTTTGTTCCTAATCGTTTCTATGGGACACGATAACTTTCGAACGCTCTATCGGATCGAAACTTGGTACAAAAATCAATATTGTTAATGTCCAGAACCTTATTGTAATGAAATATGTGTGACGTTATTAACCGACAACAATGACCCCACTAACATTTTAAAAAATTCAAACACAATTTGGTTTTCTTATTATAAAAATTTTATTTTGCTTGTTATTTTCTATTTTCTTACCTTTTTGTTACTTTGTTTTTTGTTACATAAACCAATTATTTATTTATTTATAACACGTTTAAAATGTTTAATTGAAAGTAAGTGCCTTATTGATATTTAAGTTGAAGTGACATTCTGAGGCCAAGGATAGCGACATCAAAATGGTGCACCCATCATACGCTTTGGGTAGGCAATGATTCTGGTCTAGAATTATGTGCAGGCAATCAAAACCATAGCGTGTGCTCAGTTTCAAGAAATAACTTAACGAATTAGGTAGGTAAAAAAACACACATCATAAAACACATATCATTTTATCATTTTTTAGATGATAAAATCAAAAAGCAATATCCAGAACTATTCAATTTTTAGATGATGCAGTGAAATACGTTGTACTTACAGTGCTGTGTCTTTTATATTTTGATAAGATCTTACATTTGATTCATCCATTTTTCTATTTATTGTGTCTGGTATAATCTTAGAATAATACTATATATAGAAGGAGCACAACTGATAACACGAAAGGCGGTTCACTGGTGCAACTACGTAATGCTGCATTATTCATAAAATACTAATATAAATATCGGTGCATTACAATATTTAAGCATTTTAAATTGTTGTTTAACTTATTTATTAAAAATTATGTATAAAAAGTAGTCCTCGTCAACTAAATGTAGATTCTTGTATTCCGCCACCCTTTTGCCATCTAAGACCAGTTTTATTAAATACTCAGCAGGTGTTTTAAGTTATTATATTTGTTCTTTATGATCTTTCTTCATTAATAGATATTTATGACACATATTTAAAATAATGTTTTGTTGACAGGTTGCACCAGTCAACCGGCTTTCGTGTTATCAGTGGAATTACATTGTGTTTACGGTCATGTGCTCCTTCTATATATAGTATTATTCTAAGGGTATAATCGATCTTGCAAAATATCGCTCATATACCTGGATAACCTTGTAACTTTGCTTTTAGTCCCATAAGATAAAATAAGATCATGTTTTATTTCAGAGAAAATCATGTACTCTAACTTTAATAAGTTTGATGATAAAATCAAAAATCAAAAAGCGAAATCCAGAACAATTCAATTTTTAGATGATGCTGTAAAATACGTCGTACTTACAGTGCTGTGTCTTTTATATTTTGGTAAGATCTTACTTTTTATTTTACCATTTATTATCTTTTTTCTATAAAAATACCAGATTAATTAAGCACAGATGTTGAAATATTGTCTGGTTGTTCTTTGAAATAAATTGACAAATATATAAAAACTAACAGTAGCCTTAATGAATTCGTCATTTGACTCACTCAGTTTCGCCTTGACATTAAAAAAGGTTAATTAAACTCTGCTTGCACCTCCGATGATAATTTCTATAGCTTACCCTCGCCTTTAGCTCTGGGGCTTATTTATAAAACTTGTCTGCGAAATTCTATCTTGCTGCCCTAGTAGTATAAAAGGATAATAATAATACAATTAAATTTCTAATTGGTTCATGATTCAAGATCAGAGATGATAAATTGATCTTATATATATATATATATATTATATATATATATATATATATATATATATATATATATATATATATATATATATATATATATATATATATATATATTGTAGTTAACACAAAGTATGAAGTATTTTTGTTTTAGCGGTACTGGTTGTATATAACAGTCCTGGAGCTCTACAAACTAATATTATGAAGGATTATTCATACTCAACGATTAGATATTCTCAGATAATGTCCAGTTATTCTTGGTCTTGTGTCTTATGTTTTTTAGGAGGATATTACGTCGATAGGTGAGTCTTATTTTCTTATATTATTTAATATTGAAAGTATTAATAAATAGTTAAAAATAGACACTTATTATAACATCAGTAATAACATCAGTAAGCGCAGTGGAATTTTCTTCAATAATATCAACCAACAACGTCTTTCCACTAAATTTAAAACTTTATTTGCAGAGCCGGCTTTCGGCAATAATGCCATCTACAGTGCCTAAACAAGTAATAACAAGACTTAGCAATAATATTAACATCAAGAAGATAAATAAAAGCAAATAAATAAGTTAAGTCTAAAAAAGTTTAAAATTATAACAAGAAAGTAAATAGATTAAAATACATTAAAATTTAAAAAATACATTTAAGATTAAAAATAACAATAAATAAAAATAAAATAAAAAAGTATATACATTAGAAAAAACCCTAAAACAATAAAAAAGATCAGTTACCGTGGAGGGATGTTGAGTCTTTCAATTCATGGAATCTGACTGAAGGGGTTTTAATAGAACTCGCTAGAGTTAAAAATACTTATTATTAAACATGTTTGCCTTGAGGTTTAAATATAACTATTTATGTTTAACTTCTGTATGTCTTTTAAGTTTAAAATATTCTTCATAACTTTAAAACTTCTTCATAATATTCTTAAAAAATATCTTTAATGGGCTCCCGGTTGCAAATTAAACTATTAATGATCATCAAATCCTCTTCCCCCCCCCCTTTGAAAAAAAATCCACAAAACCAAGTCTCGTTCCTATTGGCACCAAAGAATAGGTATAGAATGTCGAAAGATAAACAAGAACGTGAGACAGAAGGTAGGGGTGAAATCAATACTGGCCTCTAGCGGCAGCTTTGAAACTAACTCTCCTGACCATAAGATTCTTACTACTTTTCTAAGCTAGTATTATGTTTAAGGTGCAGTTTTTCTCAATCTATATATTCTTTGATTGTAACTTGGTTGGTACGTTACTTAACTTCCTGTAAATTCTGCATCTTTACCATTACTTCTGAGGATTATCAAAGACATGATGACATAATTTTGTTAGAAAAATACCCATAATCCATTTTTTAAATTATAGTTATTTATGCACAAAGGGAGTAAAGAATACTATTATTTCCCTAATCAGTTAGTTGGTTCCTAAGGCGTAAGCTGAGGGAACCAAAGTATTTAACTCCCGAGGTGAAGCTGACGAATTTCTGTGTTTAACTCCCTAGGCAAAGCCTTGTTAATACTATTAACAAGGTAATTGCGAGGTGGAAAATTGCATTTTACTCCCAAGGTGCATACAAGATTTTATCTCCAGACGTTGATTTTATTTTAATACGTTTTGTAGTATTTCTTTTTCTTTTTGGGTCGGACCCCCTTATAGATTTGGAGGTGCTGCCCCCTCCCAAAAAAACTTTTTTTTATTGCTTTAAACAACTTCTTTTGACTTGAAACGGATTATGAACCAATTTAAAATTTTACATTATACACCGTTTGGAGATAAAATAGTTTTTTGATGTGATCCATATTGTATTATAATTATACTAATATAGATCTTTTTTCAGGATATCAGGTTTAAATATGGGTCTTTGTACATTCGTTCCTATATTTTGCTTAGGGAATGCTCTCTACTCTATAGGATTGTATAACAATATTTTCTCGGTTATCATTATTGGAAGGATTTTCGCAGGGTAACGTTTAATTATAATTAGTTTTCCTAACCTGTTACCGTATTTATATATAATAATAATAATAATAATTATACCCGTTTAGAGCCTTGCGGCCTATCAGGGATAACCCCTGCGGGAACCACCTCAAGTGGTTGTGGCAACCGTTACACTCAAAGTGTAATCTAAAGGCGATAAGTTATTTGAACATTAATATTATACATATATTAACTGAGAGCGTAACCTGGGATGCGAACCCCAGACCTCCATGGTGCTTAATAACTACATGTTTTCGGTGAATTTATCTCTTATAACATGAAAATTAACATAGTAAACAAATTGCAATACATCATTTGATACTACCGAGTTTTGCAAAACATGAATAGTTAACACAATATATTTGTGTGAGAGACGCCGAGGAAATGTAACAGTTCAGGCTCTGTTGGCGCCCTGATGAGTTAGACGTAACGAAACAGAGTGGGACATTACATTATGTCGAGCCATCAATGATGACGAATGTCGAATGATGGAACAGTTCCCAGATGTAGCATTGCAATTTGCTTGTTACATTTCCTAGGTGTCTCTCGCACAATTAGGTATATTGCGTCAAATTGCTATAAGAATAATAAATGCGAAATTGTCGCTTTTCAAACATTTTATCAAGTTACAATGCACGAAACTTAAACATTATTGTGTTTCAGTTTAGGCGGTGAAACTACCGGAGTGGCAACCAGTGTTTACATCTTAGAGTGGTTTGCCAACAGTAGACAAAACCTGGCGTTTGCTGTTTATAACTCATTCTCATTATTAGAGCCAGCATTTACTTATCAAATATCAGATCCGTTGTATAATTACACATTGTCCAGTTATGGTGAAAACGTCACTGATGAAATCAGACAGCATTCCTTATCCGTCACCACTGCTATAAGTAAGTAATTGATTGTACAACACGATTGTTTTAACATCAATTTATCATCCTTAACACTTTGTCCTTAGAGTATTACTGCTCTTTAAAAAAATAAAAAACATATTATAAAAAATATTATTGCTCTTTTAAAAAAAGCAAAAATAAAAGACGTAGGGAACGATAATTGTAAAATATGGGGAATATTAAATGATACGCTAGGTAGAAAAAAAAGAAAACAACTTTGATCCCTTAATTAAAAACGGCTGACGGTAAATCTAGTAACAATGACATTGAAATAGCTGAAACTCTTAACAAGCACTTCTTTTCTGTAGGTGAAACATTAGCATTAGAGCAGACCAAGTACTGCAATTGCAGTAAAGAACAAAACACTACTTCTATAACTCCTAATCCTCATTCTATTTTCTTAAGTCCTATTACAGAGTATGAAATAACAACCTATATAAATAAAATAAAAAGTATTTCAGCTACGGGTACCGATATGATAACTTCCGATATTATATATTTGTTTGTTACAAATAATTAGTTAAACCCATTACGCATATCTTCAACAATGTACTGTCAGCAGGATGCTTTCCTGAATCATTTAAAGAAGCAATCTTTATATGTACCCCTCTATATAAAGACGGTAACAAGACTCACGTAAACAACTATAGGCCAATATCTCTAACGACGACACTTTCAAAACTTTTTGAAAAATGTATCAAAAATTGCTTTCAAACACTTTTAGATAATCATAACATTCTCGCTACAACTCAATTCAGAGTCCAAAGACGTGTTGCAGAATAAATTTAACGACTTGTTTATTCTGTAGACGAGCGAAGCGAGTCCAAAGTAGTGAGAATGAGCATATCGAATCCGATGTAATGAGAAACGTTCCGAGGTACCCCGTACCCAATTTTTCCCATTATTTAACAAAAGAATATTTGGTGTTTAGTAAACAAACTATTGATAAAGATGATATCAAAGTTGGCTCATTTGTTGTTGTTTTAAACATGCCAACAACGTTTCCAAATTTTTCATTGGTCCAATATTTGTTAAAAGTATTTTCTTATGATTTCTCTTTATACACACCGAAGGTATAAAGAAATAGTTGTGTTTCTGTGTTAGAAATCATTGTGTTTGGAAAAAAATACGAAACCAGCATTTTACCTGAATATACGTTTTGACCTCCTGAGTAGTTTTTGCCTTGTTGTATGTTTGTATGTGTGTGTGTGTGTGTGTTATCACCGTAGCTCCCAATGTGCTTATGCTAGAGAGTTGATACTTGATATGAAAATAAATGATTAGGTTTAGTTGTGCTATCCGGCAAATGTTTTTTAATGTCAATATACCGTTGTAATGAAACGGCAAAATTTTCGTTAATTCTCAATAAATTTGCTAATTAAATATTTTGGTTATTTTAAAATTTAGCAAATTTTAAGGCACTTATCTCTCTGACAATTGATTTAAGTTTTATTTTATTATCAGCATTACTCCAGTTTTTATTTACTTAGGAAACTTAAAAAGTTTAATGCAACGAATGTTTTATTGATGTTATACTATACGGATGGTCATTTCCTTATCTATCAAATCACATTTTATCATGGGGCCCGAGTACTGAGGCAAAACGGGGTTTTATTTTACAAAAAAGATTAATTTGTTTCATTTTTAATATTGGCCCAAGGGAAACATATAAAAAGACTTTTACAGCAAACCAAATCATATAATTTAAGTCCTTGATTATTTTAGAGTCGTGTAAGCAAGTAAGAAAATATCCAAACAAATTCCAAACTCACTCCAGCATGCACAATATTAACACTAGAAATAAGTTAGATGTGTATCCAATAAAATGTAGAACATCAGTATTTAAACCGTCACCAATCAAACTGGCTATAAGTTGTTACAATAAACTACCTCACTCAGTTAGGTCATATGAAAAGATTAATTCCTTTATTAAAGAAACAATAAAATTGTTGATAGAGAAAGCATATTATTTACTCCAGGATTATATTTCATAAAGTATATTGTGTTTTATTATTTCTATATTGTTTACTATGTTATTATATGTTATGTTTTTTTATTTAATTATTTGTTCATTGTTTTAACATGTTATATACTTATTTATTAAGTCATTTAAACAATAAAGAATAAAAATAGTAATATCAAATGTCATGTCATACGTCATTCAAAAAAATTGGTAAAAATCAATGAATGGTGTGGGAAGAAATTCGGTACAAGTTTATTTTCTTATATATATTGAATATACTGAGTTTTATTACGAGAGAGAGAGAGAGAGAGAGAGAGAGAGAGACATCCCTTGTAAGGGAAAGTTCCGAGGCAACCTGTTGCCGATTATTTTTATTTGCTTATTATTATTTTTTATAGTTGGAGGAGGTGCATCAGTTTTTACTATTATTGGGTCATTATTTATTTGCTTCATGTACAGCAAGAATTTTATTAATAATTTAAAGAAAAGTTCTTCAATGTCATTGGACAGTTGGGAGAGTGAAAATAAAATAAGCATTAGAGAAATGTTAAAGTTTAAACCACAATACTGGTTGATAACAAGCCTTGTGGCTCTCGTTTTCACTTCCATGTACAACTTTGTATCATTCTCACAGTGAGTATTCTCATTTATGTTTTATGTTTAACAAATTAAATTTTAAGCATAAAAGTTTATTTCCATCATTTGATTTCAATAAGAACAACAATTTACAAAATTTTATTGACAAAATAATGTATGTTTTTACTATTCCTGACATACTACTATTGGTAAAATAGTTATTTATGCCATAAGGCTGAGAAGTGTGTCTTTATGTCACGGCAATTAGATTTACCGAAGAGCGAAGCGAGTCGGGAAAAATTGCCAAGACATAAAGACATTCTCAGCCGAATGATATACACTATTTTTTTTGAGGTAGCACTCATTAAATAAATTGCGCTATATACTTAATTGAAAAAAAAAACAAACGTCCAATTAACTCCGTATTATCGTCATCATTGAATTCATCCATAGCTTCACACTTTTACTCAAAAATGTAAAAGCTTTACAAATAAACACACAAAAAATTGTCAAATAGAACATCTTTTAAAAACGAAAAAAAAATAGTCTACGATCAAAAACAGAAACAAAAGAAACGTTTTTAAAGAAACCTCATAAAGGTTTTACACAGATTGTTTTTTTGAACACGCTACATTACAGTAATGGCGGCAATATATGAATTACTTTTACGTCCTAGAAGTTTTTTTACATTCATTATTGTCCTCGGAGGTGAAAAGTACTAAATAACCTCCTATAACAATAATGATTGGCTTCTCATCCTAAAAACGGTCCAATAAAGTGCTCAATTACGTACTACCTCAAAAAAAATTAATGTGTTCACCCTAAATATCCGAAACCAAGGTGTCAGCATAATTAACAGTTTGAGGCATTTAAGACCTTCTGAATAGTTTCCAGCATGCTGTCTATCTATGTGTGTGTGTTCCTGATTGCATCACGCACAAATCCCGCTATGCTTTCCTTAGAGAGTTGAAACTTGGCACACAAATTAGACTTTAAGTCTAGCTCTGCTGCACGGAAAATGATATTTTTCATACAATGATAACATATTTTACACAATATACTTGTGCGAGAGACACCAAGCAAAATGCAATGCTACATCTGGGAACTGTTCCATCATTCGACATTCGTCATCATTGATAGCTCGACATAATGTCATGTCCCACTCTGTTTCGTTACGTCTAACTCATCAGGGCGCCAACAGAGCCTGAACTCACTCTGACCTTCAATTAATTCGGAAGAAAATAATGTAAAGTACTTACCTGAGACGAGCGGTGCTCTCTTACCGCCATCATGCATGGCAAGCAAAACATATATCATTTTGATACTACCGAGTTTTGCAAAACATGAATAGTTGACACAATATAATTGTGCGAGAGACACCAAGGAAATGTAACAAGCAAAATGCATAACATATTTTGCTGAGTCTGCAATAATTTAAAAATTAGTTAAAATTCGAAAATTTGACCCTAGACATTTGGATAGCAAATAATTCTGAGGTCACTGAAGCGAGATCAAAGTAATACCAACTTAAGCTTTGAGTATTGATGGCTTGCATGACAGACTAGATTTTAATTTAACAAATTATTTTTTATGACCTTCGTATTGTAATAATTTATTTTGACTTTTTGTTTAGAGATTATTTTGTAAGTGATAAAAATTTATCAATTGACGAAGCAGATAATTTAACCAGTGAATATAGCATTATTACATTTTGTACGTCGCCAATTATTGGATTCATTATTGACAAGACTGGTAGAAATTTAATATTCATAATGATATCAATTTTGGGTGCGGCTGCAACACACGTGGCATTAGCATTTTTATCGATGTCACCGGAGGCAGCAATGGTAATTTTATTATACTTCAATTCTTTAAAATTAAATAATATGGAAGCGTGTGTTTCCCCCCTATTAAATTTATCGCTTCTAAATGACTCAGCAACCACAATAAATGAAATATACAAATGTGATATTACGGTTTTAATTTTTTATTATTACTTAAATGATAATTGAAAGAAAGGAGAAATTTAAATCAAAATAATTTGATTTTTTGAAGAAAGTCAAAATTAAAATAAAGACTAAGAATAAAAGGAGTTGTAAAGATGAAAAAGAGACATTTTCAGTAAGTGGAAAATACATTTGCCTTTTTCGAAAAGTGCTTTCTTACTATAATAGGGGCATAGGGTTTGAAGCAATATCAACAAATATGTAGATTATAGAATACCATTTGCCCTTTTCCTTTTATCCAGACCTCAACAACATTCTTTGCCTCTTCATTGAATGTACTCATGAAATGAATGAATCAACTACTTTTTTAAATAAGGAATTTTTCTCTTGCTCTATGATAAAAAATATTGTGCCCTGGATTAAACGCAGTCAATTTTATATGGCTATAAGTTATATTAATTTTGTTAGATTAAAAAAAAATAAATAAATAAAAATTTTAGTATTTAATTATCAAAACTTAAATGAGAAATAGTGATTAACATAAGATTGCTACGAAAAAGAAAAAGAAGTTTACAATTAAAGAAAAAAAATCAAAATTATTCTTGACAATATGCTAAAACTGAAACAAAATGAAAATGCAAAAAAGAAGATAAAAGAACAACATGTTATGCGAAAGCGGTGCATGTTTAGAAAAATAAAGCGCCATGGCAGGGCTGCTGTTATGGTAAATTAAAAAAAACATATATTAACTTTGTATTTTTTCCGAACCTTTATGTAAGTTTAAACAATTTTGAGGTTGTATTAAAATTCTCTTAGACCGCATATCTCAGAAACTATTTTTTTTTAATAAGAGGTAGTTAACACAAATTAGTAATTTATATGCAATATTTAAAGAAAACTACGTATGAAGCGCATTAACAGGATTTATTGCAAAATTAGAGAAATTTTTTAATTTTGTTTTACTTCAAATTCACCAGGGAGCTTGCTGAGCAAACGCACCAGGGTGCATGCAGAGCAAAAGCACCAGGGTTAACAGCAAATGCACCAAAATACATTAACATTTAGTTTGGAAAATCCCCATACTTGTGAGTTGGTGGACTCCTATCTTTGACTTTCATGCCAGGGCTATTATAGTGTTTTATGCGCACCATTTTTGCGGTTGCTAGAGGTGTCTCTCTGTCGTGTGGTACAAAATAAACAGAGGCGAGGCTAATTAGTTAATAAAAAGACTAGAGGAACTGATGAGATTGTTAAAATTATTTCTGGTGAGCTAAATACGACTAATTAGACTTCATGATAGTACCGTACGTATGCTATTAGTTAGGGCTATAACAGAAGTTTATGCACACTAACTTACTCGTACTAATTACGAACTTTTAAGTAAATATCGAAGGTTGTGATGTAAAGGCCTTTAAATATACACAATTATAATCAAAGCTTAAAGAAATAATGTTTCAATTGATATCTACATTAATAAATGTTAGCTTTAAGTTTAAATTGTTTACTACAGATTCAAAAGAGATACTATAATAAAACGATAAATATTATCGTCCTTACCAGGATTTGAACTCAGGTACCATGGCATTGAGTTCTTTGAGTGCTCGAATACAATGTGCAAGAACTAGATTTATAAGTCTTAATAATCATTATATTTCAGGTTTGCTTGGCACTCTCAATGTCTGTTTTCTTCAGTGCTTACACCCCACTTATTGGAGAAGCAGTGAAAGCACATCAGGTAGCTACAGTTTATGGGATGTGAGTAGCAGACGTATATTATACATTCAGAGGGGAAAAATGACTTGCGAATCAATACACAAGTAAGCGAGTGCGTATCGAGAGGGTTGTTGTAACAAATAAGAGATTTGAAACGTTGCTCGTTATAATACCTACCGTACTATACCTACATTTACAAGTTTAGTAATGAGTATTGAAAAAACAACTTCAAAATTAATCAGCAAAACAAGAGGTTTTTAGTCACTTGTTTTATGGCCGTTGGCACTGGTGAACGCGTGGGGCTCCCACACCTCTCTGAGGCTACTTTGCAGCTACATGGTTGCTGTCTCAGTTTGTCATGTTACGATTTTATGTAAGTGGAATTCTGCCACGATATATTAGAATTTTAAATGTATTAGTCATAAAAAAGGTCATTTGTGTATATTATGTTAAATACGTCAATCGATAAAAACAAAACTAATGCTGTTTTTCGTAAAATTCTGGCCCGGTGGTCCGCAAGTCTGGCTATAAAGATTTTAGCGCATTTACTTTGAAAAATACAGACAAGTGTTATGATCAGTGCGTGATAATTGAGTAACTGTTTAGGTTATAAAGCATAAACCGGGACCTTAAGAAAGAAATGGATTGTTAAGCACGGAAACACGCATTCCAAAGGAAATTCGCACGGCATGTGGACCACCGTCCCAGAATTATTTTGCAGTTGTAAACTTGAATAACGTAAATAAAACGATAAATATTATCGTTTAGGACTACTCGACTAGAACTCAAACCCAGGTACCATGGCTTTGAGTTCTTTGAGTTCTCGTATCGATTACGGATCATTTTCAGTCCATTCACATGCCCAATAAACATTGTAAACGACTCCCTACTTAAAATATGTGACCGTATTTTAGGTTTTCCGGAAGTAAACTCCTGTTTTATTGACTTTTTGGCCACTTTAAGTGGTCGTATAGGCTTCAACCCGGCTTTAGTCCATATTTATTACAGATTCGCATCGCGCGTCCGCACAGATATCCGTTTTATTCCCAGGAGGTAGTCCAGATTGACCTACGCAACAACCAACTACCAGTCTGGAGTTCAAACCTAAGTTCTAGTTTAAAATTTTTCATCACTACATAACGCTTATTTAAAATTACCAAGATCTTGAAGTTACTACTTATGCACTTATGTTTATCTAGTATAATTTTAATTTCGCAGAAGTTATTCGATCATCAACATATTTTGCGCTATTGGTTTTATGATATCTGGTTACATCGTTCATGAATTTGGATACAGAGCATCCGAGGTTTATTACTTATTATTACTGTTAGGTAAGTAATTTTGATTTCTATCTACCTAATTCCTCCTACTTATCTATATCTATTTAACTTACCTTCACACCTAACCATGAATTAAGCTAGGTAATATAATAAGCTAAATCACTAACCTAGCTTAGTTATTGCCTAAAACTAAGTACAGTTACTTATTAAATCCAGTTTTGCCTGTATATTATGTTTTATTAAATTTTAGAATTCTATAAATAGATGAAACTAATAAGATCTTAAATGTAACTGAAAGCACGTGACAACGTATCAAGAAGCTTTTCCTCACAAATCCAATCTTTTTTCGTTTACTCTAAGCCTAAAGGCATGTTACAGGCTTAAGATCATTAACAACTTACTTAAGGTCTATCTCAGAATAAAGCTATAATACAAACCGTAGAGTGATATTATTACTCGATTGGCCTAATCTCATAGAATGCATGATCATACAAACCTTTTGGTCTTAAAACTTCGCTATCATAATGCCCAACCCAATGTCCAAAATGTATAAAATATCACCATTATGGCACCCTGCCTATGTATTTGAAGTTTGCCAACTCTATGAAAACAGCTGTATGCATTCTTTTATAATAAAAAAAAATTTTCTTAAAACCATAAAATATATACATATAAACGTATTAATTACACATAAGTCTTTTATAAAGTAAATTACTGAGTTTGCAGTTAAAAATTAGGTACCTCGGAACTTCTCCTCATTCTGGTTTCGGATTTTTTTGCAAACACAATACTTTCCTATATAACGGTATGAATGAAGAAAAGGAGAATCACAATTTACAAACTACTTCATATAGCACCTTGGTATGGCTTGAAGTCTATTGGTATTTATATGTATATAAATCTCAATAGACACTAAGGAAATAGCTAACCATGTATTTTATTTAAAGATGGAACAAATTCCTACAAAAGATAATATCACCTTCTTGACTAAATGTAAAAAAACGAAATTTATCTCAAGATTCATTGAATGCAAATCAATACAATACAAATCAAAAAATTGTAAAAAACACATAACATAATTTAATGACTTGTAACCCAGTACCTGCAACAAGCTGTAGAACATTTGTATCAAGATAACAAAATTAACAAAGAATTAACACAGGATGATGCCCGCCTAAATACAATTTTTAATGAAGATTTGTTCACCCATACAGCACTGAGTCTGTACTTCTTAAGGTCTTCAGAAGTAAAATTTTACAGAAAAGTTAACAGACCATTTTATCTAATATTTTTTAGGAGCTGCTATTTGTGGAATATCAATAATATTATTGAAGAATAAACTGAATTTACAAATATGAGGTTCGAAATATGTTTCACTGATGAGAATAATAATACCCAAATTTTTCATCAAACGGCGACATTCCAGTTCCTACAGATCCAGAAAATCGAGACACAATTGGTATCTGCATGTATGAGAGTATGGATAATAAGTATATTACTTGTCAATCCGCTTACAGATCAAACGGCTGATCCAATTTTAATGAAACTGTGGACAAACGGAGGAAGAACTGATTACATTTTGAAGTTAAATCAACACTGCGTTTTAAAATGGCGTTACGTTGAATGTTTCTAATGATGACTTACATTTTTTTTATATACCAACAGCTTCAAACAAATCGGAGGCCTTAAGATTCTTGAGATATTTTTATGAATAGATGAGCACTTATGTAGAAACGCTAGCTAATGAGACAATATTGTACGCTCTTATCATTTTTAAGCATATTAGTAGTTGGATAGAAAACAATTGATTATTTTGAATTTTTAGTCTAAGTCTGTTCTTAACCTATGTACCTATAGCATCAGCATAGAAATTAAAGAACTAGCTCAGGAAATACTTGCAGTTGGATAGGAATATCCAACTGGTGTCGGCTAAGGGCATCATCAGCAGGGGCGGCACTCGAGATCTCTACAAATATAGTTATTCGCTCATATTAGTAGACTTATTAGTTGAGTGCTCAAGTGATGTTACACTTGCTCATGATGGCTTTGAGCTAAAACCGATTTAGAGATATTCATAATCAACAGGTAGTATCAGCGATAAATGATTCTTCAGTTTCGTCTTTAATTTGCCGTGCATCTGACAGATCAGCAGATTGACGTGATTTAACTACTATTTGGGAACAAGGATGTTATACTATAGTCTGATAAAGTAGATCTTTAGCTCACCTCCAACTATAGTTGGAAATGGCTAAGATCAGTTGACAGCGTGGGAAAATAGTGTTTAGGAACTAATAAGGTAGGTCCGATTTGAAATGGTGGGCGTGGTTTAACACCAAGGAATCACTTCACTAGCACCCTGACAGTATTTTCTCACACTGTCAACTGATTTTAGCCGTGTGTTAAATTTATTTTTATTAATCAAATCTCAAATTAATAAGTCTAATTTTTAGTTTTTTCAGAAAAAGTAAACATTGATGAAACTGAAGATAACGTTTTGCTTGTGAATTTGAAAATGTTTAAGAATTTATATATTGCCCAAGAAATAAAAAGAAACGTGTTATACGGCTTACGGGATATTAAAAATTGTAGTTTGGTTGTTCTCCTGATGAAAAAAAAAATCTTAAAATTACCACGGGAATAACAAGTAGATATTTTCAAGCAATAATTTTTCTCCTCAACTTCGCCTCATGAGTTATCTAAATAACCCTCGCCAAGCTTTAGGAGCCAACAAAATAAATCCTTCGGCAATGTTTAGGTTGTTTTTACATGCCACCATTTGCTATCAATAGAGCTAAAATTCGCTTTTATAAATTAATAGCTATATAAATATATAAAATATTATAGACATTTGTTTAAATTATATTACAATTCGTTTAAACTTAATAAGGATTTACAACAAAAAAATCAAGAATTTAAAAATTCTCAATAAGTTAAAAATTCAATCTTATGAAAAAAAATTAATTGGCTAGTCTTTTTTTAGCTTTAA
This sequence comes from Microvelia longipes, assembly GCA_018340805.1. Lineage (NCBI taxonomy): Eukaryota > Metazoa > Arthropoda > Insecta > Hemiptera > Veliidae > Microvelia > Microvelia longipes. The sequence continues at coordinate 8,707,324 of JACMZG010000022.1, forward strand.
TTTTTATGTTAGTTTTGTATATTTTTTGTAAGTTGCTTTCTTTAATCCGTTAAAATGTAAATTAATTAACAAAAATAAATTTTGGTTTTACCGTTAAGACTTTTTAACAATTTACAAATGTACTTCAGACGAACCTAAAATTAATTCAAATGTATATGAACATTTTTTTTTAATTAAAGTAGCTACAATTATTTTTCATTCTATTTACATACATAAATAAAATATTTATATTACATTCTTAATGTTAAATTGAGGTGTATTTAAAAAAAATACAGATATATATTTTTTTAAAGGTAGGTAAAAATAATTATTTTTGAGGAGCGTTTTGAAGATACGTTTTTTATAGTGAGGTCTTATTTTCTCAAGCGTAGAAAAAATTGCGTTTGTTACTCAAAAGAAATTAATTAAGTATTGAATTAGACATAATGTTAGTAAGAAGAAGAGTTAACATTAGTGGGGGGGGGGCATTATTTGCTGTTCGGGGCTAGGGGAGGACTTCGCTTCTCCTGTTCATGAAATTCGCAACGCTCATTCACCCCTACTTTGGACTCGCTTCAATCATCCTCAGAATATACAAGTTTATACTTAACCATAGTAAATACATCCGTTTCATTGCCAGCAGTCACCAATTCAGGTACTGACCACGCTCGATGCTGCTTAACATTTATGATCTAACAAAAATCAGGGATATAATTGTGAAATTAAAACTACGTATTGATATACGAATGTATTGAATCGAAACGTCGTATACTTATTCATTACGTAAAGGTATACTGCATCAACACTAGGGGTTGTAAGGCTCTTATAGTGGCATCCTATCTGACCACAAACCAAAAATAGTAAGCTGAATATACGAAGGACCACTCCTGCCAAAATTACGAGACTGAATGGTAAGGTATGAACAGGATCATAACAATTATATAAAGTGGAGTCCAGAGGATCCACTCAACTCCTAAAATTAATTATAATTAATAAATAAATAAAAATATACTACAACATACAAAATATATTAAGGGAATTAAATAATATCTGATTAATGAGTAAAGTAAATTCATGCACTAAGTTTGGTTAAACTATTCTTCAACTACTATAATAAGTGTAAATACAAAGTTATTAAAGTTAATTACAGTAAAGCGTTAACTGCATTGCAGAGCTATAGAAATGATAAAATGTATAGAAAGTAAACATCTCAAAGCCACATCTTAAGTTTAGGTAAGTACTTATAGTATCAGAGCTTAATTCTACAAGATATTTCCCACAGGAATCCCAGGGTCCTATATGAAAAAAAATAGAGCAAGTAAATAACAGATCTATTATAATAATAGCATGGCATATGAAAAAATAGAGTAGTTTTAAAGGCTAGGCTAAGCCTGTTTAGATATCAAGAAATTTAGATTATTAAAAATACATAAAATAGATAAATCTTATAAGAAATAATCATAATCCAGAGACCACAGTTAACAGATTGAAGAGAATGGTAAAAGAGTAAAGTAAATGCTATCTTAGCCTAGACTAGAACCCTGTAAAATAAATCGAGAACGGAACCATTAGAAAACATGAAAAGCGAACTACGGCAACATGGTGAATGACATAAGACTTAGAAGCATAAAAATTACGAATCTTACCTTCATTTGAAGGGTGACTATATAACTTTAACAAAATATCCTGCACAACATAATTTAATTCTACTAAATGCCTAAAGCCAAAAATAAATCAAACTAATAAAGTTAAAGAGACAAGCCCTCGGCAAAGCCGAGGCCACAAGCGGACAACCTAAATTTCCTAACCTCGGTTGCGAGTGAAAAATCAACGCCTTCTCAATATTCTACTTCAAAACTAAATTAAGAATCTATTTAGCCAAATTAAAATACACACCAATTGAAAAAAAAAAATAAACCAGATTCAAAATAAAACTATCCAAAATTAAAATTAAATACATTTTCAAGGAATTTCCATAAAAATCCCGCGGATTTATTTTTTAAAAATTCAAACTAAAATTTCCGTTACAACAGCCATCACTGTAAGACATATCTTACTGCTTTGAGTAAAGTAAGAAAAACCTTAGAACCAAACATAACCTTCCTCTAGCTCAACCAGAAGTCCTACGAGATAACTTTAAGAATTTTTATGTGAATACAATTTGTTAAAATGGATTTGTCTTTTTCAAATGCAATGTTGCAAATATTGAAATTGTTTTTCTTCAGTTGAACATCCATCCAGGTATACCTTTGATACTGAGGAAGGTCTGAATTCCTTAGATATGAATAGTCTCAATACCTTTGCAATTGAAATAGTTCGGTTTGTAGGTTAAGAATTGAGTTTTTTTTTCACTAAACATAAAAATAAATCAATGCTGATACTTTTAATTCCTAAAACAAGATTTAGAAAAATTTAATTAAAAAATAAAATGAAATAAAAGCCCCTCCTCTCCTCTTCTTTCTGGTGATAGATTAAGAGCTACAGTGATAGGTTTATTGAAAAGAAGGCATCCAATTTAAAGGTCTACACAGACCCAATCTGCAAACTAGAGAGGGTATGGGACGACTATTAGACAAAGACAAATGCAATAAAAAGCAGAATAAATTTAGTGTTACCTCTCCTTTATTTTAGATTGTTTATTTCCAGGTTTTGCTGTAGTCCATGGTATAAGTTTAATCTGATTTGTTTTATATTCTAGTGATGGGGGGCGTCTGCCTCCCAGAGTGTTCAGGTTTGATCCTGATGAGAGCTGATCCAGGTTAAAATCCTTTCTTGTGCCGTCATTCTAAAGGGGCGTTAAACTGGTAAGTCCAATCCAGGCGATGACAGGTACTTGTAAAAGAATCCTAACCCTAAATCAAACATGGTTCAGGGAAAACTTAGGACCCTCAATATATATATATATTATATATATATATATATATATATATATATATATATATATATATATATATATATATATATATATATATATATATAATATATATATATATATGTGTGTGTTGTGTGTGTGTGTGTGTTTCTGCCTAATTTTAGAGAGCAAAAAAGCATAGTCTGACAGTGGGGTATCAAATTAAAGATTTTAAGACATATGATGAAGTCACAGCTCTCCTGCGGGTTAGACGCAAGCTTCATAAGGTATAGAACACTATTCTCTAAATGAGATGTCATATATTCTGTTTAATTTACCTCCACCCATCTTAGTAATGTATTTGTATTAATAATGTATTTGAATTAAATCACTTCCTTCTGAGACATCGTGTGTTATGCGACTGATCTCGTTTATTACATTACAGGAGTCGGCAAAAACTTAGATTTAAAAAAACGTAGGAGATAATATTAATATTCTGAGGGTTAGCGTAGCAAGAACCAAGAAATTCTTCTTTAGGTATTGTGTAGTCATGGAGTTCTTAGGACGAGCAAAGCCAATCCTTAGCTTCATAGGCCTAAATCGTGGACTACTTTTATATTTTGAGTTGGAGCGAAGCAAAACCTTAGACGTTGGTCTAACTTTCTATCCAGAGGTCTAACGAAGCAAAACCGAAGTTATTAAAACCTATACGCTTGGCAAACTTTAAACTCTTAGGTTAAGCGAAGCAACACCGAAGTAACGCAATCTTAAGGTTTAAACCACAATGACATTCAGAGTAAACAAAGAGTCACATGTAGTAAAGAAAAAGTTCAGGGTACCCTCTACTAGATTTTTTAAAATTCAATCAAGAAAAGAAAATAAGTGTGTTAAAAAGTAATATTCCCGAGATACTATATTTAACCAAGTCTATATACTAGAGTAAAATATACAGTGGGAAATGACACAAACGCCGTTTTTTAAGATATTTTCTTTTCTTTCAAAGTAATATCTACAAGACATATTGCTCAGAGATATTAGCCGTACGTGACCCTCCCTACAATACATTAAACCATTATTAGAAATAAAAATAAATTTCACACAGCAATATTCAACCTTCCCTAGGAGAATGGAACTTTTTCAATATTGCATTGAAGCGCAGTTGTTTTTTCCATAAATTGAAAATTATTACATGCAAATTTAAAAATCAATATAAATATTTTTGTCGTAAGCAAGGCACGTATTATAATAAATATTTCGCTTTCTAGTTTTGTTTAAATAAAACATTAAATCATATGATTATTTCTCAACTTAAAAATAATTGCAATTGAGGAGTAAATGTTATATTAGTAATTTAAACTGCTTATAGTAAATTGCTAACAGTAAATTACTAATTGTAAATTGTAATGGAAGAAAATTATGATGTTGTTCACATGCTTAAATTCTAATACGAAAATTTATATAAAATATTGATTTTGCCCCAATTTCCTCTCTTTAGCTGAATCACATTTGGCTACGTATGCTAATAGAATTGACAATTTTTGCAAATCTTATTTGCGATTAGTAAGTTTAATATAAAATATTCATAATATTACTTTTCCTCACATACTACCGTAGCTAAATTAATAAATAAAATATATTTATTCTGCTTTACAAAATTGAAATAAAAAAATAAAATATTACAAAAGACTTGTATTTTATAAGAATGAGTCGTGCTCGTGGATGGCTGGAGCAGTTTATGTGCAACTATTTGTAACTTGCTCTTTGTTCTTGCTCGAGTTAAAGGATGAAAACGAGTTTTCATAAAGTATAAGGAAAAGTATTGTGTGTGTCTGTATATGTCACGCATATCCCGCTGTGATTATTAACTTTAAAATCAGTCTTTAGGTCTATTTTCTTCTCTAAGCTGTATTTTACTAAATGCTTTTAACAACCTAAATAATAGGATATCTAATAATTAAGAGGTCAAGCGTAGAGAGACAGAAGTAGAACCACCTTTTCATCGTATAATCATGATATTCACAGTGAACTAGTAGTCGGCGCTAGCCAGAGCGGTGAGCCTAGCCAGAGTCTAGCTGGTCTAGATGAACTAGGCATACTGTGAACTAGTTGCAGACACTAGCCAGAGCAGTGAGTTTGGATAGAGTCTGGTTAGGCTAGATGAACTAGACACACTGTGAACTAGTCATATGCCACCATGTACCACCACCATGTGCCACCATGTACGGAGGGTGTGCTTCCTAGATGATTAGATGTGTACAGACTCAGGGGTTAATTAGTTGAGTGAGATTTGAGTAAGGGGAAAACATTGAAATGACCCTACGGGTTAAAGCGAAAAAAACATGATATTTTGAGGTCGAGCGAAGCGAGTTGGAAGCTTCGTGTAATCTAGAAATTCTGAGGTCGAGTGAAGTGGGTTCGAAGTTATATCACCCAAGACTTTGAATGAGCTCAACGGCAATGAGACCTAAGTAATACCACCTTAGGCATTGGATAATTATGGCATTAAGAGGACGAGCGAAGCAAGGCCGTAGACACAACAAATGTGACTGAGAATGACCATTCTATTTTGAAGTGAAGCGTATTGAGACCAAAATAATTCAATCTTAAGATATGGATAATCATGGAGTTTAGAGAGTGAGCGAGTCCAAAGCAGTTGTACTCGGTACCTGTAGACTCGGTAGCAGTTGTACTTGGAAATGTACTGAGGTACCTTGTACCACATTTTAATTACCATTTATATATTTACTATTTAATTTATACTCTTAGTATTTGTATATAAGTTAAATATTAATTAATAATCATAGATTTATCTTTTAAATCATCGGTTAGTAATAAAACTTCAGATACAAAATAAATAAAAAATACTAATAAATTAAATAAAAGTTAGTACAATAAGTTAAAAACGAGACAGAAAAATATTACAATTAAAAATATTATTTACAAGGGATATTCATAAAAAGAAAAAATCAAGTTTATTTATTCTAACTAAGTCTGGTTAAAGAATTCTAGGGACAACAAAGTAAATTTACTTTAATGAGCAAACATTCTTCGCTCAACAAAGTCTGCTTCTTACGTCATTCAACTCGCGAAAAGAAATAACTCTTTTTTATTACTTAGAATTTTTCCTCCTCATTTATATAATCTTTTTTGTTTTACAGAAACTCAAGAAAAGGTATATTAGGTTTTTCTTTCGTTACATTACATAAAAATTATTCTGATGAAATTTCGGTTTAAAATTTTAATAGAATATAGGGACATTTTTTCGTTTTCATTTATTTGCAGGTAGGTAAAGCATTACTAAACTAATTTCTGGAAAGAAAATTATTTTTCATATTTATTACTAAGAACAGGTTAGTCATGAATGACAATTAGTTTAACTGCCTAAGAAGGTATAGGTAGAAATAAATGAATTGAAAAACATTGTTTGGGAAATAGAATTTTCCAGCCTAGGTTGGAAAGTAGTTTAAAGTAAAGTAAGTAAGTAGATTTTTAAGGAACATTATCATTTATTAGGGGTCAGACAATCTTATAATTTCGGGGCGAATAAATGACAGAAGTGTTATTTAAATATGGGGCTCTATAAATATTGAAAAAGTGTTCAAAAATAAATGTTTTTTGAGGTAGTACGTAATTGAGCACTTTATTGGACCGTTTTTAGGATGAGAAGCCAATGATTATTGTTATAGGAGGTTATTTAGTACTTTTCACCTCTAAGGAAATAATGAATGTAAAAAAACTCCTAGGACGTAAAAGTAATTCATATATTGCCGCCATTACTGTAATGTAGCGTGTTCAATTCTCGGCTGAGAATGTCTTTATGTCTTGGAAATTTTTCCCGCCTCGCTTCGCTTGTCGGTAAATCTAATTGCCGTGACATAAAGACACACTTCTCAGCCTTATGGCATAAATAACTATTATTCGCACAAGATCTATTACAGGCCACAAAAAGACTTCGGAATCCTCGTATGAAGAATTTTATTAGATTGTTTAGGTCGATCCCAAAACAAGTAAGGGGACCCGGTTTTTTTGACAGCATGTGTGTCTACCACCTAGTCAGTTAGGATTAGATCCTTCGAAAGAGACGTTAAGTCTGGGGTTCCGAGCCCGTGCAGAAATATATACATACATCTATACATACATATACTTACATACATAAATTTGCCTTATGATTTCTAGAGCCGGGGAAATTCAGTTTGGTTGTGAGGCACGTATAGTTTTTTGTTTATGTTATAGAAATTTATAGTACAGTTACAGCTCTTCTGTGAATTAATCACTAAATTGCCTGCTCTAGAACTCGTAATACCTTCTATTTAAGGGAGAAATTAAAAAGTGCCCAACAACGTGGCCTACTTGATAGGTGTTCTTATCTCTCTCTAGTTCTATCACTATCACTTGGGTCGAAGTCCCAACATTTTTGGATTAGGTAGACAAACAGAAATCGTTTTAAATTAATTTACGCTAAAAGAAGTTGTTTGCCATAATAGATTGCGCTCCTTAACTTCCATTAATGACGAGTTGTATAGAATTTATTGTAAAATAAATAGTGAGGCAATTTATAAAGTATATCGTAGATAATTAGAGAATTCTGCCTCCTTAGCCGCGATCGTATAGTACTGAATTTCGGCGCCGGAGGTCCGGGGTATGCTCTCTGTTTTTATGATTAGAATTTTACGTAAAAAGATTTTAGCCAACTTTAGCTTTATTTTGAGCATAGTAGATGTGACCCACCCGAGTTTGTTCCCGCAGGGCGAATACCCAGAAAGGCTGAAAGGCCCTAAAACGGGGATTATTATTATATTATATCGTAGGTAAAAGTTAATACATAACACGAAGAAAATTATTTCACCCTCACTTTTAACTAATATACTCGAAAACTTAATTATGTAAAAATTAATTATGTATAAATAAATAAATTTATTATTATTATATTATTACTATAAAAAATTCCTCGGTCTCAGGATCAAATAAAGATTTCACTTTATAAAAATTATTTTTCAGGTAGACAAATTAAACACAACGATTAATTTTTGTACAAAATTACAAATATCTCGCATAAACACACTGGGTGCTACGATGATAACAGACATAAACAATCATATCCACACACACACACATACAGGCAGACAAATTTGAAAAAAATATTCAGTAGGCCTTGAAAACATCAGAAATAGATGATTCAGGTAAAATCTCGGTGTCAGTTTTCTTGCAAACACAATGCTTTTCCTATATACATTAAGGATATACGGTATGACATAAGGAAAAGTTAAAAAAATATAATACCATACAGGTCTAAATATATCTACCATAGTTTTTTGTCAACAATAAATGATGTTTTTCCAAACATAAATTATGACTGGAATGTTTATTAAATGTTATCTTATGCATTATTTTCAAGAGCAAACTAAAACAGAATAATGCTTGATGATTCATATTTAAACTAAACAATTTTCTTGTCGGTCTGAATAATGCCATCACTTCTGAAAGTTTTACTCGTCACAGTATTTTATTTTGCATATTATTTCAACAATATATCTAAGAAATATTTACTGGGATAAGACTTTTGACGTTTATTCACCCAGACTGATGTTGATTTTTCCATTAAAAATCTGTTCCGTGATAAGATCACTGTCGAAAGAGTAAAACCTCAAAAACTTACTTAACCAAAAACTTCAAACTAAGTTTGCTTCTACTCACACTAAGAGTGGCTTAAACTCATTTCAGCAAGTTTAGTGTTTTTGAAGTGACTTAAGTATTTGATAATCAGTATCTTTCACCAGTGTCTTTATTTAGGCTTATCTTTGTAACCTAAGATAGGTATTTAAGGAAGTTTACAGACAAAAAGTTTTCCTAGCAGTGTTTCATCTTTTATCTAATTCCGGGAGGTTACATCTATAAACTTTTAACTCTTCACTGTGAAGTAAGTAAACTTTAAGATGTATAGTGTATATTTTACATCACCTGCTGTATCTGATTTAGCGGAGTCTAAATCAAATTCTAGAGACAAACACCTTCATAAAAACGACAAATGAAAAGATTTCACTCTGCTAAAGACACAGTTGTGCTGAACCACTAATATTACTATTAAAACTTAGGTAAACGATTAAGTCGCAGTGTAAAAACCAGTTGAGGAATAAGTCAGGAAAGCAAAAATCTTTCACATAGAGCAAAAAATGAATGATATGAATGATTTCCTTCATGACTGCACTTGAGATAATTTAAAATCCACAAGATAATTGTAAGTTTGGTTGTGCGTAGGAGCTACACCAAAATTTTATGTTTTTTTGTATTTATTTAAAATAAATGGATTTTTATTACAGAAATTAAAGATAGAATTACAATAACTTAATTATAATATTATTTTACTTGGTTGATATTTTAATACTTCTTGAGTTTCCTCAGCAGAAAAACAATTTACGGGAAGGTAAGTAAACATAATGATAAAACTGCTTATTATTATTTTTAAGAACAGAAGAAATTATGCTTTAAGAATAGAATAACAATTGAAAAGATAGCATTTTACGAATACCAAAACAATGACATGAATACCAAAGGATATGGAACCCATAATTTACCAAATTCCTTGCAATAGTTGGACAGTTGTTGCAAAATTAAAAAAAATATCATAAATTAATTGTCGACAAATCTAAGTAAACAATAACTAAAACAAACCAGTTTGGTCTTACACAGGCTCTCTTAGTCTTGCAATAAATAATTAAATTACACAACATGCTATTATAGCAATAATAATAATAATAATAGCAATTAGCAATAATAATAATTTAAGCTATGAAAATTGTAATATTCTTGAGGTGGATCCTAACTACAAGAAAAGGCTGTTTTAAGAAATGGAGCATATAACATCGCAACCTTTAGCTTGCAATAAGAAAACTGACACCAATAACTTAAGTAATATTTATAAAAACTTATTATCGAACCTTGTTAGTTAATTAGTTTTATAACTTAACTTCTTTTTTTTTCTTAAACTCTTCTATTGCTAAATTTTATTTTTTACTTTTCCTTATTGATACCGAAGGTATATAGAAAAAGTATTGTGTTTGCAAAAAATCCGAAACCGGGATGTCACCAGAATTATCAGTTTCAGGCGTTTTTAAGGCCTCCTGAGTGGTTTTTGCTTAGTTGTCTATTTGTATATGTGTGACTGTTATCGTCGTAGCTCCTGGTGTATTTGTGCTAGAGAGATGAAACTTTGTACAAAAATCAGTCTAGTGCTGTAGTTGTGCTATTTAAAAAATATTTTTTATGACCTCATTAACTCGCAATAATGACTCAGTGAAAATTTTGAAAAATTATAAAACGCGGATAAATCATGCAGCCATGAATAAGACTAACATATGTGCTAAGTTTCATTTCATTATCAGCATTAGTTCAAGTTTTATCATATGACTTGTTTGCCTTAGTTAGCTATTAAACACTTTCTGATGAAAACCTAATCATACGGCCGAAATCTTAAATGCTGTTTATATTTATTATGACCAAAATCTCATAACTTTTGACTGTTGTTTATTTATATTATAATAGATAGTATTTTTTCACAACTCAGCTATTGTAAGTGCTTTAATATCGTCAATCATACAAAACTATTTTCTGCAGTGTGTTGTTTAAAAATCAACAAATAAAGGTCATCATCACTTAGGAACTATAAAATGATTTTAGCTCATCTTTAAATCCTTCTATACTAAAAGCATAATTTTATGAAAAAGACCTCTCAATCCCCTTTATACCTAACACAAAGGTATAAAAAGCAAGGATAATCTTATATTCCAGACTGCACTATTAACATCTCTCTATACGGCAATGGTTTTGGAATCCTTGCCAAGAAAAAAAAAATCTACGTGACGATTCTTAAAAACTTTTTATATTTGATGACTCTCAAAGGGCTTTTATTGTGAAAAACATATTTTTTACTAAAGGAAAAGCACTCCAGCGTTTTCCTCTTTAATTCATATCCTTTCATGGGTATAATTCTCGCTTCGCATCTCTTATTTTTGTATTATCAATAAAATGTATGTGTGCTGTGAAAGCTTTTCATTTTATAAGGTTTGGAGCAATCGAGGAAAACAATGAAATATCAACTATATTAGAACAACGATATATTGGCTGTTAGGAATAGTATTGTAAACTCTATAGAATCCAATTATTCAAATTTGTTTAAAACAATGGACCTATTATATTTATCATTAATTAAGTTAATTTCTCATAATTTTTCCTCATACACATTGCAGGTACAAAGAAAAGGTAATGTTTTGAAAAAACCGGAACCGCATTATTGGCAGAATTATCCGGTTTGACCTCCTGAGAAGTTTTCACCAAGTTGTCTGTCTGTATGATTGTGAGTGCCTGTTATCATTGCTGCTGACAGTGTGTTTATGCAAGAGAGTCAAAGATTATAGCAATAACCAAGATTTTAGTTGTTTTATTCGGATTTTTTTATTTCATAAATGGCTAAAAAATTGAAATTTGTCACCTATGACCTTATATAAGACCAACAAACGTGCCAAAGTTTCATCCTTAATATCTATTAAGGTGCATTCACAATACTGCGGTAGCGATGCGTGCGGGCGTTGCGTGCGGTGACAGCTCAAATTCCAACCTATGTAATCTTATGGGACGTTCTTAAACAGCTTGCGGTAGCGTTGCGGAAAATGGAAATTTCCGCAAACCTACTAAATCCGCACAAATAATCCAGTGATTAGCATTTGATTGATTACAAAACACCTTAAAGGCCTGACGCGGAAGAAACCTTTCTGTTTTCATAGTTTTGGAATTTTCCTTATCCCCCCTTCCGATTAAGAGAAGAATACTTTTGTTTTGTTTGGATTTTGATTCTTGCCGTGCTTTAAGTCGTTTTATTTTTTATTATTTTTATTTGATTTTAATAAAAGATATGTTTTTTATCTAAAAAATGAATATTATGTTGTTATTAAAACCCAATATTGTTATTTTATTACTTTTGTTTGTGCTGTGTCTTTTTAAAGTGTTACATTTTTCCTTTTAGTTTTGGTTCAAAGTTGTTTCTTTAAGTTTTTATTTTTAAATCAAATATTCTCGGTGTTCGCCAATTTTAATGGTATAGTTTTATTATCTTGATCCGTTTATTTTATCTTAATGTAATTGTTCTGAAATGTTATACATTATTTCTGTTCTCTTGGTTGAACTAGAAGAAGAACTGTCATTTAGTGTGAAAGTTCCCATTATTATCAGACATGATTAAATAAAAAATATTTAATATAATGAAAAAATTAAAATGAAATCTAAAAAGACACAGCTAGTCCAAAACAACCTTTTCTTCTTCGTTTTTTTAATCTTTGTTAGGATAAATATATTTTAGTTTCCAAAATTCGGAACAAGAGTGCGCTGCGTTAGCGGCTTTTGCGGCCGTAGCGTTGGCAATTGTGGAACCACCATTTTCCGCATCGCAATGACCGCTACGCACGCACGCATCGCTACTGCAGTATTGTGAATGCACCTTTATGCTATGCAATTAATGTTTTATAAGGCGAACGAATGAAATATCTTTTAAAATTAAGAAAGAATACTAATATTTTTTAATCACCAATTTAGGGTAAAATCTAACAGTAACTACATTCTTCAGAATATCTCTTTGAAACCCGAAATTCTGAATTTTATGAGAGGACATTATATTTTTAGTAGGAAATTTTAGTAGAATTCAAACTGAAGGGGTTGATAAATTATATGGTTAATAAGTTTAAAATTCATGATTATAAAAAATTTTAATCATTAAGTATAAATTTTAAGTAAAATACTTGACATTCATTCAAAATTGAAATAGATAATAATTTCATTTTGATAACACACGCACTAATAAAGACTAATTAGCACAGTGTTCTCAACTATCTGGAATTATTACTTTCCTTTATTTGCAGCTTAGGTGTGTAGGAAAAGTATTTTGCCTGCAAAAATCCAAAACCGGGGTTTCTTCTGAATAGAGTATTTGCATTTTCCCAAAAAAAATTATGCTCATAAAGTGATTAAATAATGTGTTAAAAAATGTATTAAGATATAAAAAAAATATTTAATTTAATTTTAAATAGTCGAAATAAGCATTTAAAGAAAAGGAGAAGGGGATGGGTGAGAGAGTGGGGTGAAAACGGAACGTTCTAAAGGTTGGGTCGTTTAACGTATAGATGGGAGTCCCGCTGAGTGGTTATCACAATGTTATTTGTCTGTACCTGCCTCTTATGATCGTATCTAAGAGTGTATGTATTCTAGAGAGTTAAAATTTGGTACAAAAATCCATCTTTAGGTTTAATTTTGATATGCGGAAACTAATATTTTGTGACGTCATTGAGATTTGGCACACAAGTAGTTGTATAAGCATATAAGAGCACATATGTCCCAAATTTATTCTCATTATCAGAATTACTTCAATTTTAATTGAATGTCTCCCTTAATAAAATAATCTAGTAAAGTTGAAATTTAGTACTAGTCTATATTTGTATGTAATAAATAAGTATACTAAGTTACTATTGGTCAAGAAAGCTAAACAGCATAGATAGGTGACCGCTGTGGGAATAAAACGAATGTATATATTGTCCGAGTCTGAAGTCGCGCTGCAGTTCATTTGGTGATTTTTATATTCTCAGGACGAGCGAAGCAAGTCCGAATGAGTTAAGATGAGCGTAGCGAATCTGATGTGGTGAGAAAAATTTCCGAGGTACCAGGTATCTAATTTTTTGTTTGTTATAATTTAAACTTAAACAATTAAATTTAATGCCACAGTAAAATAGAATTATTTAAACTAACTATAAAAAGTGAAGTTACACAAAGTAAAACTTAAAATAAAACTTCTGTAATAGTTGTGCCAAAAATAAATCGACAAAAAATCGGGAAATTCTATATTCCGGTCACGAATTCAATATTAGATATTAGCTTTTTCCCTGGAGTCTTGTCGTGGGGACTGTTATACAATGTTTTCCTAATATCGGCAACAGACCGGAAAATTTTTACCAGAGAAACTTACTCTAACCGAAAGAAAAATCTAGATTTTTCCTTCATGTGATTCTCATATACGGAACTATATAGGTTTACACTTTGTTACGTATAATAATCTGAAGCTTTTTTTTGTATATGCGACCTCTTTTCTGAGCGGTTTTATTAAGTAATTTATTTGTTAAATTTTAGTAAAACACTTTCCTTTTTGTTTGAGAATGAGCATAAATGGAGTCCATCGTAATAGAACGAAAGAATAAAAAGTCTCTCCACAGTTATAGATTTTATTAAAACTAAAGCAGAGCGCTTTCGACCTAACAAGAGGTCATCATCAGTGCCTATTAAACAAATAAGACAAAAATGTCAAAACACACTTATACATAAAAAAAGCCGAGATAAAAGTGTTGAAAAGGTTCAACACATTTATCTCGTCAACGGTAATATTTCTATTTATTCACTTTTAATTAATTTATTTATTTATATTTTTTGTATTTATTTTATTTATTTATATATTATTTATCACTCCATTTCTGTAATTTATCTGTTTTCTTGGTATTTTTTGTAATTTTTTTTTTTATGTTAAGTGTTTTTGACATTTTTTGTCTTATTTGTTTAATAGGCACTGATGATGATCTCTTGTTAGGTCGAAAGCGCTCTGCTTTAGTTTTAATAAAATCTATAACTGTGGAGAGACTTTTTATTCTTTCGTTCTACTTTCCTTTTTATTTAAATAGAAGATTAGTTTTTGCTATTCATATATTGTTTTTTAGCGAATTTCCTTTGGGAAAAAAATTCACTAATGGAAGGCATCATGGCAGGAGTCCAACCTCGGACCCCGACAAAATCCGTTTCAGATATATACATACATACATACATACATACATACATATATTATATATATAATATATATATATATATATATATATATATATATATATATATATATATTATATATATATATATTTTTATTCATTTATTTATATTTATAACTCTCAACGATATATATAATAAATATTCTTTATCGTGAGTCCCCACTTCACTTTGTTGTTTAAGGGGTTCAATTACCAAGCACTACTCGTAACTCATTTGTTCTGTATTTTTCAAAGTAAATGCGCATAATTGTCCGGTTGGTTATACAAAACTATGCCTCTAAACGAAGGAAATTAGTAGACTTTATAACATTATTATTGTTATTAGAGTTATAAAGAAGTTATTGTTTTAAAAGTTTACAGCTCCAAAAGTATTTGACTTTGAAAATTCTTGAGGCAAAAGAAAGCACTTGTTAATAAGTTAAACATTTTGTTAATGGCTGAGTTGCAGCTGTTACATCCTTTAAGGTTGAATAGGTAGATAAAATCTGACAACTTTTTACATTTATTTTTGAAAGAAGTTATTGAAACAATAATAAACTCTTACCAAAGAACTTTGCAGAAAAGTAGTGAGAAAAAAGCTATTTTATTTTAAAATTTAAGAGTTTAAGTAGTATTTATTACATTTCTATATATTAAGACTAGGTATAACTAAGAACAACAGGTTATCCTTCTTGTTTTTTATATTTTCAAAAATTTAAAATCATATAAAATTATTTTAATTTTGTTTGACAATACATTTTTACAAATTACAAAAACAATTACACTTATTTTTCTTAACATCTTCTTAAAATAAAAATATCAATCTGGCAATTTAATCAAGACATTTTGAACCCTCGGAATTTCTGACTTTTATAAAACTCATTACGTTAAAACAATTTCGGTAAAATGTCAAATTTAGTAACATGTTTTAGCAGCCTTCGTTTTTAGAAAAAAATACTTATAACTAATATGAAATATTATTTGTACTGCGACTGAAAATAAAAAAAGAGCAGACAAATTAAAAAAAGGGTATAGGAGTTGACGTCCCAAAAATTAAATTATATTGATATAAAAAAAATTTTGTATGTTATAAAACACGATTTATATAAAAATGTTGGTCAATTAGAATACTCATTGTACTACTTTAAGCTATTTTTTCTGAAAATATACCTTTAACTACGAAGAAAAAACATAGTCTGCCAATCCAGAGTGGAGCCCTTTACAGGATTGCGTATGCTTAAAATTGTATAAAATCGCACAAATTTCAGTTTTCTTGAAATAAGTGGTTCCCTGTGAGTCTTGTGCAAAACATGAATAGAACATTTTTTGAAGGTGATAAAATGTTCTATAAAGAGAGTGTTTAATAAGCAAAATCGGATGCATACAACCAAAGTTATGGCTAATTCAAAATTACGAAAAAATGGCTAATTTATACCAAGTCAGCGAATTTCTTAGACAAATATTGGCTTTTTGTGAATTTTTTGGCCATTTAACAAATGCCATAACTTTAATTGTAATAATCCGATTTTCGCGAAAAACTCTCGTTTTATAGGAAATTTAATGAGCTTCAAAAATGGTTTTGTTTTTTTCTTACCCTACAGGGAATCATTTATTGCAAGAGTTTTGTGCGAATTTCTAATATTTTGAAGAAGCACAAAGCACATTTATATAAAGGACTCCACTCTGAATAGACAGACTATGCTTTTCCTTTTTAAATTAACGTATATGTTTAGAAAAAATTGGTTTTAAATAGTACAAAATGAGTCACATTTTATCAGCTCCGGCTCTGGATTGTTAGCAGCCATAATTATGTTTTCGTTTCCATAATTTTACTATCTCCGTTTTTAGGTACTTATCAGCTGATTATCGTAAACTATTCAGTTATGTATGTATGTACTGTGTGATAATGTAGATTTATAAAGATGGAAATGGACTAAAAAGAATAAAAATCAATATACTAAGCATTTAATCACATATTAGATCTTTTTCAAGGTACATAATTATAAAATTATAACAAAAAACTAACTTAATGGGATCCATTAAGATTCCATCTCCCTAGTTCTAGCGTATGCGATTGGATCCCCTCCGCATGGTTCATACAGCTAATATTACCGTATTGAGAGATCGTATCCAATACGATCCGCGGATCAAGAAGTTTGTGTGAACGTACTAAATGAAAAGTAAAATTAAGAAAGAGGGGAGGTAACTAGAAGTGGTATCTTATCCTTATAAATTATTACACAAGAAATTAAGTTCTCATTATACATCACAGATTACCTAATAAATATATATTTTTTCTTCAAATGTAAAAAAAAATTAACGTGAAAAAATTACTACCAAATTTAAATAAGGGTAACTAAAAAGAGAAAATCCTAAAACATTCACTGAACAACTGAAGTAAAAAATGTTGGAGAGGAAAAAAAGAGGGAAAAATATTTAATATATAGTTCAAAGCTTGGTAAATTGATTTTTTAATCTTTTTAGAGCAGTTTTACAAAAAAATAAATAAATGTGGTCTTTGAACATTTAATATATTTACATTATAAAGTTAAAGGATAGCTGTGCAACTTCAGATCTCCGTGTTATTCATTGTGTCATGACTCAGTGTGAACTTTCGGTCTTTTTTTTCGCTTAATAATAGTTTGTATTTTCCCCATCTGATTTGCCTCTTTCCCCTACTTATGTACCATTTATCATTTCGTTTGTCATCTTTATTCTTTGTTGTAACGAGCAAACATAGGTTTACCCATAATGGTAGCAAATCTTTAACGATGATCCAATGCATAGGGTTGTCGTAGTGAAGGTACGACTATATCCATTGGATTGCTAGACCTCCCAGGTAATTGCGTGTTTGGGAGGCATGGGACTGGATGAAAGGAGACCTTGTGGCAGAGTTCTACCGAGCGCTTGGTGTTGTATCTAGTTTGTCCTGGATGCTTTGATCCGACTGGATTTGTTTTAGATTGGTTATTGATGTTATTTTACGGCACGATTGCCGGAATAGTTTTATGTATGATACCAATGTTGTTAGTTATTGCTGTATAGTCATAGTTAGTATTAGGTTAATAAATATAGTTTGTAGAATAAGTAGCTAAGTGGGAAAAATGTGTGTTTCCTGAACTCGTTCCGAATATGGATTATGATGCTACAACATAACCTATAAAGTGTGGTGCTTGTTAAAAAGTGTCTTACCGTTCTGCCAGAGGTCAACCTGTTACTAGAGTGGTTGACTTACCTGCTGTGGGAATATTGGTATGCACAGGGTAAAAAGGTACCTACATTTACTTACCTTAACATCTTCTGTGCAGTCGGAATCCTCTAGTCAAGTAACATAAATTATTCCTACCGACCACACCTGTTGATGTGCCTTATCTGAGGTGATATTTGCTGCTAAGTAGGTATTACAATTACCTGTATTTACCGCTAACCAGAGGAAGTATCTGCGCTGTGGACACATTAGTACCTGTGGTGCGAATCTTGTGAAGAACTTTATCGACTTTATTCACCTGATTATAACCTAAACTTATTTGTATTCTACCTGCAAATTAGGTTTGTAAGTCAATTAGTGTCAGCTAATTTAAAAATTGTTTTTTCCCGCTTTGGTATCCCTAAAACAGTTTTAAGTGACGGAGGCCCACAATTCACTTCATTAAAATTTAAACAATTTTCTAAAAAGTGGAATTTTGAACATATTGTATCCACCCCTTTATACCCTCAATCAAACGGACTTGCCGAGCGATCTGTCCAAACTGTAAAGAAAATAATGATTAAAGCTGTTCACGATAATAAAGATATTTTTCTAGCCATACTTCAATTTAGAAATACACCCATAGATTCAGAATTAGGTTCCCCCTCCGAACTGCTCATGGGTAGGAAATTAAGGGATAACTTGCCTACCACAGACAGAGCTTTAGCACCCAAAACTATTTCTCCATCAACTGTAGTTAAAGTTGAAACATAGACAAAGTGTTCAAAAGCATTACTATGATAGAGGTAGTAAACCTTTGAGACCACTTCGTCAGGATCAACAAGTTAAATTAGCTAGAGGAAAAATTTGGGAGAAAGGTCGTGTTATTAGTCGAGGTTCGGGTCCCAGAAGTTATAATGTAGAGTTAGAATCAGGAGGAACTTTACTAAGGAACAGAAGATATCTGAAACCACTAGGAGGAATGCTGGAAGCACTATCTGAAGAGGAATGGTCAAATTACTCTTCCAAACCATCTAGCGATACATCAGAATGCAGTGATACAAATAACACTCATCTCATCACTCCAGTCAGTCACATAACTCTTCTTCCCACAACTCATCACACTCTAATCACTTTAAAAGTGATCACGAAGAATCAGGTGACAAACAAGAAAATAAACAGATAAAACAAAAACATCAAAGTTTTGATGACACTTTTTCATCTGAGCAGCAAGAGCAGGATTCAGCCAATGCTAGCAGCATCAGCAGCTCTCTCGATGAAAGTCTTGTTTATCAACCCCCGTTTCATACAAGATCAGGAAGACCAGTTTTTAAACCTCGTCGCTTATCTCTTTAATACTTTTAAAAAATAATTTAATATTACTTTCAATATATTTATACATTTTAAGTATTTGTTTTATAAAATCTTAATTTTAATTTCTTTAAAAAAGGGAGATGTCATGTATTAACTAAACTACCCCCACTCTCACTAAGCTTACATTAATAGCTCCCCCACTCCCACTACTCTGTATTATAATTATTAAATAAATTCATTCTCTGTCTAGCTGTGGTTTGTATCACTTCCCTAATCCTTCACAATTAGTATTTATTATTATATGCATGTTAGTAGTGTTTGATATAAATGTATAGTTATTTATAGATATTGTACTACAACTGATAAGTTATATTGTGAGACATAAACGAACCCTACCAATTATACTTAACTATTGTTGTCTTAGTTAAGCCATAGTTATTTAAGTTATTGAATTCACGTGTTTGTTAACTTTAAGCTCGTATCCGATAGGTATTACTTACTGTAACTTTACATAGTTATATTGCATGTATTTATTTAAACCTGTACTGTTTTAGATACTTTATATTATACTTTTTCCGAGTTACGAAGGTGTCACGCTGACACCTTCAAAGTCACGCTGACTTTGAGAAAGAAATAGACTCGGCATATGTCGTCATATCTTGGCCCCGACGAAGGACTTTAACGTGGGAGGTCCTGCGACCAAGCAAAGCTTGAAGGTAGAACCGTCACCATATTTAAGGTACACTCTTATCATTATTTTATATTTTCACTTTG
Source organism: Microvelia longipes (assembly GCA_018340805.1). Taxonomy (NCBI): domain Eukaryota; kingdom Metazoa; phylum Arthropoda; class Insecta; order Hemiptera; family Veliidae; genus Microvelia; species Microvelia longipes. Next base: position 8,727,251 of record JACMZG010000022.1, read on the forward strand.
GCAACAGTATTTCCCTCTTTTCTTCAGAGCGCCTTAGGTTCAGAAAGACAGGGTGGCGCCCCTTAATATTAGTAAAGGTAAGTGTCTCTCGTACATACGAAAAACTTGAAATCCCTCTCACTTCCAACCTCTCCCCACACCCTATAATGCGCCGTCTGAGTTGGGCAAATCATTATGTTACATTGTTTGTGTTTGTTTTCTGCCTTAAGTTTTACTTGAATCCTGTATAATTAACAGAACTTCAATTATTTATTATGAGCTGATCGTCGTGAACTGTTCAGTTCTCTCAATAGTGCATGTTTATATACATGTTTAATATATATATATATATATATATATAATATATATATATATATATATATATATTATATATATATATATATATATAATAAAACAAGCTAGTTTGTTATAACAAACTAGCTTAAAGGTGAAGCCACGGGGAAAATTGCGTGTATAGAAATTGTTAACTAGTTGTGAAAGGTTTCTTTAGACTTTCTCGACAGTTTGAAGTTTGGTAGGCCGTCTCTCTCTATTTGTAACTTTAAGAGTTAAGCTGTTACTGTGTTAATGACGAAAACGTGTCAATTATCAATTTAATTGTGTAATCACGTGAGTGAAGTAATGTTGCTAAAACATCATGCCTGAATTTGATAAAATTAATTCAAACATGTTTTTAATTTTATGGAATATACAAGATGACTTACTCTTAATGGGACAAATAAAAATCTTGGTTCTATGGACCAGGATGAACAAAAAATGTATATTTTTATATTAATTATGGTATATTTATACATAATTAATATTATTATATAATATATATATTACAAATAAACTTTTTACTGCAAGGGGAATTAAAAATCATTCTGTATGTAAATCATAAGAGAGATTCAAATCTTCCTCCTTCAATTTTAATGCATAGTCTACATCTCTTAACACTGATTCTTAAACACAGGTCATCTCGATTTTGTGGGGCTGAATGAAAATTATCTCAATCGCTGGATTGGACGAGAGGGACCTATAGCCTGGCCTCCGAGATCTCCTGATCTTACGCTCTAGATTTTTTTTCTCTGGGCGCAATGAAAGATGAAGTATACAGGCAACCCCACAAAATCGAGATGACCTGATGCTAAAGTGCATGAGTCAAGAGCTGCAATAACTGCAGCACAAATTAAAAAAGCTACACAATCAAAAGATGTAGACTATGTATTAGAGTTGAAGGAGGAAGATTTGAATCTCTCTTATGATTTACATACAGAATGATTTTTAATTCCCCTTGCAGTAAAAAGTTAATTATTTATTTATTATTTAATTATGTATAAATATACCTATTACTTTGTATTCTTTCAATAAAATTCTTCAAGAAATGTTTTTGTTGCATTTGTTTTATTATAAGAAACTTAAATAAGTTTTTTTAAGCTATATGGGAGTAGAGGGAGGGGGTTGATTATTTTCTATGATTAAAAAACATAGAATAATTAATAATATAGTTATAACTAATAAAATAAAGTTTTAATTTTGTAAATCATATTGAAATAATTTAAATGTAAATGTCTTTGTTTACATAGTGAATAATTTAGAATCTAAGCGACTTAGATAAACTTTTTAAGAATATCTCGGTTAAAGTTAAAAACAAGCCATAGATTATGTTTATATCATTTTAAAGGGTAAGGAATGAGGCTATTTTTTAAAATTTTTAGGTTTCAACTATGAGTGAACAAATATCGAAGATTTTGACATTTAAAATTTTTACATTTTTAGTACTAATAAAAAATTTTATTTTAAATGCAAATAAATTAAAGTTTAATTGTGATGATTGCGACATAAAGTATACCATTTTAAAGGGAATTTAATGTCCTTGAGAATAGTGAAAACCGCATCTCTTTAGCTTTAGTAGTTTTCAAGTTGTAGATCGTTTTAGAGAATTAGATAGTAAAGTATCGAATAATTCGATATGTCGATTTTTCTAGAGAACTATTGAGAATCGACCCTATGCTTACATGACATTTTTTGTTCATCCTGGTCCATAGAACCAAGATTTTTATTTGTCCCATTAAGAGTAAGTCACCCTGTATATTATCTAATGAGAGTTAAATTTGTGTGTTTAGTAATAGAATATGCTAACCAAAATTTAATATATATTATAATAAATCCTTTTGATTTGATTAATTATTCATAATTCGACTAATTATTGTTTATATAATAATGAATAATAATAAAAATGAAAACAATTACTCTTTCATAAAATCATAATTTTAATTTTTTTATTATTAATAGTTTTAAGGAGGAAAGGGACCAAAAATAAATATCAACAATTTTGCCGAGCTTGCAATATAATATTGCATTTTTTAAGGCTTAAATAAATAATCACAAAATACAGTAGCACGGTTGTTTACAGACAGGTGTGGGAAACAACTAGACTGACCCAGGATCTTAGATAAAGGGGATGACGCACTAAAGTCGATTTGCCAAACAAAAGAGTGACCTCATCGAAAACTAAAAAAATAGAGAGAACTCAACCCGAAATACACGTCAAAAACCAACTGCACGTGCTTGGTACAAACTGCGCATGCTTACAATGCTTATAACAGCGCAGGTCTTAAATTTTAGAGACAAACATACCTTTCAATGGTTCCCCATTCATTATTGCTTGAGAAGGTTATAAACACGCTTAAATTATCACTCACTAAAGTGGCTATGAATAGTCCAAAATTCAAAATTAAGTAAACACAAATGGCTTAACAAGCACCACAAATGTAACAATCACAAGGAGAACAGAAGAAAGTTTAGAAGCAAACACGACAACCTTGCTACATAACCTGCGTTTGGGCCTTTTTCATTATAACCATGGGAAAGTAAGTTTGCTCCTATTTCTCTATCTCATACAACTTTCATGAAATCAGAAAAGTTCCTCATGCGTCATCTTCTTTATTCAAGATCCTAGAGAGTGACAGACAAACAATTCTGTTAAAACAGAAAAGGTAACAATGTTGGTGAGTTATATTAATTTCTGAACTGAATTTATTAATTTCTATTAGATCTAGGCTGAACTTCGGTATACGGTGCCCCTTGTTATCAACGTCCAATTTCGATATATATCATTTAAAAAAAAATAAAATATGTTCATAAACGTAAAAGAAAAGGCATATATCGATTATTTTCCTACGTCATATCTCTAAACTAAAAATATATTGATATATAGTATTGATAACAGGGTGCACCGTATACCGAAGATTTACCCATTTTCGTTTTTCCATTGTTTTTTACGTCACTACACTTCACCATGTTATTTCTAACCACTTTTTTATGATTTACTAACTAAATTATTATTTTCACTTGGTAATTTTAAGTACTTTTGTTTATTTACGCCGTTTTCGTTCGTTTTCCGTCGTCGAGCTCGTGTTTACGTTTTGCCAAGATAAGCTGCTATAACCTAACCTTCCTGCTGCGTTATCTAGCGGTACCAACCAAGGATGTTGAATAAAGGTGATGACGCACTAAGTCGAATTGCCATTCAACAAAGTGACCCCATCGAAAATCAAAACATAGAGATGAAAGCAACACGAAACACACGTCAAAAACCAACTCCACATGCTTGGTACGAACTGCGCATGCTTATGATCCTTATAACATCGCAGGTCTTAAAATTTAGAGGCAAACTTATAACCTAAGGGGAGGTAAGTTTGCTCCTATTTCTCTGTCTCATACAACTTCCATGGGGTCAGAAATGTTCCTTAATGCGTCATCCCCTTTATTCAACATCCTTGGTACCACCTTAATAACTATTTTTACTTCCACCGTCCGACTGCCAGATCCGCTAAATTTTAATTTGTCAGCTAAAGTTTTCATCAGCAGACTAATTTTCCGTTACTACGTCATCTTTTTTCGCCGAAACCTGTTGGATTCTTAGAATTGCCGGCTTTTGCACAGTGTCTCCTGTTTTTTGTGCTTTCAGTCAATTTAGCCGTCGTTTTCATCTGTTTTTGTCAATTTTCAACAATTGTTTTATACGACGAGCTTTGTGGTGTAAAGTGTTGAGGCAGTTTTCGACTATTTAATAATATTTCTTGGATCCATCCAGCCAATTCTTGGATAACCCACGCAGGTTAGCTACTTCTCTAACTTAGCTGAATTTATCTACTACTTCTCTCGTCTTCGTTTACTATCGACGCGACGGGTCGGATCGCGGCTATACTTGGGATATCTACCTATAATTATAATAATAACGTGATCTTAAGATTTCTATTTTTATGTCCATTACGCAGCCCGAGAGCTACCCTACAGAATGTCTGTAGAGAGGCAATATTTCACTGATTCCTTATACTTTAGCTATTCTCTTTGAACTTTGTATTACTTTATATTTGAACCCGGTTGTGGGAAATTCTGTTTTTAAGCACTATATAAGCTCACTGTATGTTTTAACAGACCCGAGTTGTAGGACAGCTCTTGAGCTCCATTAGAATCATAAGAACGCTTATAAATATTATTAACATTAAGAGGAAAACTAATAGGAATAATTTTGTATTTATTTTTCCATTATATCATTTAACTAACCCCAGTTAACAAGTGTTGTTATTTCATCAGTCCTTTAGTCTTAAGTCTTTCTGTCAAGTCTGGTTATTAAGACAGCTTGCAAAGCTCAGTTGAGCCTCTATGTAAATCTTATGTTGCCTTCATTTTTAATTACTCTTATCATTTGTAGTTGTTTCTCTTCACTTGATAATATGGATGTTTATAATTTGTTGGTTTTTTTTACTATGAAGTCTTGATGTTTATGTGCTAATGATATCTATTTAGCCTGAATACGACCAGGATCTCTGGTTAAAAGCTCGGTAGTTGTATTTCAACTATTTTTGGATTGCTGTCTTCTTTTTAAATATTTAAAGTAATTTTGTTTTGAATGGTGCATTGTTGCGTAAACCCCCTACAATAATACTCTTTGTAGAAGAAGCATAACTGATAACAGCAAAGCCGTTTTACTGGTGGTTTTAAGTAATGCTGCCACCCTAACAATATACAATTTTCTTTTAACAAAGTTGGCAATACATCCGGTTGCTGAATTATTAATTAATGATTGATTATTCATAATATACTAATATAAATGTCGGCGTGTTACAATTTTTTAAACATTTTAAATTGTAGTCCTCGTCAACTAAATGTAGATTCTTGTATTCTCTTATCCTTTCGCTATCTAAGACCGATTTATTATATTACATATGTTCCTTACGATATTTCTTTATTAGTGGATATTTATGACAGATTTATAAAATAATGTTTTGTTGTTAGAGTGGTACCCCTACTTAAGACCACCAGTAAACCGGCTTTCGTGTTATCAGTGGAATTACATTGTGTTTACGGTCCTGTGCTCCTTCTATATTAGTGTTGTTATGAGGTTAAATTTTTTTCTCGTTATAAAAATTTAAAGAGATTGAATTTATATTTTTATTTAAATTTTAAATTACAATATACTTTTAAGCTCATAGATATATTCCAAATGTCTAAGAAAGAAGGAAAATTAATAACAAGTGTTAAAATAGGGTAGTACGTCTGACTAAAATTTTCAAGTATCAACTGTTACAACTCATGGTTACTCAAACTTTATGCTGTTACGACGCCTTAGAATTTCTTTAGCTTAGTTTCAGTACAAGTCAACAGCTACCAAAGTTAAGGAAAAGCAATTAGTGAAGAAGAAATTGAATCAGTGTTGCCAACTTACTTCTCATCTGTTAGAGGAGGAATCTGATATCTTACGAAACTTTAAGACTTGTCGATGTTTTGAATCTTAATTACAAATAAGATTTAAAAGATAAGAAAATGCAAAACTATGTAAAGTCAACAAATCTTAATATCTATTTCCTATTACGAGAAGCACTTGTCTGAGTAATTGGAAAAATAAATAAAATTTATTGATGGTTGGTTTATTAATTTTTGCTACAGGAGAATTAAAGAAACTCTGGCGCAGACGCCAGCATTGTGGGCAAATCAACTTCGGAATGCTTACTTTTTTGCTCTCCAATCCAATTCTAATTCAGGTTTCGGTTTATGTTTCTTTGTTGGAGCCATAGAGATATATTACTAGAGAGGCCTATTGATTTAAGTTTGATAGATCGAAAATGTAAACTGACCACCTCCTTCGCTAAAACATAATCAGTACAAAATTACAATAACTTATATGTTTTGTAGAACGTTAAAAATACAATTCAAACAAAATCAATGTGCGGGAAGCCGTAATCAATTGATTTATTATAACCTTAACTCACTCGTAAAGAAGGTTTCAATAAGTTTATACAGAGCCTCTGAGAGCCCCAAAAAGATGTTTCAGATTTCTCAATGTATTGAGATAGGCTATATACCTCTAGTATATATCTCTATGGTTGAAGCAGTTACACTATTACTTCTTAATAAAAGAGGAGGAAGTCTCCACAAAAATATATTTCTTTATAGCAAAGCGCTTTCAACCTAACAAGAGGTCATCATCAGTGCTAGCCTAGCAAACAAAAAATACAATAAATCAGAAAAATAAGATCTTATTTTTCTGATTTATTGTATTATTTGTTTGTTAGGCTAGCACAAATGATGACCTCTTGTTAGGTTGAATGGGCTTTGCTATAAAGAAATATATTTTTGTGGAGAGACTTCTTCCTCTTTTATTAAGATGAACTCCATTAACGCTCACCTTAGTTCTTCTATTACTTCTTCGTAAATTTTCCTGGATTCTCCTATGGATTTTTATACCATACACACGACTATTTTTTAGCGATTTTTCTTTGAAAAAAAATCGCTAATGAGATGGCTCAGGTGGTACAGGAAGGGCGCCCGGGTGTGTGGCCAAAATCCTTATTAGCAGTCCCTAATAACAAAAAAAAAAAAACAATGCGTGATATTTACTGTAAATAAAGTCATTTGTTTATAAAATATTTAATGTTTGGTTAGTTTTTTTGGAGGTCAACTGCAGGGTTATGTTCAGTTGACCTCCAAAAAAAGTTTTTGAATTCTTTCCATTTTCATTCATTGAATTTTCAATGAATTTAATCACAATAAAATCTGAAAAAAAAATATTTTTCAATTTAAATTTATATTTTTCAACACAAAAGTTGTACTTTAGTAAATTGCATTAAAATGACCTCAAAAAGGTACCTCAAAGTAATTGTGGGCATCAGTTGCCATAAGCAGCTTCTTAATGAGTCGAATGAGAATAGGGAATAATAGATGAGGTGAAATACTTAAATAAGTAAGTATTTTATTATTGAATATTAAAAGAATTTAAAATGGCGGGCCTTGGACGCCTCTAACTATGTTATATTTGCAGCATGGTAACAAAAAAAATTGTTTCTAAGTTGATACTTCTACTTAAGGCCACCAGCCAACCGGGTTTCTTGTTATCAGTAGAACTCGGATTGTGTTTAAAATTTTATGTTCCTTCAATATAGTGTAGTGGATAAAATAGGGAGAGGAAGAACCTAAATGAACCTAGTGTTGAACAACAATAGTAATATTCTATGTACCTCTACTATATTTATGAAAAAATGATTACAAAAATCAGAATTGCTATTACGGCTGTTGTAGTTGTTAAGATTGCTGTCCTATTTAAAGAGGACAATAGAGGAATAAAGGACCAATTCATAAAGCCAGATTTATTGAACTAACTTAATTGAAATAATATAAAAAAAATCCGTCTGTCAATGTCTTTTTTTTAAAAAAACATTTATTAGTATACTATTTGCGTTTTACAGATATCGCATATTTAAACTTAGAAAGTTAATTTAGTTAAAATGTTTGAACAAATTTCTGATTATAACAATAAGAGTGTATTTGAGAGAAATCTGCAGTTTGCAGTGAATCTTATAAGGGATTCAAGAAAAATTCTTGTAATCACTGGAGCAGGGGTGAGCTTTTGAAAGTTTCATTGGGTTTTAATTTAACTTGAATTATTAACTTATTCCCGTCTGACCCATTCAATCATTTCAAAAAATTTCGTTACAACCGATAATAATTAAAGATTTTAATTTGTTATTTTTATAGCATAACCTTTTTAGTTAAACCAGGTCCTAATCATCTAGAAGGTACCTGAATAAAGTTTTCTTGTAAAAGAGGTTTTAAGTAATTATACTAATGTAACATGCTTTAAGTACTAAAGTATCTATTATCTACCCGATAAAAGGTTTTTTTAAATTATGATGGTTCATAACAATGACAAATATGAAAAATATTTACACCGGTAAAATTCTTACGTCGGTAACCACCAGAGCCCATTAATTAATTAATGTAAAACCTTTTGAATTACCTTTGTCTCGCTTCCTTTAAAAGTTTTTAGACCAACAACTTCATTCTAAACTCACTAGAATTTGTAGAAAAGTAACGAAATCTGAAAATCTTATATCACTGACAAACATAAGGGATTCATTGAACGTAGGGGTTTCATGGGTGGGGAACTTATGCATGACAGAAGTTATCGAAGTAAGACTTTTACCAAAGAAAGTTTATTTTTCAATAAGTATACCTGACAAAGGAATCTGTTGCCTATCAAGAACGTTTCTTTATCAATAAATATACCTGACAAAGGAATCTGTTGCCTATCAAGAACGTTTCTTTATCAATAAGTATACCTGACAAAGGAATGTTTCTTATCAAAAAAGTTACTTCGCCAATAAGTATACCTGACAAAGGAATCTGTTGCTTATCAAGAAAGTTACTTCGCCAATAAGTATACCTGACAAAGGAATCTGTTGCTTATCAAGAAAGTTACTTTGCCAATAATCCATTTTACCTAAACTATATCTTTCAGTCAGCTTGTTATATTTTCTTCTTCTTTTGCCAGATTTTTGTTACCCTGATTGCTTAAGGCGTCTAAATAAAGCTGTGCGTTTGTATGAGTAATAATGTATACGCCTCCATTCTTTTCAAATTACCTTACAGTTTTCAATTAACTGTATAAAAATATATGTTAAAGTTAAGTATATATATGTTATTTGAATAGAGTTTAAAACGCAACTCACTCTCTAGTTATCAGGAGTTGATACGTTATTAGGATAATTTACTGAAATAAGTATATCTTCTTATATAGAAAATATAAGAAAATTAATCTGTACCTTGCTTTTTCTTAATTCTAATATTATTATCTAATATTTCTCTCATGAAAGCAATGATAGCGGAAAATATTCTTGGCAACACTGTAAAGACTAAAGTCGTCAAATAAGCATTTTCTTACTTTTCTTCACCTACTACCGTAGGTAAACGTATAAGTATTGTGTTCATTTTTATTTACTAAGGTTTATAAGCTTTCCCTAAACCTTTATATTTTCCACAGGTATCTGTTTCAAGTGGAATTCCAGATTTTCGCAGTGAAGAGGGAATTTATGCTAAAGTGAAGAATAAATTTCCCTACGTTAAGAGCGCAAATGAATTATTTTCTTATGAATTTTTCAAACGATATCCAGAACCTTTCTTTAGCATTTTGAGAGATGTCTTTGTGAAAAAAGTTTATCCCTCGTCTTCTCACAAGTGAGTTAAATGTGTGAAATTTCATCCTATATGTTTGCTATTATTATTGACCATGGTCTATATTTTATATAATTAACATTTGTTCAAGTTTTATTAAGGGGTTTAAGTTTAAGAATTATATAATTTGTAGCAAATTTCTAAAGGATGATTAAGCTTATGAGGATAGGGTAAAGATGGAGAGTGGGGTTTTTTGAAAGAGTAGACTCACTGAACAGTATATATATATATATATATATATATATATATATATATATATATATATATATATATATATATATATGTGTGTGTGTGTGTGTGTGTGTGTGTGTGTGTGTGTGTGTGTGTGTGTGTGTGTGTGTGTGTGTGTTTGACTATGGATAGGCGTATGTATGGCGCTATTATAATTAGCAATAATTTTATTTTAATTTATTGACGCATACATTGTTTTGTAAACAAATGACAAATTTTTTCTAATACATTTTGACAATCTCTTATATTGTGCCAATATGCCACTTACATATACTCTCCATATGACTAACTGATGTAAGACATCTACTATGTTGCAGCGAAGTGTTAATTGTAGTAATCTGGATATAGGTTAATAGTACTTATTAAATAAACAAATTAATATTCTTATATATGTATATTTGTCTTTGTAGTTGTATCCATAACTTGGTGCTTTGTTTTATTTTATTTTGTTTTTATTATAATGTATCATACTTGTGAACTTGTTGAGAGTTCATTGTATATTATAATAAATAAATAAATATTTAGCTGACAAAGAACTCAGAGAGCTTTATAGTTTTATCCATATTATAGTACTTTTAGTGTGTTAACGATTTTCCTCAAGATCTTATCTTCATCTAGAATTTAAAAAAAATATATATATTACCACCTGTTTGAACGAACAGATGGTAAAGTGGAGGGAAAATTTATTTGATTTTGCTTTACTAGAAGTTTTTACTAATAATTCATGTATTTTTCTATCATGTAGCTAATTATTACTGTTTTTCCAGATTTGTTAAACTTCTTGAAGATCGCAAACAACTATTAAGAAACTATACGCAGAATATCGATTCTTTAGAAAAAGCCGCTGCAATATGTAAAGTTATTGAATGTCATGGTACTTTTTTTAATTTTTCTGTGCAGAAGTATTATTTAATTGTGTTTTTTTTAACTACACGATAAAAATGGCAGCGAATATTTATTTTTGTCTCTTTGGCAAAGAAAATTCTTGAAATGAATATTTGTATACTTTTTCAAACCCATTGAATTTGTCTTTAGCCTAGGATCTTAGCACTAAATTGACATTCCTATTCACTGGTACAAAACAAAATTAAGTATATTTAACATTATTGACATAATCAGACTTTGTCAAGTTGACAATTTCATTAATACTTCCCCTTCAACTTGACTCTTAGACACAACTAGACCAATACTCTTGGATAGACGCTGGGACCTATCTTTAGCTAATAGCTGTGTCAGTAAGTCCGCAGCTTGTACTTCCCCTGGAATGTGTTCTACGTTAACAACTCCTTCTTGAACCTTCTCTCGCAGAAAATAGTACCTAATGTCAATGTGCTTACTTCTTTGATGGAACTCTGCATTTTTGACTAGCTTTACAACACTTGCATTATCGACATTGATTGTAGGGACTAAACTCACTGATGTTATATCTTTTAGTAGTCTACACAGCCAGACTGCTTCTTTACAAGCTTCACTCGCTGCAATGAACTCTGACTCAGTAGTAGATAATGAAACACAATTTTGCTTCCTACTAAACCAGCTTACTGCTCCTTCTCTATACAAACAAACTACTCCAGATACAGATCTTCTAGTTATGACAACTGAAGCATAATCTGCATCAGAGTAAATTTCCAAGTCTCCTCCATCTTGTTTGTATAATATGCATATTCTAGCCGTCCCTTTTAAATATTTTAAGACTCGTTTTGCAAATTCCCAGATTAAAAAAATCACAGACACACACATAAAGAAAGAAAACTTCGTGAAATCCACTTAAAAGGTCTTAAAACAGCTAAAACGTATAATTCGGGTTATACTCCGAATTCGTATTTTTCCCAAACACATTAATTTTTCTATATACCTAAGTTAAAAATGAGGAAAAGTAAACATTGCCTTTCCATACTACACAACTGCAAATTAAGGAAACATATCAAGAAAAATACAATTTTTCCAAAACAAAATAATAATAAAGTTTTAAAAAGCATTACTTTTCAATAGCTTCCCTTCGTTTATATTTATAGTGGATAAACTTTTTTCCAACAAACAAGGAAAAGTTTAAAAAAAAAGTTTGCTCGGTTTTGTGAAAATATAAAAACTGTTTTGTAAGGAAGGAAGAATTTAAAAAGAAAATTGTTCGATATAAAACTAAAGCTAAGTGTCTCGGGGTGGAGCTGTGAAAAGTTGTAATAGCCTACTTATAGACAGTTTCCCCCACAACTTATTGTAACACATAAAACTTATAATAAGGTCTTATTTACAAAGTGATTTATTGCTTATATTTTTTTTAAAAGTTGAAAAGTTTAAAATCTTGTTAGAGGTGTAAGTTAAAAAAAGAAAAACTACATTTTAAGTGCAGTGTACAATATTTATAAACCTAATTTTAAACTAGGTTAGTAGAGTAATAGAAAATGAATAAGGGTTTGGTAAATATTAAAGTCAACTAATATTTTGACACCTATTTACAGTCTCTTACAATAAATTATTATAAGTCAATCTAAACCCCAAGATTAATGATGGTAATATGGATTTTCTTTATTAATATTTTCAAATTTTAAGTGGCTCAAGCTGTGTTGATTTAACGCAAGTCATTTACCATTCCACGCATTAAAATTTCCTTTTTAGATTATTATTTTAATGGAATTATAGTAAAACAAAAAAATCGACAACAAATCCTTTCAATTCGATCAATTTAGTTCGAACAAACAGCCAAATAGATTTATACGTAACATTTATAACATGTTTAAAATAAAACATCAAATATTCAACATAAATGAAAAAACGATACAAATAAATCAATTAATTTAGAGCAACAAAAAAGTGACACCCTACTAAGAAAAATTAGATTTTTTATATATTTAAAGTCACTATCATCATATAAAAAAGACATTTCTTATAACGTTTGGTCATTTTAAATCGAATGAAACCAATTTTAGTTCCATCAGACTGCTTTAAGTTACCGCAATATATATATATATATATATATATATATATATATATATATATATATATATATATATATAATATATATATATATAGAAGGACAGTTAAAATCGATCCTTTCCTACTCCTTATATCCGCATTTTTAGGCCGACGACCACACCATTAGCTTGATTTTATCTGTAAATTCGCAAAATACCTAAATAACATAAGCCACTAAATACTGTCCTAATCTAAACCGATATATCCCATTATTAAAGATTTTCCTAGTTTTCCTAAAATCTCTTTGTACCCCATAGGATATTAGTATATGTGCTTTTCTAAAAGACTAAAATTTATTATATATTAAAATTATTTAATAGCTATATTTTACAATTTAATCTAATATGATTATTAACATTTCACAGGAACATTAGAAACTGCAACTTGTATAGAATGTGGTTACAAAACGAAAAAGTAGCTGTTGTACCTGTAGTACAGTTAATACCAGTTCCTGAATGTATTAAACGTTAGTTTTTATCGTATTTAATAAGCTTTCGCTAATAGATTTTTTTTTGTATTTTTGTATTTTTATAAATTTGAAAAAAATATTTTTGTATCATTAGAAATGTAAAAATTAAAATATTTTTGAGTAATAAATTTGTTAAAAAGATTATGAGAATTAAAAACGTATTTAGTCTGGCTATCCAGAGTGGAAGAGTGGACCCCTTGAAATGACTGCTCATGTTTATAATTTTTTAAAATCACTCAAATTTAAGTTTACTTAAAATAAGTGGTTCCCTGTGGGTCGTGCGCAAAACATGATTAAACCATTTTTAAAGGTTTGTCAATTTTCTATGAAACAAGTGTTTAACCATCAAAATCGAATTTCTTGGTGTTTAACCAAAGTCAACGAATTTCTTTGAAAAATATTAGCTGTTTGTGTATTGATTAACACTCTATTGGATGTTAACTATAGTTTCAAGAAAAAGCATGCTTTTATAATACTTTATAATAAAATATTAATATGTAACAAGGTAGAAAAGGAAACAATACTGACACGTATATGGCTTTTTCTTCTTCGGCTGGGCTAAGGCAGTCAATATTTAATGTAACTTCTTTGGCTTCGGAATTTCAGTAAACTACCTTCGCCTTCGGCTCGGGAGCAACATAGTCTCTACAATTCTTCCTTTCTGTCTTGTTACATAAATAACAATTGTTGGAATGAAAATGAATTAAAACATAATTTAAATCTTTTATCTCCTAATTCAATTGGCATGAAATTTCAACAACAGTTAGATTATTAAGACAAGATATAATGGTCAAATTTATATCATTAGATGGAAACAACTGCCTTTAAAAGGAAATGCAGTCACATAGCTCTAGTTACTATAGTGTAGTTCTTTCCGTGTGGCAAACTATAATTTACTAATCAATTCTATGTATTATAGGAGATAAGAGAGGGATATTAAAGCCAGACATTGTACTATTTGGTGAAGATCTACCTACTGAATACAGGAAAGCTGTAGAAGAAGATAAGATACATTGTGATTTACTGCTTGTCATAGGCTCTTCGTTATCTGTCAATCCTGTGGCTAATCTGCCTAGTGAGTCAAGTATTAATAATGTATTGTACTGAGAGAATATTTTTAGGGTTTAAAATTGTAGAAAATTATTGTTAAATGTTTTAAAACACCTATATAAAAGCGTGTACATTGAGTGTCATTATTTATGTGCGTGAATTAGTTATAATTGCTATTTATTACATACAATAGGATATCAAAGTACTTATGATATAAACCTGACAACATCGAATTAAGCCTAATTAAGCAAACATTATCAGCCTAATTAAGGGACATTAAATAGTATCCCGGGGATAAATAGGTACTCATTAAATTATAACCCGGGGATTAACAGGTAATCATTAAACTGTATTTTGGGGATAAAAAATGATTCATTGAATCTTGGGGATATATAGGTACTAGGTACTCAATGAACTGTTTTTCGCGGATGAACAAGTACTCATTCAATTGCATTCCGGGTTTTTACAAATTCACATTGAATTGTGTGATACAATTTTACTAGTTTTAGCGAATTTCCTTTGGAAATTCGGCTAATGGGATAGGCGTCATGGCGGAATTCGAACCTCGGACCACGACACAAATCCGTTTCAGAGGTCCCTAATGACGAAAAAATACGTTTCGCGAGACTTTATATATATATATATATATATATATATATATATATATATATATATATATATATATATATATATATATATATATATATGTATACTAGACACTTTCTTGTAAACACTCTATCTTTCGAACAGATTAATATTTTTTAACCAAACTTGGTACAAAAATCAACCTTTGGGAGGACACGAACCCTATTGAAAACCAGGTTTTTGTGACGTCATTAACCCGGTTTGCTGAGTCAGCGAAATTTTCAAAAAATCGGCAAAATTCAGGGTTAATATTTTTTGCCGCGAAAAAGGTCAATATTTATGTATTTTGAGGCGCTGAATCGAATGAAACCGGTCCGAAGTTGATACGACCACTCTAAGTGACCAAAAAGTCCAAAAAACCATTGTAAATTACCAAAAACCAAAATTACGGTCGTTAAAAATTAAATATCGAGTAGGGTGTCGTTTTCTATGTTTTTTGGGCCTCTGAGTTGAATGGCAGTGGTCCGGAATCAATACGAGCACTCAAACTCAGGGTACCTGGGTTCAAATCCTGGTAGGGACGATCAATTTTTATCGTTTTTTTTACTTAATATAAGTTTACAACTAGAAAATAATTCTGGCGCGGTGTTCCGCATGTCGGGCGAATTTCCTTTGTATGCGTGTTTCCGTGCTTTTTACAATATATAAGTTTACAACTACTAAATAAATAATTCCGGCGCGGTGGTCCGCTGTCAGGCGAATTTCATGTAGAATTCGTGTTTCCGTGCTTAACAACCCATTTCTTGCTTAAGGTTCCGGTTCATGCTTTAGAACCTAAGCAGTTACTCGATTGCCAAGCACTGCTCGTAACTCATTTTGTCTGTATTTTTCAAAGGAAATGCGCTAAAACCTTTAAAGATAACTGACTAAGCTTAAATATAAGTAACTATGCTTTAAACTAGTGCAAATAATAGTGCGTACTTCTAATTTTAGAGGCATAGTTTTGAACAACCAACTGGATAATTATGCGCATTTCCTTTGAAAAATACAGACAAAATGAGTTACGAGCAGTGCTTGGCAATCGAGTAACTGCTTAGGTTCTAAAGCATGAACCGGAACCTTAAGCAAGAAATGGGTTGTTAAGCACGGAAACACGAATTCTACATGAAATTCGCCTGACAGCGGACCACCGCGACGGAATTATTTATTTAGTAGTTGTAAACTTCTAAAGAACTCTAAAGAAACACGCATCCAAAGGAAATTCGCCCGACATGCGGAACACCGCGCCAGAATTTTTACTATACTTATTTATTTAGTTTACTTCCTTTCTTGATATATCAACAATTAATCTAAGAAAATAGAACATACAATTAGACAGTCAACGAGTTGTAGGTTAAAATCGTAAATAAATGCTTACATTAAAATTACGAAAGTTCATGTTATTCTTATCCTTTATACTTTGTACATATTTATATTAAAGTTATTTATATTATAATTTTGTTATTTCGATTTCTTTCATTAAGTTTTAAACTGTTATATCGCAGGTATAAAAACCCGAGGTTTAATGTGATGCTATTAAATGAACCCTCTAAATATGTAATTTGATGGTAATGACATTTTTCTTGAACCGCAATTTAATGAGAATTTGCAATTCAAGACGCAATTTAACTTTTCTTGTAAAACTCTGTTTTATATTATTTAGTTTTTTTAAGCTTGAATTGCAAGCAACCAAATTACAATCTATCTTTTTGAAGATTGTCTGAAATATAACTGGTTGATAACCAACCATTTCGTCTGCCACATTTATTACTTTAATTTAGTTTGGTGTCAAACCAGCCATGAATTTCTAATATAAAATCATTGGATGAAAAGAGGTTTTAGACATTAAACTAATCCTTAAAAATAACAAATACTCTAGAATCTAAATTTTTCATCCACCGGTCGGATCAACGAGAATGTCAGCAGAAAAAACGGAAAGCAGTGCGGAAAAGCGGAAGTCACTTTCTGAAATCACGATCACACTTTACCTAGAGATGCAATTATTACTATTGTCAAATAATGATAACCTTGTATTGTTTCAGAACTTATTCGTAGAGGCATTCCTAAAGTATTAATTAACAAATGCCCAGTGAAAAATATCAACTTTGATTTACAATTGATAGGTGAATCAGATGAAATATGTAACAGAATAGTAAGGATGCTTCAAATGAGATAAGCAATAACTAACTTAAAGGAAAGTAAAATTGATCAAAAACTACCATACTTTTGTTTATTTAAATTTATTTATTAGAAACTTTTAGTATTAAGTGACTATTTTTGGCGGCCTACTTGGGTTGAATCACATGACTTAAATGAATAAATAGAGACAGAGTTATGAATTCTATAATCGAATTTCTCTTATCTGGGCTCATTGTGTTTTTACGAAAGGTAATAGTTATTTGTGCATCTTGTGAATAATGAACTCTATTATATCCTGAGTGACTAAATAATTCCTATGGAAAAACCCTAGGAATCATAAATCATAAATCCCGAGTCGTCTGCCGAGGGATTAATCATAATTAGCTCCCGCGGCTTGCCGTGCGAGATAATCAGCACAAGGGTTATGAGGTGGCATTATTCACGTGGTGCATACAAAACTTAATCTTTAGTAAAATGAAAATAACAAAAAAAAAAAAAAAATGATAAAAAAGAACAATGCCTTCTTTGTTTATATTATAGAAATCAGTGGTACCAACATAACTTTGATTATTCCATAAAATGTACTTAGGTTTCTAAATCATTATTCATAAATCTCTAAAATTATGTTGGCTAAACTGGTTTATATCCCCGTTTTTCATTTAACCCTGTTTTACCTCATTATTACCCGGCTGGTAGACCTGGGTTACAATGAGAGACTAATATAAATATAATTATGAATAAAAAGAAATAAATTACCCAGAAGTCCTTTATTTTTTATATAGTAAAAAGGACCTTTGAATAATTAATCTTTTTTATTTTAATATTTTTATTAAAATAAAAAAGAAATTTTTGAAATGTGTTAAATATAAATATTTTATCTTTTGGGGATAAATATATTTATAAATAATCTAGTAAAAAAGAAAATACGTTTAATAATATGTTTCGGTAAAACATACTTTGAAAAACCTAGTTTGCTTACTGATTCACCAATGTCAGATAAATCCTAAATACTCTAGGGTTTTATACTGTAATTTATAATTGGTTTTTTATAGATTCTAAAATGACAAAAAATGCGGAATAATGAAGAAATCTGTAATCCACATCCATGTTAATATAGTCCTGTATAGTATATAGTAGTGTATAGTATATAGTTGTAGTTCTGTATATAGTTCTGCTATATATTTCTGTTTAAATATATAGTGCTATATAGTTCACCTCGGAATCTTTGCTACAAAGAAATCTTTAGGAAAAGAAAAATTATGTAAGTAAATAACACTGTTAAAATTAACAGTTATAAATATAAAAATACATATTTAGAATTAGGAGGCAAACAAAATCGATCCCCCTCCTTGCCTCTCTTTTGCTGCCATCTAAATAGCATCATAGACATTACTTTTTATGGAAATTCGCCAATAAATTGTTAGACATATTCAGCTGTGAATTTATAATAAATTCTTACTCTCTCTGTAAGCGAAACAGAATATTTTAAGCCCAATATTTACGAAGTAAGAATAAAAGACCCGATGCTGTCTTAGACTTAAAATTTTCTTTCCCATCTCCTATTTTATTTTGAATAAATATAATCAAACCCAATGCATATTTTAAAGTAAAATGTTTTTTCTATATAGCGTTCCTTTTAGTTTGATATTTTGTTTCATAAAAATAATTCAAATATATGTGTTCTTTTTAGGGAAAATATAAAGTAAAATCTGGTTTTAGAAAGATTTATTAAATTAAAAGATTTTTTTTTGCAAGAAGTCATTTTTAATTAATATTCTAAACACAAAATCCATTAACACTTTTGTTTCTCTTAATCCTACATAGAAAGGCCGAAGTATTGTAATAGTAAAACATTATCCCACTATTATGCTTAGAATTTGAATTTTAAAAAATCAAAAACGGAGAACCTCGGAAATTTTCCTCATCACATCGGATTTGCTAAGCTCGTCCTCTCTACTTTGGACTCGTTTCGCTCGTTTTTAAAAATACAGTTCGACAAATTTATACTGCAACATGCATTAGAACTCGCTTCGCTCGTCCTTAGATATCAATTACATTTGTTTCATCCTCAGCGGTCGCCCATACCACACTGAACACGCTCAATGCTCCTTAATTTATATTATCCAACAAAAAAATCATGGATATACTTGTCTTATTGAAGCAAAACTTAGTGTACTTATTTATTAGGTTATGGTATACACTTGCACTAAATTTCAACTCCATCAGACCATTTTCCAATATTTTAAAAAACACAAGTCATCAACACAAATTGAGCTAATGCTGATAATAAGACGGAACTTAGCATATGTTAATCTTATACATACATGCCTGCTAAAACTAAGAATGGTGGCATCATTTTTCCGCGTTTTATGATTTCAGAAATTTTCGTAGACATTATTAAACATTGAAAAATATTGTGCAACAAGAAGTAATGTTACTCCCTATATTTAGAGTCTTAAGTATATTAAACCGGAATCTTAAGTAGATTTCGCACGAATTTCAAAACAAACTTCCAGGCTTACGGACCGCTTCAGGGTTTTTAATAAAATATAAATATATTCTTGCAAAGTATACAAACTGATATTGATAACAAAATCCCTAGCTTTTCTAAATCATGCTAATAAAAACGTAACATATAAACCACAGCACATGTGAATAATATGTTACTTCAACATGTAATATTATCTTCTTTCCTGCGTCTTTCAGCTCTCATTTTCATATGTTTGACTCTCTCTTTTTTACTACTTGCTCCCTGTCTGGAGGCTGTTTACCCGTGTTTATATCCTGGATTCCCATATCTTAAACCCAAATATGATCAGACTAGTATTTTCTCGTATGTTGATTCGCAAAAGGTTGTTATTTGGGTTTTCGGTTGTTTTGTGTAAAATGTAAGAATGAGAATCCGTGTTTTATTTTATTATCCTGAATAAATGTAGAAATCTAACATTGATTATATTTTATGATAATACACACATGCAAATACACACACAGATATATATATATATATATATATATATATATATATATATATATATATATATATATATATATATATATATATATATATATATATATATATATATATATATGACACAATATACTTGTGCGAGAGACACCAAGGAAATGTAACAAGCAAAATGCAATGCTACATCTGGGAACTGTTCCATCATTCGACATTCGTCATACTTGATGGCTCGACATAATGTCATGTCCCACTCTGTTTCGTTACGTCTAACTCATCAGGGCGCCGACAGAGCCTGAACACGAGAGAGCACCGCTCGTCTCTGGTAAGTACTTCGGTACTCTATCCTAAAAGCAGACAAGACACACACACATACAGACAGACAACTTTGTGGAAACCACTCGGGAGGCCTTAAAAATACCTGAAACGGGATTATTTCGGTTACATCCCAGTTTCGGATTTTTCGTAAACACAATACTTTTCCAATATACCTCCAGTATAATTGAGGAAAAGTAAAAAAAAAACAGGAGAAACAAAAGAAAGCAAAAGAAAGCAAAATAAGAAACATTCTTAGATAAATTCTCACAAGGACAGACATGTCCAAGTTTATTTTATTTAAACATTCCGGACGCCTTGAAATTTCTCGGGAATATAAAGCTCTGGAAATTGCTGAGAATGCTGTCTCACTCTAGACAGAGGTACTTTATAAAATGCATTCTATTTTATTTTTCGAAAGAATATATTATGTTGCACCTACCTGAAAAGATGAGATGGACTAAAATATTCATATACTACAATTTCCATCAGACAGTGTTAAAAATATTTTGATCAAACTGACAGGTGAAAAACCCACACACTTTTAACTAATACAAAATTTCAACACAGAAATTATAGATGATTCATTATTAAATGGTAAAATAAATAGAAAATAATTAATCTGAACACTCTTTAAAAACCATTTACATCAATAATCGACAATTAATTAACATTAAATATTTAACGATTAATTAACGGAAATTTGTAGTGTTATAACACGAACATTTTTAACAAATCAAATTTGTTTTTTCTCACCTAATACTACAGGTAAAGGGAGAAGTATTTTATTTTTTGTTTTATTTTAAAGATATACTAGGACATATATTAAACTAAGAGTTCAATAATGAGTATTAAAAAAAATCAACAAATGGGTTGCCTCGGAACCTTTTCTTCTCACATGAATTTGCTACGCTCATGGCAAGGTACCATTACAGCAGATAAACACGCTCATAAATACACACCTACACACACCGATATATCCAGGTGAACCCCATTCACGAGGTCTGAAATAAATCAGAAACCGGCTATTGAAGTATTTTCAAATTGAAAGATTGATCAATTGATTACCTGTCAATCAATGTCATTAAGTCTAGTTTTATTTTAAATAAATGATTAATTGTAGCATTAATTAAAACAGAACAGTTGAAATTGTGTTGGATATAATTCTTAAAAGGTTACGGGTCCAGTCAAGCTTGAGTAGAAAGTTATGAAAATTAAGAAAGTAAGAAGTAAATTTTTCATCAGGTAAACATTTTTATGAGTTAATTTGGTCAAAAATTTGTAAAGTGGAAAATTTTGAAATCAACCTGGATTAATAATTAGGGTTCTCAATACTTTGCTATCAGAATATATGGACTTGGAAATCCACGGAAATCACAAATTATCCTGGGTTCCAGTGAATACTTGGGAAGCACAAAAAACAAAGGACAATATATCTTTTGGGTGAAAGACTTTGCATTGTTGAAATCAGATTTTCAGGAAGAGAGGAAGCATTTATCACAAATAAACATAATGTGATATTTTACAAAAATTTAATATTCCTTAAGAAAAATTGTTATTCTAATAATCTTTTTTAATATAATTTTTTTGCGTCTTAAACAGCCAATAACTTAAAAAAATGTAGGGGAAAAATTAATTATGTACAAAGAAAAATACTACAGAAAAAATCAGTGTTGCTTACTGTTAATCTTAAATTACAAATTACAAACACTGTAAAAAGGAGCCGAAAAATAATTTAAAAATGAAAAGCTCAACAAATCTTAAATTAAATTTAAAAAGACTTAAGTAAAATAACATTTTTGTATTTTTAAACAATAAGGCTGTGTTACAAATTTACATGGAACTCGAATTTAGTTTACATTTACATTGCAAATTTTGTACAGCCATCATTATACTAATTGAAACATTAAGTTAAAATTAGGGATTTATTCATTAAACACATCCTCCTGCCTTAATTAATAATATATATTACCTACTAAAGTTTCTATTTGCTACAATTTAAAGTCACAACCAAAATAAAAATTCCCCAATAAAAATTAGGGAATTATCCATTAAACTTTATCCAGGCGGCATTATAGTATTTACGGCCTTGTGTTATTTTATTTCTATAATGATTTTTAAAAGATTTTAATTCTAACTAAACATAAAACAGTTTCTTTGTGTGTATCTAACCCAAAACTAAAGTTAACTAAAAATACTCTTTAGTCAACATTACCCTAAACAGTTAATTTATTGTTTATCCCACATTTTTACTCTAAATTATGTTAGCTTTAAGTTCTACTTTGATTTAAATGTAAAAATATAACAGTAATATTCAGAGTTTCTTTACTTTTTAAATATAATCGTATTGGCGTATTCCCATAGTTACTTATTAATAAAATTATATCTCCAGTGTATTTTATTATCCATTATTAAAATGCTAAATACATAATATATAAGAGGACAGAATAATATTATACAAGATATTTGTAATTAATAAATTTATCATTGGACTGTTAAGAACTAAATTCTAGGCTGTAGATTTACGACTAAATAATTCAAAATTTAACGACTTAAAGACTTCTGTCCTTTAAAAATTTTCTACATTACATATAGAAAGATTTATTTACATTTACATTAACAACAGACGTTTCGCCTAGCAAAGCCAAGCATCTCTAGTGTTAAACAATAAAAAATACATCAAAACAAACAACCATCACCAAAAATGAGTCAACCTTACCAAAACCAGAAAACAAAAGCAGCATCACTAAAAACATTACCAAAAGATTAGAAAAACAGTTATATATAATAGTAGAAACACAATATATAATGTTAAAAACTACAAAACAATAGATAAAAGGTGGGATAAAAAAACGTAAGTAAAAAATGTTAATTACAAATGAACATTTTTTTTAACATATTTTATTGAATAATACAACAATTGTGATTGTTAGAAGTATTAGAGTCAAATAGTTTTAGTGGCTTGAGAGGCTTGGCAGAGGAACAATCCAGTGATTGAACTCAGGCGGGAGAAATTAAAATTATTAATAACATAGTGACAATTGATTGTAAAGAAAAATAAAAATAATAAGATAAATAAATATTAATAATAATAGTTTATTAGAAAAAAAAAAAAAAATAAAATAATAATAATAATAACAAAACCTAAATACCCTGCGGCTATAAGGATTTAATAATAGGCATTTTATAGCCTTAGAAAATGAACAAAATTTGTAATTACTTCTTCGTTAATCAACATAGAACACAATTGTAATATTTTATAATACATTGAGACCATTTCCTGAACGTATACTAAATACATAAACTTTTATTTTATTTATTTAACAGTATATTGAATCAGTGTCAGTATACATCCCAATTTTAATGCTTCATCTATGATAACACTGGTAACCAACTGTAGTTGGGTTACCATTGATAACAATGGTAACACTATGTAGGACTCCCAATAAGCCGGTTAAATTCTAGAAATAACTACTGTTGTGTTTGCAACACTGACGCTGCTTGAATCTTTTTTTAACCAATAACCTCCCAATGCAACACTACCCTATTTGTTATCATCTTAATACTGATTTACCTCTTGAAGTAATGAAGCTATCAAATAGAAGGTTTTTAAAGCTGAAGGTTATTCTCAAGAAAACGAGACAAAGTTTGCCTTGCAGGCAGTATCTCATGAAAAATTCAATAGGGTATTACATAGTGTAAGGTATTGGATAGATAGGCCTTGACAAGACTTTAACACTTTATACGTGTTTCAATCACTGGAAATGACGCTACTGTGTTCTTTTAAAGAGAAATATTGTTACGGAGTCTTCAATAATGATTATTTATGCAACAAGGTAAAAAAAATGGAATTTTACTACCTAGTTATAAATTTAGCCTATGAGTCAAAAGCGAGAAGAGTCTACGAATATTACCTGCAGAGGGCAAAGCCGAGGCAGGTTATTTATAATTAAATCTTGCGTGTCGGTAATTTATCCTTCTGCCTTGATTTATAATATATATTATCTACTAACATTTCAATTCGCCATAATCTAAAGTTAAAAAAAATAAATCCGGGTTTAATTGTATTAGGATATAACTACCAGAAGTTAAATAATTCGCCATAATAAAGTTAAAAAAATAAATCCAGGGTTTTAATTGTATTAGGATATAACTACCAGAAGTTAAATAAAAATTAAATAATACTTCATAAACATTGAAGAATGTTAATGTAATATGAGAGACAATCTAATATAATTTAAGTGAATTATAAAAATGAGTTTATAAATAGAAAAAACAAAAATAAAGAAAAAATACTAAAGGCCAGTCAATAATATACAAGTTACACCACAGTGTTCCTTACAGCCTTATTATTTTTTTTAATCAATGATGCACTGTAGGAGAAAACAATTGTTTGTTTAAAATTTATATTATATATATTATATTAAATATAATTTTTATGTTCCATAACGGTATTATATATTTTATTAAATAAATAATAACAACATATATTTAATAATAACAACAAATAGTATTTGTTGAAAATTCAAGAAAAAAATGTATCTCAATGCAGCTTATTCTTTACCTGAAGGAGGATTTAAATTTAACCAGCCTGGTTTTAAAATATTAGTAGCAGATCAACAAAATAGAATTATCCTTACTCAAAGTAATAATTGAGTAGTTATTAATTTTACTGCATTGAATATCCTGCCATTGAAGAGTAGTTATTAATTTACTGCATTGAATTATCCTTACTCAAAATAATAATTGAGTAGTTATTAATTTTACTGCATTGAATTATCCTTACTCAAAATAATAATTGAGTAGTTATTAATTTTACTGCATTGAATTATCCTTACTCAAAATAATAATTGAGTAGTTATTAATTTTACTGCCTATTAATTAATTAAATTGATTAACTAAAATAAATATATAAACAATAAAATAATTAAATATATAAACTATTTTTAACGAAGTTAATATTGAAATAAAATAAAACGTTTTACTTTTCAAAGGCTTTAAGTAACAATATATAATTGGCAAACAATAAAACCACAAATACTCATTGTGCTGTAAAGTTTAATTACAAATCTCGGCACTATTCTGCTCCTGAGATATCTCAAAGATGTTGAAAGGTGAAGGTAAGATGTTAAAGTAAAATTAGACTTGATTGTAAAAGGAGGAAATTCGCTGTTTGTAAGTCATCTAGAGATTTCATCTCCACACAGGCTTTAAACAGAGGTATAAACTTACAAGAAAATGTCTTAGAGAATTTATGCTAAACATTTTCTGATATTGTTTGTTATGAATAAATGTCTTTTGACTTGAGAAATGGTAGAGGCGTTTATTAAACGAAACAATGTACAAAGAATTCAAATAAGCAAAAGGAAATTATACATTAGTATGAACATGATAACTGACAAACAACAATTATAAAAAACAAATATTACAAATATAAAAGGTATAGGTTTTTTTGAAGTGCTGGTGATAATATATTCATTTGCAAGTACTGAGATTTCTTAACCTAAGAGTAGAAAGCTGAAATATGTTAATAATTATAGTAATAAATCCTCTATTATAAGAACTAAATTTTGCCTTAGGCCCAGAACTTTTAGATTTAAGGCAACATATTATGTTATAAACTTTTATGTTCTCAGCTTTAGATTATTTTTATACAATTAAGAATTATTAGTTATTCTCATTTTTAATCTTTCGTTGTATTGGAAAAATATTGTATTTACACTAATAATCTAAATCCAACTTTCATCTGAATTATCCGTTCCAGGTGAATGAATCTAAGACCTCCTGATTGGTTTTTACAAAGTTGTCTGTCTGAATAAGTGAAGGTGTGTGTGTATGGGTTTCTGTTATCATCATAGCTCTCTGTGTATTTCAAATTGAAACTTGGTACAAAAATCGTTTAATCTAGATGTAAAATTTGGAAAACATGTTCTTTGGATCAATTTTAAATTCAGCAGGCCTGTGGGCACATTTACACTAAAATTTTTGCCAAATTCCATCTCATCGGCATTAGTCCCATTTGTATTCAATAACGTGTATGTTTTGTCAAAAATCACATGAAAATTCAATTACGTTTAATTCGACAAAAGTGTAATCCCTTACCTAATAAATAAGAATAATAAATTTTGTTTCAATACTGCAAGTATATCTACAATTTTGGTTGTAGTATTGTATCTAAAATTCAACCAGCATCCAGCAAGGTTAGAGACTGGATAAGTGACAGCTGAGAATAAAGCACATTTATTAATTGTCTGAGGACGTTCGAAGCAAGTCCGAAGAAATGTTGCTGTAGAAAGTAAAACTTTAGTGAGGTTTGTAATTTGAGAAAGACCACTGCGAGTCTGAAGGATGAGCTCAGCGAATCTGATGTCAGAAGAAAAAGTTTCTAGGTACTTCATAACCGATTTAAGGCTGATATGGTAGTCTCAGCTTTATTAATGTTAAGCCATAATAGATTATGATATTCTCATAATCATATGATAACACTATACCTACCACTGTCACGGTGATTGTATAAGCAGTCGAATTTGGCTTCGGAGGACTGGGTTGGCAGCCCGAACTCATGTTTATGCTCTCAGGTTTTTTGATATTTTGTAAAAATAAATGATTTCCAATACTTATATAATTACTTTGAGCTTAATGGATACAACCCACCAGGGGTGGTTCTTGCAGGGTGAATACTGTGATAGGCCGAAAAGTCCATAATTGGGCATTTATTTATTCGAGTAGTATACCAATTTTATTATATTATGGTTTAAATAAAATAAAATATATAAGCATCAATAAATATAAAAATTTGTAAATTATATTCCAATTTTTCAATACAATTAATTCCGTTAAAGCTGAGATTTAAATTAAAATACTTAAAAAGATCTAAAATAAAATACATAATTATAATTTTGAAAAACATATTTAATTACATAAACATAATTTTAATTATAAAATACACAATTTTAATTTAATTTTTTAAGATTAATTAGCATTTTTTTAAACTATTAACTAATTAATTATGTCCACTTACCGTAAAAAAGAATGATGAATTACTTGAATCTTCTTTAAACTTTAACAAAACAAACTTTAAGTTAGTATTTAAGTTATATTAAAAGAGGAAATTATAAATGAAATAAAACTTTAGCTTTGAGCAATTACTTTATACTGTCTAGAGCTTCAATTACACGTAGTATCAACAAGGCTCTTCAGAAAATTTCAAGACAGTAAAGTGTAAAGGAATGGTTTCTTTTTGAAATTGAAAGAGTTGAAGTGAATTTTATTTCCGCATCAATGAAAGAGAATATATTTTAGGTTTAATAGCTAGCCTAAAGAACTATTTCAGAAAAATTAATTAAAACCTAAAGATTTTTTTAACTTCATAGCTTTTAAAAGTAAAATACGCAATGTGGAAAAATGCTCAACCTTTGATGTGATGTGAGATTGTAATACCTGTTTTCGATAAATCTGGAAATATGTTTTTATGCAAAGTGGATACGTATCTCCATGGATAGTTCCTTCAAGGTGAATACCTAGATAAGCTGAAAGGGTATTTACTGGGGATTTATTTATTAAAGCAGTATACCCATTCTATTATACAGTTTAAATAAAATAAAATATACAAGCATACCAAAAATATTTATTGTGATTTTCAAACAACATTGAGATATGCTCCAATTTCACTTTACTATATCAATCGGTATCAAAATTACTATATTAAGGGAATAGATACCAAATAAATACTGGTACATTTAAACATGCATTTTTCATCTAATAATGGTACAGAAAATGCGCTGCCATGCAATATGGCGAAGAAAAATTGAGCTTTTAATGTCATGAAGGGAAGTAGGACGTTTTGGAAGGAACTCACTAATCAAGAATATATATTATATATTTCTTGGTTATATATATATATAAAGGTGTGTGGTGTGAGTACGTATGTATTTATGTATGTTCGAGAATTAGATTAAACTCGGTACAAAATCAACCTTGTTAGTTAATGTCCCGAACCTTATTGTTAATTAAATGTGTGGGACGTCATTAACACTATAATTATTTCAAAAATAACAAAATGTTTAAATCGGTTTGAAAATGTTTACTTGTTTATTATTTTGTAAGGTAAATATTAATTTTATCTGAATCAGTTTTGGTATTATTGATTGATATAATATACAACACAATGTAAACAAATCACGTTTTTTGATAATTACATTTTGTTAATTATATCGTGGCAGTATGCCTTTTATTTAAACTAGCAATAAGGCGCAGTCGAATATCCACGGCCTTCTAGATCCCTCTGGACATTGGATCCCCCAACAAACTTTTTTTTATCATTAACGCTTATAGGAGATTTTTGAGGTGCGTTAGTTTTTTTCAAAATTTTCAGTAATTAGTCGGATTTGTGATAAATAAAGCCTATTTCCGTAATTTGCACGCTTTTTTGGTTAATGTCAAAGAGTATTTACATTCACTCAAAATTTATTTTTAATCTAACTTGGTACATACATAACTACTGTTAGACATCAATGTTATCTACCTGATTTGTGTTCAAATTTTGAATGTATTAATAAAAATTAGCACAAATTGTTATTATTTGCAGTAAACAACACAACAACAAAGAGGTAATTCGTATGTACGCAGGTATGTATATACGTATGTATATACATACCAATGTCCAAATAGATCACATACGTGATCCAATGTCCAAAGGGATCTAGAAGGCCGTGGATATTCGACCGCGCCTTATATGAATAATGACATTTATTTTATTAGTTAAAATTTATTGTATTTAATAGACACTTAAAACCCAAGAAATTAAAGTTACATAATAATACAGTGCTCGCGCGTAACGAGATCGAAGT
This sequence comes from Microvelia longipes, assembly GCA_018340805.1. NCBI lineage: Eukaryota > Metazoa > Arthropoda > Insecta > Hemiptera > Veliidae > Microvelia > Microvelia longipes. Next base: position 8,756,358 of record JACMZG010000022.1, read on the forward strand.
AATGCCAATTTAAGCTTTAAGTAAACATGAGATTCTAAGGACAGGCGAAGCGAATCCAAAGTTGTAAGGAGAAGTACCGAGGTACCTTATAAAAAAATTAAACATGAAGTAAGAGTAAATAAACTTGCAGTTTATTTATCATGTGAGGCTTTAACACATGCCATGATCCAACGAATTGAAAGTCCAATAAATTAGCAGTTAAAGGACATATGAGTACACTTAATCATAAAAACTCTACCATTCAATTTTCCGTAACTGAGGACGAAATTACAGTGGAAATATTATTTATTAAAGTATGACACACGTTTGAAACAGTTGGCAGCGTTGTGTTAGGGAACAATGAGGGTGGCCTGATATGAAATTGTGGGTGTTATTACTGCATTCAGAACTAACATCATTGGGTCCCTTGCAGTTTTTTCCATGCTTTCAACTGATTTTAACAGTGTGTCATACTATTATATAACAAGATACAAGTAAAGAAAGTTACTTCACATACAGATCAACTTTGACGGTCTGGTCCACAACCAAAAGTTTTCGCCAGGATATCCTTTCGCGCTAGAACGCGAGGACTCAATTTAGAAATTTAATCACAACATATAATGATTAACTTTACGTATAGAGTTAATTTCTATAGATAAGATTTACTAATTATATGGTATAAAAACCATTTTTACTAAACCCTAAATTCGAGAGTACAGTTATAATTTTAGAAAACAAATTTGTAAAGAAAGAATTTACATTTTATGATAATGCGCAGTCTGACCATAAAATATAAATTGCATAACAAACTTTAAATTACCCATTACATGCATGAGAGGAGACATTATTATTTAAATATTAAAAATTTTTTAAATTGAGAAGAAAACATTGTGTTAATAAACGAAACAGGAGGGATAGCTAAAACAAAAAATAGCATATTATCCTGAATATTGGAACAATAAAGTAGATTTTTTCAGACCTATTTTAATATGGTAACAACCTTGGCACATTTAAATAAAGAGAAAAATAAGGGAGCTTGGCTAAAGTCAATTACCTGATAAGAAGCTTTCTTTCTTCGTTCAAAAAAAGCTTTTTATTTTAATAGAATACAATTTTTGCATGAATTACGACCACAATTAAAGTAATTTTGAATAAAGAAGATAGTTTTATATTAATTTATTATACATTTTTAATATTCAAATTTAACATAAAATATAAGTAAAGTTAAACTATTGTTTGACATATATTTAATTTTAGTGGTATAATTTTGTGAATATCTTCCACTAGCTGACGGTTAGAAAAAGAAAATATTATATATTGATAAATAGCTTCTTCGACTTTCTTTTCTATTATGGTTTAATCCTTTAAAATAAAAAATAAAAACCTTATACTTGCTACTATAGAAATTTATGCTTTAATAAACATCAAATTCATTCTTTGTGTTTAATGTTTAATAGAATAAAGATTTTAATTTTGAAAAAATATTAGTTCAAAATATAATTATTAAAATACATACACAAAGTTTTTTTGATAATTATAATATAAAAATCTATAAACCCTAGGGTATTAGAAAATCTAATTATGTACAAATAAATAATCTGATATGCAAACTATTATGTAAATTATAAAATTATTATGTAAAATGGGCTTTATACTTCCGTACTTCCACTCACCTAATATATACATATATATCTTGGGTTTAGAAAGAGAGAGAGTAGTGTGTTGACCCAAACAACCCAAAACCGAGATTTTACTCGATTCATGATGCCCTAAGTGATTTTTATCATGCTGTCTATCTGTCTGTACTTGTCATTTCACAAATATTAGAGATGTATAAGCCGTATTAAAAATAAAACTCATTTATTACATCAAAGGATACATTCGTGCCAAATTTTAACTCAATTAGACATTTTTTGGGTTTATTATTTTTTTTTATTTTAAATACCTTTATTAATAAATTACAAAAATAAATGCATATATTCTAAAATTAGGGTTACCTCTCTGCTAAAAGGCTACATTTATACATATATGCTACATACATTCATGCTACATATATACATTTAAAAATGTATACATACAATATGTCGAACTAATGGTATAGTAATAAAATATTTGGCACAAATGTTTATCTTTTATATGACTACATGTGTTGCCAATCTCAAATTTATCAGAACATTTTCCGTGTTTAATGATTTTTTCATTTTTTTTAGTCATAATTATCAGCTGATAAAATATAGTCATATACCTTTTCCGGACATTACAATTAGACTTAAGGAATCACTTTTGTATTAACTCTCTAACATAAACACACGGTGCTATTGTATCATTTATACCTACGGTACAAACAAAGAAAATAAATATATTTTTAAAAAATGGGTTAATAAAATAAGTATTAATTTTATATGAATTAAACTCGGGGAGCTCTAAGTTTTCCAGCCTTTGTTTTAAAAATAATTATACAAACACGCTTAATGGACTTTAATTGGAACTAATCATAGTACCTAGCCAAAAAATGTTTTAAGGCGTTTAATTTTTAGTGTTCATTTGGCTAACAATCTGCAACTTTACTTGAATCATCAGTTTCAGGTGTTCTAATGGCCTTTCCAGTGAGTTTCCGTAAGTTGTCTATCTGCAATTCGTTTGGGTGTATGTGTGTGTATGTATGTATGTGTATAGTATAATCATAGCTCCCAATGTCTCGCTATATTGTGCTAGAAAGGTAAAACTTAGTTCAAAAGCAAATTTTGAGGTCTATCTGTGCTATGCAGAACATATTTTTCTATGACATTTTAGCCGACATTAATAAATTTATAAAACATTGCTGAATATTTGGGTGTACCAGACTCACAAATATTGTAAGTTACGTTTAAGCATTAGTATCAAATTAATTGTTACTGTTTATTATTTACTTTTTATTTATTTACTTATTAGTACATTATAAGAATACATACTACAAAACTTATATATTGAATTACATGCATATATTTTTTTTAGTTGTTACAAATCTAATAATAATCCAATTGAGTTTGTAATTTTTATCCCTTTATAAAATTGTATGCAATAAATAAGTATACTGTTACATTCGAATATGGCTAGTATATCTACGGATATTTAAGGTTTTACGCTATGTTAAGCAGCTTAGCGCAAGTTCAGCAGCAGGATAGGTGACCGTGTTTTAAATGTTTGAGAACGAACGGAGCACATACGGAGACGTATTGCTATAAAAGTTAGGTATTTTTTTTCCAATAGATTCGCACAGTGAATCTAGTACAGCGAGAAAAATTTCCGAGGTACTCTGTCCCCGAATTTATTTGTTCTTTTTGTTTGACCGAAAAGATGTAAAAAAATGTCAAACAAATTTGCTAAAATAATATTTCAGTACGTAGGCTAAACAAACACAAAACCTTCTATTAAAAGTAGCAGATGTCCCTGAATACATTTCCCATACCTTTGCTCCCCACTATTCTTATGTCGCCCTACTATTCCTAAATCCCTGCATCCTTGCCTATATCTACCTCACTCTATTCTCGACACTGCTTTGCAAGATCTCCTATTCAACTTCTGTTACATTGTGATTTTCATTCTCATATTCTTGACTTTTTTATGAAACCTACGAGACTGACCCTTAGAAATATCCTTCGATCTCTAACCTCAAATAGAAAAGGATATTACTTTAACACGTGTTATCCCTATATTTTTTATATACCTCGATTGTGTATTTAAATTTACCTTAATTAATTAATTTAGTTATGCAGAATAACTTATTTACAAATGCTTTTGCATTTGCTAGTGTCAAAATTTTTATTTTTAAAATGATCTTATACTTTAGACCAAGAACAAGACCTGAAAAATGTGTCTTACTTTGTACTACTTTAAACCTAAGTTTTATTAAAACATACATTAAATTATGAAGGAAAAGCATAGTCTGCTTATCCAGATTGGAGCTCTTCATATGAATGCGCTCGCCCAAAACAAGAGAAAACCACACAAATTCCAGTATTTTACAATAAGTGGTTCCCTGTGGGTCGTGTAAAGCTGATAAAGTGTTCTATAGTGTGTTTTTCATCAAAATCGGATAACAACAACTAAGTTATGAAATTTGTTAAGTGGCCACATAAACGAACAAAAAGCCAATATTTTTTCATAGAAATTCGCTGACATGGGAAAATTATCAAATTTTTTGGTGTTTCTGAAAGACCCATAACATCAGTTGTATTCATCTAATTTTTATTATTAAACACATCGTTTTATAGTAAATTTTATCAGCTGTAAACATTTTTCTTCATGATTTGCACACGACCAACAGGGAACCACTTATTCCTCGAAAACTGAAATTCGTCCGATTTTCAACTATTTTAAGCAAGCGATATTATATAAAGGGCTCCATTCTGGATAGGCAGATTATGTTTTTTCTTCATGGTTTTAGGTATGTTTAGAGAAAAATTTGGTTTGAAGTAGTACAAAATAAGTCTCATTTTGTTCAGGTCCGGTTCTTGAACTATTAATATTTTTATCGATATTACTGATTTAAAAGTTTAACTGCCCCACATCTCGATACTATATAGAAAAGTCTAGAGTTTACAGCAATAAGAGCTAAACAAGTCCCTTATATATCTGATGGGGTAAAGATTTTTAGACACTGATTCACAGAGTTTAAAGATCTAACCCAAGCGAGTTAGATGTTACTCATTATATTCTTTTAGCAAAGTTACAGTGGATGATGCAATTCATGTAATAAGATAAAACAGTAATGTTTGAAATTTGCTCGGGTAAGCCACTTTTTTATTTAATAGCATTAATCCATTCTGTAGTTTCACAGAAAGCAAATTGTAAGTAGTTAGTATCTTGTAGTTTCTTTACAACCCCCTAGTTTCTTTCTTGTAGACCCTCTTACAACTTGACTTCTGTCACTAAGGTTCGTCACTATCTGTTGAATAGATCTTCCATCAAAGCCTTGTTAGAAAAGCAACTTATTGTAATATTTCCATGGTTACAAATTATCCTAGAAATTATTGTTGTATCCCGAATTAAGTGTGTCGTTTAATTTATAGTTTAAGATTCTAAGTATCGAAGCTTAGTTATAAATATTTCTTTGATGACGCAATCAAAGGTTACTGTACTGTTTTACTCTCTCATGGATTGTTACATTAATTATATAAGTATAGAGGTAACTTTTATGATGTTTTATAATTGAACCAATAGAGCCTCTCTACTAATAATACCTCTATGCTTTGATGGAAATAGATTTGCAATGCTTTTATGTGCATAGAGCTTAATATTTTAAATATAAGAAATAATAATAATATTTTACATTAAAGAATTTTTAGTTAAACAGGAACAAAGATAAAGAAAAATTGCTTAAATGAGCAAACATAAAAATAAATGAAGTTAGTTACGGCGAGAAAAATTGTTTTTGTCTGAGGCTGGGAATAAAAATAAAAACTTTAGAAGATGGTCATTTATAACGTTTAATAGACAATCATTAACTTCAGCCTTAGATCCAAAAGAAAATTTCTTATGGCACTAATCTCGCACCTTCCTTTTAATGTTGGAAACGAACCTGTGAAATATTGAAGAAACAAAAGCCCGCATACCTTAAAAACCTTTAATCAGAGAAGTATGTTTGAACTCATACCCTAGGGATTAATAAATAAAATAACTTGTTTAAGATTAGAAAATGTTGTTAAATAAATTTAGATAAAAAACTCTTATCTAAATAGAAATATATATTTTTATATGTATAAAAAAAGGTTTGTAAAAAATTATTGATAGCAATCTGTTGAGTTAATAATGAAATATTTTTTATAAAATTAAATCAAATAATTAGTTTATTGAGTGCCTAAAATATCTGAAACGAGTATTAAAAAGTCTAAATATTGATAGTTATATTAAATATTGAGAGCTGATAGATCACCTTGAAAGGTCGTCATTGGGCCCTTTTCGCTAACTTCCTTAGATAGATGATAGTTTTTATCCTTATGAAACCAAGCAAAGGGATTTTGAGATTAAACTACAGAAGAGATGTGACTATAAAATATGTTTATCAGCTTTAAATAGAAACAAAATATGCCCCATAACGAGACTATGATTTGCTGTTTGAAATGTAAGCCAGAAAAATATCTTATACACAAGATACTCATGACTTTGGTCTACATGAACGAATAAATTTTTGCTCCAGGTGGCTGCTTTATATAGGGTTTCAAACTTGGCAAATTATTAACTATTTCAAGCTAAAATTTTAACGATATTTATTTTGAAGCTCAAAAATTTACATTCGTATCCCCTATATAGATAGGGCATTGTAACTACGTTTCAAAATCAGGACAGGGAATAGAAAAAGAAATAGAAAGATAAAAAAATGATAGGGATCCTAAAATTCGGAAACATTTAGTTTACTTAATTTTTTGTACATGTATGTATCACAAGTTTAAAGTAAAAAAACATCGGATTCGGCGCATCACGGAACTATTCCTCATCACATCAGATTCGCTACGCTCATCCTCCCTACTTTCGACTCGCTCCGCTCGTCCTCAGAATATAAAATTCGCCAAATGTATACTGAAACAAGTCTTCTGACTCGCTTCGCTCGAACTTGTATTTTTTCTCATTCTCTCAAACTCTCATCTTCTTCAAACTCCGTTTCATTCTCATTAGCCATCCATACGGCACTGACCAAGCTCGATGCTGCTTATCATTTATGATTAAAAAATCATAGATACACTCGTCGTATTGAATCGAAACATAGTGTATTTATTTATAAAGTAACGGTATACATTTGTTCTAAATTTTAACTCAATTGGATGATTTCCAATTTTTCCAATTTTTAAAAAACGTACACAAGTCATTTGATAACATTAGAACTAATGCTGTTAATAAGATGAATCTTGGCAAATATGTTAGTCTTATTCATGGCATCATGCTGACAATATCTTAATGATCGCAACATTTATTCGCGTATATGATTTTTCCAAATTTTTGCCGAGTCATTATCGCAGGTTAATGACGTTATAAAAAATAATTATCTAAATAGCACAACTACACCTATAGACTTGATTGTTCTACACATTTTTAACTCTCTTGCATAAATACACTAGGAGCAACGATGATAATACCCACACACATATAGATAGCTATATAACTTTGAGAAATTTTCTTAGGAGGTCTTAATGGACTGAAACGGATATTTTAGGTATCGTCCCGGTTTCGGATGTTTTTGCTAACACAACACTTTTCCTATATGTATTTACAATATAAATGAGGAAAAGAAAAAAATAATGCAATAGAGATAAAATTCAGTCGATACAAGTTTATTGCATAGTTTAATAAATAAGAATACTAAGTTTCGTCTTAATTCGGTAAGTTTGTGTATGGTTTTTGTTTGATTATAAAAACAGCCTCCAGGGAGGTCAGTACTTGGATAGGTGACTGCAGGGTATAAAACTAACCTAATTTCTAACTGAGGGCGAATGAAGCGAGTTTGAAGACTATATAATATATATATATATATATATATATATATATATATATATTATATATATAATATATATATATATATATATATATATATATATATACTATGACTTGTGAGAACTTACAGATGTAGAACAACCCTCATGCAACGTCACGCTGCAGCAAGAGGTCCTATTATTTTAATCAATTACCTAACCATATTAAATCTAATCTTTACTTCAAAGAGTACAAAAAAGATGTTGTACTGTGGCTAAATCCGCCACCTACTAAAACTTAAAACTTATATTTATACTTAACTAACCTACTTTTAAAATACTTAGTTTTTATTTTTTGTATAACATGTATTATTATTTTTTTTTTTTAATTTTAAAAATGAAAAGGAAAAAAATATGTTTTTTTAATTAACCAAAATGCATGGAATTTTCACCTTTGAAATGTAATTAAATTTATAAATTAACCAAATATTTGTAAATAAATTGTTATGAATGATTAACATTATAAAATAACAAATACTATCTATAAGTTATAAGGAAAAACAAATAATGATGAAATATATAGCCGCGCTCAAGCTATAGCTTATGCGGCTATTAAATAATTTATTATTTTCATAGTTTCATTTGCATATTCCATTGTCAAATAGACTTTTATTATGATTATTATATTACTTATAAATGTTTTATGCTGATTTTATATTATACTGTATGTATGCTTTTAAAATAATAAATAAATCTATATATATATATATATATATATATATATATATATATATATATATATATATATTACTGGCACTTCTAGGCCTGGATTTGCCATGCTTCCTGCTTCATTAGCGAATTCGTTTGAAAGAAATTCGCCAATACAGAAAAGAAAACTTTGAATTATTAAATTTGTAGTTAACGTATCAACTCAAAATATGGTTCGTGACTTTTGTCGCGTCTTCAAGATTACCGAGCCATAAATCTGTTTTATCACGGACAAAAGATGATCCTCAAGATAAGGTATTTAACTACAAATCTGGCATAAAATTTATTCTAGAATGAAATATATATTAGGACAGAAAACATAAAAAATATATTTAGTTGCATAATTTGTTTTTTACCTAGCAAATAAATGAACATGGGGATTCGGTGTTTAGTATTTTTATGCTGCGTTGCTGCCAGCATATTTGAGGTAAGGGTTGAACTTTTTAGTTTAAATAAATTATTGCAGTATCAGGTAAAATAAATAAAACTAGATTAAAACAAAATTATTAAAATATTGGTGCATGGTACCTTAGAATATTTCCTAATCACATAAGATTCACTACGCTCATCATTCATAGATTATACTCGCTTCGCTCGTTCTGAGAATATAAAAATTATTAAATTTATACTTCAACACGTCATAGAACTAATTCCTCTGATTGTAAATAAATTTGTTTTATTCCCAGTGGTCCTTCGTCAATACTATTTCAACGAAACTTTTATATGTATAAAATTCAAACGAAACTTTTATATGTATAAAATTCAAACGAAACTTTTATATGTATAAAATTCAAACGAAACTTTTATATATTTATAACATTTAGACTATATAAAATTCAAACGAAACTTTTATATATTTATAACATTTAGACTATATAAAATTCAAACGAAAATTTATATATTTATAAAATTCAAAACATATAAAATACAAACGAAACTTATATACATTTATAAAACTTAAACTATATAAAATTCAAACGAAACTTTTATATATTTATAAAACTCAAACTATACAAAATACAAACGAAACATATATATATTTATAAAACTTAAACTATATAAAATTCAAACGAAACTTAGTCTACTTATTTATTACGTAAAGGTATATTCTTGTACTCAATTTATACTCAATTAGATTATTTCTTGATATTTTATATTTTTTTAAAAAATGTACACAAATTAATTGAATTATATTGAACTAATGCGAAGAATGAGATGAAATTGGCACATATCTCATTCTTACTCATGGTTATGTGCGTGCAAAATTTTAATTGATCGCAAACTTCTTACGCGTTTTATGATTCATTGCAATTTTTCTGTCATAGTAGTGGAATAATGATGTCATGAAAAATCCCAATAACACAATAGCAACTAAACTTTACGCACTACGTATACTAAAACTACAAATATACACACACAGACAACATTGTGAAAACCCCTTAAAAGGCCTTAACACATGTGAAACGGATAGTTCAGGATGTACGTTTTTTCATTGCAAACAACATACTTTCCCCATATACCTTTAGTTTATGAGGAAAAGTAAACTTATATTATATTATCAAAATAAAAAAAAAACAATTAAAAAATGGGTACTTGAATTCAAGCATTCCTGAGGAAATGTATGACGTAATGAATAGAAAATCTTTGAAACAAAAAAGGCCTTGGTTTTCAAGGTATATAAAAAGCATTAATTGAGACCAGTTTTAGCCGATCAGACCATCCTAAGTAGTGCTGTCACCAAATAACATATTCATGACGTCTACTATTTTTTTACTATTAAGAGGGCGTAAGATAATTGATCAAAGCTTTCTCAAATTGAAATTTTTAATTTGGTAATTTGGTAGTTTCACTTTGCCAACTACGAGAATGCGCTTCTGTCGTATTTTTTAGCAAATTTCTCCTAGCTGTTTAAAAATGTATCCAAACATTTAAGATGTATCCAAATATTTTCTTAATATAATACCGATTTCAAGTGATACTCGAATCGTTATAATGGTAATAAAGAACGAGATAAGTTCATAATGATCACATAGAAATGTAGGAAGAATGTTTGGTAAGGAAGGTTAGGTTAGCTGCCGCTAGATGCCGGCACCGAGTTCACCCCTACCTTTTGTCTGACGCTTTCGTACACTTTACGACAGCCTATACCTATTTTATTCTTGGACTAATGCCCAAAATATTATTTTTAATTAAAAATAGTAGAAAACAATATTGATACTGATGCTTAGTATTGTTCTTATTTTTACAGAGTCAAGCAACTTCTACATGCGACAGTGGTTTTTTGGCTTGCAAGAGAGGATGTGGTAGTAACCATGGTAAACTGATTGAATGCATCTTAAAAAAATTCGAGTGTTACTTCAAGGAATCAAATGATTGCAAGTACTATCTTGGCAAATGTTATGAAGAGGCGCCACATAACAGTGCTGAATGTAGAGCCTATTACTCCAGATGTGAAGCTCGTAATACTAAAGAAGAATGTGAGATTAAGTGTAACAACTCAAAGAGGTCATGCAGAGGAAGAGATTGCGATGACAATTGCAACAAATGTAAAGAAGTTTGTAAAAAGAATTACGAAGGTCAATTATGCGAACTGTTTTTAGCTGATTGTACTTACACGTGCAGTAAACTTGTGAATACTTGTCCCAGTGGATGCTTCACACCTTTAGGAGCTGTCCAATGTGAAGCTAATTACATCAGGTGCATAAATACTTGTTTTGATGGAACATGTAGATGTATTGGGAGCGTTGATAATACTGGCAAATGCTGTGCTTAAATTATATTGTTAATAAATAAATATCGATTAAAATAAACCAGCTTTCTTACTAGTTAATGTAGTTCTCTGACAACCCTAATATTTCAGGAATAAAAGAAAACATTTTAATGCTCGATACCAACTCTTCTATCCAGAAGATAACTTTCATTAGCTTCTTAGAATGACCTCCTTCCTTATAATGATTTTAGTTAAATTTATTTTGGTTGACTCCCAGATCTAATAAAATATAGTACATTGTTATGGCCTGGGTGCTAGATACGTATCTAAAATGCAATTAAATTTCGATGTGTCTTTGGATCAGTAAACATTATTTATTTATTAACTTTATTGAATGCTAGTTTTTTTCTATAATATAACCCTAATTTAGCATAAACACACCCATTATAAAACTTTAATTTTATTATTTTTTTTTAAAACTAAGTTGATGCGCAAAAAAATTAACCACCATAATTCAGGTGAGATTAGGTGAATGAGGTGAGAATCTCAACACGACACATTGGACCGAATTAACAATGGACGACAGAATCACAATGGACAACATTAAAGCATTTGTAGCATTATTGAACCCGAGATTTCCTTTTAACATTTTTTTTTTCAAAAAAAAATATAGGCAAGATATGGCAGAAGCAATTAAAGAAGCTTCATTTAGTAGCTGGAAGCAAAAGAGAAACATATCGTAGAAGTTATTAGTTTAAGTTTAAATGACTTCGCATGGAAAAAGGTAAAAGTTTTATAGTAATTTACATGAAATGAGTGAAAAGAAAGTTATCTAATTCGTAAAGCTTTTCTATGCGAGAGGAAACTTTAATTGATTAACAACAGTGTGCTCCCTAGGCAAGTCGAGGTATTTTACTACATATTGGATACCAACAACTTATAGTAAAATACCTTTTATGTATAAAATTTTAACTATGACCTGAATTAAATGAATTTTACTTTAAGACGCTAGAGGTGGCGGAGTTTGGGGGATTTTAGTGTTGGTAGGAATAGACAAAAGTATTGCAGCTTTGCAAATCTCGGTAGTATCAAATGATAAGTATTGCTCCATCCTCAGTTTTATTTTCTATAGTTAATAGTAGCTCGTCGGCAATACAGACCTCGGAGGTCCTAGGCCACCAAGACAATGCCTCTCCACTTATCTGTCCTGCGCTCGTCTCCTCCATGAGCAAACTCCTATCTCCACAGGTAATTTTCGACATCTTCTAACGTTCTAATTCTTTGCCTCTCTCTTATGTTCCATCTCCAGGCCTACCATCCATTACTTTTCTGGGCACTCTGTCTCCTTGCATTCGCACGACACATGACCAATCCCCCTGATTGCCCCAGATTATAAAAAGGAGACAATGTCTGGCCGACGCCGACGGTACAGCTCTCAATGTAAAAACAAATGGCCTTCGGCATCTTGGCCGTTATCGGAGGGTTAAAAAGGATCCTTTAGCGTGACAACAAACGCTCTTCTCAACATAGTCTACAGTTATAAAGTTAGAAGATCTGAGATGTAAGGTATGTGAAGATCATAGGAAATATGATACTAAGTGATCATAAGAGATATGATCTCTTATGATATGATCATGTGAAACTCATAGGATATATGCTACAGCTATAGTTGAATAAGCAGATGTTGGATGAGAAGAGTAGGTGAAAGTATAACGAATTGGTACTTTTTTCAACAGGGGGTGGAAAAAATACAGAATACACTTGAAGAAAAACATTAAAGACTCTCAGAGCCAGGTCACATAATTTATATGAAGTCTAAAGTCGCACTGCGATCATAAATAACTCTATTTATAAATATAAAAATATACTTAAATATATACATAATACTAATATATTTAAATATATGCCTTATTTAATAAGGCAAGATTTAATTTTTCAGGTATCCCTTATCTTTCACTTAAAACCTGTTCTGTCACCCATCTAGAACTAACAGTAAGTCAAATCGATTCGACCAAAATCAACAAATTAAAAGTTAGCATCAACAATTTTCTCTTGTGCTATCGAGGCATAGATTAATTGAAACAAGCTATAATACAGACTGTTTTTAAAAATACAATTGATTTTAAGTATCTCATTAATCTTAAGAAACAACATTTCCATGTCTAATAGATTAACTTATACGGATGATAGTTTATAAAAATCGGAGTTCCAAAATACACCACAACTACATCAACCGAAGACGAAAGATGGTGGTTCAGATTACGGACCTTAGTTGTAGTTATAAACTTTAAGTGTAAATACAACGATGAAAAAATGATCCCCTGTACCAAATTCGAAACTGCAAATCCTGACTAATGTTTTTATCTCTATGAACCATTTTCATTCAACTCAAAGCACCTAAACATATGAAAAACTACAATCTACTCAAAACCAGCTGTTTACCGATCGTATTTTATATTTTTAGTTATATGCCGCAGTAGTTTTAACTATTTGGTTACTAAGATTGGTAATATCGACTCAGGAACGTTTTATTTTACTCAGAGCCTTAAAACCACAAATAAAGACCTTCTTCCCGCCAAAAAATTGCAATCTGGTACAACAGTATTTTATGACGTCATCAACCTCCAAAAATGACTGACAAATTTTTAATAATTCATAAAACGCGGAAAACACATTTGAGTAATTTAAAATTTAACATGAGTGTCAAGTTTTATGTCATTGTCAGCATTAGTTTAATTATAATCAAATGGCTTGTATAAGTTTCTTTAAAAGAAATGTAATATATCGTTAAATAATTTCATTTAAATGTTAAGCAGCGTCAGTGTCTGGTTAGGTGACCGTTTAATTACCACTGTGCAAATCAACATGATATTTTAAAAACCTAACTTATTTTGAGAGCAAAGCGATTTTATAAATTTATTGCGACCTTGTATGGAGAACGTGATTTTATGGTGGTTGATGACTTCAGTGAATACAAGATTTATAGCAATAATGCTATTATTAAAATACAAAAACCTTTCTTGCCTACCTGTAGTATTCTTATACAACAGGTAGGCAGACAACTTCAATTATACACTGTTGAATGCCAGATATCAAAATGTATCATTGAAAAATATTCTCAAATGATTCGTGCATGTTGGGACGGTATATTAGTTCTAAGTTACACCGTTACGTTCGAACACAGCTGTGTTTGAAGATAACAAATTAAGCATAAAATTTATTCAAATTGTATTATATATTAAAGGAGGAAAAGTAATTCTTATCTTCAGTTTATATGTTTAACTTAAAAGTTGCATTCTTTGTTTAGTATAAAATATGGTGTTACGATGTTTGATATTGGTGAGTTGCGTTGCTGCCAGCATATTTCAGGTGAGACACCAACAACGGGCTTGAAACTAGCCACAAGCTAAGACCTGCCGTTGTCTGGTGATTAAAGGCTTGGTATTTTAAACCTTAAACTTAGTGGTAAATGGTGGCAAAATTAAACCTGCTTTAAGTTTGATCAATTTACTTCGCACTGGTTGCAGCATAAATGGGAATAAGGTTCTTAACTACCTTGCCTAAAAGTTGCTAATATTTAAACAAAACAAATAAAAATTGATTTAAGTATAATTTCATAAAATTTTGAAATATATCAACGAACAACTAGTATCCCTAAACAAAAGATAGTAGAAAAATATATTAGATCTATTAAAATAACATGATAATATTGTTTCGAGGCTGGATATATCAAAATTTAGTTAATCATGCCATGACCTGGACAAACAAAAATCAAAAGGGTACTTTGATTCCAAAAAATAATAATTCGTCTTACATTTGATGTTGCTTCCTGAAAATCTACTTAACTGATATTTAGGTCGGTGAATGAAAATCATTTGATTTCATTTTAATTCTTGAGTCTTGCAAATATGTGGCTCAGTTTTGTGATAAATTAAAACCCAGAAATTATGTTTACAACTTACATAAAAGGAGTAGTAGCACCTTTTGTACAAAGCAGGGATGGACGTATCTTTTTATATCAGATCCTCATAATACTAAAATAGCATGATATAACCAGCTACCTGGTGAACTTAATTTAGCTTTATTTCCAGAATAAAGCTAAATTTAATTTCAAGAAGCTTTTAATTCTGTAAATGAGTTTTTATTGAAACTTCTGTAAATTTGTGTGTAAAATAAAATATTTTAGACCCTGTGTAGTATTATGATAGGTTTTTGTTGTTTGGTTGTTTTATTTATTTATTCATATTTCATTTTTTATGTCATAACATATTGTATACTTATCTATTTAAGGCTTACTCGATAAATAAATGATATTATTATTATAAATCGATTTCAGCCAAAAAGTTGATTAAATTTAATTGAGAAACTAAAGGTGGCAAAACTGTAATAATTAGCTCGATAACATTAAATCTGTTAAACTTAAATCTTCTTCAAAGACAAGATTTTAATTAAGAATAAATATGTAACACTTTGGTTTTATTATTATTTTTAGATTCACGCATCTAAAGAAATGTGCAAGGATCACTATGAAGTGTGTAAAGAAGAATGCGGCAAAGATCCCGCTTGTGAACAAGACTGCAAAGTGAAAGATTGTCACTGTAACTTTTTATTTACATCAAACTGCAAACAGTATTTAACGGAATGCATTGAGAAGTTTCCACATAATAAACAAATTTGCTACGAATTTTATTTGGAATGTGATGCACAAAAATCGTTTGAAACTTGTGAAAATCGATGTGACGTTTATAAAAAAACTTGTACTAAAAAAAGGATGCAATTTTGTGATGTTACTTGGAAGAAGTGTAAAGACAAATGTCAAAAATTTCACGATAGCCGAGTATGCGACATAAATTTAGCTGTGTGCAGTCTTCAGTGTTCTAAATTTGTGAACACATGCCCAAGTGGTTGTTTCACATTCGATGGAGTTGAGACTTGCGAAGATAAGTATTTAAAATGCGAGCATTCGTGCTATGAAGCATCTTGCGGATGTAAAGAAAAGTCCAATGCTCATTGTAAGTAAAAGTATTTCTAGCATTTTATTATTTCTAGCACAAACTATTTATATCTACACTCTTTCTTAAATAAAACTTATAATTTAACACCTAATTCAATTTTCTAAAATCTTAGCCTCAGGAAAGTTGTGTACTTCCAGAGGCAAACAATTCTTTAAACAAATAAATAAAAAACATTTTAATATTCATTTAGTTGTATTTAGCAAGTTAAAGGTTTAGTTTATCATTTAGTGTGTTGGTTTTTGTTGGGTTATAATCGACACAGTAGATTGATTATAATCCTCATAGCAGAATTCTTTGTTAGAATTAAACTGCATGCAGTGCTTTAAAAAACAAATTTTAATACCACGTATCAGGATATTCTCTCTATGTGGGGGGAAAATATATATATATATATATATATATATATATATATATATATATATATATATATATATATATATATCTTTTATTTTCCTGTAATAAAAGAACCTTACGCTGACTACAGGAATGTTTTCTGATTATTTATCTTTATTAGACTTTCAAAGAAAGTAAAAGAGCAGGGAAGGGATGGAATTTGCATCTAAATGGTTTTGCTGATGATGGTAAACTAGTGGCCAGTAAACTTGGTGGGCACTACCATGCTTTAATATATTAAATTAAAAAGAAACATATTTGATTTTGTGTAAAAACTGTTTCAGGTTGTGCTGCTAGACCCGCAACCGATATAGAACCCTCTGAAGCAAACGCACCTATCCCTAACAGTTCACCTGTGCAAAGTAATCCTCCTGACACCAATGCACCTGAAGCTAAAAAAGCTCCTGAAACCACAGGTCCACAAGTGCCTTCCACTGCCGTGTTATCAGAGCCAACCAAAGTTGTCTAATATAACAAGAACAACTATTTCATTTGTTATCATTGGCGCAACTGTCACCGCAAGAGTACCTAACACATCCATGCCCTTGTTACCAACTTTAAAAACTCTTACCTTAACAGCAAAAAATACCACCAGAGTACCTGTCATTACCACTGGAATTATTTAATCCAAAATCACAGTTGCGCCTGAACAACTACTGTACTTATGACCATCAATACACAGTTCCTGTCATTTCTCCCTTCAAAACAGCAATCTGACCAAACTCCACCATAAGGTTCTGATAATATAAAGCCTGATCAGCTAAACTTATAACTCATGTCATATCTATTCTGTAAAATTCATGTTATAGCAATAAATATCACTACTTTTGTCACTAATAAGCTGTACCATGATTACAATGAAATATAGATGAAAAGAGAATGAATATTTTTTTTTAAGAAATAATGTTCTTCTATTATTTATTGTGAGATGAAATTTAAAAAATCGGGTACAGGATACCTCTGACCTATTCCTATCGGATTCGCTCGCTCATACTCCCTGCTTCGGACTTGTTTCGCTCGTCCTCAGAATATACAATTCGTCAAATTTATAATGCAGCATGTCCTCATACTCGCTTCGCTCGTCCTCGGATAGTAAATGTATCTGTTTCATTTTCAGCGGTCACCTATACAGGACTGACCGCTAATGCTAATTCATTTTTATGATCTAACAAAAATCATAGATGTAATAGTTGTATTGGAACGAAACTCAGTGTACTTATTTATTAAGTAAACGTATACACTTGTACGAAATTTAAACTCAATCCATTTTGGATTTGTTGCATATAGTGATTTATAAGAGTAACTATAGTAATATGATACAGTAACTATTAGTAAGATATACTTTAATAAGAATACGTCTCTATTTTTTAAAAAATTGAGAATTTTTAGATAACTCACAAGTTATGAATAAAATAATGATGAGCTTGTCTTATTGAATGAATCAGTTAAGGACAGAGATACTTTATTTACTATATTTTGATAATTTGAATAATTAATAGCAGTACTACCTAGTTTTCCTAAGAAGGCTGTTATTTTAGTTGGTTGATAACAGCGTAAAAAGAAGAGTGAATTTATAAATACCCCTAAATCTTTTTTAATTATAATTCAGTAGAAATGATTATTTAAATTAAGTGATTTCTCAATTCACAAGACCATATCTCTGGGTTAAAGGGGACAATACTATTCGGTAGATTATAGAAATGCCTTATGATCTGAAGAATGAGTTGCAAAAATTGGCGATGTTAATATAGAATGGTTTTTTTGACAGTTAACAGTGAAACACCATGATTGAGTGATTGGGATACCAGATGTTTATCAGTTGGGTTATCAGTGTGACAAAAAAATTGTTAGCACTCAAAGCTTTGAACCCCACCATTTAAGAGCAAACTCCCCAATGAAAAAAAAGCCAGTGTGTGGCTCTTATAGAGATAAACGAAAAAACATAATAATTTGTTTAAAAAAACTAGATCCGAATTGTTTATGAGTTTTTGAATGTACTAATGTGCAGAAAAATGCTTCAAAACTGAACCTATCATAAGTGGATACTTATAATTTAGCTTCTAGTTTTAAGAATAATAATGTAGATTTTAAGTAGAAAATATTGGTTTAGAGTTTATAACATCCCCGAAAATTAATTTACATATTAATAATCTACATATTACCCGAAAATTAGTTTACAAATCTTATAAGAAGAGATACTGATTTTAATTTATTATAACAGTTCTGTGAGCAAAAAATAAGAAGAATTTATAGTAAAGAAACAGTAACTAAGCTTTTCGTGATGACAAATTTAATAAAGTCAGGAAAATACCATACTAACAAGGTTGCATCTGCAGATCCAAACTGAAACTAAACAGGAACTAACTCATAGAAAAGGTTATAAATTCATTTTGTCTTAAAGTTTATTGACTAGTTTTTAGGGAGTAAAAAAGCACTTTTTACTTCCTAGGGAGTCAAAAGTAACTTAACTTTTCTCCTTTGGGAATAAAAAGTGTATCTTATTATTGGATTATTAGAGCCAGTTACATGCAATTTTAAGGAAGTGGTATTCTTTAAATTTATACAGGTGACCGATCAATTTTCGTAATTTTCCCGGGGAAACACCTCCAAAATAATTAACAATCGAAATCCGTTTTAGGTCAAATGAATTGTTTGGAGCAATAAAATATTTTTTTTGAACTTTATTAGAGGGTCCGACCAAAAAAAGAATAAAATAGAAGAAAACGTTTTAAAATAAAATCAACATCTAGTGATAAAATCTAGTATGCACCTAGGCAGTAAAATGCTAGTAATACCCTCGCAATTACTCCCTCGGCTTCGCCTCCAAAGTATTAACCAAAGTTAAATACTTAGGTTCCCTCGGCTTACACCTTTGGAACCAACTTACTGCTCAGGGAAATAATAGCATTCTTTACTCCCTTGGTGCATAAATATCTATTATTTGATAATAGAAATAGGTTTAGAAAAACTAAGGACTCTGTAAAGATAAATATTTTTCCTCGGATGTCCGCAAACCGGGCGAATTCTCTTTGTCATTCATGCTTTCTTGCTTACCAATCTGTTCCGCACTAATCCATTTGTGCTTGTTTTCGGTTTATGCTTCAAAAAATATCTTATGACTTATATGTAACTTTATCCGAGGTTTTAAAAGGAAATGTGCATGAAATATAATGCATAATGCTACATTTATCTAAAGGTTAAACATAAAAATCGGGAACGGGATACCTCACTCATATCGGATGAGCGTTGTCCGATGTGATGAGAAAAAGTTTCGAGGTACCCCACAACCGGAACTTTTCTTTTTAAAAGAGTTGTTTCTATGAATTTGTTTTAAAACCGTAAAGAGGTCATTTTATGAAAATTGAACTAATGCTGAAAATGAGACGTTTTCTTCCATATTTGTTGTTCACATATAGTACAACACGATTGCTGAATTTCAAAAACGTCCTATCTTTTTTAGCGAATTCCCTTAGGGAATAATCTGTATTTTTCAATGAAAATGCGCTAAAACCTTTAATGATAACTGACTAAGCTTAAAGATAAGTAACTAAGCTTTAAACTAGTGCAAATAATATGGCGCACTACTAATTTTAGATGCATAGTTTGTATAACAAACTGGATTATTATGCGCATTTCTTTTGAAAAAATACAGACTAAAAGAGTTAAGAGCAGTACTTGACAATTGAGTAAACTGCTTAGGTTCTAACCATGAACCAAAACCTTAAGCAAGAAATAGGTTGTTAAGCACAGAAATACGCATTTTAAATGAAATTCGCCTGACAGCGGACCACCGCGCCAGAATTATTTAGTAGTTATAAAACTCATATAGTGTAAAAAACTATAAAAAATATCATTGCTACCAGGATCGTTGTTAAGCACGGAAACATGCATCTAAAAGGAAAGTCACCCTACAGCAGACCACCGCGCCAAAATTATTTAGTAGTTGCAAACTTATACGCAATGCTACATGTGAGAACTGTTCTATCACTCGACATTCGACATCAATGATGACTCGTGACATTCAGGCTCTGTCGTCGCCCTGATGGGTTAGAAGTAACGACACAGAGTGGGACATGACATTATGTCGAGCCATTATTGATGACGAATGTCATTAATAAAACTATATCTGGAACAGTTCCCAGATGTAGCATTGCATTTTGCTTATTACATTTCCTAGGTGTCTCTCGCACAATTATATTGTGTAAACTATGCATGTTTTGCGAAACTTGGTAGTATCAAATATAATATTAATTATCTTTATTTTCTCAAATGAATTCACACACATACTCACACTCACAGCCTTACAGACAGACAACTTTATTAGATTATTCAACAGGTCTTTTAAAACGGATTATTCAGGTGAAACTCCGGTTTCGGATCTTCAGTTCAAACAGGGTACGTTTACGGTATAAATGAGGAAAAGTAAAATAAAAGACGTGTTGAAGGGCTAAAACAAAGGATATGATGTATAAATTTAAAATTTCAACAACAAAAATCATCAGTGTCCAAGAGTGTAATACAATTTTTAAGGAAATTCGCTCGACTTGCAAATCTTTGCATCAAAATGTTTTTGTATTTATAAACTTGTACAATGCAATTATTCATAAAGAAATACCATGCTTGGTTTTTTTATATTTTTTAACGGTTGTGAAGCTAAAATTAATTATTTATTAATAAATAATACTTAAAAATATTAAATCAAAAAGCTTATTTTAATTAAATTTTATCTATTCATTGTCAGGTTTCCAACACAATTTGTTTACTGCATTTTCCTGACTATTCATCAAATTTAATCATTTACAGTTAATAAATGTAATTTGAGACAACCAAGTATCCATTAATATTGACAAATAAATTAGTGGAACAAATTTCTTATCTCAAGAAGATAAGTCTGAGGCGCAAATTGGGATATGCTAAAAATCTTTTTTTCAAGTATACTATCCCGCAATAAATCAATGTATTGTTGGTCTAGTATAATTTTACGTATCCACGTATCCTTGTTACCTAAAAATTACAGTTTATTTACAAAATCTCTGGATTTAAGGCAGTGCCCTTGCAAACTGTGGCGGTCACTTGTGTACCGTTATTCACAGGAAGAAGCTCGTGAGGATAATCCCATCATGTAGTAAACTCTTTATTTGAGTACCTCTTAATTTAGACCAAAACATTTGCGTACCCCGCTTCTCAGCTTATTTTAAGATTTTTTTTTTAAATATTTGTCCCTATTTATGAAAAAGGATTTAAGATTCATATTTTATATCAATTATATTTTTTTCCTTAAGACTAAACAAAATATTAACCACTTAAAAGCAGATATCAAAGTAAATTGTAGCACACGAAAAACAATAAAGCGAGTAAGATACTGTAAAACATTAAAAAAACTAAGGAGCAAAATAATCACGCTTAAACATCGCGACAGCAAAATGATGACTTAATCGATATCAAAGTAAAGTATCAGTTATCAAAATTAAGTTAGATGTGATTAAAGATTAGAATTATAGAAGTAACCAAAGGTGGCACAAAAAAGAAACGTTCATGTCTTAGTTATATTACATCCTGTAATTTGGCGGCTTTAATTTAATGTTTAAACCTAAAGTTTCAATTCCAAGTTAAAATTGTTCAAAAAGAAATTTTTCGAAATTTCAACCTGAAAAATCACACTCAAATTTCAAATTCATATTTTCTTTTAAGCATTTGTAAGAAATTGAAATTTAAGAATATTTAGATCTTAGTTGATATAACCAAGTCCCTTTTTTACTTGCGGTTAAAAAGTATGGATTATAGACCTGTTTAGTACATACCATTGTAAAAAGTAAGGATCATAGACCTGTTTAGTACATACCATTGTAAAAAGTAAGGATAATAGACCTGTTTTGTACATAACATTGTAAAAAGTAAGCATTTTAGACCTGTTTTGTACATAACATTGTAAAAAGTGAGCGTAAATGATAATTAATTGAAAGAAACTAAAATGAATGTGTTCAGGACGAATTTTTGAACGGAATAATTTCAAGTTTACAAAGCACGAATAAAGAAATAACCCAAAAAATCTAAGCATTCTTTTAAGTGAAATCGGATTTATATAACCTGCTCTGTTTCTCAAAAAGGGGAGACTAAAATAATACCTTTAAGGTAGTATTATTTAGTCTGGCTTTTGATAATCGAGTCATTTCAGATAATCGTGCAAGTTCAGATCAATAAATTATTTTGTGATCGAACGTAGCGAGACGAAACTAATGCTACCTTAATATTTAATAAGTATGACTTTCTAAAGACAAGCGAGTCCTGAGTTGTGAGAAAACGTTCTCACATTTAGGATTCTAAGATAAATTAAAAAAAAATAGGTAAGGGGTGTACCCCATTTTTTAAATCGATCTAATTACTAGTTCTCTCCATTTCTATGCATTTGGTAGTTTTTAGAAAAATTAAAAATACTAAAATAAATTATTGGTAAATTGTGTTATGTAATGTAGTTGGCAACATTGATTTAGGTTTTAAAATAGTAAGGTTATGTATCATGATGCATTCACGTGATGTCTCGTCATGTATGTATGATGTTTCTTGGCTTAAACATTGTATTAAGTTAATAGAATATTGTGTTTTGAAGATTGGCAATTTTGATCTGAAAATATTCATATTTACGAGAGAAACCTATTTGGCAGAGTGACCCTTTTTGTCCTCACGAAACCTATTATAAAAATAAATCAAAACATAACATCATTGTACTAGGCTAGAAATGGCCTTAAAAGACATATTTTATTCTATATTTAGATCTGAAGTAAACTTTTGCATCAAAATCAAACAAAAATTTATAAAACATTATTAAAATGAAAAAAATTAAAATAAAATGAAACATTATATACTTGTAGTATCTTTTATGCTTTAACTAGATCAAAATATGACAATATTCCATTAGATCTGTCCTACAAGAGGTCCTTCATCCTGAATCTGTATCAAAGATGGGCTCGAATCCAATTGAGTTGATGTTCCAAACAAGAGTATCCTATTAAGTAATAAATACGTTAACTCAAGTTTCATTTAAATCTACATGTAGATGAACCTGCTTAACTTTTTCTCAGCATGTACATCTACGGTTTAACGTTGGATCAAAAAAGTTAAGCTGCATCGAGAAAGGTCAGTGCTTGGATATGTTACCGTTGTGAATAAAGCACACGTATTTAATGTCTGATAAAGAGCGAAGCGAAACCGAGGAAGTGTTGCAGCATAAATTTTTATATATTCTGAGAACGAGCAAAGCAAGTCCAAAGTTGTGAGTGAAGTTGCGTCACAAACCTATTGAGGCGATGAAAAGTTCTCTGATACTATATGCATTAATATATGATCTGTAACACCCTAATTAATTTAATAAACTCCAAATTTTAGTTCCCCTGGAATTAATGGATAAGGCTACTCCCTCAACACATATCTGTCTTGCAGAATCTGAGTCAGGATTTAGTAGGCAACGTCGATACAGCAACTTATAGATCTACGTTAAGTTTAATCAGTGGCTGTTTCAAGCTTATAAGTTGTGATCTAAGCAACCTGTGGTAATGTTCGATGCAGATAAAATGTGGTACTACAAGTGACATATTGTGGAATTTTTAATAACCTTTAATTACCTGATTTAAGCTATTTCTGGCTCCTTTATACGTCTTGAAACTATTCTTTGGTAGATTTCTTACCCCACTCCCAGACTTGATCAAGAGAACTTCTATAAAACTAGTTATAAAATAGAACTAGTTCTATAAAAAGTTTTGAATGATTTATTCAATTATTACATTTCATCATTGTAGGCTTCTTCAGAATCTATATACAAACCGCAATAATAAACTATGAAAATAAATAAACAAACACAATACATTAATAGAAAGACTTGAAAAATCACAGCTTAAAAATAAAAATTTCCAAAGGAAATTCGCTAAAATGATACATACCATATCATTTAAATAAATATAATTTTTAAATTTATATTGGTATTAAAATAATTATTATTTTTATTTTTAAGCTGAGATATTCTTATTGTGATTGTTTATTCTGTTATTTATTTTAATAGTTTATTAATGTAGTTTGTATATAGATTCTGAAGATGCCTACAATAAGTGAAATATGTATTGAATAAATAATTCAAAACTTTATATAGAACTAAAGTCCCCTTGATCAAACCTGAAATGGAGTTCTATAAACTTTCCAGTGCTACAAAGAACAAACTAGTAGTTTTCTTAGTTAAAAGTTTTATTTCTTGTACATTGTCACTTCTCAACAAATACACACCGACCTCAACAGTGGATCAACCTCATGGTATTATACCATCCAAATCAAAGAATCGACCATCAACAATTATCACTAAACTCACAGGTTTTCATACTTAACTATATTAATTCATATTAAGACGAAAGGACAGAGCAGGATTTTATCAAAATCAGGGTTCTTATGGGTATTGATCGCTAAGTCTAAATTATTTTTTTTTATATATTTATGTAAATGGCTTATGGGAGTTATTTAAATAAGGTGGTTTTACTATCCATATCCTACAAATTACAGTCCGATCTATTCATGTCAAGCTAAACCATTTCATAGGTCGTGAGGTGAATTCTGGTTCGGCCAATTCACACGAACATAAATAAATAATTTGTTATTAGTTAAGAATTGATATTGTTAATAATTGTTACGCCTTTGGAACCAACTTACTGCTCAGAGAAATAATAGCATTCTTTACTCTCTTGGTGCATAAATAACTATTACTTGATAACAGAAAAAGGTTTAGAAAAACTAAGGACTCATTAAAGATGAAGATTTTGCCTCGGAGGTCCACAAACCGGGCGAATTCTCTTTGTCATTCATGCTTTCTTGCTTACCAATCCGTTCCGTACTAATCCATTTTGTGTTTGTTTTCGGTTTATGCTTCAAAAAATATCTTATTACTTATATGTAATTTTATCCGAGGTTTTAAAAGGAAATGTGCCTGGTATATAATACTGATACATGTCGCTCGGATGAGCGACAACGCTCATCAAATGTAATAAGGAAATTATCAGAGGTACTACGTTACCGTTTTTTTTTTTTTTATTTAAAAATGTTGTTTCTAAGAATTTCTTTAAAAGCTCATAGGTCGTGAGGTGAATCCTGGTTATGCCAACTCAACCGAACATAATTCATAATTTTTTATTTGTTAATAATTCTTATTTATTTATTTGTATAAATAAATACGGGCCTTCGGCCAGTAGCCGCTACGCGGCCTCGGCACTTCGCGCCTCGTCCGCTCCGCGGCGTCGGCCCACCGGGCTGCTTCGCGGCCACATTGTTGCTATATATATATGTACATATATATATATATATATATATATATATATATATATATATATATATATATATATATATATATATATATATATATATATATATATACCTTTTTACAGACATATTTTTTGTTATCAGGAAGCCAATAGGAACCGATTCCGCTCACTCCCACCCTCAACATCCGTCATCCAAACAACCTCATAAGCGTCATTTTCATAATGAAAATTCGCTGAAAATAACTAAAATAAATTGACTTTGACGAATAAACACTGGATTTATTAAAAACTTTATCTTTATAACATAACTTTTTAAAATGCTATAATTTTCTACACAAAACCTATTGGAAACCACATAATTCAATAAAACCTAATATGAGTGCGATTTTATAAACTTTTGTACTTTTGCAATTATGTGCAGCCTCCACTTTTCTGCCTAGATAGAATATAATTTTCTTTATCATTTAGAGCTCTCTTTCAATTAATTGGGTTCAGGGCACCTCGGAACTTTTCCACGTCTCATCAGATTCGCTACGCTCGTCTTCCTTACTTCGGATTTACGGCTTCGCTCGTCATCAGAATATATAATTCGCCAAATTTATACTGCACCACGTCTTCGGACTCACTTCGCTCGTCCTGAGATAGTTAATACTTCCTTTTTATTCCCAGCGATCACCCATTCAGGCACTGACTATGCTCAATCCTATTTAACTGTTATAGTCCAACAAAAATCATAGTTGTACTTATCGTATTGAAACGAAATTTAATGTTCCTATTTATTGCAAAAAGGTATATACTTTTACTAAATTTCAGCTCAATTAAATCATTTTTTGATTTTTACAATTTTAAAAAAAACATACACAAGTCATTAGATATAAGTTTAACTAATGCTGATAATGAGATGACACTTTGACATATGTTAGTCTTATACTCAAATCGTTTTATGCTTTTTAGAAATTTTCGCTGAGTTAATGACGTCATAAATTTTTTTTTCCGAAAAGCACAACTACAGTGGTCGACTAATTTTGGTACAAAGTTTCTACTCACTGGTAACTACGATGATAACAGACACACCCACATACATATAGACACACACACACATACAGAAAGAAAACTTAGTGAAAACCTTTTAGGAGCCTTTAAAACACCTGTAACGGATAATTCCGGTGACATCCCGGTTTAGGATTTTTTTTTGGGAACACAATACTTTTCCTAAATACAAACGGTATAAATAAGGAGAAGTAATATGTTAAAATCAAAACCATGCATTTAAATTTGATTTATTGTTTAAACTGTCTTTCTCTAAATTCTGATGCGATAAGAAAGGGGTTAGATTTTAAAATAATAAGCATAAAATTTATTCAGCAGCATATTCCAAAACAGACTTGTATTATATATAAAGTAATATAAGTTAACTTTTATATTTAGTTGATAAATTGCGACGATCTATAGTGTTTTAAGTTTAAAGTATAGCAATGGCAGTTAGATGTACATTGATATTTCTGTCCCTAGTGGCAATTATTGAAACTATTCAGGTAATTTAATCTATAAATATGTTTACATTTCTTCGCAAATGTTAATAACATAACAAATATGTATAACATAATATGTATAATATTTCTCCAAATTTTCGTTTCTAGCTGTAATAGGCATCTTCTATATTGATTTTGCATGTATGCTTCTGGTGCTTTTCAATGTGATATCTGACAGTGATTCTGTGTGACGCTATTTTGTTGACATTATTTGATTAGCGCTAAAATAGCAAGGGGAATCAGGTTAAGAAAAAGGAAGTATTGTAAAAATAAAATAAAATTGTGCTAAAAATATTAGGTTTGCTTAAATATTAAGATATATCGTTAAAGTTAAAACATAGTAGCAGAGCGTGGTTCCGATCCACGGACCTCTGGGTTATGGCCCAACATGCTTCCACTGCTCAAAAGTACTTTTTGAATGCGTGAAATATAAACCTTAAAATTATGCCTTGTATTATTTAATTAAATGCCTAAATCTGCTGCATTGCCTAATAAGCATTAATTAACCTAAAGTTATACATCTTATATATTTGTGCAACAAATTATTCTAAGGTCGAGCATAGAGAGACCAAAATAATGCTACCTTAAGGTTTGTATAGTTATAAAATTCTAAGGACGAGCGAATTGACTTTGAATCAATAGTTCTTTCTGATGTCAGCCGTAGCGAGACCGAAGTAATTCCACCTAAAGCTTTGCATAATCTTGGCATTCTGATGACGAGAAAAACGGGTCAGAAGTTTTTAGTAAAAGTACTTAGGTACTCCGTACCATAAGATTTCATGGTGTATGTTTTATGTTTTAGGGAACAAGCTGTGATCCAAAGACGGCAAAATGTCAAGAAGATTACAGCTCGTGTTTAGACAAGTGCATTTACGACAGTAAATGCAGAAGTGCATGTGCATCGAAAAAATATACCTGCTTAATTACATGTGAAGGCCCTTCATGCGTGGAAGTCTTCTTCCAAAGTTTATATGATCCCAACACCGAGTTCATACAATGCAAACAAATTCTGGGAACATGCCAAGCATATAAGAAGAAATGTAGCTGTAAGAAATTATGCAACCGAGAGTGCGATAATACATCAGGTCCCGCCAACACATTATGCAAACAAAACTGTAATTCCAACTGCTACAGTCTCTTCAAACAAGATCTATGCGATCTAGAAAGAGCCATTTGCAGTTACGAATGTAGTACAGAATTAGACAACTGTCCAGGTAGCACCAATGAAGCTAAGATAAATTGTGAGAACAAATATATCCATTGTGTGTCGTCGTGCTTCAATAATGATTGCAAATGTAAGAAGGGAACTCTGAAATTAAATACAAGTGACGGAGAATAACAAAGACTTCGAGAAATATTACTGTAATTGTGACGAAACTGTATTAAATAAAGATACATTTTAAATAATTGCAAAGATTTATATTTCATTCCTGTGATGAAATCGAATAAATTAATGTAATGAGGTAAATGATTAATGAAACCAATTTAATTAGTCGAGTAAGATCTTAATTAATTTCTTTTTTCAAGGCTTATTTTTTATAGAAAAAAAAATTACCAATCATAAAACGAGGCTTTCTTACTAATACACTTAAAAACTACAACACGAAAATACAAGAATAAGTCAATAAACAATTAATTATATACAAGCAAATTTGCTCATCAATTCATATAAATTCATCTAGAGAACTGTCCTAACCACAAATGTAATTGAGAGGTTTTTGTTGAATTTTTTTTTAAATTTTTAAAACAAAATGCACTAAAAAGAAGCATAAACTGAGCTTCGATGAGAGCAAATAATGCTGTGTAGTGTAATGTATAATCTACGAGATAAATATGCACATTTTATTTGAAAAAATTAAAAAAAAAATAGGTTGTGACCCTACTGCTTAGGTTGTTTAATATATACTGAAAAAATAAGAAAAATTGAATTGAGATAAAGAAATCGCGCATTTCGAAGATAAATCGCCCGGATTACGGACTTGCGCACCAGAATTATTCATTTTTTAAAAGATTAATTTAAAATTATTTTGATGCGCCCTAAATTAATCCGAATCTCAAATTAGTTGTCTCTTTCTCTCTCTCATAGGTCCTGCTTAAGTTTAAAATTTAAATTGGATTAAATTTTTTAATCCAATTTAGTTACGCAACAGTTAGCACTGTTGCGTATTTAACGTGCATATCTACAAGTCATAAATAATTACATTTTTTTAACGATTTTGAGATCTATAGTTGCCGAAATGTTGCCATTTGTCCTGTTTTTGCTAATGCAATGCGTTCCTCTTTGATTTCGGAGCAAAGGAAGCAAAAGCATTTTAGAAATTTTATATTTCGACAAAAGCTAGATCTATCTTTACCTTTAGAATCCACTAAAAATGCAAATACCTAATATATAATATTTGTATTTTTAGGGTATTTTGAATCTTCGCAATATATTGATATGACCCTATCCTCAAGAGTATCTAGGCCAACAACCCCTTTGTTATACAGCAACTTTTTTATGTTCGAATATCAACTAGAATTGTTTCAGAATGGTCGCGGCACATTATCTTCGGAAGTGAATAGTCTTCTTCAGCAGTGCGAGACTAATTAAAAATTACACTAATTAAAAAAATGACAAATTACTAGACCTGGAACTCGTTCCCTTTCCT
Organism: Microvelia longipes; assembly: GCA_018340805.1. Lineage (NCBI taxonomy): Eukaryota > Metazoa > Arthropoda > Insecta > Hemiptera > Veliidae > Microvelia > Microvelia longipes. The sequence continues at coordinate 8,786,141 of JACMZG010000022.1, forward strand.
TCTCAAATCAATGAAATTAGATAATAGATATATTATCAATACCTTAATATACTTGAAACATATTTTTGGGGCTCTGAATAATCTTATTACAACCTACTTCAAAAGTGAGTACAGGTTAGAATCAGTTAATTGCTATCGGGTTTTCCCACATTGTGTTTTGTATCATACATTTTGTATTACATACCATATTGTGGTTTTATATTATTGTTTATTTAATTATTATAAATATTAAATATGTTCAGTTGAAGGTGTGGATGATGTTTCAAAAGTTAACTAATAGGTACTCTCTAGTAATAATATGTCTATGATTAAGATTTTAGATTAGCATGATAATTTTGCAATTTAGCTGCTATAATATAGAGCTAAGCATCGCTATTTTTTATTAAATGTCAGAGAAAACGCCTACCCTTTTGTTGTCCACTATTAAACATTTTTTCATAAGAAGATTACGTTTATGAAGTTGTTCAAATGAATAATGTGGAGGGGGATGCAGTATAAATTTATGGACTGGTATATTCTGAGGACGAGCGAAGCGAGTCCAATGGGTCGAAGAAAAGTTGTGAGGTATCTCGTACCCAATTTTTTCACATCCAAGCAGAGCCTTTTATCCGTTCTTACTATTTCTTATAATAATGTGAAAAATTCTTTTAACAAGAAGTCTTTACATAAATTAAGAAAACAAGTTTGGATCGTCTCCAAATGTTTTTGGTCTCAGAAACAGTTTTTTGGAACCTATTTCCATCTAATTAACTTTAAATTCTTCTCTATGAAGCAAAATTAAGATCTATTTTAAAACTTTAATTGGGAGAAAGACCCTATAATTGCATAATTTATAGCATTAAGTTTATCATAGGGACAAAATGCTCTTTTTTCGATATCTGTAGAATGAGCGAGAATGGAGTCCATCATAATAATAAAAGAAAGTAAGTCTCTCCACAAAACAAAAATTTATTGGCAACGCACTCTCAACGTAACTACAGGCCATCATCAGTGCAACAACCAAACCAAACAGTTACGATAAAAAAAATAAAACAAAAGAATAATGAAAATATATTATAAAATATAAACATAAATAATGCATAATCATGGGCAGATAATGTAAATATAATTATAATCAACGGGAGATAAAGTAAATATAATTAAAAAGAAAAAAATAAATAAATAATAAAATATAAATAAGGAAAAAATAATATGATTGATAAGAAATTACCGTAGAGTAAAGAAGAAGAGATGTAAGTCAATTTTTTCTTACTAGGTATTAAAGTCAGACTGACTGCAAAAAGCGACGGCGCTAGTAACATAGCTCATTGTAAGGGCGAAGATTTTCCTCTCTCATTTATTTTCAAATCGCCAACATAGTGCTGATTTCTTTTAATCTCCAATTTTTCTAAATATTCTACTTACGACCTTTATTTACAAAATGAAAACAACCAATTTAACTTATGAGGGTCATTAAAATGGTTTTGAGCTAATAAATAGTGGTACAATTTGCTGTTATTTCTTGATTTATGTTCCTTATACTTCCTAATAATATTTCTACTAGTTTTGCCGACATACTCAGATTGTCATTTCCCACATTGTACCATGAAAATGCTTCTATATAAAGGTGGTATCGGGTTGTTTTACACTGCTTAAAAGAGTCGTTAATGATTTAAAACATAAAAAATTAGTTTGTAACTACTTTTAAATACAAGGAAGCATTGCTCTGAGAAAGAGGGCCAAAGTAGGGGATGGAACACCACTAAAGATTGTCTGGGTCGTTCCCCGTCTTCAGTCATAGCTTTAAGAGCCAGTTTACAGTTCATTTTCTTAATAAGGTTATCGATCGCATTTAATTTATAACCATTGGCTAAAGCTATTTCGTCGATAGTCTCCAGTTCTTTATTATAAGCTAGGTCATCAAGAGGAAAGGTGAGCAGTCGATTAACCAACGCGTTGAATGCAGTCATCTTGTGGATTCAAGGGTGTTGAGAAATGGACACCCAATTTTTCTCAGCTCGAAGTAATAGGTTTGTATTACTTGATAATCAGAATAAGTGAAACACTCAAAAAAACAAATGTATTATAATTGCCTGAAATACAAGGCTACTCTTTTAAAACAGTTTTAACATTAAAACTCAATAAAACATTTACCTGTTCTACAAATAATGACATTAAAAAATACAGCAGGATAGAAATTAAGGTAAAAATAACTTCTCAGAGCAACGATTAAACGTAAATTATTTTAGAATTTCGTGACCAGGGGGGGGGGGGGTAACTTAAATAAGGAAACGTTTGGATTCGATTATCGCAAGCTACTAAAAAATTAGCGCAGCGGCAGACCGGTGCGGACAACTCATGAACTAACCCTAATAGCTTTCCAAAACTAACCGATTATATTTTTATATTTAAATACCATGGCAATTTTGGTTATATATATTCTTATTATAAAATTATGGTTTTCTTTATTTATTTTTTACAAAAGCGGTTCGCCGTTGTTATGTTATGTATTACAAAAATTCAGACTCTAAAAGGAAATAGAAGTCTTTTTATAACTTCTACAGAACGCTACTGATGGCCGGTAAGTGTACATTTCATTTAATTAATTTATTGATTTAGTCGATTTTATTAGGTAATTACATTTAATCACATGTGCGCAGCATCTTGCCGATGTAATTAAAATTCAGGCTGCATTAAATGCCAAAATCTTTCCAGCACGTGTAAATTTTAGTCACTATTTCATAATTACCTGATTGAATCAAATAAATTAATAAATTACTTGAATGAAAAACTTAAAAGTAATCAGAAGCGTTGTATGAATGTTTAAAGACGACGTAGGCCGTGCGAAGTGGTACAGCTAGTTAGAAATAAAACTACAAAGTATAAAAATGCATTTTCAAACTAACTGTGGGCAAAAAGCGGGAAATTGTGAAACACGCCCACTCTATTATAAGGTAGGTCCTCCGCCGTGCTAGTGTCGACCGGAATCCAAATTTCCCCACCATTGAGTCGACAGTCTTACTGTTTAAGTATCTATAGTCTCTGGTCGTGACCAAATTATTAGCAATGAATACTTATTGGCAATATGAAATTATAAAAACAAAAAAATATGTATCAAAGTTATATAGAGGATGAAGAAAAATCAGGCTAAAAGTGCAATAAACGGTTGACCATATATAAACAATTTTGATTGTTTACTTGGTAATATATTTTGCTTAGCTTTTTAGAGGACGCTCATAAACACATCTATGTTAAAATTCATACTTAACATTAATATTATAATTTTGTGTCATTAATTATTGTTGAATTGTTTTTGTTTCTATATAATATGTACTTTTTGAGAACAAAAGAATTATTATTATTATTATTATTATTATAAACCAAGTAAGAAAACAAATGCGGTTTTTGTCAAACCTGGTATGTAGTTCACATTTTGTCCACCAGGGAGTTGGCTCAAAGTTTCCTATGGGCATCCATTTTCTGTTACCTTTATAATGTAAACAAACTATATACAGTATAGTACATTATACCGGTAAATAGGCGGTATAGGCATTATTTTGTATATTTTAGTAAAAAATATTAATAATCTATGTAAGAAATAGGTTTTGTCTTACCCAATAGAGATTTGATTGCGAATCTAGGTTTGTTTAAATTAGTTAAAACAAACGGCTAATTATTTTTTTGGTGCACTTCATAACATATTTCTTTGCGACTGATATTTGTGTTTTCCTCTTCAAATATTAATTTCAATTAACAATTTAAACACTTTAACTTAAAATTTTTTAATATTATAAAAGCAATCGTAATTTTAAGTTATATTAGGCAATGCACTGACGTCTGTATTCTTCAAAATCTTAATAAATACACGTGGTTTTTCTTTTTCTTTAACTAAATTATTGTAACAATTATTTCACAGAATGTAATACAAAATCATTTAATCATCACATACATATGAAAGTACGAACACGCTATAAAAAGTAAAAATCACCTAATGTTATCAGGGTTGCCAAAAATATTAAGTTAAAAAAACGTCAATCCTAAAAGGCTCATGCGCAGTCCAAATTTAGCTATTTTTTCTATTCATATTTTTTTTGAGCTAGCTATCAGCTGATCTCATATGTCTGAATTTTTGCACCCAGGTTAGTGTAGGAGTTTCTCCACTTGGTTTATATATTACGTTAGTTTTTGTGATGAGGGATTTTGGTCATTCCGCCTTAAAAGCGTTGGCAGATTAACCGAAAAATGTAAAATGTGTCGCAAAATCCTCGCACAATTCCCTATAAAAAGAATACAAAGGCGTAGAAATACGCAACTACTATGTTTTAATTTTGAATGATGTATCCAACCAAGTTGGTTGTATCTACTTTAAAAAAATATTTCTAAACTTCCTTGCCAAGCCTCGAGAACTAAGTTATTTAAAAATATAACTCTTCATTACGGTCTCGGGGATGAAGTTTTTTTTAATAGAGATCACTTGAACTTTAGTTAAAAAACATTTTCTTCTCCATGTTATGTTAGTAATTATTATACTGAAATATGTTCGGTGAAAATAAATAAAATGGTAATTTGATGTTTATATTTTTAAGGCGTATTATACGCAATTTATTACATTTTTGGTTTTCGTGGAAATAAGATGCCTTAAGTTAAAAGCATAATCTACTTGTTATTATGTGTAAATTGCATATTTTTAGTTTCTTTCAGTCTAATTTATTTTCTCCTTTATTACTTTAAATAAGTATAAGTAAGATTTAGTGATATAAGTATAGAAAAACATCATAAACTATGAGTTATAATAAAAAATATAAAATAAGATTAAACTTACAAAAATTGTATAGAAAATTTGAATTTAAAGGCTCCAAGATTACAAAAAAAGCATATGAGTAACAAAAGATATTTTCACAATAGAGTAAAAGTCACCCATTTTAAACACGAGTTATGTTTCTATACTGTATATAAGAGAAATATAATATTCAACACAACATATCTTCTGCAAAATATTAGAGAGTAACAGAAAATGAGATAAATTAAGGGAAATATTTTCTGTAACATGACATATATATTGTGGTGACATTAATAGATAAATGAAAAATATATTTTGGTGACATTAGTAGGTAAATGACATATATATTTTGGTATAGATGAAGCATATATATTTGGGGGACAATAGGGGATAAATGACATATAGATATCGGAGACATTGGGGGATAAATAGCATATATCTTTCGGGGACATTAGGGGATGAATGTCGTATATATTCGTTTAGGGATCAGACTTTAATGAAACCAAAGCCAAGTCATCTCAACCTATCATTGGAGACCCAATTCCATAAACAGAACGTAGCTGTTTATGGGATTCACTCAACTTGGTTCTTTTAAGTTCTTTTAAGTCTTCTTCCTTCCACTCCACTCAACTTGTTCCATTATCTTCTCTTTATTCCAACTTCACTCAACGACGTCATTGACGTCATTTTGTCCAGAACTTACATTTAACTCTTCTCTTCTTTTCTTCACTCAATTAGTTCCTTTAACTCTTCTCTTCCTTCACTTCACTCAACTTATTCTTAAGTCTACTCTTCTTCCACTCACTCAACTTGGTTCTTTTAAGTCTACTCTTCCTTCCACTCCACTCAACTTGATTCCATTAACTCTTCTCTTTCTTCAACTTCACTCAACGACGTCATTGACGTCATTTTGTCCAGAAACTTACAATTTAACTCTTCTCTTTCTTTCTCTCACTCAACTTGTTCTTTAAGTCTACTCTTCCTTCCACTCCACTCAACTTGGTTCTTTTAAGTCTACTCTTCCTTCCACTCCACTCAACTTGGTTCCATTAACTCTTCTCTTTCTTCCACTTCACTCAACGCCGTCATTGACGTCATTTTGTTCAGAAACTTACAATTTAACTTTTTCAACTGAAAAAACTTACTTCCCTACCAATCAAATCCGTTTACAAGATATTCTACTTAGTAAAAAGTTAAAGCCTGTTGGTGTTTGAGATTATAGATTTATTCATAACTCCACCTTTGAATTTGATATTGATTGTTAGTAACAGCAACAAAAAACTTAGCCGTTTAAGACCCATGAAATCAAATACAGTTCAGTTTATGGAAAAAATCACACTTCTAAATTATTCGCTGATTATGATTTTTGGGATGAACTTTATCAACTGTTATAGGGTTTTTTAAGGCTATTAAAAATACAATATACTGCACTGGTCGTCAATTAAATGTTTTATTAACTTAGCTATAAAATAGTTTTAAACTCACATTTTTTAAAAAGAGGGGAGTAAAGTAGACAATTTACAGCCACCCTTCAAAAAATATAGTAATAATGAAATTAAGAAGATCATAGGGATATTGTATGCGTGACATTGTGATAGATCTGGTGAGTGTTATTAATCAATCAAATTTTATGTGATAATAAATCACATGAGAAATAAAGTAATAAAAATGTAGATTTAATATCATAACTTTATCATAAAAAATCATAAAAATATACTAGATAACTATAATATATCTCTCTCGGATACAATTTCACAAAATCCTAATTTAATTTTCTTTATCTATAAATTTTGTGTTATAAAGGAAAGTTATAGCATTGTGTATGTTTTAAGTGAAAAAAATAAAATATGCTGGAAAAAATTATACAGAGTGAGTGTGAAATCGAGAGTTAAAAGTGGTTTGGGCTCTCTAGTGCTTGCTCATAAATTACGGTGAAGAGAGGGATTTTTTAGTGAGGCAACCAGAGGGTCGTAAAAAAAACTAAAGAGAATATTTGCTTTAGATCTAACCTCAGAAAAAAATACTCGACCAAAAAACATAAAAGAATGGAAAAAAAGTTCTGATGAAAATTACTTGATACCAAAATTCTTTTCCGTGTGTAAGAAACGGAATAAAAAAAAATTCCAAAACGGACTTCTTTTGATTAAGCCATTTAATCTCAAAAGTATTTTTTACATCAAGGCATGCTTGGTTTTTGATAATAATTGATTCCATTGTATAACAGTAGATTATAAAGCGACTGAAGTAGATATTGTTTCGTATTGTTGTTTTATTGTAGTGTCGTACTCGTGCTAAAAATCTGAAACCGATTTTAATAATTAATCAAAATCATGCGTTTCAGGCATTTCTAAGCAATTCAGAGTAGTGTTTATGTGTCTAAATCATGCTTAACTCCTGATATGTTAATGCTTGAAAATTGAAACACGGCAAGTTTCGTAGTACAATCCGGAGAAAAACATTTTGTTCAAAGTCGTTCAGCCTGTTATGAAAAAAAAGCCTTGTGCATTGGTCTTTGGTTTGTGCTCTTAGAGGTTTTCCAATTATTTTTATTACGTGACTTTTACTGTGCTTTTAGCGATTTTTTTTTCAATGACGCATTAGGAAGGCTGCTATAGACCCTAGGTTCCCCTCCCGCTGTTTTTTTACTTTCCAGCAAGTCTTCATACACCCCTTACTGTCCTTCCCCATGCATCGCTGTCATGTTGGTACTGGCTGTTCCTTTTCACCCCTTCCCACAGTTTTCTTCTGTTCCTGGCTCCTGTTTTTCTTGATAAGTCCTCCTTCTCCTCCCAATTTACTGCTCATCTTATTGGGTCAATGTTTATATCTTTTTGTCTGTAATAATTATATCTTTATATAATTATTAATTATTTTATTTATTACTACTCGTCAAGTTGGCTTGACCTTTGGTTTTGGGGATCTCCTCTTTTGATCTGGGCCGTACCTTTCCTTGTTTTCTGTGGAAATTAGTATTACGGCTTCCTCAACTTGCCTCACACAAGATGTATTTATAACGCCCTAGACTTTGGATCTATGTTCTACTGTAGGATCGTGTCGAGACCGAAATGATCTAACATTAAACGTTTGGAATAGTTCACATTCAATGAAAAGTGAAGCGAGTTCGAAGTAAAAAGGAAAAGTACAGGAAGTTTTAACTAAATAGCGAACCCAATAAAAGTAGCATGTATGTACGAAATGTATGTGTCAATTGGCACACGAACACTTTCAATCGCTTTTTAAGATCTGCATGAAACTTAGTACAAAAGTCAACCTCATTAATGTCCAGAAGTGCATCATTTATAAAATGTGTGCGATGTCATTATCCCACAATAATAACAGAGTCTATTTCAAAAAATCACGAATCCTTAACTTGTTGTATATTAAAGCTGAGATTGTATACTCGTATATGACTGTGCATATGCATAGGTATTAATGCATAGGTATTAATGCATAGTTATTAATGCATAGTTATTAATGCATAGTTATTAATGCATAGTTATTAATGCATAGGTATTAATGCATAGTTATTAATGCATAGTTATTAATGCATAGGTATTAAACGGTCATCGACTAAAAAAAAATTCAAGCAATCTAAAATGACAATTTTCTAATAATACTCTCTTGTACTTAATACATTCCTTTATATTCAAAATAAGGAATCTAAACATTTTCAGGGGTTGTTATAAATTTAAAGTTAATTCATTAAATTTAAACATCAAATAATTTAAAAGAAAATTTTTCTAGATTTGATAAATAATTAATAGAAACAAATTAATTACTCAAAAGTCCATTATCTTTCATATTTAAGAACAAATGTTTGATTTAAAATTAATTATCATTAGAATTAACAAAAATTAGGATGTAAAATAAAAAAACACAATTTACAATCTAGTTTATATTGCACTTCATTATAAGAAAGTGCAATATAAATAAATAAATAAAACCATCATTTGCATACACATACATTTCTGTACAAATAATCAAATATACAGTTGAAACAATAATTTTACTACAAATACGTATAATTAAAAATTAATTAAAAAGAATTTTTCTACTGAATATAATTTGTAATTTTGTATTTATTTATTTTTATTTTTTGTTAAACACTAATGATAACTAATTATTAGTCGAATGGTTTTTTTTATAAATAAGTGAAATAATTTTATTTTAATTAATTTTATGTTTCTAATAAAATACTGTATTTTAAAAATAGTATCAATTTTTAAGTTCAAATCAAAACTATATTATTTATGATTCAATTTATGATCCTTAATGAATAAATTTGTAAGACCGTAATGATGAAATGTACACCAATTTTTAAATAAAGCATTCCATTGCTTTATTTAAATATTCAGTGGTTGTAAGAAGTAAAATGGTTTATTTTGACTGTAACTATTGTTCTATTTGAAACTGTCTTAATGTATTGTGGTCGCCGCCCCATTACCCTTTTCCACAATGCAACTAGACACAAATAATTCTTTACTTTAAATTTTGTTTTACTTATTTTTTCCTGGGGTTTATGTGGCAGTTTTTTTTATTGCTGCACCTTGTCTGCCCATTAACTCAGCATTATTTTTGAAATTATTTTCTTAATTGTTTTTTCTTTTATTACCGATGACCTCTAGTCTCTATCTTTAGCAATAAAACTATTTTTATTATGATGAAAAAAAGTTGCTTCCTGTTAATTTTCTTCTGGGATTTTAAATTTAATCTCTGTAAAAATACAGCTGTGTCACTAAATCAAACTAATAGTTAAAATCTAATTAAAAGGACCTTATTATTAAATCAAAATTTTTGTGTAAAAAATAAAATTTGTGAAATCAAGGCTTCCTAGTTGGATCAATGCTGTTATCATAAAATGTAATTTTCATGATTTGAGGCCGAGCATTGCAAAACCGAAGAAATGCTACTTAAGTCGGCGGTTAATCATAAAAACCTGGGGACGAGCGAAGTCTGGACAAGCTTTATTGGCTCGTCCTATAAGGACAAGCCAATAAGTTTATAACCAACTATTATAAATATCTTGATTAATTCAAGAGAATGTCTCGGATAGCATTACTTCAATCTCACAACTAACAACCACAGAAGCGAGTTAGTGGTAGAGCTCACGCCTTTCGACTTGGAGGTCGAGGGTTCGTTCCAGCCGGGGAAGGACCTTAATATGAGGTTATCCCTTGTACCGTACTCTCGGAAGGTCTTAAATTTAAGGCCGGCCAACCCAGCCAGGGGTTTAGGAGGTTTCCAATGCTGCTAATACGCAAATACGGGGTTGGTTTTGTTTCATCTGAGGCAAGTCTGGATCCACGTTTCCGTTGTCTCTATAGCTATCGAAAAGTTTAGGTTCTGCGGGCTGATGGAGATGAAGGTCGGAAATATATACTGAGCCTTCGTATGTCCATAAATTTAACACGAATAACTTCAGACTTCCTTTGATTGTCCTTATAATGATGTGATTACCACAAGCTTCAAGTTGTATTACTTCGGTCTTTCTGGACTGAAGTAGTACTTTAGGTCTTTTTAGACCTTAAAGTAAAGTAGATATCTTAAGCTCGGGATGTAATAACATCGGACATGCTTCGCTCGTCATTGGAATGCGTCATTTATGCAGTGATTCTTTTGAACGTAGTAAAATTCACTGATAACGACATCAATTTATTGAAAATATTAGGGTCCTTGTTTCTGCAATGAATAGTTTTATTTCTTTGTGATGATGGCAAGACTTGTTTGTTCTGATTCGTCAACTACACAACAAACATCACCAAAATTCAAGCACTAGTTTTAATTGCAGATACTAAATTGTTATCTTTAGTATATGTACTCAGACTGTATTTTATAATCTAACCAGGCTTTCTATAAAGTACATCGGAAAATAAGTTCTCACAGTACTCCATTAGACTCAAAATCTTTGTTTTAATTTTCAATGGTGTGAAAAGTTTTAAAGAGGAATTGTGTGTCATATTTCTTTGAATCCCTTAGTTTATGTAACTGTTCTCATTGGGCAATTGTTCTCATTAAGCAACTGTTCTCCAGGATAGATCATATCCATAACTTCCTAGATAAGTAGTAGAGTATTTGTTTAAAGTATGATGTATGATGGAGTACTTAAGTCAGATCACCTTTTTTTACAGTTATTACTGCTACTAAATTAATAAAATACATAATAATCAATCTAACAATGTACAATCAAGTGCAGAGTTAAATGAATGTGAATCAATGCCTTATGCACAGATTGTTGTTAAAATGTTATTAACACTCATCTGTAATAAGCATTAAATGAACAATTTATTAGAAATGAAATAAAGCTTTTCAACAGGTACAATTATTCTCTAAAGAGCTATAAATTTTAAAATCTTCGATTATTACCGTGATTACCTTATCAAGGCTTTTGTAGTTTTTTTTGAATACTTGATTTAAATCAGGAGAAATAAGTAAGAAAATATCAGTACTAAAAATGTCCATGGTAAGGTTCAAAACACATTTGTTGCATACTAACTGAACTGTTAGTATCATCTGGTTTCCATCCACTTAAAGTATTCGAGTGCTCTGGGGAGATATCAGTATGTAGACAAGGGTTCTGACGCCAACACAAGGGTAAAAACTTTTCAAAGGTAAAAAAGCGGACAGATGGAAATGGATAAGATTTTACCCTCCACTTCCCCAGTATCATCCTATTTCCGTTCTTTATCGTTTTCTTGCAAACCACTCACTACCTTGAGATAAAATGTCACTTTGATTTACTACGAATTTTCTTTTTTGTTCGGGAAACAGAAGTGGGGTAAAACAAAAACAATATGATACGCATCACTTGTCGTCAAAAGTAAAAACAAAGTGAAATTGCACGTGCGGAGAAAACCTTAGTTTAAATCAATAATGAAATTTAGTGTGTGATTCTATGTATTTTATAAGTGCTGTGATGGAACGCTCGGAGCGAAAAAGTAACTTTATAATGCCAGAATAAGAACCAGAAAGTTTTAAATAGTCAGATACGAGATACCTCAGAAATTTTCATCTCCTTATAGGATTTACTGCGATCATTTTGTTCATTTTGGACACGCTTCGCTTCCTCAGAATATAATAAATGCCTTATTATATAGTTTACTTCAAACAAATGAATATTTCAATATGAATAGAGTAAAAAATAAAATAAAGATATTAATACAACATGGGTAGAGAGGGTCCTGGTGGAGTATTGGTTAGCACGTGCGCCTGCCACCCAGACAGTCCGGGTTCGATCCCGGTCGGGACCTCTAGGATATTCATGCCAGGGATGGAAATCCTTTTACATACAGTCCTTCGAAAGGGACGTTAAGCCAGTGGCTTCGAGCCTGTGCGATGTCAGGTACTCGTAAAAGATCTCTAACCCTAAATGAACCTGGGTTGAGGCAAAATTTAGGACCCTCAATAGTAGTTTATTTTAAATATATATGTTTCTTCCTTATGGTTTCAAAAGCAGGAAAGCCTGGTCTGGCAGTGGGGCACGTGTTGTTCCTAGTTGAAGCTATAGAAACTTAGATTGAAATCACGGCTCTTCTGTGAAATTGACGTAAAACGTCCGCACTAGAACTCATAAGGTAGAACACTATCTTCTATCTAAGGGAATCAGCAAAAAGGGCCCAACAATGTGGCCTACTAGCTAGGTGGTCTATCACCTTTCCCTTAGTACAATCACAATCTATACAAAATAGGGATGGGCTATGCCCCAGGTAAGCTTCATTTTTCAATATTAGAAGAGAAAAGTATTCTTGTTTTATAAAATTAGGGGTGGGAAGCAAAAACTTGAAAGGGCTTAGCCATTCTAATCTCCCCTCTAATTTTGTTAAGTTGTATTGTAAATTTGTGAATTAGTGAGTGTCGTATACAACTGTTTGAAAGACCCATATAACGGCTTAACTTTCGATAACTTATAGCACTACAGATACAAGAAGAGTTATAAACCTGTATGTTACTCGTTTGGCTTCATACCAACTACACCCTGTTTTTTTCTCACTGTTCTCTTATCTGCAGTTTTACCTCGGTTATTTTTTGTAACAGAAAAATATAAATAATTACTATAGATTAACATACATAACGAGAATATTGGAATATTTGAAAGCAGCTTCTTAATCAAAGGAGAATAAACTTGGATACAGACAAAACATGTAAAGAAATAAATATCTATTAAATATTGAAAATCAATTTGTTGAACAAAAGATGAAAACAAATATGTATACACTACTGTACCTTTGTACATATATCTTTAAAGCAAAACCAAATTTGCAAAGTTAATTCATTTATGCATACATACATACATACATTCAAGATCCTGTATTCATACTATTATGTATGTATAGACACGATAACTTTCAAACGAAATGCAACTTGGTACCAAGTTGCAACCTTCTTAATGTCCACAACCCTGAAGTTTATGAAATATGTGTGACGTCATTAACCTACAAAAATTTCAAAAAAATCACTTATCTTGTGATGATTGAGATAGGGTTTAGCATTCCCTAGCGCCAACGCCGAGTAGCGGACAAGAGGCCAAAAGCCTTTTTGTTTTAATTATTGGACTACTTTATTCATCTCTTTTATAACTATTGGCCATTGTCAAATTTAGTTCCTTTACATTCCGTTGGTTTAATTCAGGCTGATAGAGTTTATAAGATGATTCAATTGGAGGGTTTTTATGAATGAAAGCAATTTTTCATCATCTCAGGTTTTAGTCCGGCGGTGACGTCATTGCAGGAATCAGTATACACAACTTACATTATTATAATAATAAATTAGAGCACTATTACGTTATGAAGAAAAAATTTAATATATTTTTTTTCAGAAAGTATTCCTTAGGATACATTCATTGAGATTTAAGACGTCAATTAAAATTAAGACATTAAAATTAAACATTAAGACATGTTTAAAATAAAATAACTGTTTTTATCGTTAACCTAGAGACTATTGTTTTGTGAGTTTATCTATAAATTATAGCCACCATGCTTTCGTAAGCTTCCTTGCCTCAGTGGTTGTCGAAGGTTGTCGGTTCAAATCCTGGCCGGGGCATAACCTGTTTTTAGTATATTTTTAATCTTTTGAATATTTCTAAATGTGTCCAACTCGAAACATTTTTCCTCGTTTTATGAATTTTTGAAATTATTGCCGGTTATTGATGTAAAAAAAATATTTACCGAATAGCAAAACTAAATCTAAAGCTTGATTTGTAAATCTCGGTTTCAGATGTTCAGTGCAGATACAATACTTTTCCTGTATACCTGCGGTACAAAATATATGCTAAAAATAATGCTACTAAATTTTATTTTTTTAATAAAAAGTAGTCAGAAGACCCTGAGGCTCGAACCTGCTATCTCCTGTATTATAAGCGAATACGTATTCACAACGCTATCACGGCTTAAGGTTAGTTGACAGATTATTTTCTAAAACAAATGTAACAAAAACAACAACTTAATTATACAATGAATTAATTTTCACTAAAAAGTTGAGAAAAAATGAATTATTTCCCTACGTTAATCAATTAATTTTGTGCTACTTAATAATCTCAGAAATTTTCGGCCAAATCATTTTCTTATTTTGTTTACAATTGGTAATTACTCGTGATTTCAATATAAGTCGCCTATACCAATTCCTGCAATGACGTCACGCTATTCGTAAAAAAGTCAGGTTATATCCTCCGACTGCGTTTGGTTTGTTAACATCGAATTGAAGTACCTTATACATTTCTATCATCCTGGGTTTAATTTATCATACATGTCATATTATTTAATGTGACAAGAATTACCATGACGTAGTTGGATATCTTTCTGTTATCGTTCTAAACTCTCTTGTTACACCTTCGGTTTTTTTAATATAAAGGTATAGTAAGGCAAGATTTCGGGTCTGAAGAGCTAGATAAGGTTTTCATCTAGTTGGCTTTTCTTAATATTTTTCTTAGAATTCAATTAAGGTAGCGTCAACTCAAGGTCTTAGAAGGACCTTAGTTGACTTTGTCAGTAAATTTAACTTGCCCTTTTCGCCTTTGGACTTAATGCTTATAAACTTCATTATGTAGCTCGATGGAATATTTACCTTCCTTCTAATAAAGATGAGAGTAAATGAATCTAGTAAGTAATTATTTTCTCAAATGACATTGTCATTAAAATGCAATTTTAAGAGATAATATAATAACACTTTGAAATATTGTATTGTTTTTACGAAGCATCTTATAAGTTTTCCTCATTACATTAAATTTAAGCCGATAGTCTTGAATCTTATTTCAAAATTCTAGTTCCATATTATTCTATGTGACTACATAATAATAAGTGTAGAATATGCTCTGCAATTTTCGCGGAGAGAGTATAGTCCTTTCGTTAACTAACAATTTATTTTTTATAAATATTCAAGAATACTATAATGATTATGTAATTTATATACTAAGAAATGTTATTACTAGTTATCTTCAAATTTTTAAATCCATACTTCATAATTTAACAAGCTATTTCATAAAATAAAACACCCAAACCAAAGGTGATTTGTGAAACAATTAAATAAGCAACTAAAAACTCGGTAATATAGGGTTGGATGTGTATATATATATATATATATATATATATATATATATTATATATATATATATATATATATATATATATATATAATATATATATATATATATATATTACATTATTTTAACAAACAATAGACCTGTGCAGCAGACCCGTGCACCAGAAAACTGAGAAGTAATACTTACATACACATAAATACGCAAACATATATCCACACAAGGATATATATATATATATATATATATATATATATATATATAATATATATATATTCTTAATTAGGAAGTCCTCTCCTTGTAGAACACCCACCTTTTTTCTTCCATAATCCTAATCTTATTAGCTCATTCTTCTATTAAAAATTTGTTAAAACATCGTACGAATGAAAAAACAAATTGACAACGTATTATTTACGCTACTTGTAAGCTTTTAGACTTGTCCTGTACATTTTAATTTTTCAAACAATTTTTTAATTTTATTTAATTTAATATGTTTTTTATGCAGCATTTTTGCAGGTGTTTTATTTTCTGCAGTAAAATGGATGCCAGGTTTTTCTTTAAAATCTTGAAGAAAAAAATTAAAAAAAGAATTTAATAGCTTAACCTAAAATGAGCCAGCCTTTAATAGATTTTGCCGCTTCGTTCTTAAGTTTTTTTGTGCCTCCGATTTTTGCATTAAAAGACTATCCCTTCATAAAATATTTATTTTAGAAAATTACGACAAGATTTTTTTTTAAAAAAGAAATGACGATGAAAATAATCAGGAACGAGAAATAATAATCAGAGATAAGTAATTTTTTCAAGAACCTTTTTATTGAAAAAATGCTATATTTTATAGCAAAGTGAATATTTTTACTGCCAATCTCAATTTATTTTAAAAGTAAAGTTATAATAGAGTTACGTTGCCAAAGAAAAACGCTATAGATTTAATTTATAGATTAAAGTTTATATTTAAATAAGTAAAATAAATTAAAGAATAATAAAATCAACTGGCAGTACTGAATTTAAGAGTATTGTGTTTTAGGCTTTCCGCTTCCGTGGTAGTGGTCGTTAAAGCGTCAGTATTACTGACTTTTACTGATACTGATCTGTAACACCATGAAGGTCTGAGGTTCGTTTCCTAGGTTATGCTCTAAGATTATGTAAGATTACTTGTCAAATAAACTGCCACCAAATTTAGAATTCACTTAAAGTTTAACATTTGCTACTATCATCTGAGGTGGTTCCCGCTGGGTATATTCCTGATAAGCCAAACCGGGCATTATTATATCATATTTTAGGTCTATTTCCTACTTTTTAATTTTTCTCATTTATACCGTAAGTATAAGGGAAAAGTATTGCGTTTGCAAAAAAATGGATGTTACCGGAATTATCCGTTTTAGGCGTTTTTAAGGCTTCCTGAGTGGTTTTTACAAAGTTGTCTTTCTGTATGTGTATGTGTGTGTGTGTGTGTGTGTGTGTGAGAGTGAGTGAGTGTGTCTGTTATAATCGTAGTGCCCACTGTATTTATGCCACAGTTAAAATTTTGTAAAAAAAATCAGTCTACCGTTGTAGTTGGGCTATTCGAAAAATAATTTTTCATTAAGAGCAATAATAACTCAGCAAAGAAAAACGAAAAATGATTTCGAAAAATCATAAAACCACCGGAGAAATGATGCAATCTGATTGAAATTTGACATGCATGTAGCATTGTATAAGAATAACTGATGTGCTAAGTTTTATCTCATAATCAGCATTAGTTCAAATTTTTATCAAATGATTTGTATACGTTATTTAAAATATTGTCAAAAAACCGAAAAATAATCCGATTGAGTTGAAATCTTGTACAAGTGTATCCCTGGACGTAATAAATAAGTGTACAAAATTTCGTTATAATACACCAAGTTTATCCATGAGTTTTGGTGGATCATAAAAGTTAAGCAGCATCGAGCGTGTTCAGTGATTGGATAAATGACCACTGGGAATGAAACATAAGTATTTACTATCTGAGGACGAGCGAAGCAAGTCTGAAGACGTGTTGCAGCATAAATTCTGTATTTTTTTTTTTAAAGGAAATGCGCATAATTATCCAGTTGGTTATACAAAATTATGCCTCTAAAATTAGAAGTACGCACTATTATTTGCACTAGTTTAAAGATTAGTGACTTATCATTAAGCTTAGTCAGTTATTTTTAAAAGTTTTAGCGCATTTCTTTAGAAAAATACAGGCAAAATGAGTTACGAGCAGTGCTTGACAATTGAGTAACTGCTTAGATTCTAAAGCATGAACCGGAACCTTAAGCAAGAAATGGGTTGTTAAGATCGGGAACACGCATTTCAAATGAAATTCGCCCCACAGCGGACCACCGCGCCGTAATTATTTATATAGTAGTTGTAAACTTATATAATGTATAAAACTATAAAAATTATCATTCCAACCAGGATTGTTGTTAAGCACGGAAACACGCATCCAAAGGAAATTCGCCCGACATGCGGACCACCGCGTCAGAATTTTGTGGTTGTAATAAAGGTTTATAAAATAATATATTTTTAATGATATGAGTATTTATAAATATAATAAATACAAACTAATAATATAATAATATAAGTATTTATAAATATAATAAATACAATCTATATTTATTAATGGTGTGAGTATTTTATAATATAATAAATACAAACTATATTTATTAATGATATGAGTATTTATAAATATAATAAACAAACTAATTATTAACAAACTATATTTATTAAAGATATGAGTATTTATAAATATAATAAATACAAACTATATTTATTAATGATATGAGTATTTATAAATATAATAAATACAATCTATATTTATTAATGGTGTGAGTATTTATAAATATAATAAATACAAACTATATTTATTAATGATATGAGTATTTAAATATAATAAATACAAACTATTTAATCAAACTATATTTATTAAAGATATGAGTATTTATAAATATAATAAATACAAAACTATATTTATTAATGATATGAGTATTTATAAATATAATAATACAAACTATATTTATTAAAGATATGAGTATTTATAAAATATAATAAATACAAACTATATTTATTAATGATATGAGTATTTATAAATATAATAAATACAAACTATATTTATTAATTATATGAAGTATTTATAAATATAATAAATACAAACTATATTTATTAATGATATGAGTATTTATAAATATAATAAATACATCTATATTTATTAATGGTGTGAGTATTTATAAATATAATAAATACAAACTATTTATTAATGATATGAGTATTTATAAATATAATAAATACAAACTATATTTATTAAAGATATGAGTATTTATAAATATAATAAATACAACTATATTTATTAATGATATGAGTATTTATAAATATAATAAATACAATCTATATTTATTAATGGTGTGAGTATTTATAAATATAATAAATACAAACTAATAATATAATAATATGAGTATTTATAAATATAATAAATACAATCTATACGAGTATTTATAAATATAATACAATAGATATAGTATTATAAATATAATAAATACAAACTATATTACTATAGATAATATGATATGAGTATTTATAAATATAATAAATACAAACTATATTTATTAATGATATGAGTATTTATAAATATAATAAATACAAACTATATTTATTAAAGATATGAGTATTTATAAATATAATAAATACAAACTATATTTATTAATGATATGAGTATTTATAAAATAATAAATACAAACTATATTTATTAAAGATATGAGTATTTATAAATATAATAAATAAACAAACATATTTATTAAGATATGAGTATTTATAAATATAATAAATACAACTATATTTATTAATTATATGAGTATTTAAAATATAATAAATACAATCTATATTTATTAATGGTGTGAGTATTTATAAATATAATAAATACAAACTATACTTATTAATGATATGAGTATTTTTAAATATAATTAATAGAAACTAATAGATGTTAGTTCAGCTAAGATATGTGTCTGCAAAATGGTAACATTAGATTATTCGAGCCTTAGATCTACATTATTCGTAATATACTAATGGAGAATAAAAGCCATGATTGATTATAGTATTAGACCAATATTACTAAGGGTGCTAAGTATAATATTATGATTGATTTTAACCCCCTCCCCCTCCATAATCAATCAGCTCGTGGTACTCAGATATCTAGCACACTTTGCTATAATTATAAACATTATTTCATTTAATCATTTATTCATGCATTAAATTTTGCTTTAGGATTTGTATTATTAATATTATTATTATACATAACATTTATAAAACATTTGATGTCTAGAAAGTAGGTGTAAATTGTGTACACTTATGTTTAATATGACTATTTAAGGTCAATTTAATATTAGGTCTCACTTTATAGGCTTTAAATTATTTAAATTTAATAAGACAAAATAACTACCCGGGCCCCGTTTCACAAAAGTACAAGTCTTGTATACTGCAAGTAAAAAGCTACAAGTTTACTAATAATTGTAAGAAATTTGTTTCACTAATGTACAGTGTAGTGTAGAATAGAAATTGTAAACTAAAGTGTTGACTAGTGTAGAGTGTGATTGCAAGAGTAGACTAGAAATTATTAGCGATTTTCATACAATTTTATAATTAAACACTAGAAGGTTACAAGTTTTTTTCTTAAATTTCCTAGAAAACGAGCATATTTGTGTCAAACCCCAATCAAATTTGATCATCCGATCTATGTTATCATCATTACATAAATTTAAATTTTAAAAATATAATCGGTAATTTTTGGAAAGCTTTCAGAGTTAGTTCATGAGTAATCCACACGGGTCCGCCGCAGCGCTGATTTCTAGCAGCTTGCGATATTCAGATCCAAACTTTTACTCATTTAAGTTAACCTCCCCTGCCCTATTAACTACACTTTTCTTATTTTGACTTTTCCAGTCATATCGAAAGCTAGAAATACGTGGGAAATGTCACTTGTTAACTCTATTAAACAATAGACTATTCACTTAAGTTTTATATATTTAATTGTTTAATGTAATTTATCGTTCGTTTCAATGAAATTTTCCGCGTCAGCAAAAGTGCTTCACCAGGTAAAAACCTGGTGAAAACAGGTGACGCTGGAGAACCTCAAACGGCACCTGTTTTCTGTAAAAGAAGAACCGTACCCGGTTCGAGTAGTGAGAGAAAAAACCTTGAGAGACCTCAACCTTTTCTCCTTTGAGTGAAATTAGTGACTTTTTAAGTCCAGTCTGTAACATCTACAATAGAACATTTTTGCTAGGTACCCGTTACTTATAGTGATGGTATTGAGGACCACTTAAGTAATTTCTATACGCACTATACGAGTATAGCGCTTATATATTCTTGTTTGACCTGTTATAGTTTAATAAAAAGAACATTCATTCTCAACAAGGCAGACAAGTCATACAGTACTTAACAAATACAGACTGACAAGAATAGCTAAATATAATTCAATTCAAGCAGGGCTAAAGCTGTACAACATACTACCTGGAAATATAAGAGCCCAAGAAAATATGAACAAAAAATATTTGTCAAATTAGTAAAAATAATTAATCTTTTAAAAAATAAAAAATCTCTTGTACAGTGTGGAAGAATTTCAATCCATAAATTTTAAATTGTTTTAATAATAATTGTTTTGACCATTTTCAATTTACAGAAATGTATATTATGTGAAATAAAGGATTATTTATTTATTTAAATTTTATTAAAAGATAAAAGAAATGTCGAGTCATACGAATAAACAAAACTATAAACTTTTAAGTGTTAGCGTAAATAATAAATGTACCGACAGATAGGTTCACTTAACCCATGTAGTAAATATGCATGTCAAAAATTTCCCAAGTAAGAAATTAAGTTATTCTTTTTAACTTTTTTTATTACTTAAAAAGTTTAAAGATGTACGTATAGAGAAGTGCGTAACATTTGCCTTTAAGAATTTGTTTTAAATAAAAATTGTCACTATGGGAATTAAATGATATAATCAATTCTTAAAGTTTAAATTACTTTTTCCTTAGGCAAGATACATAGTTTTACGCAATAAAACAATATTTTTATACTATTAACAAACTTATTTGTAACTTTGAGAACAATGAATATTTTTTATTTGTTTTTTCCTAAAAGAATGTTTCTCAAAAAGTTTAAAACAATCAGCCATAAAGGTATAATAAAGAATGATATTAAAGAAACCTGCAATAAATGAAATAGTAAAATAAATAAATCAAAATGTAAAAGAGTTAAAAAAACTGTTTTGACTGTAATGTTACAACAAATATAAAAAAGATCGATAACACATATATCCCTGATGTATGTAATATATACAATATATATATATATATATATATATATATATATATATATTATATATATCTAAAAATTATTATTCTCAAAGAATTATTTTTCGGTCTTTAAACCCTGGCTAAATTAAAAAGCTTCCAATTGTACAGTACAAGGGATACTCATATAAAGGTCCTCCCCCTACTGGATTTGAACCCTGGACCTCCAAGTCGAAAGGCGTGATCTCTACCACTAAGCTACCGGAATCGGTGGTAAATAAGTAAAAAAGTAAATAAAAAAAGTAAAAACAGACGCCTGCTGTTGTTTTTAACTAAAAATTTTAGATTAATATCTGAAGTACACTTTAACAATATTGTAAAAATAACAACAAAAATGTTTACAACCAGTTCTTAGTTAAGTAATACAAAACAAAGCAAGAATCAAAAAGCGTCAAAATTGTAAAAGTTATAACAGGTGTCGTTTACGTAAAACAATAAACATTGAGTAGTTTAACCCCAGTACCAGTCTTTAGCACTTTTTATTTCGCGGTTGGGGAGTGTTGCTGAGAAACTTTCAAGCTGATTGGAAAAAGTGGCAGATTTCACCAACTCTTGTTTCAACTACCAACACATGGTGAAAATAAACCAGGTATAAAAAAGTCAGAAAGCCTCGTGCTCTCAATTCTCTGCTATAATATGAAAAGAGCGTATTTTACGTCGCAAAGAAAATATGAGAAGATAAAAAAGAAAATATAAAAGACGTATTAACTAATTTTTTAACAATAACTTTTGAAGTAGTACTAGAAAAGAAGCGAACTTTATAACTAATTACATAAAAATATTTTTTTAACAATCTTATACCTTGTTTAACGTGTTTAGAACCATTAGTGGGGCAACTCAAAAAAGAGTATGAGGGGGTGACGAAAACAACCGAAGTTTTACGGAAAAGGACGACTACTACAACTTCTACACTAGAATTCAATCCTTACCGGTCCTTTATACTGTGCGTATATACCCGGCACTTAAAAAAAGCTATAAATTAATAGCGGAATTTTTAATTCGTTCGAAATCGTTTTCAACTTAAAAAAAATCAAAATCGTTGTCAACGTAAAATTTCAAAACAAGGTGATAATTAATTAGAATGGAACGTCAAATAATGAGTTTGAAGTAATTAAAAGCCAACCCTTTTCGAGAACTGTAAGTAAAAATATTATTTTGAAATACTAATTTTAGTTTTATACTTAAATTTATTATACTAAATGTAATGATGTTTGTTTTTTATTTGATTTATTTTTTTAAATTGTTGTAATGATAATTTGTAATTATAACACTACAAGAGAAAATTGTGATACAGTTTAAAGATAAGATGATATAATTTAAAGAAAACGATGAACAATTACATATGAAAACATAAAAAGTTATTTTACAACGGTTCATTTATTTATACATTATACATTTTTTACAAGTAATACAAAATAGAAAAAAGGATAAGGTTTGTCCATTTAAAATGGTTAATAAGGAATCATAGGAACAGGTTTATATATATATATATATATATATATATATATATATATATATATATATTACATTATTCTTTAACATAATTTCCAAGTAATAATTATTTCTATAATTAATAAAAATAATTAAATAAAGATGCGGTACGTTTAAATTGATTATTTGATATTAAAATGTCAAATCTATTAAAAGAATAGTCTGTAAAAGTTTTATAATAAAACATTCGAAGAATTTCAATCTTTGAATTTTTCTCAAGAAAAAGGATTTAGGGAATTTGTATTGAGAACTTGAATTTAATTTTTATTTAGCATTATATATACATTAAGACATTTATTATAAATCCTTAAATTATTGAAAGGTTTATTATACGACATTTGGTTTTTGTTTTCTCATGATGTATGTTGAAAAAGTCAAAAGCCTTAAAATCTAACTACAAGTTACACTAAAAATGTCGAAACTATAAAAAGTAAAATGATTAATCTTTAGAAATTTTATTCGACTCTGGCTGAACCAAACACCAGAATTAAAATAGTGATAAGCTTAAAATAATATAAAAATATTAGGAAATATAAGTTTCTACATAAAATGCCATCAATAAGTTATCAGCTCAGATTTCTGTTGTGACTAGTAATGAGTTGTATCAGGGTTCCGTGTCTAATATTAATGAGTGACTAGTAATAAAACGTTTCGGGGTTCCATGTATAATATAATGAGTGACTAGAATAAGTCGTATCGGGGTTCCCTGTCTAATATTAATGATGACTAGTAATAAGTCGTATCGGAGTTCCATGTATAATATTAATAAGTGACTAGTAATAAGTCGTTTCGGGTTCCATGTATAATATTAATGAGTGACTAGTAATAAGTCGTATCGGGGTTCCCTGTCTAATATTAATGAGTGACTAGTAATAAGTCGTATCGGGGTTCCATGTATAATATTAATGAGTGACTAGTAATAAGTCGTATCGGGGTTCCATGTATAATATTAATAAGTGACTAGTAATAAGTCGTATCGGGGTTCCCTGTCTAATATTAATGAGTGACTAATAATAAGTCGTATCGGGGTTCCCTGTCTAATATTAATGAGTGACTAGTAATAAGTCGTTTCGGGGTTCCATGTATAATATTAATGAGTGACTAGTAATAAGTCGTATCGGGGTTCCTGTCTAATATTAATGTGACTAGTAATAAGTCGTATCGGGGTTCCTTGTCTAATATTAATGAGTGACTAATAATAAGTCGTATCGGGGTTCCCTGTCTAATATTAATGAGTGACTAGTAATAAGTCGCGGGTTCCCTGTCTAAATTAATGAGAGACTAATAATAAGTCGTATCGGGTTCCCTGTCTAATATTAATGAGTGACTAGTAATAAGGTCGTATCGGGGTTCCCTGTCTAATTTAATGAGTGACTATAATAAGTCGTATCGGGGTTCCCTGTCTAATATTAATGAGTGACTAGTAATAAGTCGTTTCGGAGTTCCATGTATAATATTAATGAGTGACTAGTAATAAGTCGTATCGGGGTTCCTTGTCTAATATTAATGAGTGACTAGTAATAAGTCGTTTCGGAGTTCCATGTATAATATTAATGAGTGACTAGTAATAAGTCGTATCGGGGTTCCTTGTCTAATATTAATGAGTGACTAGTAATAAGTCGTTTCGGGGTTCCATGTATAATATTAATGAGTGACTAGTAATAAGTCGTATCGGGGTTTCCTGTCTAATATTAATGAGTGACTAATAATAAGTCGTATCGGGTTCCTTGTCTAATATTAATGAGTGACTAATAATAAGTCGTATCGTGGTCCCTGTCTAATATTATTAAGTGACAATAATAAGTCGTATCGGGGTTCCCTGTCTAATATTAATGAGGTGACTAGTAATAAGTCGTATCGGGGTTCCCTGTCTAATATTAATGAGTGACTAGTAATAAGTCGTATCGGGGTTCCTTGTCTAATATTAATGAGTGACTAGTAATAAGTCGTTTCGGAGTTCCATGTATAATATTAATAAGTGACTAGTAATAAGTCGTTTCGGGGTTCCATGTATAATATTAATGAGTGACTAGTAATAATGATTGACTAGTAATAAGTCGTATCGGGGTTCCTGTCTAATATTAATGAGTGACTAGTAATAAGTCGTTTCGGAGTTCCATGTATAATATTATGAGTGATATCCAATGTATAATATTAATGAGTGACTAGTAATAAGTCGTATCGGGGTTCCCTGTCTAATATTATTAAGTGACTAGTAATAAGTCGTTTCGGGGTTCCCTGTCTAATATTAATGAGTGACTAGTAATAAGTCGTTTCGGGGTTCCATGTATAATATTAATGAGTGACTAGTAATAAGTCGTATCAGGGTTCCCTGTCTAATATTAATGAGTGACTAATAATAAGTCGTATCGGGTTCCCTGTCTAATATTAATGAGTGACTAGTAATAAGTCGTATCGGGGTTCCATGTATAATATTAATGAGTGACTAGTAATAAGTCGTATCAGGGTTCCTGTCTAATATTAATGAGTGACCTAGTAATAAGTCGTATCGGGGTTCCCTGTCTAATATTATTAAGTGACTAATAATAAGTCGTATCGGTGTTCCCTATCTAATTGTAATGAGTGACTAGTAATAAGTCGTATCGGGGTTCCGTGTATAATACACATAGACAAAATATTGATTATTGATTTTTGTACCAAGATCGACAGCGAGAATTCTCTACAGCATAATCACACTGGAATCTTCTATGGTAATAAACCCACTGGAATTTCTATGATAATAATTACACTGGAATCTTATATGATAATAAACCCACTTGAATCTTATATGATAATAATTTACTTGAATCTTCTATGTAATAATCTCACTGGAATCTTCTATGATAATAATCACACTGGAATCTTCTATGATAATAAATCTCACTGGAATTTTTATGATAATAATTACGCTAGAATCTACTATATGCACCCGACCAACAGGAAACTACTTACTGCAAGAAAGCTAAAAATTGTGCGATTTTCATACTTGGAGCGAGCGCATTTGTTTGAAAGGCTGTATTCTGGATAGGCAAACTATGCTTTTCCTACATAATTTAAAATATATTTTCAGAAAATTTAATTTGGAGTAGTACAAAATGATTTACATTTTTTAAGCCTGGCTCTTGGAATAAGGGGATATATTTTACCTTATTTTAACTCAATTCAATTATCTTCTGATTTACAATGTGACATCATATGTTACATGAAAAAAACTAATGCTAGTAAAAGATGCATCTTAGCAAAAATGTTGGTTGGTCTTGGCACGACAACATATACAAATTCAAACTGATTAAAACATTACTCAGGTAAATTTGCGTATTGTAAATTTTTTAGCAAATTTTAATGTCATTAACGAATGAGTCATAAAAACAAGATTTTTTTGTACCGAGTTTCAAATCTCTAGCATAAATACTCTGAGAGATACGATGAACAGACACTCTCTCACAGATACAGACAGACGACATAGGGAAACAATTTTAAAAACTACTTATGAGGTTGTGAAAAACCTAAAATGGATTATTCAGGCGACAACCCGTTTTCAGATTTTTTTTGCAAACAACATTATTTACCGACATACTTTTGAAATAACTGATGAAAAGGAATTAGTATTTTCTGTGTAATTAAAAACCACACCCAAAGTAAAATGTAAAGCATCTATTGTTATAGAGTTGGCTAATTTCTAACCAGCAAACGCTGTCTTTTATTTACATAATTTATTGCAACTATAAAAATTACAGTATAAGTTTTTTTGTACCTAAAATTTTTATAAAAATAAATTTAAAAAGGAAAATTTAATGTAAATAAAATATATACTTATTTTATTACTTTTGTAATATATTTAAAAAAATCGGGTACGGGTTACCTCGGATCTCTTCCTCGTGACATCGGATTCACTACGCTCATCGTGCCAACTTCGGACTCGCTCTGCTCGTCCTCAGGATATACGATTCGTCAAATTTATACTGCTACATCTCTTCGGACTTGCTTTGCTCGACTTTATATAGTATATACATCAGTTTCATTCGTAACGATCACCCATCCCGGCACTGACCACGATCGATAGTGTTTAACTATTATGATCTAACAAAAACCATAGATATACTTGTCGTGTTAAAATGAAACTTTGTGTACTTACTTATTTACTACGTAAAGGTATACACTGGTAACAAATTTCAAATCAATTGAATTATTTGTCTATTTTTTATAATTGTTTTAAAAAAGTACACAAGTAATGTGAACTGATGCTGATAATGAGATGAAACTTAGCACATATGTTAATTTTATATATGGCTAAATGCGTGCTAAATTTCACTCTGATCGCATACTATACAGTATTTGTCTACTTTTCATATTTCAACATTTTTAGCTGAGTCATTATTACGGGAAAGTGATTTTTTTTCCGAATAGCACAACTGCAGCAGTAGACTGATTTTTCTACCAAGTTTAAACTCTCTAGCATAAATACACTGGCGCTATGATGATAACAGACACACACACATAACGACAGACAACTTTGTAAAAACCACTTAGAAAGCTATCAAAACGCCTGAAACGGATAATTCCGGTGACATCCCGTTTTAGATTTTTTTTCAAACACAATACTTTTCTATATACCTAACCTATAAATAAGGAAAGGGGAAAAAGTAAAAATGATGGGTGTGACATCCCGTTTCAGATTTTTTGCAAACACAATACTTTTCTATATACCTACCCTATAAATAAGTAAAGAGAAAAAAGTAAATAAATTATGGGTGTGACATCCCGTTTCAGATTTTTTTGCAAACACAATACTTTTCTATATTCTTAACATTATAAATAAGGAAAGGGAAAGAAGTAAATAAATGATGGGTGTGACATCCTGTTTCAGAGTTTTTTGCAACCACAATACTTTTCTATATACCTAACCTATAAATAAGGAAAGGGGAAAAAGTAAATAAAAGATAGGTGTGACATCCCGTGTCAGATTTTTTTGCAAACACAATACTTTTCTATATACCTACCCTATAATTAAGGAAAGGGGAAAAAGTAAATAAAAGATAGGTGTGACATGCCGTGTCAGATTTTTTGCAAACACAATACTTTTCTATATACTTACCTTATAAATAAGGAAAGGGGAAGAAGTAAATAAATTATGGGTGTGACATCCCGTTTCAGAGTTTTTTGCAAACACAATACTTTCTATATACCTAACCTATAAATAAGGAAAGGGGAAAAGTAAATAAATGATGGGTGTGACATCCCGTTTTAGATTTTTTTTTGCAAACACAATACTTTTCTATATACTTACCTTATAAATAAGGAAAGGGGAAGAAGTAAATAAATTATGGGTGTGACATCCCGTTTCAGAGTTTTTTGCAAACACAATACTTTTCTATATACCTAACCTATAAATAAGGAAAGGGAAAAAGTAAATAAATGATGGGTGGACATCCCGTTTTAGATTTTTTTGCAAACACAATACTTTTCTATATACCTACCCTATAAATAAGTAAAGAGAAAAAAGTAAATAAATTATGGGTGTGACATCCCGTTTCAGATTTTTTTGCAAACACAATACTTTTCTATATTCTTACATTATAAATAAGGAAAGGGAAAGAAGTAAATAAATGATGGGTGTGACATCCTGTTTCAGAGTTTTTTGCAACCACAATACTTTTCTATATACCTAACCTATAAATAAGGAAAGGGGAAAAAGGTAAATAAAAGATAGGTGTGACACTACACTAGCTGACACGGGATGTCACACCTATATTTTATTTACTTTTTCCCCTTTCCTTATTTATAGGGTAGGTACATAGAAAAGTATTGTGTTTGCAAACAAATCTGACACGGGATGTCACACCTATCTTTAATTTACTTTTTCCCCTTTCCTTATTTAAAGGTTAGGTATATAGAAAAGTATTGTGTTTGCAAAAAATCTGACACGGGATGTCACACCCATAATTTATTTACTTTTCTCTTACTTATTTATAGGGTAGGTATATAAAAAAAGTATTGTGTTTGCAAAAAAATCTAAAACGGGATGTCACACCCATCATTTATTTACTTTTTCCCCTTTCCTTATTATAGGTTAGGTATATAGAAAAGTATTGTGGTTGCAAAAAAACTCTGAAACAGGATGTCACACCCATTTATTTACTTTTCTCTTTACTTATTTATAGGGTAGGTATATAGAAAAGTATTGTTTTGCAAAAAAAATCTAAACGGGATGTCACACCCATATTTATTTACTTTTTTCTCTTTACTTATTTATAGGGTAGGTATATAGAAAAGTATTGTGTTTGCAAAAAAATCTGAAACGGGATGTCACACCCATCATTTATTTACTTTTTTCTCTTTACTTATTTATAGGGTAGGTATATAGAAAAGTATTGTGTTTGCAAAAAAATCTAAAACGGGATGTCACACCCATCATTTATTACTTTTTCCCCTTTCCTTATTTATAGGTTAGGTATATAGAAAAGTATTGTGTTTGCAAAAACTCTGAAACGGGATGTCACACCCATAATTTATTTACTTCTTCCCCTTTCCTTATTTATAAGGTAAGTATATAGAAAAGTATTGTGTTTGCAAAAAAATCTAAAACGGGGATGTCACACTCATCATTTTTACTTTTTTCCCCTTTCCTTAATTATAGGTAGGTATATAGAAAAGTATTTGTTTGCAAAAAAATCTGACACGGGATGTCACACCTATCTTTTATTACTTTTTCCCCTTTCCTTATTTATAGGTTAGGTATATAGAAAAGTTTGGTTGCAAAAAACTCTGAAACAGGATGTCACACCCATCATTTATTTACTTCTTTCCCTTTCCTTATTTATAATGTAAGAATATAGAAAAGTATTGTGTTTGCAAAAAAATCTGAAACGGGATGTCACACCATATTTATTACTTTTTTCTCTTTACTTATTTATAGGTAGGTATATAGAAAAGTATTGTGTTTGCAAAAAAATCTAAAACGGGATGTCACACCCATCATTTATTTACTTTTTCCCCTTTCCTTATTTATAGGTTAGGTATATAGAAAAGTATTGGTTTGCAAAAAACTCTGAAACGGATGTCACACCCATAATTTATTTACTTCTTCCCCTTTCCTTATTTATAGGTAAGTATATAGAAAAGTATTGTGTTTGCAAAAAAAATCTAAAACGGGATGTCACACCCATCATTTATTTACTTTTTCCCTTTCCTTATTTATAGGGTTAGGTATATAGAAAAGTATTGTGTTTGCAAAAAACTCTGAAACGGGATGTCAGACCCATAATTTATTTACTTCTTCCCCTTTCCTTATTTATAAGGTAAGTATATAGAAAAGTATTGTGTTTGCAAAAAATCTGACACGGCATGTCACACCTATCTTTTATTTACTTTTTCCCCTTTCCTTAATTATAGGGTAGGTATATAGAAAGTATTGTGTTTGCAAAAAAATCTGACACGGATGTCACACCTATCTTTATTACTTTTTCCCTTTTCCTTATTTATAGGTTAGGTATATAGAAAAGTATGTGGTTGCAAAAAACTCTGAAACAGGATGTCACACCCATCATTTATTTACTTCTTTCCCTTTCCTTATTTATAATGTAAGAATATAGAAAAGTATTGTGTTTGCAAAAAAATCTGAAACGGGGATGTCACACCCATAATTTATTTACTTTTTTCTCTTTACTTATTTTAGGGTAGGTATATAGAAAGTATTGTGTTTGCAAAAAAATCTAAAACGGGATGTCACACCCATCATTTATTTACTTTTTCCCCTTTCCTTATTTATAGGTTAGGTATATAGAAAAGTATTGTGTTTGAAAAAAAATCTAAAACGGGATGTCACCGGAATTATCCGTTTCAGGCGTTTTGATAGCTTTCTAAGTGGTTTTTACAAAGTTGTCTGTCGTTATGTGTGTGTGTCTGTTATCATCATAGCGCCAGTGTATTTATGCTAGAGAGTTTAAACTTGGTAGAAAAATCAGTCTACTGCTGCAGTTGTGCTATTCGGAAAAAAAATCACTTTCCCGTAATAATGACTCAGCTAAAAATGTTGAAATATGAAAAGTAGACAAATACTGTATAGTATGCGATCAGAGTGAAATTTAGCACGCATTTAGCCATATATAAAATTAACATATGTGCTAAGTTTCATCTCATTATCAGCATCAGTTCACATTACTTGTGTACTTTTTTAAAACAATTATAAAAAATAGACAAATAATTCAATTGATTTGAAATTTGTTACCAGTGTATACCTTTACGTAGTAAATAAGTAAGTACACAAAGTTTCATTTTAACACGACAAGTATATCTATGGTTTTTGTTAGATCATAATAGTTAAACACTATCGATCGTGGTCAGTGCCGGGATGGGTGATCGTTACGAATGAAACTGATGTATATACTATATAAAGTCGAGCAAAGCAAGTCCGAAGAGATGTAGCAGTATAAATTTGACGAATCGTATATCCTGAGGACGAGCAGAGCGAGTTCCGAAGTTGGCACGATGAGCGTAGTGAATGAACGGGGAAGAAGTAAATAAATGATGGGTGTGACATCCTGTTTTAGAGTTTTTTGCAAACACAATACTTTTCTATATACCTAACCTTTAAATAAGGAAAGGGGAAGAAGTAAATAAATGATGGGTGTGACATCCCGTTTCAGAGTTTTTTTGCAAACACAATACTTTTCTATATACCTACCCTATAAATAAGGAAAGGGGAAAAAGTAAATAAAAGATAGGTGTGACATCCCGTGTCAGATTTTTTGCAAACACAATACTTTTCATATACCTACCCTATAAATAAGGAAAGGGGAAAAAGTAAATAAAAGATAGGTGTGACATCCCGTTCAGATGTTTTTGCAAACACAATACTTTTCTATATACCTACCCTATAAATAAGGAAAGAGAAAAAAGTAAATAAATGATGGGTGTGACATCCCGTTTTAGATTTTTTTTGCAAACAATACTTCTATATACCTAACCTATAAATAAGGAAAGGGGAAAAAGTAAATAAAAGATAGGTGTGACATCCCGTGTCAGATTTTTTTGCAAACACAATACTTTTCTATACCTACCCTATAAATAAGGAAAGGGGAAAAAGTAAATAAAAGATAGGTGTGACATCCCGTGTCAGATTTTTTTGCAAACACAATACTTTTCTATATACCTACCCTATAAATAAGGAAAGAGAAAAAAGTAAATAAATGATGGGTGTGACATCCGGTTTAGATTTTTTTGCAAACACAATACTTTTCTATAAACTTACCTTATAAATAAGGAAAGGGGAAGAAGTAAATAAATGATGGGTGTGACATCCCGTGTCAGATTTTTTTGCAAACACAATACTTTTCTATATACTTACCTTATAAATAAGGAAAGGGAAAGAAGTAAATAAATGATGGGTGTGACATCCTGTTTCAGAGTTTTTTGCAAACACAATACTTTTCTATATACCTACCCTATAAATAAGGAAAGGGGAAAAAGTAAATAAATGATGGGTGTGACATCCCGTTTCAGAGTTTTTTGCAAACACAATACTTTTCTATATACTTACCTTATAAATAAGGAAAGGGGAAGAAGTAAAATAAATGATGGGTCTGACATCCCGTTAGAGTTTTTTGCAAACACAATACTTTCTATATACCTAACCTTTAAATAAGGAAAGGGGAAAAAGTAAATAAAAGATAGGTGTGACATCCCGTGTCAGATTTTTTTGCAAACACAATACTTTTCTATGTACCTACAGTAAAATGAGGAAGTTATAACATAAGTATGTTTTATAATAAATAAGGATTTTCTTTATTAATTAGTCTTATTATTTTTTTAAAAAAATTAATAAGATGGAACAATATCATTTTTAAACATTATTCTTTTGATATGGATGTAAAAATATTTTCTCACAATATCTTTTCGTCTTTATACATAAAAATAAGATTTTTTAGCTTTTCTTAAAATGATTTGTGAAGAGACAAAATTAATTTTAATATTCTTCAAATAAATTATTTAAAGGATGTATTAATGAAAATTTTATTCTCTTATTTTCTCTATTAGAAAATTTAATATTGTCAAAGTAAAGGAAAAATCAAGTTTTTGTCTTGCTTTTAGTACTGAATATGGTACCTGCAAGTTGCAAATTCCCTCCATATAGCTGCTTTTAAAGAATTTTGTGTCAAAGAGGATCACATTAATTAAATTTTGAAATTTTAATTTAATTTTAATTAAATTTTAGACTTATAAAAGGTTTAAAATATAAAACAAACTTTTAATTAATATACATACTTATAAATATTGACATATTCTCATATAAAATTTTAGTATTATTTTTTACTTTTCCTTATTTATACCTTTGGTACATAGGAAAGTATTGTGTTTGCGAAAAAATCAAAACCAGGATGTCACCAGAATTATCAGTTTTAGGTGTTTTTAAGACCTTCTAAGTAGTTTTTAGAAAGTTGTTTGTCTGTAAGTCTGTGTGTGACTGTTATCATCGTAGCTCCCAGAGTATATATGCTATAGAGTTGAAACATGGAACAAAAATCAATCTTTAGCTTTATTTTTGTTAATTATAGTGATAGTGATTAGGGAGAAGTGAAACACTACCTAAAAAAAGAACATAAAAAAGAAAATTGTTGTTACTATAAATCAGAAATTAACACTACACCTGATGTATCTCCTTTTCAGACCTCAGTATCAAACCTTCTGAGTTGTTTTTACCAAGTAGTATAATTTATTGAATACCTATTTTCCTACTTATTAACTTTTTATATTGAACTATATTGCATGATTAATATTTTTATCACCCTTTTTTTTTAATTTGACTTCAAATTAAAGAACTTCTTATGTAAAATAGTAATCATAGTATAAAGAATGCGTTTTTAGATGAGTAATAAGTTTGTTCTTGATGCAAAGCTAAGAAAAACAATGTACTAAAAATGGGGTAATCTTGTCACCGAGCGAATAGTTTATAATACTACTCTTATAGTTTATAATGGCACTCTATAGGGTGGCAGTTTATCCCTAAATTGTTGTTTTTTGCATTAAATTTTCTTTTTATCTCATCATTCTAATAAAGAATAGCAATTTAGAGAAAATAAGATATTTTGTACACTGTGTCTTATCTGCGTCACACATGGTTGCAAGCACACGAGGTCGATATAATTCACTTTGCGTCAGAGGAAAATAATTCTACAGTTATATTTTCTTTCTCACGTACTGCTGTATGAATATGTACCTGGACGGTTAAGCATTTGTCTATTTAGCTGAACCAACAATTTTTAGAAGTCACTTTTACACTTATAATACATTTTTACTTTTCTTCATTTTTTTGTAAAAAAATCCGAAACCGGGATGTCACCGGAATCATCAGTTTTACACTATTTGAGTGTTTTTCACAAAGCTATCTGTCTAGTTTGTGTGTGAGTGTGTTATCATCATAGCTCAAAGTGATTTAGACTAGAGAGTTAAAATTTTGTAATGTGCTATGCAGGAAATAATTTATTTTTAACGTCATTAACCTGCAATAATGACTCAAAAAAAATCTGAAAATTCATAAAACACAGATAAGTGTTGTGATCAGATGTGATGAGATTTAGCACACGTGTAGCTATGAATACAGCTAAAATATTTGCCAAGTTTCGTCTCAATTTTAGCAATAAATATATTTTCATCAGATGATTTGTGTACTTTTTTAACGTAAAAACTCGAAAAATAATCAAATTAAGATAAAATTTAGTACACCTTTATGTAATAAATAAGTGCACCAAATTTCGTTTCAATGCGAGAAGTATATGATATTTGTTAGATAATACTAGTTAAGCAACATCGAGTTTGGTCAGTGTCTTGATAGGTGAGCGCTGGGAATGTATTTAGGTGACACGGATTTATTTACTAAGCGAGTCCGAAGATGTACAAAAAATTTAACGACTTCTATAATCTGAGGAAGAGCGAAACGAGTCCGATGGATTAAGGAACAACTCCTCTTCTTATCTTCTTTGGAATATAAGATTAGCAAATCCGATGCGATAAAAAAAGTTCTGAGGTACTCTGAACCCGATTTTTTGTTGTTGAAAGGATCCAAACACTTCCGGTGATATATTGAAACTTTTAACAAATATACAAAATTTTTTTGTTATCAGAATTTTGTGCCATTCACTTGTTGATTCATAGATTCGTTCAACTACAAACTTGCATGTTGTATAATGTTTACATGCGTAAACAGATGTTTGCACGCTGAAACGTAAGCACGTAAATGAAAAGTTTGCGTGACATTTTTTTCCTTTTAATACGCTTATTTCCTTTTTAAAGATAAAAAAACAAATTATAATTCTTAATAAATTTATCGAAGTCAATTTGTCCCATTCGTCCAAATATGTGTATAAATACATTTTATAAAGAAATTAATGTACCAAAAAACATTAGCTAAAACTTTGTAATGTTTTCACAGTATTTAAATGTATATTTTTATTCGGTAAATTAATGAGCTGTAGCATGCATATAAATTTACCATTAATGGGTTTCACTCACTCTTTAAGTGGTTATGGTAATATAAGGTTAAAAAAAGAATTAAAATTTCGAATACGCTGTTCTACCCTCACCGCTGGAATTTTCATGAATCATGCAGTTCTAGAAATAATGATCAAATATACAAAATTCTGGCGCGGTGGTCCGCATGTCGGGCGAATTTCCTTTGATGCGTGTTTCCGTGCTTTTTATATAAGTTTACAACTACTAAATAAATAATTCCGGCGCGGTGGTCCGCTGTCGGGCGAATTTCATTTAGAATACGTGTTTCCGTGCTAAACAACCATTTTCTTGCTTATGCAAGAACCATGCCCATTGCGTGGTTCCGGTTCATGCTTTAGAACCTAAGCAGTTACTCAATTGTCAAGCACTGCTCGTAACTCATTTTGTCTGTATTTTCCAAAGGAAATGCGCATGACTATCCAGTTGGTTGCACAAAACTATGCCTCTAAAATTAGAAGTACGCATTATTATTTGCACTAGTTTAAAGCTTAGTTACTTATCTTTAAGCTTAGTCAGTTATCTTTAAAGGTTTTAGCGCATTTCCTTTGGAAAATACAGACAAAATGAGTTACAAGCAGTGCTTGACAATTGAGTAACTGCTTAGGTTCTAAAGCATGAACCGGAACCACGCAATGGGCATGGTTCTTGCATAAGCAAGAAAATGGTTGTTTAGCACGGAAACACGTATTCTAAATGAAATTCGCCCGACAGCGGACCACCGCGCCGGAATTATTTATTTAGTAGTTGTAAACTTATATAAAAAGCACGGAAACACGCATCAAAGGAAATTCGCCCGACATGCGGACCACCGCGCCAGAATTATTTCCTAGTTGTAAACTTATATTAGGTAAAAAAACGATAAAAAATGATCGACCCTTCCAGGATGTGAACCCGGGTACCCTGAGTTTGAGTGGTTTCATTTGATTTAGCGTCTCAAAAAACATAAATATTGACCTTTTTCGCGGCAAAAAATATTAACCCTGAATTTTGCCGATTTTTTGAAAATTTCGCTGACTCAGCAAACCGGGTTAATGACGTCACAAAAACCTGGTTTTCAATAGGGTTCGTGTCCTCTCGAAGGTTGATTTTTGTACCAAGTTTGGTTAAAAAATATTAATCCGTTCGAAAGATAGAGTGTTTACAAGAAAGTGTCTAGAAATACATATATATATATACATATATATATATATATATATATATATATATATATATATATATATATATATATATATAATAAAGTTTCAAAAAAAGTATTTTTTCGTCATAAGGGACCTCTGAAACGGATTTGTGTCGTGGTCCGAGGTTCGAATTCCGCCATGACGCCTATCCCATTAGGCGAATTTTCAAAGGAAATTCGCTAAAAATATACAATTCTAGAATAGGTAGCTCCTGGATTTAATAAATTGCAACTCAATAATTATTTTATAAAAGCCTTTAACATTGTGAAATTAAATACGAAAAGCAAATATAGTTTGACTCTTCTAAAGCGTATTATAAATAATTATTTTAAATGATTATGCGATAAATTGCTTATTTTATATATTGATAATTCATATAACTTTTTAGATTAAATACAGCTTACATTATATATATATATATATATATATATATATATATATATATATATATATATATATATATATATATATATATATATATATATATATAATATATATAAAATGTAAACTGTATTTAATCTAAAAAAATATATGGATTATCAATATTTAAAAAAAGCAATTTATCGCATAATCAAGTTTATCAAGTTTTTTTTTTAAAGTATCATATTTTGTTTCCATTATAGTTTATCTATGTCAATTTTCGTGCATTCAATAATAATAAAAAACATAAATTTTACCAACGCACCGTTAATTTCAAACCACCTAATGCAACACAAACTATCAGCCTATAGATCCATGATACATAGACTTCACAACATACCCATGACACTTAACAACTACGTAAAATAACTTAATACGATATACGACATAGCTGATAGGAACGCATGTATTAGGACCGACATCGACAATCTTAGCACATAATACAAACGAAAAAAAGGCTCAGCCAACACCACAACAGATAATACAGATACTAACAAACAATGGACAGCTTTGACTTACAAAGGGAAAGAAACTTACTAACTTGAATTTAAACTTAACACCAGCATTTAAAACAAACAATAACATAAGTAACAAGTTAAATTATAACTCATATAACCTAAATAACTTAAATTTATGTAACCAAAGTGAAGTTTACTAGATAACATGCAAAGATTGTCAACAGAATTATATAGGTTGAACATATCTTACACTAAACACTAGGTATAAAGAGATCTTACGCTTATTCATAAAAAAATAAATCAAATTCTAACACTGCCAATCACCTTCGCAAACACGAACACACGACACTGCTGCAAAAACAATTAAAAGGACCTAAGTTTGATGTACTCGGAAGACTAGAAATATACACATACCGAATCATTAACAAAAAAATTATTAACGAACAACTTACTTTCAATTCGGACATTACTTTTTCGGTACTCAAAGTCATACTTGACAAAAAACGAAAACGGGAGAACCATGACACCAGCACACATCATAATTAAAACGCAGAGCATCATAACGTTAGATGACAGACTCGTACACTCGAGACTAGAAGTTGTTGCCTCGCCTACTGATGATGGCCTTAAGCCGAAACCGGTCCAGGGATATACATATGCAACTGTAAGTATCGACAGTAGCTGATTCTTCAACTTCTTCTTTAACATGCTATAAATAGAATCTCATTAATTTATAGTAACAGCAATATTATATATTAAATTAATATCCAGTAATATTATTATGATACTTTAGTTAATTTGTAGCAGTTTTGTTTAGGTAAAGCCGTACTCTAAAATATAGTTGGCTTTTCTAAATACATCGATTTTGTCGTAAAAAGCGGACATAAAATATTTCAGTATGTAATTCTATTTTGCTGAAACCTTTATAAGTAAAGAGACAAATTATAAAAGTCAAAATTCCATTTAGTAATTCGAACATTTAAAGCCTTTTTGGTTTCATTTCCATCCAAATAAAAATTGGAACAAAGTATGAATACTTTGCTGTTTCAGCTGTACTACAGTTTAACACACTGTTATAATCAGTTGACACCGTAATTAGTGTTGAGGAACCAATGAGGGTAGTCTAATTTAAAATTGTGGGCATGGTTTACGTCCAGGACTAACTTCATTGGTTCCCACGCTGTCTATAACTAGAGTATAGAAATAATATCATAAATACGTTCATGCCCTAGGTTTATTTTGGAAACTTTATGCGGGAATCTACTAAAATACTATTTAATGATTTATAGTTAATTTGGCAAACATATCGCATGTCAAAACAATTGATTCTTCAGCGTAATTTTTGAAAATATGATTAAAGTTTCTTCAATATTTAAAATTAGGTTTCTATGCCGCAATTATTCAATTAAATTTGGTTTTCTTGCACTATTACATTACTACACTGATCTAAAACTCCACGGAGGTCTGGGGTTCGCACCCCAGGTTACGCTCTTAGTTTATATAAGATTTGTACAAATGAATTGTAGCCAACTTTAGATCTTACTTGGAACGAAAGGGTTGCCATACCACCTGAGGTGGTTCCCGCTGGGGTTTCCCCTGATAAGCCGCAAGGCACTTAACAGGCATAATTATTATTATTATTACATTACTACAATATAGAAATTTAAATATGTCCAACCATATTTATACAGAAATATTAACCATATACATTACAGGGAAAGTAGTAAAAAAAACATTACTAGCTTTAAAAGAAGAAAATTTACTACATGCTTGTTTGATGTTATGAACGGAGTTGATATCATGCGAATGGTACATTCAATGAAACTATGACATGGTCTAGAAACTCGAGTAATGACACTGGTTAATTCTACTATTGTATGTAAAAATAATTATCTCTAAAGATTAAATTTAAGTATTTTATAAAACTTTATTTCAAAGTAATACTTGATTAGAAATCAATATATGTGATAAGTATTAAACATTAGTAACTTTGACAACATTGGTAATCAGGGTTTCTGAAAAATAATTGTCCCTTTATTAGGGTCAGGATGAGGAAAAAGAGATGATTATCAGGGATAGGCTCTTAAGGTGCAAAAAGAAGAACAATGTTTTCAGGAAGGCAAAACAGAATAGCCTTTTAAGTGCGAAGGGTTGAAGATAGAAAGGGCATTTAACCTCAGTTATTGCTTGATAATGGCCATAATCTTAATGACTACATGCTATAAAGTCAACACCATACAAAATACATTTAAAATATAAACATTTAGATTATCTTTATTTCCATTTAACTTTCAAACCAAACTCTAAACTTCTACAACAAATTTTCTTATTTATTGGCGTCAACGCTTCTGCGACAATACATTCTCTTAAGATTTTCGTATAAATAAGATGTACTGAAAATATCGTCCTTTTCTTAAGTCACCAACTAATTATTTGTTTTTCTTCATCTATTTTATTGTCTAACTAATAGTTCCTTGTATTTACCATCTAAGCCACTGTAGAGTGACTCGGTAGTTATTCCTACCATAATTTAAACTCTATAAAAATACTCCAGTCAATTTAGCTATGAAATCAAGTAATGACCTTTCAGGTAGCTTAGATCCTTTTAATTAGAAGTATTTTCAGGTGTGTATGGCTATATGGCACAGATTAATGCCAAAAAAGGCAGAAGCTAGTCGCTATAATGTTATTTATACTTCCAATTTCAATTGTTAAGTCCATTCAGATTATCATACTAAACTGCCAAATCTGGGTTTGCCTAAATTTATTTTGATTTATTTTTTTTGGGTTTGTCCAGTGGTCACCCATCCAGTGAGCACACTTGATGTTGCTTAACATTTATGATCCAAAAAAACATGAATATACTTGTATTGAAATGAAATTTTGTGTACTTACTTATTTTGTATTGGTATACACTTGTATCAGATTTCAACTCATATAGGATTATTTTCCGATTTTTTACAATTTCTATAAAAATTACACAAGTCATTTGATAAAAATTAAACTAGTGCTGATAATGAAATGAAAGTTTGCACATATGCTAGCCTTATGCATGGCTACATGCGTGTCATATCTCAACATGATCGCAAAATTTTTATAAAATTTGCGCTGAGATATTGTGGGTTAATGACACCATAAATAATATATTCCGGATAGCAAAGGTACAGCTATTGACTGAATTTTGTACAAATTTCTAACTCTCTAGCATAAATACTTTAAGACCTACAATGATAACCGACTGACACACACACACAATCACAGACATATACAGATACACAACTTTGTGAAAACTGCTCAGAGGGTCTTCCTGAAACTGATAATTCCGGTGACATCTCTGTTTCAGATTTTTTTGCAAACACGTTACTTTTTCCATATATCTTCGAATAAATGCGGAAAATCAAAATCGTAAAATAATTAAAATAATCCCATTTATTTTTTTGTCTAAATATGCATTAAAAACTTTTATGGCGAGATTAATATACATAGCATTTCAAAATGACAGCCTTCATTTACTAGCTCAAATTAATTATTTTAAGAAAACTGATTTATTTAATTTGTAATGTATTTTATCTACTCCTTGTATTGTAAGTTCTACTTACAGTCTTGTTATCTCACACTGTAAATGTACTTTTACTCCCTAGGGAGGAAAAGTGAAAGTGTTGCCAACTTGACAGAATTTTTTAGTAAAATTCCTAAAAATTTTTAGGATTTTTTTTTGGTGTTATGTTGGTACTAAGGGTAGAATATACAATATACACACGCTAATATTTAAATTACAAATATAGTATTACACATTATTCTATTGACAGCTTACAATAAAATAATGTGAAGATAGTGGCTTTATTCTCTTTTCATCAGAGTAATTGACATGGTAAGAATAAACTAAACTAACACAATAACAATTAAGGAGCCGAAGGAGCTTTGTTAATAGTTGTTAGTATTAGCTCTCTAGTCGTAGATAAAATTTAATATGCAACAAGGGATGAAAGTTTTCAGCTCTCGTATTATCTCCCTCGTCAAGCCTCGGGAGCCAAAATGTTAGTTAACTCCCTCGGCCTGCCGGCCTCGTGAGCTAATGAAGTTTCCTCCCTCGGCGCTGCCTTAGGACGAAACTTTAACTTGAGCTGTAAAACTTACTTCTTCCTAGTAGATAAAATTGAGTTATGGAGTCTCACAATAGGAATTGAAAGAAAGCAGTCTCTCCACAATAACTTGTTATAATAAACAAGCCGACTTTCGGTCTTACAGACCATCATCAGTGGTGAAAAAAGAAGGAAGTTAGACTATCATTTGTCAGGAAGCTTTATATTATAGTAGGACATAATAAGTAGGACATAAAGCTTCCTGACAAATGATAGTCTAATTCCTTCTCTTTTCACCGACACTGATGATGGTCTGTAAGACCGAAAGCGCTTTGTTTATTATAACAAGTTATTGTGAGAGACTGTTTTCTTTCAATTCCTTACTTTCATCCCTTGTTGCGTAAATAACTATTGTACACTTAGATTTAATCTATGACATGTACTCATTCCATTATGTATGGTCAAAAGAATTTAATGTATTTATTTATTTATTATACTTTAACGAGAAACAAATGAGGATTTATTGAATAAAATTTCGATTTTCATCAAACGTATTTATTTGTTTTATCTATCGTCAGTTAAATTTAAGTATGAAACTCAAATATATATAACATTTTAATTCTTGAAGTACCATTAAAATAAAATTAAGTTAAAATCTGTCAGTTACACGAGCGTCAAAACTCTCTAAAAGTTTCATAGGATTACCCGCTGGAGGGAAAAGAGAGACCAATTTCACCTCGACTATTTATTATATATTCCCGGGACAAGTGTCATAACTCGGGACTGTGTATGAGTTATCATCTGGCATTGTTAAATTGATGATGGTTGTTGATAAATTTTAAACAATCTTATAACATAATTAAATTTACAATTTTCAGAGTATATTGCTTTCTATGATGCAAGCGATTCTAAAATTCTGAGTTGTGGAATGAAGTCAAATGAAATATTATATAAACTTGACAGCTATCATATCTTAGCCTCTACGTAGTGTATATATATATAATATATATATATATATATATATATATATATATATATATATATATATATATATATATATATATATATATATATATATATAAGGGCCTTAGGTACCTTTTTCTCTTTAAAAAGGTTTAAAAACAATAATCTGTTAACAATAATCTTAACAAGGGAGAAGGCAAAAGAAATGGACAAATAATAAAAATAGGAAATCCAAGTTGAAGACGATGATAAAAAATTGGCTCCGACCCTAGGACTGGTTACAGGGCGTGAAGGATTAATAGATCCATTCAGCAAGGTGGAACATGATTCTTGCTGCTGATATATCAGCAGCCCATGTGCCCATGTTGCTGAAAAATTGTGGATCTGACACATACCGTTAATCTGCTAGCTATTAGTCTATTAGTGCCCAGCGATGTGCCTTAATAAAATATTAATCGAATT
Source organism: Microvelia longipes (assembly GCA_018340805.1). Lineage (NCBI taxonomy): Eukaryota > Metazoa > Arthropoda > Insecta > Hemiptera > Veliidae > Microvelia > Microvelia longipes. The sequence continues at coordinate 8,829,339 of JACMZG010000022.1, forward strand.
ATTATATTAAGAGTTATCGGTTAATAAATGGTTGTATTGTTACGGTATTATTAATTGATTTTTATTTTTTTAAAATTATTATGGAATTTTATTAAAAATATAAGAATAATGTTGTGAACCCAGAATTAAAATATTTAGGTTTTGAATACTAGCGAAAAGCTAGATGTTTCTCATTGATTCTTAGAGGTCACGTGATTACAGAGATTTCATGACTTAAGACGTGGCAACGCCGAAGATAAAAAAAAACGTGCCTTTAGATGTCTCTAGGGTTCGGCTTCTGCCGTGGGCCTCAGGTCCTGGTTTCAAGAATATTAACCTAAACTTATTTTTATGGGTCGTAAAATTGTTGTTTTGTGAATCAAGGAGCCCTGTCATAAGTTGATTAAGTTTATGGTCTTAAGTTTTTTTAATTTCACATTATTTTTGGATTATTAAATTCTGTTTTGGAACCCTTCTCCGAATTGTTTTTTTGTGATGGATGCAAAATTCGGAGTATATTTATGTGACAGACCTCAGTTCAGAAGAGGTTATTTAAGTTACCTACGTCTCATCAGGAAATAAAGTTTTTGTTTTATACTTCGCTCAACCAGCCTACTAATAATTTTTATTTAATTATGTCTTAACCTAAATTAATGTATGAACTTAGATTGTAAGTATACATACGAGTACTCAGAAGTTAGGGTTACCAGATTGTATAGGTCTATTTGAGTAACTACAATGATTATTTTACTAACCTAGTAATGTCATCAAAACCCTAGCTTAGTATTTCATCACCTAGCTTTATTAAATTATTAACATAAATTAAAATGTTTTGTTCTTATTTGAGTCAGTAGTTTTAAGTTTAACCTTTTTTTTAAGTATCATATAAGATCTCTTTCGATCCTAGGGATTGGTTCTTGCCCCAGGATGAAAATTTCTAAGAACCTGGCGCCCTTTATATCTTATTATTAGGTTTAATCTCTATTAGTAATTCAGGATCAAGTTTGAAGTCTGATAGACAGCTATATGTAAGAACTTGTTAATTTAACTTAGTGAGGGTTAAGCTCTTATGAGATGGACCACCCCTACTATCGGTCTGAGTGGGCATTGTTCAGTTTTCACTATAACAGTATACTTGTTAATTGCATTTATTAATAAATAAGTATTTTTTAATTTAAAAAATTTTTAATTTATGTGTAAGTCGAACAAATGTTGAAAATACTGTCTAATAAGATGAAAAAATATTAGTCATAAACGGTTTGATAGGGCTTAATGAATAATTTGAAAGCGAATTAAATTGATAATATTAATTGAACATATTATTAAAATTTAAAAAAAAAATTGTAAAAAGATTTAACAAGGAAATTATAAGTTATAAAATTAAATAGGTTTTTATTGAAGTAAAGGAACGATTGGGAAGAGATAAGATAAAGAAGGAACGTAGGAGAGACACCGCGTAAAATAGAACTTTGGATGACTTGTATAAAAGTACCTGCATACAAGAAGCTAGGATCTCGTATTTGTAAAATATAGAAGATGACTATAGTGGGGGTATACTGACTATACTCCCGTGCCTGTTGGAACAAGTCTTGACTATACCGTACTCGTACCACGCCACAAAACTATCTTCACAACAATCCACTGATAATTCACTTAAAACTTATTAGCCTATATCCGTATTCACACAAATAATTAATGTTTCGTTTAATTTTAGTATTAATAATTACAGATTGAAACTGAACTGATTAGACTAATATTAAAGAATGTTTTAAACTGAATGATAACATGTTTCGTATTCGTTTTGATTTATTAAAATAATAACTGATACACTATCTCGGCTCGATTGGACCATAATTGTGTTTGATAGGGCTTAATGAATCATTTGAAAGCGAATTAAATTGATTTTTAAACTGTATAATGAGTCGTTAAAAATACATTGACATAAAATAATAAAGAAACGTATAGAAGTGCCTTAAGCATGACCGATAGCCTACGACTGACTCTACTGAAAGGGCTGAGTACTCCCCTCTACTACCAACTTGATATATCGATTTATTAATCGATCCTCTTGCCACAACAATATCTGTTGACACCAGTTCATATTTATCTTTAATGCGAAGTTTTCTTATCATTTAGTACGTTCACACACACTTTAGATCCGCCTATAGAGTACGATCTCTCAATACGGTAATATTCGCTGTTTGAACCATGCGGAGGGGATCCAATCGCATACGCTAGAACTAGGGAGATGGAATCTAAATGGATCCCCCGATACGCTGTCTTTTTGTGTGTGCCCCTCAAGGATGGTGAATAAAGGGGATGACGCACTAAGTCGAATTGCCATTCAACAAAGTGACCCCATCGAAAATCAAAACATAGAGATGAATGCAACACGAAACATACGTCTAAAACCAACTGCACATGCTTGGTACGAACTGCGCATGCTTATGATCCTTATAACAGCGCAGGTCTTAAAATTTAGAGGCAAACTTATAACCGAAGGGGAGGTAAGTTTGCTCCTATTTCTCTATCTCATAAACTTCCATGGGGTCAGAAATGTTCCTTAATGCGTCATCCCCATTATTCAACATCCTTGGTGTACCTTTAGAGACGATCGTATTTAACGGATAACCTTCTCGTCGAACTTTTATTTCACTTTATTTCACTTCTATATTACCGTTTTTGATCAAATAACTTTTGGAATATTACTTTTTTTTAGTGTAACTTTATTATTATGCAAAGAAATCACAATTTAATTAAATATTTTTTTGTTTTAAACTTCCTTATAACCAAAAGTGAACCTTCACTATATAAGACGCCATGTTTTGGCGTGTTCAGTATTACTCGATCGACTAAACAAATACGCTGCAAGAACGTGAAGTTAGTTGACCGTATTGTATACGTATTCTATTCGATCCGCGGATCTAGAGTGTGTGTGAGCGTACTAAATGAGTGTTGAAAAGGCGGAGTTTCACACCTTGACTACGTATCTCACGAGATTTCCCTTTAGTTGCTACCGGGATCTGATATCCAAGCATACTTGTGATTTTTCCTCTCATTACATCGCCTACCGGATTTAAGAATTTATATAATTTCTTTATTTAATACGATCAAAAGTATTATTTTCTTTTATCATAATTACGTATACCGTTTCCGAAACGTGTCAATATAATTAACCAAAATAATTACCGAACGCTGTGCGTGGATTACTCTGGTGAAACAGGGAGAAGAAGGCGTAGAGGGCCCTCTCAAGACGCTGCAGCAACCATCTTCGGTAAGCGAGTTAATTAGTACGTTCACACACACTTTAGATCACGTATCGTATAGAGTACGATCTCTCAATACGGTAATTAAGCTGTATGAACCATGCGGAGGGGATCCGATCGCATACGCTAGAACTAGGGAGATGGAATCTAAATGGATCCCCCGATACGCTGTCTTTTTGTGTGTGTACCTTAAGAGATGATCGTATTTAACGGATAACCTTCTCGTCGAACTTTTATTTCGCTTCTATATAATCGTTTTTGATAAAATAACTTTTGGAATATTATTTTTTTTAGTGTAACTTTATTATTACGCAAAGAAATCACAATTTAATTAAATATATTTTTTGTTTTAAACTTCCTTATAACCAAAAGTGAAGGTTCACTATACAAGACGCCATGTTTTGGCGGGATCAGTTATCACTCGATCGACTAAACAAATACGCTGCAAGAACCGTGAAGTTAGTTGACCGTATTGTGTACGTATTCTATACGATCCGCGGATCTAGAGTGTGTGTGAACGTACTAAATTTTTATACTAATTTTTGAAATATTTTTGTGAACCTCAAAACCTCACGTGAGCTACCCGAAGTGGGTCGTTCAATAACTGTAAAAATATATGTGTTGAATTAGGTATAAATTAACTCACTTTTTCATTCGAAAATTCTAATAATGCTTATAACGATAGTTGTATTTATGTCTTAAAAAGTATTTATTCCGGATAGCAAACGGCTTAAATTTGTAAAGCATGTTTTAACTCGCTAGCTAGAGCACCGTTATATCTACGAAGAAGCCAGACAGCTTTCCTTACACACACACACACACTTTGTCACAAATTACACACACATACTGCCGAATAACATGGTAACTCAGAAGGTCTTAAAATAACCTTAAATTAATTATTTAGATGAAACCTTAACTATATACCTGCGGTATAAATGAGGAGAAGTAAAAACAATGGGGAAAGAAAGTGACGTGTGTTATACAGCGTGAGTCATTTATGCTTCGTTAATGTAATTACTTGTCATTTCGAAAAAGGATTCAATAACCAGTTAGAGTCTGCAAAACGTAATTTATATTTGATTTAAGTTTTTAAAGGTTAGAAGCAGAGGCTAATTTAAATAGAAGGGTTTTTGTTTTGATTGCCGTATACTAGTAGAAATCAGCACCATGCAAACAACTCATGACTCAACTCCGGTAGATTTCCAAAAAATTATATTTGTTTACACCATGATAAATACAGACAATATAACCCTATGTGGCACAATTACCCTATAGTTACAATCATTACGTTATACGTAATATTATTTAATCTGTGAAAACATATCTAAATACAAATAAGTGTTACTTTTTTTAATATTTATTTACTTATACTAAAGTGATGTAGAAATTCATACAGTAGGGGTCGGGGCGGGGGGACACAGTGGTCTACTCCCTGGTTTTAGGTGGTTCCGAAAAAAACAGGGATTAGTTGCATCAACTACCGCACCGAGCGCTAGTTTTCACCTTGTGCCCTTATCACTATTGTTATCAGTTTTAAATCGATACTTCTATTTATGTTTATAAAAAATGTAAACAAGACAATTTTTGACTTATTCATTGACTTTTTTCTTTTTTAGTAGCTTATAAGATAATTTTTTTAGAAAATAGGATAACGTGTGTTACGAAAGGTGTGTTATAGTGAGACAACGAAGACGTAAATTAAATTTATAATTTCCCGGTTTGATGTTTGTTTACAAAAATTTTTGATGTTTGTCTACAAATCATGGTTATCACGATATCAGGTCTACTTAAAATTAACACAGCGTTTTATATTTTTATAAAAGCGTTTATGAAAATTATACCTTTAAAATAATTAATACAATTTTTAACATTGTTAAAGACCCTTTTAAATAATTTTAATCTTGGAATTGAAGAAATAATTATTTTATATATGGGGTACAAGGTGAACCGACCTGCCACTAGCGGAGAAAGGGTGAACTTAGGGCAGGTCCATCTTAAGCAGCTTATTTTGGGGGAGTTAGACCACTGTGTCCCGCGCCCCCACCCCTACTGTATGAGTTTCTACATCACTTTAACTTATATGATATTTAAAAGCCTAAAGCAATAAGTAAACAGACAACAATAGCGATGCTACTCAAACGTTTCAATACGAAAAAAATATCCACTGTTTTTATTGCATTACAAAAGTTTAGTTGCATTGAGCGAGGTCATTCCCTGTATAGGTGACTGCTAGGATTTAAACTCTTGTTGTTTCCGTCTGAGGACAGGTGAAACGAGTCTGAAAAAATGTGCAGCATAAATTTAACGACTCGTATATTATGAGAACAAGCGAAGCAATTCCGAAGTAGAGAGGATGAGCGTAGCGAATCTCATGTGGTATCCGACTTTTTTAAAGTAATCAAAAAACAAGTCTATTGAGTGGAAATTCGGTATAAGTGTAAAATAAGTGTGTAATAGAAATCAGAGTGAGTTTTATAACACTATAGCAATATTGCAAGTGTATAACTTGAATTTTTGAGTTTGTATTTTAGCGGGAAAATATTTATGATTCTATTTAAAATTCTTTAAAAACTTATTACTTACTTTATTTTACATTTAAAGTTTATTTAAATATTTTTTTATTTATTATTTTCACAAATTTTGTTGTTAATTTTTTTATTGTTATTTTTTTTAGCTTTGGATATTTTATTTAAAAATCCTACTAAGCGTTAGGTAAGGGGTAGGCTGGTAACATTTTTTTAACCGGTGGCAAGGAGGTTTTAGCTGTCTTTTTAGGCCGGCGCGGCTGCATGTTCTTGTTAAGCGTTAAGTTTTATTTTATTATTTGTAAGTTCTTAGACCAGGATAAACATAGTTGTTTGAAGTCCTGCAGGGTCTAAAAATAGTAGCAACTTTTATTATAATCAGTTTCCTGTATTTGTATTTTCTAAGGTATGCCTACCATTCATGATAGGTAGGCATCTTCATTCTCGCTTTTCTAAATTACAATTAAATCCTTATTCATTTTTATGTTTTCCGTTTTTCCTAAATGTCTTTAGATTCTACTTCTTTTCTTTCTGTTGTTTTTATGATCCTAGTCACAAATGAGGATTAAGTATGGGACACCTTAGACATGGCACGTCTGGATGGTTTATGATATTATGTTATGTCCTAAGTATAAAAGACTTAACACATGTAGTTTTACATGTAATAATTACCTCCGAACATAGAGATATATTACTAAAGGGATATTGGTTGAATTTTGGAACATCGAAAAAATAACCTGAACACCTTCGACTATAAATCAAAACATAAACAATGAGCAGAATGCCCAAAAAAAGGTTTCTTATAACCTTAACTTATTACTCTTAAAAGATATTTCAATGAGGTTACACAGAACCCTTGAGATCTCAAAAGTGATGTTTCAGGACTCATTGATTGAGATAGGCTATGCCCCATCTAGTGTATACCTCTATGCCTCCGAATATAAAATTCATGAATTAAAGTATTAATTTTTAAAGTATACGTTTTATTTGTCAGACGAGCGTAGAATATCTGATATGGTGAGGCAACGTCCCTGTGTACTCCTTACCTCTATGTTATATTTGTCTTGAGATTTCATTTTTTGAAAATCTTATAAGAGGAAAAAGAAAATATTTTAAAAAATTTAGACGTAACATAAATCTCTTGTGAAAATATAGTGAATAGACTTCAATTTAGTTATGCAGCCACTCATCCTAGCATTGATGTGATATAACTAAGTTTAACTGTTGTGCGTAAATACAAGCTTCATATCATGATAACGTGTTGTCTATGTTTACTCTAGTCTTCAATAATTACTAACATTGAGTATTTACAGAGAACCTTATTGATTACAGCCTCATCGATACTCCACTAATACTGGAGCGTTATTATTTTCAAATTATACAAAGCTTGTTCTAGCTATATTTAGTCCATAATTTCATATTTAAATCAAATACCAAATATGCTTCATTTTAATAACTTAATATTTTCCCTTTTTTGATGGTTTCAAAGTACTGTTGAAGCAGAGCTTAAACAAAAGGCTTGAAAATAACTAGAGATGCATTATTAAAACTGTACTGCTTCTGGAGAGACAGCAGCTTCTCGAAGGAGCTCAGAGGGGCTGTCCTATAAAATACCGCAATCTTCCTTGAATATTTTATCCCCCTAAATTTCCTTGATTTATTCTAACTAGTTGTTCTTATCTCGAAATTTTCCTAAAGAAAATAAGGTGTCTTTTTCATTAAAAAAATAGAATAAAAAACGAACTACGATAAGGTCAAATTTAATGCAGTGACTTATTCAGTTTTTTTCCTCATTTATACCGTATGTATATAGTCAACGTATTTTGCTCACACTTCATATCATATTTCACGCAGATAATATGGGGATTTTACCTAAATAATCAGTAAGAGATGTTAACACCCCTTCTATGTTATAATTACCGAGTAGTCTGTTTGTACCTTGGTTAAGAATCCGCATGTGTATGTGCGTGTGTCTGTAATCATCGTTGCTCCCCGTGTGATTATTATAATAATCTAGAAGCTTTTTCCAGATGATGATTTATTAATTATAAATCAAAACTATAAATTATAATAATATTTTAAGATAATTGAAGGTGACATTGACAATAGACACTAGCTATCATACATGTCACAACACCTCCCTTTCTATTCCAACAGTTTTTGTCCAACTTCCCTAAGTTGGTCCATGTGTCGGCGATGTTCGGTTCCATTTACCTCCATGATGTAGTGCAGTGTACCATCTCTTTTTTTAATTCGTCCGAATTCCCACTTTTCTTTCCCCCTATAGACCATGACTGCAACAGAGGCTCCTTGTTCATATTTTGTCCCCTCTAATCCTACTTTGACCTCCTCCTTTTCTCCCCTTTTTACTAGCAGATCGCTTTGACCTGAAATTCTTCCCAATAAAAAAGAAAAGCTAGGGCTAGCCCTGTGACTGGGCGTGGTGTTTTTCGATACACATACAAAAATTTGTTCAATGCCTCCTTAACGCAATTTTTCTCTTTTCAGATCTTAACTAACCCGTTTTTTAAAGTTTGAACAATCGTTCAGCCTGTCCGTTTGTGGCTGGATGAAATAGGACAGAGAATTTTCGTACTATCCCGATTAATAGACAGAACTTTCTGAACTCCTCCTCTTTGTAACCCATACCTGGCAATAACCTGCTCTTGCATTTCAATTGTTTTTTTATAAGTCGTGGTGGACACTTGAAACACTTCCATCCACTTACTGTAAGCGTCTACAATCACTAAGTATTAACTCCCCATAAATGGTCCAAGTAATCTATGTCAATTCGTTCCATAGGAATATAGGCAGCGAGACTCAGTATTGCACCATCGTAAACGAGCAATTACATTCCAAAACATGTTTTTATGTCTTGTGTTCAGCATATTTTTATTACCTCACCCAACAAGCTGATGGACACTTGGACCTATACATACCATATAATATATATATATATATTATATATATATCATATATATAATATATATTATATATATATAATAAATTATGATTATAATATTAATATATATTATAATATTATATAATAGTATATATATATATATATATTATGTTATATATATGTATGTGATACTATTTCATATATTTCACGCTAATAAATATAAACTGAGTTTGAATAGTGCAAATAATGATGTATGCGATGTAGTGTATAACTATGCGATACATATAGACTTTTTAAAAAAAATGAAATATTAAAATTACAAGTTGCGACGCTACTGCTTAGTATTAAATATTTTACCGATAGCATAGCAAATATTCACTTCTAAAATATTCACCTTCTTTACTTAAAATATAAAGAATAACATTTCTTACACATAAGAAAATGTGTAAGAAATTTGTGTTGTGTCCTTTTTTTTCGAATCATTATCGAACAAGCGAATTTCAAGTTTAAGGGGAAAACAGCTAATGAGGTTGATGGCTAAAAAAAAGTATGGTATCCCTTCTGTGATACTAATTAAGTAATATATATTATATATATATATATAATATATATATATATAATATATAATATAATATATATATATGTAGTATGTATGTATATATATATGTGTGTGTGTTGTATGTATGTATGGCAATAATATATTTCAAAGTAGTTTTTAAACTGTTCTAAAAATGCGCTAAAGTTGCATAAACTGTTTTGAATGAGTGCAAATAATGAGTTGGCGATGTAGTGTATAATTAGGATACCATATTGATACTTTTTTTAAAAAAAAATGAAAAAAATTACAAGTTGCGACGCTACTGCTAGGTTATTAAAATTTACCGATAGCATAAGCAAAAATTAGATTCTTGATTAATAAGCATGAAACAATAGAATATTGAAATTGTGTATATCTTTTAGTGTTTATCTACATTTCATTAAAAAGATAAAAATAGTATACCTAAATAGTCTTCCTTGTAAACATAAGTAACAGCCTACCTAAGATATAATAGCATACAGCTAATATACCATTTGAGGTTTTCTATAACTTTAGAAAGATTACTGTCCTATTTCTCCAAGTAAATTTATCTTGTAAAGAAAAGGTTAATTTTCAGTAAGTCATGCTATGTATATTTAAAAAAATATTAAAATCTCTTGTGTTGAGATTTAGATATCAATATCTAACGATATTGAAAATTTTATATATTATATTATATATATTATTATATATATATATATATAATATATATATATATATATATATATATATACATATACATATATATACATATATATATAATATATATTTATATATATATAAATTATATATTATATATATATATATTATTATATATATATATAATATATACATATATATACATATATATATATAATTATATATATATATATATATATATATATATATATATATATATTATATTATATATATATCTCACTAAAATATTTGGATAAATTATTAAAGACACAGAGGAAAATATTAAAAGAAGACTAAGGATATAGAGAAAGATATCGGATAGAGAGAAATAGATTCAACCTTATAAACACATACATATAGGAACAAAGGAGAAAGAGAGAAACTAAATTTCAAATATTCACTTCACCTAAGTGTAAAGTAGAAATTTCTGTGGGAGGATATGGTAAACCACAATCCCAATACAAATATCTGGGAGTGGTATGAAATTGCTGTAGCATCCTATAGGGGATAAGTTAGGTAACATAGCAAGTTAATCAGACAGAGTGGAATTGGGTGTTTGAAAACAATAGGACTCAATATTGTTTCACTTAGTTCCACCATCCAGTGAGTCTGCAGATGAAGTCTTGCATGCCGAGTCTATTGTCAGAAGGGAAGGGACACAGCTATGATATACGCAAGGGAAGATTGATAAAAAATCATTTTTGTAATATTAAAAATCGTTTACTCCGTTTAATTTCTTTTGTTTCTTGTATTGTATCAATTTTTATCTTTGGAGAAATACGTATCTTATAGCTAAACCTGGTTTTAAAGTTTCTTCAGGTCAAAAGTACTTTACTCATGTAGGTAAATACAGGAGAGTTTATAATATACTACATTATGAAACCAGGTTGCGAGTATGGGTCTGCATCCCAAGTCTGATGAGAATTCCAATGCCATATGACCATTAAACATGTATTATTTTACATTTTGTATAATCGTTTTTACTTTTTCTCATTTATACCGTAGGTATATAAGAAAAGTATTGTGTTTGCGAAAACATCAAAAATTGCGATAAAACTGGAGTTATGCGTGTCAGGTTTTAAAGACCTACTGAATGGTTTTCACAAAGTTGTCTGTCAGAGTTTGAGTTTGTGTGTGTGTCTGTTATCATCGTAGCGCCCAGTGTATTTATGCTAGAGAGTTGCAATTTTATATAAAAATCAGTCTACCGCTGTAGTTGTGCTATTCGGTAAATAATTTTTTTATTGCGTCATTAACCCGTAATAATGACTCAGCAAAACTTTCAAAAATTCATAAAATAAGAAAAAATAATGTGATCCGATTAAAATTTGGAACGCATATAGCCGAGACTAATTTACGTATTAAGTTTCATCTTATTATCAGCATTAGTTCAATTTTTATCGAATAATTTTTATATGTTTTTTAAGAAAAAATAAAAAATTAGGTACGGGGTACCCCGGATCTTTTCCTCATCGCATCAGATTCGCTACGCTTATCCTCCCTGCTTCAGACTCATTTCGCTCGTCCTTAAAAATACAACTTGAGATACAACTTGGACATATTTACTTATACATAGCTACATGCTTGCCAAAATTCGCGCATAATTTTTCCGTGTGATTTTTCTAATTTTTTGCTGTGTCATTATTGCGGGTTAATGAAGACATAATTTTTTTTCCGAATAGCACAACTACAGCGGTAAATTGATTTTTCTCCAAAGATTTATTCACTAGCATAAATACACTATAAGCTACAATTATAAAAGACACATACACATACAAACACAGACAGACAACAGAAACTCTAGGACACAAAAATGTCGTACATAAACACACGCATAAATATATATTATATATATATATATATATATATTAATATATATATATATATATATATATATATATATAAATCAATGAGTCCCCCATTTTAAAAAATTACGATTAATTAATTGAAATTCAATTCCAAAGAAACAATAAATGAATATAAGAAGGAAGATTGTACAGTTAAATCAGGGTTGTCATTTAGCAGTAGTATTGTTTTACTACAAAGACAATATGTCTTGCGCACATCTCGTGCCAAGTAAAAAATCTTTTAGCTAAGAACTTTTTACCGCCATACAGAAAAGTGCTTCTTTTAACAGAAATACAAATTTTGTGCAACTACGAATAAAGGGAACTTAAAATCTCTAATACAGAAAAATATAGTCTGCTAAACATTTAGCATTTGTTTACCTAACAATTATATAACACTTATGTATCATTACTCTACAAACAAAACCACAGTATATTTGAAACTAAATGAGGAATGAAGGAATTAAGTCTTATCTCTCAGATTTTTCTTTATTTATTTTGTTTTACTGGGTGATGTTTATAGAAGGGAGCTGGTCCAAAACTCCCTCCATCTATACACCTGGATTGCCAAAACGCAACTATTAAACAAAGAATCAGTGTCATTATAAATAAAAACAGATAACAAAAGAAAAATCTCTAAATCACGATATTAGATCTTGATAATGTCACCATGTAAAAATGCCACTCATCATTCCTCAATAGTTATAAAAAAAGGTTTTTACTTTTTAAAAATTGCTTTTTTGAGAGTTTATCGTGCCGGGGGCTATCTAAACGTGACCGGGAAGCCCAAAAAAATAGAAGCTCTCATACCCTCGAAAAGAGGAAAGGAAAATAATAAATGACAAAAAGTAGGCTATCTGCAATATTTACAGCCTACCCCTCACGCGATCTAGTGGGACCTTTTTTCGAAAAGACTTGGTGTCTGATACAAAAGTTTTTTTTTCAGCGTCAGAATTTCGGTGGTAAAGTTGTGTAGAAGGATTCATAAAATATAGGAGAGATGGAAAACATAAAGTTTTTGAATATCAAGTATTTTCCCTAAAAGCCTATATCCAATTGACTAGCTTAAGTTCATATCGAGATTGAAATCTGATTTAAATTTAAAACAAATAATAAAATTAAATTATAAATTTTATTAATTAAAGAAATGTATTTGTTTATAATTTATTTAAATTTAAAGACACCGTTAAAATAAATTTATCTTTGCTGTCTTTTATAGTTTAAAAACTTCTTTACCATTTCATTTAACTTTACAATGAAGTGAAAATGTATAAGTTTATTTAAAAGAAACGGTTGAGAATATAAAAAAGTTAAGGACTTGAAAAGTCTACTTTTCAAAGATCTATTGGTGGTTTTATAGCTCATTATTTAAAAAAAACCACAAGAGGGTATGTATTTCTTTCTCTTTTCTATTACTGAAGTAACACACAGATAACTTTTAAAGATAAACATAAAAAATACTCTTTAAATTGTAAAACATTAGGGAAGACCTTTAACTATTTTTCTTTCTTTTAAGACTGATACTCATTCTAAAAACATTGAAGGTTTATTTAGAAAAAAAAATGACAAAGAAAAAAGTTAATACTATTGAAATGTCTTGTTGTAATTTAGATTCGAAACACAAATAAAAAGATTTATTTAAAATAAATCAACTTTCTTAGTGTATTTTTTTAAACACGGTAAGTAGTTCACATTCTGCGTTCTATTAGATTTCTAAATCCAGACAAAGATAGAAAAATTATAGTGATCCAACATTAACCTTTGATATGCCGTTTTAAGATTTGCTTTTAAAATTTATTTAGAACAGTTAGGGATCTTTGTTCATCATTGTTGTTGCAAACGTTCTTGAATAAACACACAAAAAGCTACGATGTTAATAGACACTGACACACACACACACACACTCAAACACACTCACAGGCTTATATACTGATAGATAACTTGGTCAAAACTACTGTTAAAACACCTGAAACAGATAATTCATAAATAAAAAGAACTTCATACTTGATGTAAATATTATTGTCGTTAAATGTTTTCTAATAAATGATCGAAATTCATTCTAACTCGGGAAACGTAAATAAAGTATGTGAACTAAGTTAAGTTAACTAGTTTTAAAGATTATTTAAAAAACATTACTATGTTTGGCTTAGTCGTAGGACTAAGATGACTTATAAACCACCAAATAACTCATTCATTCGAGAAACCAATAATTTTAGCAGCTAGTATCAGTTGTTAGGTAAGGTGTTGTAAGATGTCGAAATAAAAGAGTTTAAATTGATCAAACAACTGGTTTGCTTCTACTATACTACTATAATGTTAGGTAATAACTCCAAATAGAAGTGCGACACATTAAACAAATACAACAACCACGAATTTACACTTCGCATACTTTGTTCACAGAGAAGGCTTTTGACAAAATGAATGCAGGGAGAACAGTGTTGTCGAGTTGTGCGATGAACAAGCTCGTCCAGTGACTGATAGTCACTGATAGACAACATAGATATATATATACTAGATGGAGAACAGCCTATCTTAATACATTAAAAGGTCAGAAACATCGTTCAGGGCATAGAGGTATTATTACTGGAGTGGCCCTATTGGTTGAGTTATGAAACATTGAACAAATAACCTGACTACCTTCGACTTTTAATATAATCTAATAAACAGAACAAAATTACTGTAACATATATTAAAGAACGTTTTTAAATACATACTAAACACAGATAATGTTCCGGAAGCCAAAAGCAATTCATTTATTTTAACTTTGACTTACTCTTAAAAGAGGTTTCAATGAGGTTACACAGAGCCCCTGAGAACCCCAAAAAGATGTTTAAGGCCTCTAAATGTAATATGATAGGCTATGACCCCTCTAGTATATATCTCTATGGTTCAGGGGCTCTGTGTAACCTTACTGAAACCTCCTTCAAGAGTGAGTTTAAGTTAAAATAAATATATTATTTGTGTTTTGATTCGTATTTTTAACGTTCTTCTTTCTATATAAGTTATTGTAATTATATTCGAATTATTTGATAATAATTTTAGCAAAGGCGGTCAGGTTACTTTTTCGATGCTTTAAAATTCAACCAATAGGCCTCTCTAGTAATAATATTTCTATGGTAGACAGTACAATACTAGTTACAGGCAGTTATTACGCTATCAGTCATTCGAGAAGCTTGTTCCACCAACTACTCAACGACACTGATGATGGTATTTTTCGAAAAACAGTTAGTGTCAATACTTAATAAAAAGTAGAGCAACTTAGTGGTTTTCGTTAACTGCTGAGTCATTCTTAAACTCTTTTATGTCTAAGAAAGACTTTAAAATGTGTTCTTACACATATGAACATTTATGTGTAAAGAACAGTGAATCAACTATAAAACTTTTTTTTAATTAAATAGCAACACTAAATGTCATTGTAACATCAATGCTTGCGTCAACATAAAGACTCAATTAGTCTAATGTAAACAGGAGGGTGTTGGAATTACAAATAAATGCATCATTGTTTACCAAACGTGTGTATTTAGTGCATTTCCTTTATTTACTTTACGCCGAGTACTTACAATGATAATATATGCTATAATATATCTTTACAATGCATTCTGTTTATTAAATTATCTCAGGAATCAGCAAAGATTATGATCATCATCAGTAATATCATGATGAAACATATTATATATGTTATTTTAACAACAATAGTTTAGGGTTTTTTCAAATAAAAAAAAACTGTTGTTTGTGCTTTGCAATTTTTATTAATCTAAAAAAATATAGTCGTATGACAATGAAATCAAAATGATTGAAATAAAAAGGAAAGATTGATTATGTCTGGCATTACCAGGGCAATAGCCTGGTTTCATTGTTTTACACAGTGCCCCTGAGAGTTCCAAAATCATGTTTAATAGCCTTTCACTGTGAACACTGTAAGTATATTTCCAAACCGCATTATTGGTAACAATTACAAATTTTTAGGAGATCGTACAAAAGTTTAAAATTATATATGTTTTTAATTTTTTCACTTACAACCACTGGTAAATAGTAAACGCAATACGAGTACCAACAAATTTGAAACTTACATTACATCATAGAGAAATTATTACTAGAGGGGCCCTTTAGGTTAAATTTTGAAACTTCAAAAAAGTAACCTGACAACCGTCAGGTTACAATAACTATTTATTAATCACAAAACAATAAAAACCTTAAACTACAATCTTATTATGTAGATGTTAAAAATGCAAATCAAAACACAATCAATGTGCGGGAAGCCGAAATCAATTGATTTATTATAACCTTTACTTTTGGAGGAGGTTTCATGGTGGTTACACAGTGCCCCTGAGAGTTCCAAAATGATGTTTCAGGCCTCCCAATGTACTGAGATAGGCTATACCCCCTCTAGTATATATATCTATTCATTACATCATGAGCATTCGTTCCAGGCACATTTTGATACTGACCTCTCAGTGGTTTCTACCAAACCTTTTGTTTTTTGTTAGCGTCTGTGTCACGCATACGTTCCTCCATGCTCTATATGAAGAGTTAAATTTCGGCTCGAAAATAAGACTTAATAACTTGTGTTTAAGTCCGTACATAAAATTTTTAATCTAAACCAAGTTATTTTTTAGTCTCTTGGCCGATGCGCCTCAGCACGAGGGCCCTAGTCCACAAGCCGCTTGCACGACATAGTTGTTGTCTTGTAGCGGTTTGTCATATTACCATACTGCCTCGGCATTAGCCAATTACCAAATGTATTTAAAATACAACAGACTAATGAGAGCTAATGCCGATCATAAAATCATACTTTGTAAATGTGTTGAACTTGTAGTAGTACGCATTTATTTAATTTCAGTGAGAATAGAATAATCTTTTATAGTAATATGTATTTTGGAATTTTCGCTGAGTAATTGAGGTGGTTTAATAACAACATACACAGTTTATAAACAATAATGTTTTGTATACTTTCGATTTTCGTACCAAGCATCCTGATCCAAAAATGCCTTAAAGTTGTCTAGAAAGCGCCTATATATATAATATATATATATATATATATAATATATATATATATATATATATATATATATATATATATTCTTAATTAGTATTCCACTAAGGATACCAAATCCTTTCTTTTAAGCCATCAACCTCATTAGCTTGTTTTCCCCTTAGACACTTGAAGATTCGCTTGTTCAATAAATGATTCGAAGAAAAGCGAACACACAACACACATTTTCTTACACATTTTCTTATGTGTAAGAAAATGTTATTATTTTGCATTCGTTTAAGTAAAGAAGGTGAATATTTTAGAAAGAGAATAGCATAAATACGAAAATACAAGGAAAATTTAATAAAAGATAATTAAATGAATGAATCGAAATATTAATTAAAATATGTTTAAACTTTACATCTATTATATTTTTTTGTTAAATCGCTTGTTTAAATTTTGTCTTCCTTGTATTGTGTGCCTTTAGATAAGTTTTAAAGTAAAGTACATAATGATTTAGTTTAAAATGGTGCTATATTACGAAGTTGAGAGGTATTAATAAATCCATATCTTTTGTGTACCAAAATATAGCATTTAATAACGTAAATTTCTACCCTTAGTATGAATTTCTTTGGAAATTGTACATATTATTTTCCAGGATGTTTCGTTAACTAATGCAATCCTTTTAATAAGCGGTTAATTTGCAAGAATACATTTAATGTAATTAAACATTTGTTTAAACAGGATCGGTTGTGTCGCTTTTGAGGTTTGCTGTTACGGTTGGGGGTAAACCTTATATTGTTCTTATTAAATCACAAAAGTAATTTAGATAAAACATTTTATGTCCTGAATATGGGAAAAAACTGTAGCCAACCTTCATTCTACTTAATTGCATGTCTCATAATACCTCTGTATTTTCCTTACAGTTAAGTTATAAACGTTCAAATTTATTTTACCAAATTTGCCAAGGAATTTATTAGGTGATTCAATTCGATGTAAACAATTATATAATATATATATATATATATATATATATATATATATAATATATATATATATATATATATATATATATATATCCGTTGGTATATTATAACTACGGAGTTATAACCTACGTTTTATGAATGACGTCTGACGTCATTCTGGACTCGGTATAGGCGGTTAACATTTTACTATTTATTCCTGCAATGTCGTTAATTCAGGACTATAACCTAACATGTCAAAAAAATTGATTTCATTCATAAAAACCCTCCAATTGAAACACCTTATAAATTCTATCAGCTTGCAAATTTTCATATGAAAATGACGCTTATGACGTTAAAAATAAACAAAACAGCATTCGAAAATCTTTAAATTTTATAAAACGTTAAAAAAAATGGTTACACGGCTCTGAACGAAAAGAGTGAAAGTTTTGGAGCCTCTAATAAGACCTCTGCTTGGTGGGGGGAGGGTGCCAAGAGTTTCGGTCTTATACATGCCTTGTCCTCAGGAACTGGCTAAAAGTAATTAAGACTCTTCACACTCATCATTTATTTCCTTTTTCCCCTTTCCCCATTTATAGGGTAGGTATATAGAAAAGCATTGTGTTTGCAAAAAAATCCGAAACCGAAATGTCACCGGAATTATTTGTTTCAGGTGTTTTCAAGGCCTTATGAGTGGTTTTCACAAAGTTATCTACCTGTTTGTGTGATGTCGTTGTAGCTCTTAGTGAATTTACGCTAAAGATTTAAACAAAATCAATTATCAAATCAAAAAAAAAAAAAAAATATGACATCATAAACCCGCAATAATGATTCGATGAAAATCGAAAATTCATAAGACGCGGAAAAATATTGCGATCAAATTGAGATTTGGCACGCATGTAGCCATGTATAAGACTAACAGATGTACCAGGTTTCATTTCATTATCAGCTTAGTTTTATTTTTATCAACTGACTTGTGTACCGAGTTTCGCAAACTATGAATAGTATAATTGTGTCAATTACACTTCACAATATAATTGTGTCAATTACTCTTCACAATATAATTTTGTCAATTACTCTTCACAATATAATTGTGTCAATTACTCTTCACAATATAATTGTGTCAATTATTTATCACAATATCTGTCAATTATTCATCACAATGTAAATGTGTCAATTATGTTGTGCGTAATGATATTGTAGTATATTATTATCATATATTTCTCGCATATGTATTTTGTGTTAACTAATAATGTACTTTTATCTCCAGAAGGGTAATAATCAAAACATTTCGGGGCTTGTTTTTATGTAATAATGACCGTTATTATAACCCGGCAGGAAATAATAATTTATTATTTCCCGCCGGGTTATAATCCAGCTTAGCCAACTTAACTATTGAGTAGTTAAAATTAAAGATTCAAAAATCTACGAAAAGAATTTTTAGTAAACAAAGTTATGTTGGCAGCACTGATTCATTAATTCCCAGCTGTCTGTAAACAAATAATTTCTTTATCAAATCTGTTTTTACGATAAATACCTACTTTTTTACTAAGTTTTTTCTTATCTTTCAAGTAATATTCCTGTTATATTTATCATAAAAGGATTTAGTGCGGTTGTTTACGATGGAAAGTGATAATGAAATGATAGTAAACGACATAGATGAATTGTTCCCATATCCCCGATAATCCTCAACCGTCTTGTATAGATGACGAAGCAAATACGGTTTATTTTATTATTAGAGCATTTAGGTATTTATATATTTTTGTTTATTATGATATTTGTTGTTATGTATGTTTGTGGTTATGTTGAATGTATAATATATTATACAATGTATTTTTGTTAATTTTGCATAAAATAGTATAATTATGTTTCACTGATTCTATACATAAACAAATACAGTTTTTTGTTTAATATACAGTTACATTGTTTTTCCTTCTGGAGATAAAATTTTGTTTGCAGCACGTGAATAATGCCCTATTATAACCCTCGTCAAATTATCTCCCACGGGAAGCCTCGGGAGCTAATTGTAACTAACCCCTCGGCTAAAGGCTCGGGATTAAAATAAATAATTCCCTCGGCTTGCGCCTCGGGATTTATAAATCATGATTCCTTCGGCTTTCAGCCTTGGGAATTATTACAGTGACCAGGGTTATAATGGGGGTCATTCTTCACTAGGTGCATAAATAAGTATTCTTTATTTTGATCCCATAATGAACAAACATAAACAAAGATTATTTCCTTTTTTTCTTAGAAAAATAGAAAAAAAATATTTCAAACACCGATACATGAAAATAGAAAGCATACAATAGATAACAGATAAGGAGTGAACAATAATATGAAAAGAAGTAAACAATAATATGAAAAAATACCGTTGAGCAGAGAAAAAAAAAATAGAAAAAAAGAAGTTTAAAATATAAAACACTCGCAGTATCGCAGTGATAATCGGCGTTCTCCCTTCTCTCGTTCAAATATAGGTGGTCAACAGTGTCCTGGCTTCTTTATTTCTCTAATTAATATTCAAACATTATCTCCGTAATGTTCTAAGCAATCTTTATGCAGCGCAGACACGTGGTTTTCAGTGATGAGGTGTATGTAGAACTTGATGCACCTTTTAGGTGTTCAAAGTCTGGTACACAGTACTCTACCATGTGGTTTTCAGTGATGAGGTGTATGTAGAACTTGATGCACCTTTTAGGTGTTCTAAAAGTCCGGTACACAGTACTCTACCATGTGGTTTCAGTGATGAGGTGTATGTAGAACTTGATGCACCTTTTAGGTGTTCTAAAAGTCTGGTACACAGTACTCTACCATGTGGTTTTCAGTGATGAGGTGTATGTAGAACTTAATGCACCTTTTAGGTGTTCTAAAAGTCCGGTACACAGTACTCTACCATGTGGTTTCAGTGATGAGGTGTATGTAGAACTTGCACTTTTACTAAAAGTCCGGTACACAGTACTTACCATGTGGTTTTCAGGATGAGGTGTATGTAGAACTTGAACTTACTCTACCATTCTGGCCTAGTAGTATCTTGACACTACCCAATGAGACTTATACTCTCACTACACGACTCTAAAGGGATCGGGTCATTAACATTACATAACATACATACCACCTACATTAACCTCAACCATACATTAACCAGTATGTCTTGCTATATGCCTGCTCAAACCATCATCTTGATTTTGATTTATATTCAAAACTCTCTTTTTCATCTCCATACTTCGTTCCCTACTAGCAATAACTCCACTTGTAGTCAATCTCATTTTATTTATACTTCTACTACATTTAAAAAAAATGTATATTCCGATTCGCAAATAAATCCAAAATCGGTTTGACAACTGAATTGTCCGTTTCAGACGTTTTTAGAAATCCTAAATGGTTTTAACAAGGATATCTGTCTGTGTGAATGTGTGTGCGTCTGTTATTATCGTAGCTCCTAGTGTATTTATGCTACTGTTGAAGTTGTGCTATCCAGAAATAATTTTTTATGACGTCAATAACCCGCAATAATGAAGGTGAGTCCAAAGACGAGTTTTACTATAAGTTTGACGATTAATTTATTCTAAGGACGAGCGATGCGAGTCCAAAGCTACGAGCATGAGCGTAGCAAATCCGAGGTAATGAGGAAAAGTTTTTGTCATTTGCCAAGATTTGTTACCCATTATGCAGAGATAGAAGTCCTACAGGTTACTTTAAATCTAACCAACTCTAACATATCGCTATACATTTATTACCTTATTTTGTTAAACTGGTTAGCACAACTTAACAATTGTCTAAGCGATTTTTTTAATTAGTTTGTTATTCGATTATTTTACAAGTTATAACACCACATAAACATATAAACGTGATCTAATTAGGTATTATTTATTTCAGATACTTTCCATTTCTCAGCTCAGTTCATCAGAAAATGTTGGTAAATATACTCTCTTTACATTAAATTTATTTTTTTTTACCTACGGCTTGAGTCGTGAAAGAGGTTTTCATAGGTATCGACCTTACCCCGTAAGCAATCAATTTTTATTTCCTTAGAAACGTACAAATAACTTGAACGTCCTTTTTATTAATTGATCAATTGTTTGTCATATAGGCACTGATGATGACCGTTAATGGTTGAAAGCCGGCTCTTTATATAAATATAATAATGTGTGGAGAGACAAAAACTGTTTTGTTTTTATTCATTGTCCCTGGAAACATAAATAACAGCTTTGCCTCCCTAGGGATGAAAAATTTATTTATAAAGAACAGGTTGCTTGTTTTGATAAACAAGGCATAGAGGGACTGACAATTCAGATTGTTTTTTACCCTGTGTAGCCTCGGGAGTTAAGTAATTAATATCCGTTTTTAACAGAAAAACTTTACCTCAAATAAGAAAAACTTTCTTTCCTCTCTTGTCATGTAAATAACTATTGTCTCGAACACAAAATCCATCATTGAAAATAATAATTGGCTGTCCGTAACTAAAAAATAACTTCCTTTTGCTAGACTTCCTTATGCTTATTTTTGAGTCATAAAGATTAGGAACAATCATAACTACACAGTTACTCTGAGGGTCCTAAATTTAATACTAAACTAGAGTAAGTTAGAATTTAGAAGCTCTAGAGCTCTAGAGTATGTTTCTTTATATATGATTTTTATACAAAGTTTAATTAAATAAGACTGATGTACCCACAGTATTTGTTGGTTAAGTTTTCAGAGCAGCATGGAGCGTAGTTTGTAAGTAGACAGGGTTTGAATAAAACAGACCTATTCAGCTTAGGGATGTGTAAAGAGAGACCAATGACATAATGCATTAAAAATAAGGCGTATTTAAATTTTGAGGACGAGCGATTCAAGTCCAAAGTTGTGAAAATGAGCTTAACAAAGCTAATAAGATGGAAAAAATGCCGAGTTATCTCGTACCCGTTTTGGAGGATTTCTAGCGTGTAGAAGTGACTTCAACTTTTCTTTCTGATTCCATTGCTCTCATATAAAACCAATAAAATAATCTATAATGGAATGGATAAACAGATACTGTTCGTTATCAATAGAGAATCGTTTACCAGAATGCAACAGATTTCTGTTGTAAAGATCTATATTTAGTTTTTTAAATAATGTTTAATGTTGGCTACACTGTAAGACAGCGTTTTCAATATATGGTTATTATGTCGTAATGTCTGTTTTCCGAGTGTCTTTATTAATCCTTTTCTATTATTGCAATCCTACAATAATTTCAAAACACTGTGTGTGGGTTCTTTAATCGCTCCATAGTTTATTTCAAAGCGGGTTGCTGCGTAATAAAGTAATATACTAATGTAACACATGGAATGTTTTGTAAAACATATTGAGATCAGTTATATCTGTCATGTAATGTATCTAATTTATCTGTAATAACTCTATTATTTGTATCTATAATTATGTATTTACTGTCAGAAACAACCTGAAGTGCTTATTACTGGATTCTAGTTCTGAAATTTCACGTTAAATGCTTTTTGAGGTCTTGAATTTATAAGTTGAGTAGAAAGCACTCGTTTTGTTTGAAGAACGTACATTCAACCCCAACACCCACAGATGAACACACACACACAATATATATATATATATATATATATATATATATATTATATATATATATATATATATATATATATATATATATATATATAAAACTTTTGATCCCGGTTTCCGATATTTTTCTTATATACATTTGGTATAATTGAGGATAATTTAAAATGTTTTAACGGCAAAGGGTTATGTTTGGACACAATCAGTCAATGTCTAATCTGTTAAAGGCTCTTCAACTATAAGCAAAAGTAATACTATAACACATTTAAATTAGCTTAATTTTTAATTAGTTATATAAATTTTTCACGAGGTTTTCTTCCGTGCAAACTAATAAAACCTTTATCTTGATAATTAACAATAATTACATACCATTATATTACTTAATATTATATTCAGTCATAATAATTGGATTTTATCTCCAGATGGTGTATAATGTAAAGTATATAAAGGGGGTCCGACCCAAAAAAATAAGAATAAAATACAACAAAACATGTTAAAATAAAATCTACGTCTGGAGAAAAAAATCTTGTATGCAACTTGGGAGTAAAATGCTATTTTCCCCCTCGTTTATACTCATAACTCCCTCGGCTTTGTCTCTGAAGTTAAACACATAAATACCTCGGCTTCTCTTCGGGAGTTAAATATTTTGGTTCCCTCGGCTTACGCCTTAGGAACCAACTAACTGTTCAGGGAAATAATAGCATTCTTTACTCCCTTAGTGCATAAATAACTATTATTACTTATTGTTAATTGCATTTGTATTTATATCGCAAGAACAGAAAAACAAAGTTTTTTTAAATACTTGCAATGCATGACATTCGTAAATGCTAAAATAAATATAATTTATTTCTTATGATAAACCCAACCATTTTGTCAAGTTTAAAATTTATGAATAAGGTTAATTTAATTATAATAATAGAATTAATGATTCGTATTTTTTTAAACTGTAGATTAACTTATTATGAATATCAATACGAATTAGGGTTCAAACAAAAGTACGTTTCATTGTAGGTATATAAATGAATTCATTTATTACACTATTAACATAAAACAATATACTAGACACACACACACACACACACACACACACACATATATATATATATATATATATATATATATATATATATATATATATATATATATATATATATATATATATATATACATTATTTGTTTACTGTCTAAGTTATTTAATTATAAAACAACATAGCTGAAATGAAAGGGAAACATTTAGTATTGATTTAAAGGTGTAACATTGAATTAATAATGTAACTTAAATATAAATAATAACAATTGAGCTTCAGAGGATGGCAATAACAGACATTTATAAGGGTTTTTTGAAAATTCAATGTTGGAAATATCAGTTTTCACTTTTAACAAAACCTTATCAGTTCCTACAACCCGTGAAAATACATAAAAATGTACTTGAATTTTTTAGGTAATGCTTTATCATTTAAAAACGTTATTTTGAAAAATTTATTTGACATGTTTTGAAGTTAAAATTAGTAATTAATATTAATGATCTTTGGAGGAAGAGAAATAGTAGGGGGTGCGGAATAAAATGTCACATCAAAGTGATAAAGGTTTGCTTTGTAAGAGCTAAACATAACAAACTATAAAGTGACAATCATATTAAATTGGTAAAACAAATTGAACACAAACACAATACAATAATCTCGTTTAAATAAATCTCGTAGTCACGTATTGTTAAGAGGAAAATTACGCTATGTATTTAAGTGGTATGTAATAACATCTTCTTAATTAATTTTAACTTTTTTTACTTTTGAAGAACTAAGGTGAGCGTTAATGGAGTTCATATTAATAAAAGAGGAAGAAGTCTCTCCACAAAAATATATTTCTTTTTAGCAAAGCGCTATAAGTAGTATAGGAGTCTATCTTTTATATCTGATCTGTAAGACTCATCTATCACCCTCTTCTTTATTCAACGCACCGATGATGACCTCTTGTTAGGTTGCTAAAAAGAAATATATTTTTGTGGAGAGACTTCTTCCTCTATTATTTTTTACTCTTCTGATTTAAAAAAAATATTCTTCGAAGGTTCAGGGGACATATTTTTAAATGAAAATCAAGAAGAATCCAATAAAAACTTTTATGAAGCGTGACTGTGTTTTGAAAAACGAATAGTTTTTAGTCCAAATTCGTGTACACTATAAAAAAGCCTCTAAGAAAAAAATACTCTTAATAACAACTTTTCTTTGAATAATTAAATGAAAAGTCTTTACACAAAATAAAAACTTTACTGGCAAAACGATTTTAACCTAGCTAGAGGCCATCATCATGAAATAAAAGTAAGACGAGTGAGTCTATGATTTAGCTTTAGATATTAGATTCAGACTCAATGAAGACTGATTCCGACTGAGTCTGAATCTAATATCTAAAGCTAAATCATAGACTCACTCGTCTTCCTTTTATTTTTTTAACGATTTTGCACTGATGATGGTCTCCAGCTAGGTTGAAAGCGATTTGCCAATTAAGTTTTTTTTTTGGAGAGACTTTTCATTTAATTATTTATGATGAACTCCATTCTCGCTAATTCTCAAGATGTAACTTTTGCTTGGTTTTAAAGTAAGATCTTTTCTTAAATTAAGTTCAATATCTAGTTTTACGTTCCAAAAAGGGCTCAAAAGTGGCACTGTAAGTACAAAATTGTACTTTTTGGATCGTGATAAAAGATATTGGTCTTTTTGAAAACCACCAAGAATAAAGTAGGTTAAAAATTAAATTTCTGAAAAAAGGTTATTCTTTATAAACATGATTGTTTTTTACATAAATACAAATTTTGCAATAAACATTTAAAAAATAAAATTACACTATTTTAGCCCCCCCCTTTTCAGTAGCCCCCATTATATTGAAACATTCAAATAAATAAATAAAATGTTTTTATATTCAAATTTAGTAAATTATTAATACATTTCATTACAAAAATTATTTTTCTATTACCCTAAATACGGAACCAATATGGTGGTAGAGGGGAAGGGGGGAAATAATTTGCCCTGGCACTTTTTATAACAAATTTCAATTAGTTTTAAAAAGGGAAAATGTTTATAAAGAAAAACATTTTGTTGAATTATCAAAATTACACCTAGTTCTATCTTGGACACTTTAAGAAAGAGTGTATTTTTGGTACAAGGTTTATGGTCCAATTTTGTTATTGCGATAAATGTTTTTTTAAAACAAGCAAACATTTTTTTGGAAGAGTAATTTTTTGTCTAAAAATTATTTTTTTTTTGTCTTTTACACGTATGGGCAACCTAATCCGTGGACATACTGTATAATCTTCATAAGGGAGGCCATTCAAAATCTACCTCCCCCACTCCTCCCCCTGCATGACCCCTACCTCAAAGCTCATTTTTTGTTTAAGCTTGAATTTTTTTTCAAAATTCGCTAAAATGCGTCAAAAATATGTACTTTTAAATATATTTTTATTTTTTTCCATATTTATCAAAATATTAACTTTGTTATATTAGGTGTTTTAGATATTTAAAGAGGCGAACTTAAAGTTTATGCAATAAAAAAATTGGAAATGCTTAATTTAATGGTCTAAAAGTTCACACCATTTAAACATTTATCAAAGAGTTCAAAGTCTTTGTAAAGTTTTGGAAGTGTCAAAAACTTAATTAGTAGAGGGTACATAAAAGTTAACATCACTCTACTCCTGGCTTTGTTTGAGAAAATCGAGTTAAGTCTGGTAGATGATTTTCACCCTTAGTCATCCTTAGTCAAGTCTAACATATCCTCTGGTATTTCTAATGAAAAAACCAGCACAAGAAACTTTACAAGGGCTACCAACATTACACGTACCATTTACATTATTACCACTAACCATTTTACTGGTTTTGCTTCTCAACCTCCTTAAATAATCGGGAAATATTGCGTTAGAAAAATACAACACCGTTGTATTTTTCATAATTTTACCGTTTTTCATCAAACTACAACGTTTAATCACTTACAGATCCCAAAAATCGAAAAACAAATACGTACTATTCTTGAAATTTCGTTATGACCCAAATGGCTGATCATAATTCATATAGAAGCTTTGTACAAAATCAGGTTCTATAAGACGAAGAAATGATTAGACTTTGGCTAATACAACACGCCGTCTTAAAGTTGATTCTCATTGAACTTTTTTTTTAAAATGTCATAAAATATAAAGAAGAAATATGGAAGTTATAAATATGTTTCAAATTATAATGCAGAAATTTCTGAATAGAACACATCCGTAGCTAGTACAGTACTTATTTATTTAAATAAATAAATACAGTACTAGAGATAAATGAATGGATGTGCGCATTTCTTGTTAACAATCTTTAGCTCTAATGACAGATCTAATTTCAAAGATACTTGGTGTTATAAAAGAGAAAGAATGATACAATTTTAAGATTAATCCAATTGAAATGGAGCCTCTTTAAAACAATCTTATAGACCAAGAACCCAGGGTGTTTTGTTAATAAAAAGTGTAATGGCTGGAACCGGTCTCAATTTTCGTAAATATCTTCCTGAACAAGGATCTGCAATTCTGCAGACTCGTATCGTATGGGTGTCCCAGGCAGAACGCACTCTACAGGTCAAATACCACCGAAGTTAATAAAAAGTGTTAATGGCTGGAACCTGGTCTCAATTTTGTAAATATCTCCTGAACAAGGATCTGCAATTCTCGATCGTATCGGATGGGTGTCCCAGCAGAACTTTAGACTCCTAAGTGCGTTCTGCCTGGGACACCCATCCGATACGAGTTGGCAAATTTCCTTGTTCAGGAAGGTATTTACGAAAAATTGAGACCAGTTCCAGCATTACACTTTTACTAACAAAACACTCTGGGCTCTTGGTCTATTAGGTATAAGTAATAAGAAATATAAAAAATGTTGTTTAATTTAAATATTTTAAAATATGTTTTGAAGATTTTTTGAGTACATGAAAGGCTTAATCAAATATGTGGATAAACACACTTGTCTAGATATTTATCAAATAAAAGTTTATATTTGTTTTGTATGATTAATTATGAATTAATTTTTCTTTTATTTTAAATGGTAATCCAATTAGGAGGAAAGCATCGTTTAATGATATGATTGGCAGCTTTTTTTGTTTAAATTTGATTATAGAATAACGAAATACGAATATAACGCGATACCAACATTTAGGCCATTTTAGATACATTCAGCAAAAAATTATATGATATAGTAAATGTAATACTATAAATGAATTTTTAAGAAATATGTTTCATAATGACTGATTGTCATTGTTAGATAAATTAAATGCTACTATAATACGACACACAGCTAAAATCAATTGATAATGCTTTCAACCCTCTTTTTTAAAAAAAAATCCCTTCTTTTATGTAACAAAAAAAATCCCTATGGCAAAACTGAAAGTTGGTTATGTTTTGAATTTTATTATTTGTTTTATTTGATATCGTATTTTTTATTTTTTAAAATTATTTATTTACTTTTTAAGAAGGAATATTGTTGTATCTTATAAATTACCAACTAAGTGTTGCTTTAAATTTGATCGGGAATATGAATTAAGTGAGTTAAAGTGTTAATTACGTAATCAATGGATTATAATAGTTCTTTGATAAAAGTTACGATTTAAATACATTGTCAGCTATAATTACTTTTTTCAAGTTTTTATAATTGAATGCGTATTGTTCATATTATAAAAATAATATGACACAATATGCATTCAAGACTGTCATGTATTGAAGACATGGCATTTAAAAAAAAAAATGCTGTCTTTTGGTTGACAGAGCACAGAACCTGCGCTGTACTCAAATAGCAAGAAATGTTGAAGAATACGTCAATGTCCAAGTGTCAAATATAGGTACTCAGATCATATTACAACTTCGCAATAATTTGTATGAATAGAACAGATTGGAATGAAACGAAACGAACTCGAACAGACAATATGCACAATAAGGGGAAATAAAAGCGACGCGAGGTTACAATATTTACAACCAGTGTTGCCTTTTTATGATTTATTTACAAAAAGGTATTTTTTATACCGAGGTTGGCTTGAGTGGAGGGGAAAGAGCGGGTCGCTTTTAGGTTGGAATATTTAAAAAATATGTTTTATAATGACTGACTGTCATTGTTAGATAAATATAAATGCTACTAATCCTTGCAAAACAAATATAATTGAAATTTAAGGAACAAATAAAAATACAGTATTATAATAAAATTGCCAAATCAAGGAAACAAGAATAATAATGAATTTTTTTTTAGGTAAGGATATTGTAATTTCGTACTTTTGTTTAGTTATAAAAATGTAAAAAGAAAAGGGAAACGAGCCAAAAAGAATAAGAAGAAAATGGATGCCCACTTTTCTATTTCTCGTTAGATTTTAAGAGAGGGAATCCAATGACTTTTTAGATATTGAATTTCCCAATTTCTCAAGCACGATTTCACTTTGCTATCCCAATCATAAAAAAATTCTTCAAGAGGATTACCAAGCAGTTACCCCTTTTTCTTACTTCACGAAAAAAATCCTTAATAATTTCCCATTATAATGGAAAGGGACCGAAGAAATTTCAGAATTAATTTTTTAAAGTTGAAATGTTTTAAAATAAAAAATTAGGGTTAAATTATACTTGTAACCTTGGGGAACAAAATTTTCACTTTTAATTTTGGTTTTTCTAAGGTTGAAGGTGAAATTCACTTTTTAAATATTTTAACGCTTCAAACAAAACTTTAAATTTATTTATTCCCTTAATATAGGTTAAGTATATTATACTTCTTTGTTTAGGATCTTATTTTGCATTATAATAGACTTTCTTTTTTATATATATACGTATTATATTTAGCAAACACATGACACGATTATTATATTTTATTTTTGTCAATTTTCTTCTAAATTCTAGACGGCTAAATTATTTTTTCATGCTAACATATTTTTTAACATTCTCTGTGAATTTTTCTATTACATACTAGAAGACATACATAAAAACACGCAAAAGATTTTTTTAAACAGATTAAAATAAAGTTAAACCCCTTTGAGGCTTTCTTTATTCTTTTTATTTTGAATTTCCCGCTCATAAAAAATAATAGGTAGATAAAAAATAAAAATTGTCCTTTGTCGTTAAGTCCTTTTTAAGAACTAGGTAGAGGGCAGAATAAAAAGCATAAAATCTATCTCGAAGTATGTAATTTAAGATAACAATGTAATAAAAAATAAATTAAAAACTATAAAACATATACGACTGAATCATTAAATGCAATGATATAAATATAACAATAATTAAAATAAAAGATATCTTAAATTGAAATACGTTTTTTTATTAATCTAATGGTTTTGTAATGTCTTGAATAACTAAAGAAAAAGTAACCAACATAAAGACATTTAAAACTTTCTAAGCATACAACTTTTTTTTGTTGGAAATGCTTGGTGTACTAAAAAAATTGGTGTACTCTTGGGTACAAACGAAGTACAAACGTTCGCAAGTTGTTTAGGGTCAAAATTCGAACTTTAAATTTTTACTAGAATAAACTTTCCCCCTCTTTCTAAAGGGAAAACTACCAACGAAAATAATGAGATTGCAAACAGGTACAAACGTATGCAAGTGGTCCGGTGTTAAAATCGATAATGGGGGCATGGTCGGCATTTCTCCAGCCCCCAAGATTTTCCGTATTTCAAGAAAAAATTAAAAGGGTACAAAAGAAATTATTGAGTATACAAACGGGTACAATCAAAGTACAACGAATGGAGCTTATTTTGTTTAAAAATTCATTGATGGGTAAGTTGGCGAAATGGACCTGTATTTTCTTCTCTTCGATATTATATAATCGATTCTATGTTATGTCCTTTGACTCAGAAAATAGGATAGTATGCAAATCACATCACTCAACAGCAAATAGAATCGATCTTCAAAGATTAATTTATATACAGCAAGGTCAGACATTTTATAGAAGTTTTTCCAGTTGTGATTTTCCATATTGGAAAAAAAATAATTAAAGCTGAAAAGCGAAACATTTTTTTAAACAAAAACAAAACGCTTAGAAAAGTTTTAGAAACAAAAACTAAAACTTTTATATGAAAGGAGAAAAGTTTTAAATTTCCCGGGAAAAAAGTATTTTTCCCTAAAAAAGGAAAGTGTATTTTGAAAAGGAAATGCCTCACAGAGGGCAGTATTTCCTTTGTCTCATAAAGTTAATGGTGAGAGGTTTTTAAGTGGCTTCACCATGGTTAGTAGTAATAGTGGTAACGGTAAAATGGTCGTAGTGGTCTTATCTTGGTCTTCATGGTATTTACTGTTAAAGACAATGAAAATTTCAATTCCTAAGTTACAGAGCTCTTTTCAATCTTCTCATGAATCCCTTTTTTAAAGCAACAAGATGAAAAGGCCACACATTTTAGCCTTTCTTCTGTTTATTTTCTAGAGGTTTTCCTCTCTTCTTTATCCTGAATGCTTTTCCTCTTTAGAGTACATTAAACAATAACTTTATTAAAAAACATCGATTCTCCATTAGGACTTTATCTTCTAAACTAAATTATTGGAAAAATAAAATTTAATGAATTGAAATTTACATTTCTACAATAATATTAAAATTTTATACTCACTATACAATTTAAATAATTGTTTTAAACTAAATTTTTTCAGCTTATTTAAAATAGATAATAGTATTTGTTTTTAATAAATATAGTATGTTTATGATTTTAAAATTACAAACATCACAGACTCTGAATCTAATGTCTAAAGCTAAATCATAGGCTCACTCGTCTTCCTTTTATCTCTTCAACGGTTTTGCACTGATGATGGCCTCTAATGGTCATTTGATGACGTTCAAATGATAAATTTATACATTTTCCTGTAACTATAGGCTTCGTAAACTCCTCAAAATGTTGAGCACCTTCGTATAAGTTGTAATAATATATATTCATGGAATTCGGAAGCTATTTTTAATGGATTTTCCAAACGTTTTTCTACATATTCAACATCCAAACATCCCTACAAACGCCATTTTATAATGAAAATTCGCTGATACATTAATAACTAACTTTTTGAGACTTAACTTTCATAAGTTTTCCAAAGTGACGAGGAATAAGTTACCTCGGAATAAAGGGTTGTAGGTAAAACGGGAAAAGAATAAGTTTTAATGAAGCTCCGAAAAGAAATCTCACGAGTATAAAATTCATCTTAGCCCAAACTTTTATTATTCCAACACAGATAAATTCAGGGTTGATTCTTTTCTCATTACGGCGCTATTTTTTTCCTTACTAGAGAGTTTAGACGGAAAGTAATCAAAATTTCATTATTTATATCTTTGCTGCAAGAGACGAAATTACAGTGACCTCAATGCTATAATAAAATTATTTTATTTATTGTGTCAGTAGGTCAAAAAAAATCAATGCACAGTAGTTTATATGCTATATAATGTTATTTTATTTTTATACTTTATATTTCTAAACTTTAATCTTATAACAGAAATGTGTGAGAAAGATTGATTTATTTTATCATTAGTACATTTTTATAGGAGTTGCATCAATGGTCGAGGTTGTTAAGGCGTCAGCTGTTATACTGATCTGTTATACAAGATCTATAAAGATCTTGGGTTTGCATCTCAGGCTACGCTATCACTTTATGTAAGATTGACACAATATAATTGTGCGAGAGACACCTAGGAAATGTAATAAGCAAAATGCAATGCTACATCTGGCAACTGTTCCATCATTTGACATTTGTCATCATCGATCATTTGTCATTATTTGTCAATGATGACAAATGTCGAATGATAGAAAAGTTCCTAGAGGTAGCATTGCATTTTGCTTATTATATTTCCTAGGTTTATCTCGCACAATTATATTGTGTCAACTATCCATGGTTTGCAAAACTCGGTAGTATCAAATGATAAGATTACTGTTCAAATAGATTCATCACCAACTTAAGAATCCACTTGGAGTGTAATGGTTTCCATTACCACTTGAGGTGGTTTCCCGCAGGGGATATCTCTAATGAGCCGCAAGGCTCTAAAGGGGCGTTATTATTATTATTATGATATTTTTAGGGGGCTTATAATAAGATTTAAAGCTAAAATAATCCTCACAGTTCATCAGAAATTACCTTCGCGGAGTTTCTTATGAGCGGGAGTTTAAACTCAGTACTCAAAGAGTAATCTTATGTTAGTAAACATTTATTTAAACAATAATCTAATATGCAGTAAGATCGTAATATAGGATACAACTTCTACCTTAACTATGAAATTAACTTATGTCTGTGAATTACTAAATGCAAATATGTATGTAAATACAAAACAAGGGGTCATCATCACATTGTCGCTAAAGGCTATCGTCCTTGCAACCACGTTATAGTTCAAGAGTCGGACCTGAAATTTTGTACAGTTTCTAACTTTTTTTGTGGAAATATGACATAAATTATAAATAAAATACGTTGTCTACATATCCAGAGTAAAGGTTTCAATGAATTTGCACGTTGAAAATTTTAGGAAACGGAAATATTTGTAGATTTCTTAAAATAAATGGTTCACTGTAAGTCATGTGTGAAACTTGAAGAAAATATTGATAAATGCTGACAAAATTTTCTATAATTGAGCCTTTATAAAAACCGCATAACTATAACTAATTTAATGGTATTAGAAAAACGGACAAATACATTTATAATTTTTGCAGTCAGTGAATTTCTTTCAAAAAATGACTTGCCTTTTTATGTAATTTTGCCTATTAAAAAACAAGCATTTTTTGAAAATGCAGAAAAATAAAAATACAAACGATGTGTTTCTACTCAGAATACCATATAGCGAAAACCTGATAGTATTCGGTTTATTAGCGAACAAGTATTATTGAAAGGGATATTCTAAGCAAATTTCTCAAATAAATAATCCAAGCTCTTAAAAAATAAAAATAATTGTTTTTAAAATAGAAAATAACCCTTTTTATACATTATGGTTAGATCGTGCTGTCAGTTTTAGCAAATGACATCCGCTTACTAGGCTCGTTAACCAAAAGGAACAATGTTAGGCTGTCTGGTAAATTGCCAAAATCTTTATTTTATGTTTTCACATTAGTTGTTGAATTTTTTTTCTCTTGAAAAGTATCAAAGTTTCTTTACTCTTTTATTACCGTCATCCGTTTTTCTTTTTTAAATGTAGAAGACCAGGATTTTCGTTTGTTCTCTAATCATTAGGGAATTTGACAATTTACTAAATGGTACAAATTTCGGTAACTTTTACAATTAAAAAATTTTAATTAGTTCTTTATCCTTTCGTTAGAAAAACACCTTAATGATGTGTAAATTAAAATCATGTTATTTTCACGAATAAGAGAATTTCAATTTGTAAGCTACATAGAACACCTATCATTATGCAAGTATTTGCTAAGTTTAAGACTCAAATGGCTATTGGGTAAATAAGTTTAAATAACTATTGCTGGGCACTATTTGCTGTCATAAAAATAATTAAGTTTGAATGAATATCTTATTTATATTCAAAATAATACATTTTAAGTGAACCTTATGATCAAAGAATTACTTAAAAATATCTAATTACAATTAAATAATAACAAACATTGAAAGATAAAATATAAAATTCTATATATACACAAACAAATGAGTGAAGCGAGCCTTTCTTACTATGCATTATCATAATTATACCCAATCTAGTGAGCGAAGCGAGCCTTGAAAGACCTAAGTAATACATCATAAGGCTTAGGGTTACCGTGTATTCTGAGGACTAGCGAATCCAAACAGCCTGCCAATACGCTATATTGTAACAGCGAGCAAAGCAAGCCCTTTTAACTACGTATTATTATAAATAGGCTCAATCTAGCGAGCGAAGCGAGCCTTTTTTATTTTGAAAAATGTTAAGGATACGCAATCTTGCGAGCGAAGGTAGACCTTTTTACCATGTTTTATCATAAATTTGCATAATCAAGCGAGCCTTCTTCTCTATGTATTATTATAAATATCCGCATAAATATCAGCGAAGCGAGCCTTTTTTTTAATATTTATTATAAATATACGCAATTTACCGAGGGAAGAGAATTTTTTTCATTCAAATTTTAAATAGTAGCCTGCTAATTACCTATTTACTCTATCTATCGATCGAAGCGAGGCAGTAATCAAGTATTTTTATTTTCATGTTATCTTTTGTCGTAAGTACTTTATGCTACGGATTACTAGTTTTGTTAGATAAAAGACGTTTACTTATTTGCATAATACTGATTATTTTATGAAAAAGTATGTTTACATCATTCAAAATTGTTATGTATAACAGCTTAAATTTTAAATTAACATGTATAAAATAATAATAAAATATATTAAAAATATTCATAGGAATATTTGAAAGAAATAAAAAATTGGTGAAGTATGACCACATGTTTTAGCGAATTTTCATTATGAAAATGACGCTTATGAGGTTGTTCGGATGACGGAAGTTGAGGGTGGGAGTGAGCGGAATCGGTTCCTATTGGCTTCCTGTTTTAATATTCGTGAAAGTTATAAAACAAGTATATATTATAACATGTGTATCATATTATTTAATTGAATTGCTATCTGCAGTATTAATTGTCTAAGCATTAATGAACCTTGGGTTAAAACAGCCTTTGCATTGGCTGAATTGATTATTCTGAGATATATATATATATATATATATATATATATATATATATATATATATATATAGCCAGCCATCTTAAGACATCATTTAGCACTTTCATCAGTAGTTAAGGCATCATTTTTGAGTCCTTAAGATTGAGTCCTTAACAAACTTGCAGCCATGTTAAGACATCATTTTGGCACCTTGATGTCTTAAAACAGCTGAATGGATATATATCTGAGTCCTTAAAAAGGAGTTCTTAAGAATACCGTAGTTAAGGCATCGTAGGTATTAAAATTATTTGCTCTTGTGTTTATTGATTTCTTATCAGTGGCTTATTGATTGATTCTTACTAGTATTTTATACATTTTTACTAACGTCAACCTAATATTATTAATGCTATTTGTTTTTTGCTTCTTACTTACCTTCATTGATTCCTTGAATTATGAGATTAAAACACGAATAGTATATATATATACTACAATAATAATTAGTTTATTATTGTTAGTTTAAACTTATAGTTATATCATTTTTAATGTTCCTTTTTAATTTATTTTCTTTTTTAGTCTTTACCTTTTATAAATGTTGTAAAAGGCTTGTAAAAAGCCGTTAATGTTATAAATAAATAAATAAACGAATTATTATTACAAAATTAAAGTATGAAATATGTATTTAGTATATCACACGGTTATAGTGAGTCAACAGCGTAGGGAAATATTGCCAATGAGGTTAGTCCTGGATGTTATACCACGCCCACAATTTAATATCGGACCAACCTCATTGGTTCCTCAACAATATTTCCCTCACTGTTAACTGATTATAATCGTGTGATATACTATAATCGTATGAAATTGTTATAATCAATAATCATACATTAATAAAGAGCAATATTTTTATTCTTATAAAGCAATCGGGTGCGGGGAACATCTGAACTTCTCCTCGCCAACTCATTGCACTCTCTTTGCTGATCCTTATTATATTGGACTCGCTCTGGTGAACGGAGCAAGTTTAATAACATTTTTATGTACCTCTTTTTTGTGGATTCTTAGGGGAGATCGTTCCAAAACCCCCCTAATACCGCCAGGTGTACAGGTAGTTTTGTATTTACATGTTAGATTACATTTCATTTCAAAATAAATACATCTTTGGTTAGAAGATGAATGTTCTTATCATAATTATATCATATTTGGTTTGTGCTCAATCACAGGTCTCTAAGCATACTTAATTGTATGATTGAGACCTTACCTACTATCTCAAGTTTGGATATGGTGTTTCCAAAATCTAAACTATCCCATGACATGACATCAAGGAGTTGACAGAAGATTCAAGCATAAGTGCCTTCCCGTAAGGGGGGGGGCACTTATGGGCCTACTTCAAAAGCTAGGCCCCTAGGTCATAGCGTAAAATTACTTTACTGTATTGCTATTAAAACAATTCTTTACATTTCTACGAAAATAATCAAGTAGGGGCCCTCGAAGTTCTACACTTAAAGAGAGCCATAAATAAGAATAGGATTCAGCCCTAAGGCAAGCTTTAAGTATATAATCAATTTTAGTATATTCTTAAGCTCGCTTTGCTCGCCTAAATGCTATTAAGTATATTGATATTTGCATTTCAGGATAAACAAATATAATGTAAAATCTTTGACTTGCTTCTCTCGCCTAAATTTTGCTTGAGATAATGTTAATTATGAACTACAAGACCCGGGATAGCTTAGCTCGCCTAGATTTGTTAAAATTGGTGTATATTTGGTTTAAATATTATAAAAAAATAGTTTAAAAGCAGAGCTAAAATCTATTCTATTTATAAATGAGACCCCCCCCCATGCTTTTAGGAATATAGAATTTAACCCTTTCTTTATTGGGCCCTTTTTAGGGCAAACCCTCCACGGGCCTTTTGGGCTGAGTCCGCCCCTGTTAGCAAGAATATAAGAGGTTGCCATATAAAAGTTGTTACAACTTTTCGTCAATGTTGACTCCTGAACATTAGACAGATTTCTTGCTTGCGGCTCACAATGAAAGAGAACGCCTTTTAGCTTTCATAGTACATAGAGTCAGTTCACATAACAAAACTAATTTAGTTTAAAAGGATTTGTACACTGACAAACTATGCATTAATGAAGCATTTAGATCAGAAATTAAATAACATTATGTGTGGTTTTCCTTCGCTTTTTTTCTGCCGAAGCCTAGGAGACTTTAAGGTTTTTCTTTAGACTTTCTTATTTCTTGTTATTTGAATCATTAAATTATTATTACTTTTCCTCATTAATACCTGAGACATATAGGAAAAGTATTGTTTTGAAAAAAATCCGAAACCGGGATGTCACCGAAAATATCCATCTTAGGTGTTTATAAGGCCTCCTGAGTGGTTTTCACAAAGTAGTGTGTAAGTTGTGTGTATTAGAATGCCTGACATACAGGCACTCTAGTGTGTGTGTGTCTGTTATAATCGTAGCTCCTAGTGTATTTATGCTAGAGAGTTGAAACTTTGTACAAAAATCAGTCTATAGGCGTAGTGTGGTATTCTGAAAATATTTTCTTGACGTCATTGACCCGCAATAATGACACAGCAAAAATTTTGAAGAAAATATAAAACGCGGAATTTAAGATTTAGCACGCATATGTAGCTATGTATAAGACAAACATATGTGCCAAGTTTCATCTCATTATCAGCATTAGTTAAATTTTTATCAAGTGACTTGTGCACGTTTTTTTAAAGAACCGAAAAAAATTCAAATGAGTTAAATATTGCTACAAGTTTATACCTTTACGTAATAAATAAGTACACTAAGTTTAGTTTCAATACGACTATTATATCCATGATTTTTGTGGATCATAAAAGATAAGAGGCATTGAGCGTGGTCAGTGCTGTATGGGTGACCACCCATTGTATTAGACCAAGAGCCCAGGGGTGTTTTGTTAATAAAAAGTGTAATGGCTGGAACCAGTCTCAATTTTTCGTAAATACCTTCCTAAACAAGGATCTGCAATTCTGCCGACTCGTATCGGATGGGTGTCCCAGGCAGAACGCACTTTACAGGTCAAATTTACCACCCAAGTTAACAAACAGTGTAATGGCTGGAACCGGCCTCAAGTTTGCAGTCTCGAGTCGGCAGAATTGCAGATCCTTGTTAAGGAAGGTATTTACGAAAAATTGAGACCAGTTCCAGCCATTACACTGTTTGTTAACTTGGGTGGTAAATTTGACCTGTAAAGTGCGTTCTGCCTGGGACGCCCATCCGATACGAGTCGGCAGAATTGCAGATCCT
This sequence comes from Microvelia longipes, assembly GCA_018340805.1. Lineage (NCBI taxonomy): Eukaryota > Metazoa > Arthropoda > Insecta > Hemiptera > Veliidae > Microvelia > Microvelia longipes. The sequence continues at coordinate 8,868,419 of JACMZG010000022.1, forward strand.
TGTTCAGGAAGGTATTTACGAAAAATTGAGACCGGTTTCAGCCATTACACTTTTTATTAACAAAACACCCCTGGGCTCTTGGTCTATATATTTTGAGGACAAGCGAAGCGAGACCGAAGTAGGGAGGATGAGCATAGCGAATTCGATGTGATGAGGAAAAGTTGTGTAATTATTATTGAAGAGGTTGTGATCTAATATGTACCTACTAGGACCATGTCTTTAGTACTGTCCTCAGAAAATGAAATAAATAATTATTCCTTAAAATTCCATGCAGTTACCAATTCGATGATTCTTAACAATGATAACATGAAACTTGGCTCATTATTGTTCCCTAATATATAAAGGTAACAGAGGTTTTTTCAAAATTTTGTCTATTTTGCGTTAATTTACGACTTTATTTTTTATAATATTTATATAATGTTCCTTTTCTAAAATTTTGTAATGTTAGCCCCCCTTTTTATTCAAACTAGATCTTTGTTTAGAAGTATGTGTCGTTCTCCGATGGTATACACAGCTAGCTATTATTAGATTAATATAACTAATGTTTCTTTTTTATGTTTTATCTGATTCTGTTAGAATAAAACTAATTCTGAAGAAGGAAGGCCTAATTTACGGCTGAAAGCTCAAACTTTGTGTTATATACCTATCTGACCACTACCTCATAAAATCATTTTGTTTAAATAGTTTGGTCAATAATTTTATATTAGTTTTGTGGCAATAGAGTTGTTAGCTCGCAGGTAACAACTGCATGCTAACAACTCTTTTACCATATCTTTTATTTTTTTACCTTAACAATTGATTAGGTCTAAAAACAACCAAATCGGTATCTATATTTGTTGAAAAGCATTCCAATCAGTTTCTAGGATTGCAATGGTAGTTCCATGTATTTATCACTTGTTACTTTAATATAGGTGATCTCGTGCCAAAATCCTAATCCTCTAATAGCTAAATAAGTCTACATTTTTTTATTGGTGGGGGAGGGGGCTAGATTCCCCCTAGAATAGCCTATGTACTTAAAAAAAATTAATCTATGATCATAATAATCTAACGGTCTTCATGTGCATAACACTATGTCAGTATTATTATCTATTACAGCTACATAGCTACCCAGACCAGAGTGTATCTAGAAATTCCTGCCTTTTTGGTTAAGAGAAGTACTATTATGTACTCCCTACAAAGGCTGCATTATGTGTATTAGCATCACAACTCATTAATAGTTTAATATTATTGCAATAGTAGTTCAGCTAATGAGAGAATGCCTTATTAATTGAAAGAAAACAGATAGAATTGCTTCAAACTGTCTAAAGATCAATCACTTTGGTTTCTGATAGTCTTTTGCCGCCATTGAAAAGGCATTTTCTTATCAGTTGTACTGTAACTATATCACTTCATTTAGTTGGTTAGGCAGATCATAAGGTACTTCTGTTAGCTAATGCAACAACTTAAATTGGCTATTCTTCATCATGTAAATCCACTCAAATCATTCGAAAAAAAGGATAAATAAAAAATAAGCCAGCATTCATGACTCTACATTATTTTTATCCTAAATATCAAAAATAGTCTAATATAATTTTGTAGTCTACTCTCATAGCTGTTAAATTTTTGTTATAAACATTTGAAACTCTCGGCTTATCATACTACTTCTACTTACAACATTTAACCCTTCCCTAAATTAATAATGGTATAGAGACTTAAAGCAAATCAATATTTGTGATAGAAAATGTAAACATTAACAAAATAATAATATTATTACATTTAATAATAAAGACATTTGTTTTTCCTCATATTTGGTTTGTTGAAAAGGACTATTAACTTGTGAATTTAAGATAATATACCCTTTATGCACAAACCAGTATTTTCTTTAATGTTTTTCATTGACATGATTTTCATGCTCTTCCATAGTATGATACAAAATTAAAATCAGTTGACAGGGTGGGAAAAAAGTGCAAGGGAGCCAATAAGGATAGTCCTGGATGTTAAACCACGCCCAAAATTTCATAAAAGGCAAACCTCTTTGGTTCTTTAACACTATTTTCCCACACTGTCAGATGATTTTAACCGTGTGTCATACTATAATTTCTAAAGAGAGGGAAGGATTGTATTAGTAAAATGAGACGGGCTTTTATCAGTACCAAATTAACTAACAAGTGAGTTCAACTATAACTATGTAAACTCAAGGGGTTCAGTCTTCCTGTTTTTTTTTAATTTTTGCAAAAATGCAGAAAAATTGGGGAGGGGGAGGAATACTTTTGTCAAACAGAGCAGATACCCTCTATTAAAGAACACAACTAGTTACATAAATCATTTTATATTTTAAATTAAATCTGCTCCTCACTATTCTCATTTCTTCCTCTATACGTTGTCCTTCAATTCTTTCCTCGCCTCATATATCTTGTACTCACTTCTTAATTGTGAAAAAATAAATCAAATTTATTTTTAAAAATTACTTTTATTATAGTATAACACACGGTAATAATCAGTTGACAGCATGGAAAATAATGCATGGGAGCAAATGAGGTTAGTCTTGGATGTTAAACTACACCCACAACTTGATATCACTCCAACCTCATTGGTACCTCAATACTATTTTCCCAAGCTGTCAACTGATAATAACTGTGTGCCATACTATAGTTAAAGCAGTTACAGTCTTCTATCTTACCAATATAGATTTATGTAAGGAGCCTTTAATTAAAAGACTAAATATAAATCTCTTAAGATTGGCAAGAATTATTTTTTTTAGAGCCAAGAATGTCGCTACAAAAAGTCTTTTAAGAGCCAATGGATGCCTAAAAATAGGTTTGCTTAGAGCAGATCAGTGGTTTAAGGGTAAACACTTGAATAAATAAAAAATATTGCATGTATTTTGTTTATTTAGTTCCTGTTTATAATTATAATTTACAATTCATAATTTTAATTTATAATTATAACTTTAATTATTGCTGGCACCAGTAATTGACTATGTAGGTAGCTTTGAATGTTATATATTTGTTTTTTATTTAATAAAATAACCCTATAGTAATCAAGGAGGTTATTATAAGGTTCCAAATTCAGTATATGAAATTTAAGGAACCAAAACAAATAATACCAGTAACTTTAGACAAACAAACACGAGATAATGACAATAATTTAGGGAAAATGTTGGTTCATTCAATCTGTGTTTTTAAGCAACATTCCTGTTGCTTGCTAAGTCATTCAATCCATAAAGAAGACCATTTGACCTCTTCTAGAATCAATCTTTTATAAAGAATTGAATGATTGACATAGAAACAAATTTTATCTTTATGACCTAGAAACCCCATGAAGTAAAACACAGATATAACTGTATAACAGGGATTTTAAAGTTGAGCCGGACAAAGAGGTCAACATCTCTGATACAGGTCGCCGAAATCAGGATGCCTAGCAACCCTACTATCAATGGCAGGAAAACATCAAAATATAGAGGCTCAGGCTTCACACTCTCTACTGTTGCACTACGACTCATAAGGCAGAACACTATATTCTATATAAAGGAGTCAGCAAAAAAGGCCCAACTACAAGGCCTACTTGCTAGGTGTTCTATCACCTCTCCCTAATTACTATCATTATCAATAACACAATCAGAAAACAGAGTGATTGGTCTTTACAGAGTTTGAAGCAGGCCTATTGGTTGCTCATAGTGTTTTCCGCCATTAAATTAATATTTATAAGTGAGGGTAAGGAAAAAAAACACTTTATTAAAAGTTCATGCCTTGATGTTTTGAGCTCATTAGGTCATAATCATAGTTAAATAAAAAAAAAATTATTCACTGTAGGAGGCTAAGTCATAATGAAGTGTTTCAATTCCATATGACACAAAACCCATAATAGTTATTTACGGGCTGTAAGACAGAGGGAGGTAAACAAGTTAGCTCCCGAGGCTTTGCTGAGGGAGATAACTAAAATTGACTCCAAAGGGCAAAACCAAGGGAGATAATACGAGAGCTAAAATTCTTCGACCCCTGTCGTGTATTAAATTTTACCTACGACACACTAGTAAAAATATAAATTAATTAAATACATATTATACTTACAACCCCTTAAAAAAATATATATTTTAACAAAATTAACTTTCAAAACTGAACACAACATACAAATTTGTATAAACTTAGATAATGAAAGTAATTTAACCTGAAATATATTTCTTATTAATTTTTAAATTTGTAGATGTTGATGGGAACGAGAAGTTACAATTTGAAGGGTTGTTAATAATGATTGTAGCAGAGTTTTTGTTTCCTTTGTAAATATTCTCTTTTTCTTTTTTCACATTCTTAAGAATTTGTTCTGTGACTTTAATTTTATTCTGCATAGAAGACTCTATGTAGCCATCTGCCACTGCACTTGATCGCATGCTCCATGTCTTTTTAAAGTTGTCATAGATGCACCTGCATTGGCAAGAAGGGTCACTGACGTTCTACGCAGCCAATGTCAAGTGTATAATTTAGGATCAGGGAGATTTAAATATTCAGCCACTTTCATACCAACATGATAAAGTGTTTTTTCCAACGGGTTGCATCATGCAATTGCCTTTAAAATATCTAAAAAAAAATCTGTTTGTGATCTCTTTTTTAGGCCTCCAAGCCATATAATCTTCTTATGTAAGATAAGTAATAAATATTATTTGATGGATTTATGATAGGAAACTGATGCGATATTTTAGTTTTTGTCTCCAATAAACTTATAATCACTATATCTTCTTTAACTTCTACATCATTGATATTGAGTCTAGTAAGTTCATCGCAACGACAAGCCCCTGAAACTGCGATTATTAGAGCAACTTCTTCCATTAAAAATGTTTTGTCCGGAGCAGATTATATTTCTTGGAAGTGTATCCTTCTGTCTTCCTTTATAAAAAGGTTATAAGAGCCGTATATTGTTTAATGACAACATTTTCCTTTAGCATTAATGTTGACTTTAACAAGAGTATAAAGACCATGATGTTTTTTTTTTGGTTTTAGCCTGTTTGGTAAAATAAGCAAGAAGGACATTTTCAGAGATATTTGGCACTTTTTTTTCTCTACACCAGTTTTTAAACTTGATATAATTCAGTTCATACCTGTCTTTTAATTTTGACGGTAGTAAATTGTTTCTAGAATTATTAGCTAATTCTTTAATTTCAGGAGGAGTAGATGTCATCTACTCCTCCTCTAAGGAAAGCAAGTCGTCTAGGTTCCATACATCATCCATTTTTCAAACAAAGCAATTGTCACTCACGCAAACATATTTTAAACAAACAACAACTCTAAGTAACAACTCGCAATGATTCTTATACAATTCTTTGTTAAGTAAATTACAGGAATTATCAAAACAAGACATAAATTTCATACAAAACAAGCATTCACAAACTGGGAAACCTACACAAATAACAGATGTTCACAACACTACCAACACAACAATCAAAAAATACCTAAGACTATTAAGAAATATCCCCGTAAAAATGTCAGTTAAGTTGGTGTTATTTTTACGTCCCTAGGGAAGTAAATAGGTGTTTTACGTCCCTAGGGACGTAAAACACTAGACGACTACTAAAAGAACTAGAAAAGACTACTAAATAAAATTTACATACAGATGATAGGTTTCCTAACACAATAATACTCTTAAAGACAAACACTCCTACGCTGGCTGGTGTATATCTACAGGTTTTGATCTTGTCTTGTGCTGACAGCTCCCTTAGCAGTATTAGAAAACTTCTTTTAATAACCTTTTCTTTGATGGTATTCTGCTGGCAGGTTTTTGGGTACATAACAAGCAGTGTCTTTCATTATACATGGCTCAAGTAGAACTAAAAAAGCTTGGCATGATTTTGTTGAATGTGTCATCCATAAGACTCGACAATGTACATTCGAGGTTCTCAACCCTCCTTACCACATGACCATAACATTATAGGTCTAGTATCTACTCATATTGATAAGCTGTAGCTATACGGCGACAGTTGTAGTTTTCTTACGTGGTATAAGACAATCAAACCATTCACGCTTTTCCTTCTTAACGGTACAAAGTTAATTGTTGTTGTGAGAAACGGACCTCTGTATTGTAGATTCATCTTTATAGGTTTGACAAAATACATGTACACTTACCACATTTTTTGTGTCTGTGTCACATTTGTATAAAATTATTTGTAACTTAATATACCTTTATCACTCAAGTCATGTTTTATTATAAAATTAGGACATAACTGAACCATAAATATACACAGTAACAAAATAAAGTCCATTTTCAAATATTAACTACTCGTAAATTAATTTAAATTGGTATTATTCATAGCTATTTCTTTTTTGAAACAAAAGTTTATTTACCATTCATATCTACTTTTATAAATGAAAAGAGAGTAAAAGAAGCTTGCAGAACACTCAGAACTTTATGTCCTTCGTCCTATAATTTAATCACTTTTATCACTCAAGTTATGTTTTGTCCCGTCACAGAATTTAACACAATATTAAAAGCAAGTTAATTTAACTTTCATTAATTGTAAATTATATTAAACCTTAAAAAACACTATAGAAAAATTGAAAATAAACACAAAAATATTTTAAGACACAGCAGATTGTTATCATCTTACTTTAGCGCAAATGTACGTCTGGGATAATTAGTTTTCTAAGTTTTTTTAATTTAATTTATGAAAAACTAAATGATTATGTAAATGTATAAAATAAATGGTTATAAATGTAAATTTTAAAAGAATCATATAAGTTTTTAAAAAAAACTGAACGATTTAGAAGTGCGTCAAGTAGATTGATGTAAGTTATAAATCGTTTTATATCATTCCAGTCAGGCATATTAAGGCATCATAAAATTGACGTCTTAACTACGCCTGAAACTGATAGTATATATCGTGATGCCTTAAGTACCACAAAACGAATATATATATATATATATATATATATATATATAATATATATATATATATATATATATATATATATATATATATATATATATATATAATATATATAATATATATATATATATATATATATTATATTATTTATAGAATAAATGGATTGAAACCTCCAATAGACAATAGACTTATAGTTAAATCATAATACCTTTGTTTAAATATTAGGGTTTGACAGTTAAATAAAGACTAAATAAATATTAATCTTGTTTAGATAAATTCGATGCTTAAAATGGATAAATCTTTACTAGACTGCCTGGGGGTATGGGGCAGTAAAGTGGGTATAATTTGTAAATCAAGAGAAAATTTTAGGGATGGTTTTCATATTCATTTAATTTAGCTTAATCTAGTAGTAATGCATAGAATCTATTTCTTATTTCACAAACTAAACTCGCATTAAAATTGATTTATGATAAAGAAAATATCTTGAAAAAATATTCTTGGATTAACAAAACTTTTTTCAACTCTTTTATTACTAATGTTTCTACGGGTAAAATTTTAATTGTGAAACAGTATTATTTGAAAATATTATTAAAAAAAATCGGTCACAAGGTACCTCAGAACTTTTCTTTATCACATCGGATTCGCTGCGCTTACTAACCCTCTTTGGTCTTGCTTCGCTTATCCTCAGACTATACATGTCATTAAATTTATACTGCAACATGTCTTCAGATTGTAAATACATCTGTTTTACTACCAGCGATCACCTATCCAGGCACCAACCACTCTCGATGCTGCTTAACTTTTATGATCCAATACAAATCATGCATATTCATATCGTATTAAAACAAAACTTAGGACGTAATGGTATACACTTGTACCAAATTTCAATTCCATTGTTTTTTTTTTTATTTTTTATCATTTTTTTTAATGGTACACAATTTCATCTAATAAAAATTGAACTTATGATGATAATGAGATAAAACTTAAGACATTTGTTAGTCTTATATATGGCTACATGTGTGCAAAATTTCACGTGTTGCACACAAACGTGAAATTTTTATGAAACATAAACGCGTTTTACGAAACGCTAAACATTATTCCGCGTTTTATGATTTTTCGAAATTTATTGCGGGTTATTGAAGTATTTTTTTTTGTAACATATGGGCTTATTTTGAGCCTGGTTTCAACTTTCTAGTACAAAAACAGTGGAAATTGTGCGCGACACAGGCACTCAAATACTGATTAACAGCATAATGCAAATCACTTGTAACGCCATAAAAATCTCTGAAACATATAATCTTGATAAAACCACGGTTTCAGATTTTTAGGGTGAAAACAATACTTCTCTTTATACCTATGGTTGTAGGTAAAGAAAAGTAAAATTTAAAAAATTCTTTTTTTAGAAATGTTTATCTAAACCGACAAAAATTCTATGAATAAGAAACAAGATACAAGAAATTTAAATAATATGTATTCCAACATCCTTAAATATGTACAGAAATTTGCTTTTGGTATTTTATTCTTAAATTATTTTGTACTCTTAAAATTCACTCAATAGTTTATGTATATAAGTTAATTTTTTATTACTTTGTTTAGGTTAATATTAGTATTTTTTTATAATTTTATTTTAAAATTTATTAATGAAATATCAAATTGTTTCAGATATTGTCTTTAGCAACTCTAAGTTCTGTAACCTCAAGTTTACTTTCATTTTCGATAACTTTTCATTTAACCTTTCTCACTATTTTCGTGGGGACTGTCACCTAATTTTCTTATGTGGCTATACGGGGAATCATTAGTTCTAGACTTTATTGCGGATAATTATTCTGCTGCACAAAAGGTTGGTGTTGGCATAAAATATATGGAAAAAAATAAAGGTGAGGGGGTGGTCTAAAAAGGCATCATAGTAAATACGAAGACTACTACTAAAGCGATGGAAATTTGGGTTTGGACTGCTCCTCATTTACCCTTACTTGAGACAGTGGAAGAGAAGATTTTTCAATTAAGGGCACATTGCTATCGAAAAACTGGCAAAAAGGTACATTCTGTCATCTGGAATACCATAAAAAGTTCAAGTTTAAGTTAGGCAGGAAAATTTAGGTGCGAAATGTCCTTCTTGAGACAATTCGAGAAATTTGAGGTACAGTTTAGCACTTAGACTCTAGTGAAATTTACTAATAAATCATTAAATAACCTAAAGATTTTGAAAGCCAGAATTTGCAATAGAATGGTCAGGGAGAGAGACCAAGACACTCGTCAAAACTTTATTTTGATAAAGGGTAAACTAATATGGCTAAAAATTATATAAGAAGGCAATTGAGAATTATTCAGCTTTATTGAATACGAGCAAATTTAGATGGCTATTGTATCGTGGATGACCATTATCAAGGTAATGGTATGCATTCGGACAATATTATCTAGACTCAATAAACAAGTTACCTTAATGAAGGTAGTTGAGAATCCAATGTGTGATAATAACGAGGAGAAACAGTCTGTCATTACATAGGGACATTTAAAGGATTTGAATCGTTCAGGTTACCGCATAAACTATAAACATTGATCTTGAATCAATTCCTCGTTTGTTTAGAATACAATAGATTTATGGGTCTATAATAAATTCCTTATATGAGTCTATAAAAGATACCTCCTAAATTCGACTAATATTCTGTTCTAGTATCAGTAACACATTTCTTAATAAGAATTGTTTATCAATGTAACAATGCATAGAACCTTTTTTGCGTAAAAGTCTGTAATAGGTTCAAGATTAGAGTTTAAACCAATACCGTGTTATTTGATTTAGATATAGTTAGACCATAGAACACCAATTTTAGATTAATATGTCAGGTGTGCTGATTAGATTAGAATGAATAAAAGAAAGTGAAAGTTTATAGTATAAAAAAGATATCAGTGTATTTATAAATTAAAATTTCGTTTATAAGTGCTAAAACCTATTAAGTAATTACAAATTAGATATCTGCATTATAGCTTTCAAAGAAAAAATTGTTAAATATCAGTTATCAATCTACCATACATTTGTTGAAAACTTCAATCCAATATCCATTAACTCTATGCTCTTAAGTTAACTTGTCTGTTGGGTGGAAATAGAAATATTTTCAATAGATGAGGCCAAGGTTACGTTAAAATTGAGATACATTTGTTAAGGTTGCTCTCAGATATATCCTTAGCCCTTTTCGTTTGTTATCCCTTGTTGTTTCTTCGCTATTTCTTAGATACTGATTTATGAAAAATGATTTATCAATTTCTTATATTAGATATTCTGAAAATATATCACTCTAGTGTTAGAAGGAAGCGCTAGGCTGTTTTTTTCCGTCTGATTGATTTTTTTTCTATTTTTTCAAAGATGGTTTCTGGGTTGCGGGAAGAAATGTATTGTACGACTTTAAGAAAAGCATCTTATTTTTATAATCCTTTTAGCAATTTGAAATGAAATAAGAGAGAATAATGCAGATATAAAATTGCTTACTTATTTAAAAATAGCTATTTAGAGATTTCTACAACGTAACGGTAAATTAAATTATAGAGTGTATGCACTTAACATTTTTAAAATAAATTAATTCAAGCGCAGAGGTGCGCATGCAAAGCGCTGTATATGCCATAGGCTTTACAAACCAATAATTATTATTAAAAAATAGGTTTGCGCAATATTTTGTGTATACTCATAAAGCTGAGTTTATGTTACTTTTTTTTAAAAAATACCACATTTCTTTTGAAAAATCAAGGAACAGTTTATAATAACACCTTATATAATGTTAGGTTTGGACATTCGTAAGGTTTTTTCGTTGTTTCCTTTGGCTGTTACGCAAATGCGGGGTTTGATGTCGTCAGACAAAAATCTGGATCCACGTTTCCTTTGTATGCAGCTCGCGTAAAGACAAAGTTTGGCAGGCAGGTGGAGGGTCGGAAAGCTACTGAACCTTTGGACAGAGTTCTGTGAAAATGAAGACCCAGATTTATCGGTGATTAGTGATTATTTGTTTACTTAAAAATCCCTAATTACTGTTCAGTTCAGGAAGACTGTGGTCTGCAAAATTTTGGCTAAGGAAATGGGTTTATGAACAGTACAGTAACTTCAGGGATAGTACCGACGTCTTTCCCAATCGGGCTGTACCGGATTAGACAGAGCAGTTTGTATAACGAGAGTCTGGTGATACTCGAGTAAATGGTTAAATTGGTACTGGTAGAAACACTTAAGTCATTCCTGGTTGCAGTGCATAATAATAATAATAGTATATTTCCATTTTAAATTTACATACTAAATTACAATAGTTGAGAAAACAATAATTAATTAAATTTATCTCTTAGATTCAAATTTGTGAGCATATAGTATAATTTCAAAAATGTGAGCCCTCAAAAGCTAATGCTGGAGTGAGGGCTCAGTCTAGACTCTAGTGGCTTTTATTGAAATTTAAAAAAAAATCTGGTTAAAGAAAAAAAAATGTAATAACATAGTATTGGAAAAAAATGTAAGTGCATACACTCTATGAGGGGTTCTCAGTAGAGTTGCATTCAGAGGAGTAGAAACCTTAAAATTACCCTACGAGTTCATGCTAAAAATAATAATGAGTCATTAATAGATCAAAAAGATACATTTTAATATTAATTAAATTTCGATAATCTAACTAACGTATTTAATTATTAAGTTTTAAACTACTAAAACCAAACTATAATAATTATAACTTTTTGTAAAGAAAATTATTATTTTCTTATAAACTGGTTCAGATTTGTCTTCTTAGATTAATTTTCCTTTATTTATCTTTTAAACAGAAAATAGTTTAAGTGAAATTAAGTGTTTTGTATTCTAGCAGGAAAAAAATACCGAGTTAAAAAATCTATTTGTACTTTTTTGGAAAGTTAAGTAAAAAAGTTTTTTTTAGGAGTTCTAAAAAATAAGAAAATAAAGGATCCGAATAAATGAGAATTAATGTCAACAGAAGAAAATAGAATTTAGAAAAACAGAAGGGAACGAGAAAAAAAAACTAAAAAAATTTCCTTGCCACAAAACTCACCCAGATTTGAACTATGAAAAGCCAAGAAAACCTCTGAGATTTAGACTTTCTCTAAACTCTTTGAAATAGAGAGATGGTAGATAAGAATAGAGAGTCTCTTCGTGCCAATTTTTTTCTGTTTTAAGCTTTAAACTATCTGCCATTTAAAATAAAGACGACGATCTTCTAAACTTGGCCCTCTTGTACATTTCTAGAATAAGGGAGGGAGAGTCTATTTTTATTTTTATACAATAGACCTAAACAAAAGAATTAAGTATTTAATATATACTTCTAAAAGGGAATAATAAAAATTATTGAATGGAGTTAAAGATTTACCCAAGTAAAAAAGGTGTCCAACTTTACTTCTGCCCAAGGAGTACATGCAGGCACAATGTTCAACTCTATTTATGAACAAGGAGTTCATTTATGAACAATGTCCAATTCTATTCCTGCCCAAGGAGTACATTTATAAACAATGTTCAATTCTTCTCCTGCCAAGGAGTACATGCAAGTACAATGTTCAACTCTATCTTGCCCAACATGCATGTTTAACTCTAAAGGAGTTCATTTATGTCCAATTCTATCCTGCCCAAGGAGTACATTTATAAACAATGTTCAATTCTTCTCCTGCCCAAGGAGTACATGCAAGTACAATGTTCAACTCTATTCTTGCCCAAAAAGTACATACAGGCACAATGTTCAACTCTACTTCTGCCCAAGGAGTTCATTCATAAACAATGTTCAATTTTACTCCTGCCCAAGGAGTACATTTATAAACAATGTTCAACTCAACACCAGCTCAAAAAGTATATTCAACAACAGTGTAAGAAGAACGGATCTGGCTCGACGGATATCGATTGGGTTCCTTTTTAATTTTTATTTTGACATTAGTAAATATATATATATATATATTATATATATATTTCTCATAGGCTATATAATATATATATATATATATATATATTGCTACATCAATATATATATATTGATAATAGGCAACAAGTCCCATAGGACTTGTAGCCTAATTCTGTTTTCATAAAAACAGAATTAATTTTAACAAATTTAATACCGCATTATTTTTAAATAAACTTTGACTCGTCTAATTTTTATGATGGGCTAATCCTAGGACTAATTGTTTTTAAAACATCGACAAGTTTTTATATTTTAAAAATAGTATATAGTGTTACAAGATTGTGAAGAAGGTGATTCTTTTTACTCTGGCGACTATATTTACTGTGAAACAAAGCAAGACAGTAGAAGGTGCCGAGGCAAAAAAACTATTCCCATTCGTGTAGTATATTCCGTTTCTTCGAATGTATTAGTAAACAACTATTTAAAAGAAAACAGTATAATGTATATAAATTTGCCGGTACACTTCTTTCCATCGCCTCTTCCAATGTCTGATTCTCTTTCCATGATTGTTAAAAACTTGGTTACGAATACTTTCCAAAAATAACACAAACGTTCTATTATTTATTTGATGGACAAAATAAGTAACAAGAACAAGGATGGTAATATTATAACTTCAGCAAACAACTAGCACCCACCTAGTGGACATTTGAGAAACTTTAACAACGTCAGTAAAGAACTATTTTACTCTCTCCGACAGTAAAAAAAAACTACGAAACTGCCCAAGACAGTAAGAATGAATTTCGATTACTTTTTTGTAGATGTAAAGTGCTTACTTTACAGCCACCCAAAAAAATATATATAATAAAAGTATGGAGTCCAAAAAAATCCGTTATAAATCAGTAGGTAGCTCACTTAATGAGTATTAAAGTTTACAAAGAGGGCTGAAGATATATTCCTATTTTTTTATTCGATGTTTCAGGATCTATAGTTTCAAACCCAACAGCTACTTTACTGTGCAGCTTGGTAAAAATCAATGCAGTGAGTTGCAAAAATAAATAAATTAAAATTCTGCTTAAAACTTTAACCGAAAACGAATTAGTCCAAAAGAAAATTCTCTTAAAAAAACTCGAGAAAATCAAAAAAGAATTTAGGGCTTAAGAGGGCAATTTGTTTTTATTACCATCTTGTTAGCTTATTGCGAGAAAGAGCTATAATAGTGCGTAATTGTAGAGAATATCCTTATTATTACAATATTTCCTTTAGTACTAACACGCGACTTACAAACTATACTATAAAACCAAACTTCTTTCAGGGTTTTTATATCTGAAGGTCTTTTAGAAAAAGGAATTTGTTATCACATTCTATTATCATTTAATACAAAAAAAACTTTTAGTTTCTTTTAAATGATTGCGTTCCTCGTTTATACCGTAGGTACATTGAAAAAATATTGTGTGGGGTGAAAACGCAATTATGCGTTTCAGGCGTTTTAAGTCCTCCTGAGTGGTTTTCGCAAAATTGTCTGTCGGTATGTGTGTGTGTGTGCGTGTGTCTTTTATCATCAAAGCACCCCAGTGTATTTAAGCTACAGAGTTGATATTTTGTACATAAATCAGTCTACCGCTGTTGTTGCGCTATTAGGAAAATCATTTTTTATGATGTCATTATCCCGCAATAAAGACTCAGCAAAAATTTTGAAAAAATTTTAAAACACGAAAAAATTATGTGATCTGAATGACATTTGGCACGCATGTAGGTATCGTAATATTAGTTCAATTTTTATCGAATGATTTAATACGTTTTTTAAAGAAATTAAATCTAAATAATCCAATTGAGATAAAATTTGGTACAAGTGTACCCCTTGAAGTAATAAAAAGTGTACCAAGTTTCTTTATAATACAACAAGCATATCTATGATTTTTGGTGGATCATGAAAGTTAAGCACCATCGAGCGTGTTCAGTGCCTGGATAAATGATGACTGGGAATGAAACGAATGTATTCACTATCTGAGGACGAGCGAAGGGAGTCCGAAGCCTTGCAGTATAAGTTTAACGACTTGTATGTCTGAGGGCGAGCGAAGTGAGTCCGAAGCAAGGAGGATGAGCGTACCCCGTACCCATTTTTTTAAAATATTTAGAACTGAGCAACAAGTATTAATTGCAAACAAGACTAACTTCAGTGGACGTTCTTGACATTTAGCTCAGACATATTTTACCGTACGATATGAATACAGATTACAGTATGATAGTGAACTATACAATGCAATAATTTAATTTGCTTACCTATCTGAACCATCTGCTTCAGGTAAAGATGGATTTTCAAACAATGACCATGATTGAACGGCCTTTGTGTTAAATGGACGTACATGGTGACGTTATAATTGTTGTATATGTATTTTTAGACAAATCTTGTAAACACGCTATTTTTCAAATGGAAAAATATTTTAAAATTAAACTTGGCAAGAAAATTATCCTTAGGAAGGACACGGACCCTATTGTAAACCAGGTTATTGTGACGTCAACCCAGACGATAACAAGTTTGGTGAGTCAGCAAAAATTTAAGTTTAGCATTAGAAATGGTCCTATAGCCGCCTCCGTTGTCGAGGTTGTTAAGGCGTCAGTTATTAAACTGACCTTTGACACCACGGAGGTCTGGGTACGCATACCAGGGTACGCTCTCAGTTAATATAAGATTATTGTTCAAATAACTTATCGCCAACTTTAGATTACACTTTGAGAGTAACGGTTGCCACAACCAGTAGAGGTGGTTCCCGCAGGGTTTATCCATGACGCAAGGCTCTAAACGGGTATTATTATTAATAATATTACTATTGGAAATGGTCTATATGACAATCTAAGTGACCAAAAAAAGTCAAAAATCATAATAAATTACCGGAAACCAATTTTATGGTCGATAATAATTAAATTTCTAGTAGGGTATCGTTTTCTATGTATTTTTGGGCGCTGAATCTAATAAAATGATTCCGACGTTTCCACACTCGACAAAGTCATACTTCAAGTGTTCGTAAAGTCGAAAAAGCCATAGTAATTTACCGAAATATCTGGTGGAAAATATGGTCGATAAACAACATATTTCAAGTTGGTAGCTGTTTTCTATGTTTTTGATATCGAGTTGATGCGAGTTTTGGCTAGTGAGTTAAATGAAAAAAGTCCGGAGTTGACACGAGCACTCAAACCCTAGCTTTGAGTGTGTTCGAATCCTTGTGAGGACGATAATTTTTTTGCTTAAGGTTCTGGTTTATGATTTATAACCTGAGCAGTTACTTAATTATCAAGCAGTACTCGTTACTGGTTTTTTTTATTATGCAAAGGAAATGCGCTAAAACCTTTAAAGAAAAAAACCAACTATTAAACAATAAAAAACACAACAGCAATAAACTAGTCCAAATAATGATGTGCACTCCCAATTTTAGAAGAGTCATTGTTTTGTATAACTGACAAATTAATTATGCGCATTTCCTTTGAAAAAATACAGAAAAAAGAGTTACCTACTAGTAGTGCTGGATACTTGAGTACCTGTTCAAGTTATAAAGCATAAACCGGAACCTAAGCAAGGAATCCATTGTTAAGCAGAAAATTCGCCTGAAATGCGGACCATTGAACCAGAATTATTTTATCAAGCGCAGAACAATAAATTAATATAGTACTAACATAGTTAACCATACCTGGTTGATCATATTAATATTGACATTTGTCACGTGACACGCACATACCAGACCACAAGGTGTTTAACCAAAATCCAAATAGAGAAATGATTTGGTTTAGACAATACTCCCTGATATCCAGTGGCTACTTTTGATTTAATCTGATTAAATCTGATAGACATGACAATTAAATTATTTAATTAATTTTGACAAATTTAATACTCAGTTAATCACAAACTAATTTACCTAAATATAATTCAATGAATGTGACTGTCACTCTGAATAAAACGACAAATTGTAACATGTAATGAGATCTGTTTAAGTTTCATTCAGCGTTTAAGGGATTTTGTATAAAAACGGAGTAACATTAAAACAATGTCGAGTGACTAAAATCGAAACAGGGTCGGTAATTAAACAAATTTCAAGCTCATGATTAACAAGCTTAAAATGATACTAATTCAGATATAGACCGTAAAAACAATGTAATTCTACTGATAACACGAAAGTCCATTGACTGGTAGTCATAAGTAGGGGTACCACCCTAACAAAAAAACATTATTTTAAATAATTGTTATGAATATCCATTAATGAAGAAAGATCGTAAAGAGCAAATATAATAACTTAAAATGCTTTCTCAGTATTTAAAAGATCAGAACAGGGTTATGCGACAAAGGTCGAAATCGGTCATGTGCCGATTTCGTCAAGATCACTAAGTTGACGAACACTAGGTTACCTTATCATAAGGTAAATTGCTCGAGCAATGATTGAATGAACAATATAACGAGCCAAAGCGAGCAATTGACACCGTCCGGCAGAAGTTAGGTAGGGTTGTAGGCAGAATACTAGAGAGTTCTGAAACGGCAGGCAAACATGTCCGAACGTCTTTAAACTACGTAAAACATGTCTCACTGAGCTCACTATATAACTAGTGCACAAATTAGTCTATAAAATTGGGAGATACTGCGTTAATTAAATTAATTAATTTACAGCATAACCCAAGGTTTTTCAACGCAGCTTGGTAACCACTATGCGTTCTTCAATTTTCAGCTTAAAAACACTTTTAACGATCTTCTAAAGATGTCGGATAACTTGTTCATTACGTTGTAAGCAGATTAACGAGTTCGATGGACTTTGATGGACAACCGCTCGAACAGGTTATCGTAGATACATAATTTCTTGTATTTCTTGAAAAGGAAGAATTAAGGAATATCACTTTGTTTACGAACGTGTGAATCTACAGGTGTTATTTGCTACATTAGCCGGCTTTAATTTGAATGAAATTATAAAATAGCGGTGGAAATGGTGAGAAAAAATAACAGAAGATCTTTGGAGGATGTGTTTAAGAGGAGATCTAAAATAAAGTGTAAAAAACTGTTAATTGTGTTGTGTCTGTGTACCTAAAACTAGACGTAAGTACATGCAAAACTTAGTAAGGGAACATGAAGGACGTTTTATAAAATATATATACAATTGTTAAGCCACAAGCCTTAACACTATACCTCTTCGAGCATGCTACGTTTAAGGATGTGTCGCGTATTGATATCTAAATTGGACTCAAAAATAATTTACTTATTTTTTTAAACATGACTCTAAGCAATCCTTATATTGTTTAATTTTGTGGTCCAATTTCTGTCTCAGATCAAAGATTACTACTCAATTTAACATTCTTGTAATTTTTGGGCGCAATATAGAAATGACATTATAGTAAATATATACATTAAAATAAATAGGTTATGAGGGCACTATAAGAGACTAGTTTTAGTTTATTAGGCAACTATATTTCACTAAATTCTCGTAGCTTTAAGGATCTTGAATAATGAGGATGACGCATTAAGGAACTTTTCTGACCCCATGGAAGTTGTATGAGGTAGAGAAATAGGAGCGAAATTCCCTTCCCCATGGTTATAATGCAAAAAGGCGCCATACGCAGATTATGTAGCAAGGTTGTCAAGTTTGCTTCTCAAATTTCTTCTGTGCTTCTTGTGATTGTATCATTTAAGGTGCTTGTTAAGTCAGTTGTGCTTATTTAATTTTAAATATTGGATTATTCTTAGCCACTTTAGTGAGTGATAATTTAAGCGTGTTTATAACCTTCTCAAGGAATAAGCAATGGGAAATCATTGAGAGGTAAGTTTGCCTCTAAAATTTAAGACCCGGGCTGTTATAAGGATTGTAAGCATGCGCAGTTTGTACCATGTATGTGCAGTTGATTTTTGACGTGTGTTTCATGATGAATTTTCTCTATTTTTTGGTTTTCGATGGGGTTACTTTTTTGTATGGAAAATCCACTTAGTGCGTCATCCCATGTATTCAAGATCCTTGCGTAACATATTCATGTTAATCTAAAAAAACAGAAACAAAGAAATGCAATATACATTTAAATGAATATTATATTTAATATACAATTAAATGAAAATTGTATTTATTATAAATTTAAATGAATATTGTATTTAATATAAATTTAAATGAAAATTATATTTAATATACATTTAAATGAATATTGTATTTATTTACATTTAAATGAAAATTTCATTTAACATACATTTAAATAAATATTGTATTTAACATTTAAATGAAAATTGTATTTAATATACATTTAAATGAAAATTGCACCTTTATTGTTGGTAAATAAACAATTCAAACCCAAACTTTGTTAAATTACTTTTAGTGTAATTTTGTCTACAACCGTAGACAGTTTATACCTTAGTAGCTTGTTTTACTTGTGTAAATATCTTGGCTACTAAGTTAAGTAATGCCAACATAAATTTCGATTCCCTGTTTTTTCGATACAGATATGTCCTTTTGGACTGAACACCTAAAGTCACAAGATTTATAGAATAAGTAATAAGTTATACATCTCAAGGTATTTCGTAGAAAAGCTATTAAAGCTATATTTTAGCAGCTAAACTTCAAAAGATTCTGTTCTTGACAGTTAATATTGCAGTTTGACACTCCCACATACAGGACCTAAATACCCAGAAAAACAATTCACAGCAAATAGAATCTTTTAAAAAGTTATTTTTTTAATGTGAAAGTTTTTGAAGAAAATTCTTTTTATAAACAAGTCAACTAAACTAAGAAGCTTGAATATATTTATTTTTGCTAAAAAGCATA
Source organism: Microvelia longipes (assembly GCA_018340805.1). Lineage (NCBI taxonomy): Eukaryota > Metazoa > Arthropoda > Insecta > Hemiptera > Veliidae > Microvelia > Microvelia longipes. The sequence continues at coordinate 8,887,906 of JACMZG010000022.1, forward strand.
TAAAATCTAGCAGGTGCGGTCACTAAGCTTTTATAATAGTTCCAATCTAAATGAATTATATAAATAGGACATTTTAATTTGAACTATAAACATTTCATCACAATTGTTTTTATATATGAACAAGATAAATGTATGAGGTAGTGGTCAGATAGGTATAAAAACACAAATTTGAGCTATCGGCCGTAAATTAGACCTTCTTCAGAAGTAGTATTATTCCAAACTGAATCATATAACACATAAAAAAGAAACATTAAATATATCAATCTAACAATAGCTAGCAGTATATGTTATCGAAGAACGACACCTACTTCTAAACAAAGATCAAGTTTGAATAAAAAGGGGGGCTAACATGACAAAAATTTAGAAGCAAAACATTATATAAATATTATAAAAAATAAAAGTCGAAAATTAACGCAAAAAATACAAAATTTTGAAACAAATCAAAATTAAATATTATAATAAATAGAGTCGAAAAATTATCAAAAATTGGACTAAATTTATTTTATATAATAATTTTTTATTATACAATAATAAATTTTTAATTTATAATAATAATTAAGCATTTACATCTCCTCGAAGACTAGATGCCTAATTTGTACTTAGAATGGAGCCCTTCTATATCGTTACTTTAATTGAAAATCCTCGAGTATAGTTCAGAGTTAAATTCTTGAATAGAAGAGTTTACATAGATTAAGTCAGGTAAACACTATAGATAGATACACATGATAAAAACCTTATTAAAAAGTTTGTAGGTTATAGGCTTTAACTAGGTCATTGTTATGCCATCATCGAACGAACAATGCCGGTCGCAGATAGCTAAGAGTTCTGTAAAACTGAATAGGAATTCAAAACAGATTTATATAATAGTATTATCAACAAAGCAAAAACGACGAATTAGATAAAATCAATTTTTCCTTTTCATCATTTATATCGTTGGTGTCCGAGATATATACTAGATGGGGCATATCCTATCTCAATACATTAAGAGGCCTAAAAAATCATTTTGGGGCTCTCAGGGGCTCTGTGTAACCTCACATCCAAAAGTGAGTTTAGGTTATCATAAGTCAATTGTTTTCGGCTCCTTGCACATGTTTTGTGTTTTGATTTGTATTTTAAGCATTATACTATATAATGCTTAAAAGTAAGTTATAAGAAGTAGTTAAATATAAATTAGATGATTTATATATTCTAAGAACGAGCGAAGCAAGCCTGAAATAGTGAGAATGAACGCAGCGAACTCGATTAGGTAACGAAAGTACCTGTATTTTTTCAACTTTTTCTTACCTCAAACCACATATTATTTTGTCGTATTTTATTAGGTGAGAAATTTTGAATTAAGCTTTAAACTAGATAGAGAGAAAGTTTACTTTGTTCTTGCATACCCTCCATGTGTGTATAATTAGGAAATAATCTATTTTAACACTACCAAGATAAAAGCTATAAGTAAATATGTGATTAAGAGGTATAATTAATATGATAATCACTTTTCATAGTCACACACTAACAAAATATTACAGTATACGAAATCACATTTAATTTCTATGTGTCATGTTTAACCTTTTATTTAACTTTAATAAAAACATCTACTGTAAAACATACTATTCTAGCAGCGTCAAATATTTACTTTTATTTTTAACATTGTTTTTACCAAAATTTTACAACAAATTCAAAACTCACTCCATCGTTTGAACACTAGAAATAAGTTGGATCTGTACCCAGTAAAATGTAGAACATCATTATTTAAAGCGTCACCATTCAATCTGGCTATAAGTTGTTACAATAAACTACCTCACTCAGTTAGGTCATTTGAAAAGATAAATTCCTTTATTAAAGAAACAAAACAATTTTTGATACAGAAATCATATTATTCATTGCAGGATTTTATTGCATAATATAATCCTATTTTATATATTGTGTGCTTTTTTATATTGTTAGCTATGTAGTTGTGTGTTATTTTTTTTTATTTAATTATTTTGTGTATTATTTGACTTGTTATATACATACTTATTAAGTCACTTAACCAATAATGAATAATAATAATAATAATACAATAAAATAAAACATCAAAAGGCTTTGTGGGTAGCGAATCTCTAAACAATTCTCTAAGTCGTTAGTAAAAATAACTAAGGTATGTGATAAATAAGGTATTTTTTATCAGATACAAGCATAAACACATATATATATGTATATATATATATATATATATATTATATATATATTATATATATATATATATATATACATACAGTATAGTTCGAAACGTTACAAATTTTGTGTAAGTATTTCTTAGTGTTTCCTATCTAATTCTGTATATAAAGTATATATATATATATACCTTTGGATTTATTCAAGCACTAAATATCTAATTATAAAGGTGGTATCATTTCAATAGAAAAGTTGAAACTCACTATATAGAAACACCCTCGTGTGTCCTAAGGGGGATGTGACGTAGCTTGGAGACCTGAAATGTCTATGTTAATATAGTCCTCTACTTGAGAGTTTGAGTTGTGTACACAAAGGAAAAGCTTAAACTTTGCGCAACTTTTATGTCTTATTGGTCTAAAGTCTCATTTCTGAACGAAAATAGCTTGAATGTTTGGCGATCATTTATTAAGTACATTGATAATCAATAAGACATCTCTATGGATTTTCTTATCATTAACTCATGACATGGATATCATTGGAACTAATTCGTAATAAACCATTAAGGAACCCGGACATTCAAACGGTGATCACATTAGGATGTCCGTCGATATATATTCCTACCTACCTACATATCCGGTATACACCAACTATATCTATCCAGATGGACTCGGTCTTTGGACTCGCTTCGTGTTCTCAGATAATAAATACATCGGTTTTTTTATCTTAACAAAATTCATTGATATATACTTGTCGTATAAATCTGCCTCCGTGGCCGTGATCGTAAAGGCGTTTGATTTTGGCACCGGAGGTCCGGGGTTCGCAGCCCGGGCTATGCTCTAAGATTTTATGAATATTATTTGTATTAAAAAGATTTCGCCAACTTTATTTAATTCTTAGAGTGTAGTAGATGCTACCCACCTGAGGTGGTTCCCGCAGGGTGACTACCCTGATGGGTTGAAAGGCCCTAAAACGGGCATTTATTTATTTATACTTGTCGTATTAAATCGAAACCCCTGATTTACTTATTTATTACATAAAGTTATACACTTGCACTAAATTTTTAAACTTAATTAGATAATTGTCTCTAAAAGTTATATTACATCTATTTACAATATTATTTGTTTATAATTAAAATCTTGCTAGCCGGCTTGTACGTAACTAGATTTTGGTTTGAATTTTTATTAATTTATTTCTTGATAATATTTTATAATGTAATTAGTATAAGAGAAAAAAGTTTTTTATAATCATATATATATATATATAATATATATATATATTATATATATATAATATATATATATATATATATATATATATATATTATAATATATATATACATATATACATACATACATACACAAAATTGTTTTTAACTCAAGTGAAATGTTTTCCGATTTTTTCATTGTTCTTAAAAACATACAAGACATTTGATAAAAATTGAACCTAATGCTTATAATAAGGTGAAACTTAGCATATATGTTAGCCTTATATATAGCTACATGCGTGCTAATCTCAATCTAATCGCATCATTTTCCCGCGTTTTATGATTTTTCGAATTTTTGCTAAGGCAATATTGCGGGTTAGTGACGTCATAAAAAAAATATTAACCAAATAGCATAACTACAGTGTAAGACTGATTTTTTCAACAAAGATTCAGCTCTCTAGCATAAATAAACTATAGGCTGATGATAACACACATAAAGGCAGACAACTTTGCGAAAATCATTCAGAAGGCCTTAAAACACCTGAAACGGAATAATTTCGGTGACATCCCGGATTCCGATTTTTTTCAAACACAATACTTTTCCTACATCTGCGGTATAAATGAGGAAAAGTAAAAATGAAGTATAACTTATTAAAACTTATTATTTAAGTACTACTACATTGTTATAAAACTACCAATATTATTAATATAAATTTTATCTATAATTACTTCCCTTTTTAGTCAGTACGAATTATATATTTATAAAAGCTTTAATATTAATTGGAAAAAAACTTAGTCTCCAGAGAGAGAGAAAGAGAGAAAAAGAAAAGTTAAGTCCTACGAAGAAGAAAAATAAAAATCAGTTAAAAATAAATATTCTTAAAAAAATTAAACAAATTGTCTCTGGAGTTGAAGTAGATTAATACCATTTTATATCTTTAATACTTTCGAAACAACAACCCGAAACAAAGGGTTTATAAATTAGGTTCATCGGACTTTATTCAAAGGCATAACTTTCTAGCTACTTAGCTGCTAAATTAATGAACATTAGAACAAGAGAGGGTGGTGTAACGAAACAAAAAGGTTCTGAACGTAGTTGTAGGTAAAAACCTTGGTCCTTTAAAGTGAAATTTTAACTATTAAATACCGGTATTAATCTCTTCTTCAGTGACCCTAAAACGGTATGAAAAACATTAATCATCTACTTGTTTTTATAGTTTGATAAAGTGGAGTTCTTTTAGATGGATTAGAATTTTAAGTATTAATAGATTTCTTTTACCGAGTTTAATTATTTGAGTATTTTTACTTTTTGCTAAGCATTTTCTAATTAGAAATAAGTTTTAATAAAAAAACTTCAAGCTGGTTTGCTTGATATTTAGCTTGCAGTTTAGATTGTAAGCAAAATTCACTTTGCTGAAATTAGACTTTTAGGTTTTGTCGCTTGACTGTCTATAAAAATTGTAATGAGTGAGAGCAGGTCCATATTTTTTATTTACAGACACAGGTTATGCTCGTAGGTCATATTGGAAAATGCTGAGTATATTGGAATAATAGAGCACATTCTAATAGAGTTTATTTTCAATGTGATTTATGTCGGGCTGTAAATTTAATAAATCCACGGGTATTGTAAATCCATAGATATATAATAAAGAGGGCATAACTTATCTCAATTCATTGAGAGGCCCTTTAACATCTTTTTTGGCTCTCAGGGCTCTATGTAACTCATAGAAACTTCCTTCAAGTTAAAGTTACATTAAACCAATTATTTTGAGCTTTCTGCAAGTAGTTTGAGTTTTGGTTATATTTTTAATGTTACTTTATAAAGTTATTGTAATTTTGAACTATTTGTGAATATTTATTGTTTGATTATATTTATAAGCGAAGTGGTCCTGTTTGATTTGTTGATGTTTCATAATTTAACCTATAGCCCCTCTAGTAAATAATATCATTATGGTTATTCCACATAAAAAAGTCATGTTAACGTTAAAGTGTAATTCACGGCAAATATAAGGTAGGAAATATTAAACAGATGACAGCTCTGTTTAGATTCAGCTAATTAACATTGCGAAAAATTCACTGATGTGGTAACTTGCATGGCAAGAGTTTGTCCGGAGCTGTGTCCAAACTCCGTTTGGATTTTAACAAACAATCCAAAATGTTTATTTAATTAACAACATTTTATTGTTAACATTGAAATGTTAACAATGTTGCCCCATGGAACAAACGAAGCAGAGCATTATGCATCGATGCAGTAAATATACGATATTGCAACAGTATTTTGATTAAGCTTTATGCAACTAAAAGTCCGATGTTAAACTATCTAATGATTAGCTTCATCAGGTTTTACTATGAAACAGCTGTAAGTGTAACACGATTGCAAACTACACAGTAATTGATTTACTCGCTCAATCACAAGTGTATAGCTGGCTTTGTACATTCAGAACTTTACTTAACCATCTAAACCCCCAGTTATGTCAAATCCACTTTGAAATCCAACGAGTTTAATAAGTGAAAATTCCTATAAGCAGGAAAATTGAGAATGAGTTTGAAAGATGATACGTCGAGAAAAAAATGAAACTACTATAGAAAAATATAAACAAAAACTATAAATAATTACTAAAACTAAAGACTAACTTTGAAAACAAATTACATGAAAGAAATGCTGCACAATTATTAACAAAAGGTTTTAATAATTACGTAGCACTTAATAATCAACAGGTATATTCCCTGACATATATAATCTGAAAGATGCAACATGTATATTATGAATAGAAAAATCTTCTTTACATAGTAATAAATCTTCTTACTGAAACCTTAAAATGAAAACTCATGTAAGGAAAGAAGAAGTTTCATCCTGTTTCATTATTCGTTAAACAAATATGAAAATACATGAAAAATTTCAACAACTAATTAAGATAAAGATTAAGTAGGTTAATAAATTTAAATCAAAAGAGAGCATAAAATTTAAGCTTAATTATTTTTGGGGTAGGTTTTATAAAATAGAAAATTTCATTTTTAAAATATGACAAACGTTTTTTTTTTAAAAAAAAAAAAACAAAATAAGGAGTTCTAGTTAGACTTGTATGAACATAGGAATGTTAAAAAAAGAATTAAGCATATAAAATTTGTTAGAGCCGTGTAACGCCAATCTAACTTTTTGAAATTGGTATGTTTTTTTTTTTAATTTTAAATTAGTTTTGAAATGTTTAGTTTTAAACTAATACAGTTGTGGAACTTGCTGAAAATAAACGGCCTCTAGTAGTGATTACTAGAGGAAACATAAAAAAAAAAAAAAAAAAAAAAAAAAAAACACAAAATTGTTTTTTAACTCAGTGGAAGTTTTCCGATTTTTTCGTTGTTCTTAAAAACAATACAAGTCATTTGATAAAATTGAACTAATGCTTATAATGAGGTGAAACTTAGCATATATGTTAGCCTTACACATAGCTACATGCGTGCTAAATCTCAATCTAATCGCATCATTTTTCCGCGTTTTATGATTTTTCGAAATTTTTGCTAAGGCAATATTGCGGTTACGTCATAAAAAAAATATTAACCAAATAGCATAACTTTAGTTATGCTATTTGGAAGACTGATTTTTTAACAAAGATTTAGCTCTTTAGCATAAATACACTATAGGCTATGATGATAACATACACATACAGTCAGACAACTTTGCGAAAATCATTCAGAAGGCCTTAAAAACACCTGAAACGGATAATTTCGGTGACATCCCGGATTCAGATTTTTTTTCAAACACAATACTTTTCCTACATCTGCGGTATAAATGAGGAAAAGTAAAAAGGAAATATAACTTATTAAAACTTATTATTTTAAGTACTACTACATTGTTATAAACTACCAATATTTATTAATATAACTTTTATCTATAATTACTTTCCTTTTTAGTCAGTACGAATTATATATTTATAAAAAGCTTTAATATTAATTGGAAAAAAACTTAGTCTCCAGAGAGAGAGAAAGAGAGAAAAAGAAAAGTTAAGTCCTACGAAGAAGAAAAATAAAAATCAGTTAAAAATAAATATTCTTAAAAATTAAAACAAATTGTCTCTGGAGTTGAAGTAGATTATACCATTTTATATCTCTTTAATACTTTCGAAACAAACAAAACCCCGGGTTTATAAAATTAGGTTCATCGGACTTTATTCAAAGGCATAACTTTCTAGCTACTTAGCTGCTAAATTAATGAACATTAGAACAAGAGAGGGTGGTGTAACGAAACAAAAAGGTTCTGAACGTAGTTGTAGGTAAAAACCTTGGTCCTTTAAAGTGAAATTTTAACTATTAAATACCGGTATTAATCTCTTCTTCAGTGACCCTAAAACGGTATGAAAACATTAATCATCTACTTGTTTTTATAGTTTGATAAAGTGGAGTTCTTTAGATGGATTAGAATTTAAGTATTAATAGATTTTCTTTTACCGAGTTTAATTAGTATTTGAGTATTTTTACTTTTGCTAAGCATTTTCTAATTAGAAATAAGTACTTCTTAATAAAAAAAACTTCAAGCTGGTTGCTTGATATTTAACTTGCAGTTTAGATTGTACAAAATTCACTTTGCTGAAATTAGACTTTTAGGTTTTGTCGCTTGACTGTCTATTAAAAATTGTAATGAGTGAGAGCAGGTCCATATTTTTGTATTTACAGACACAGGTTATGCTCGTAGGTCATATTGGAAAATGCTGAGTATATTGGAATAATAGAGCACATTCTAATAGAGTTTATTTTCAATGTGATTTATGTCGGGCTGTAAATTTAAAATAATCCACGGGATTGTTATACCAAGATATATATAAATAAAGAGGGCATAACTTATCTCAATTCATTGAGAAGCCTGTAACATCTTTTTTGGCTCTCAGTGCTCTATGTAACCTCATTGAAACTTCCTTCAAGAGTGAGTTAATGTTACATTAAACCAATTATTTTGAGCTTTCTGCAAGTAGTTTAAGTTTTGGTTTATATTTTAATAATTTATAATATTGTTATTTAATTTTGACTATTTGTGATATTTATTATTTGATTATATTTATAAGCGAAAGTGTCCTGTTTTGTTGATTTTCAAAATTTAACCTATAGGCCCCCTCTAGTAATAATATCTTTATGGTTATTTCCACATAAAAAAGTCATGTTAACGTTAAGTGTTTCACGGCAAATATAAGGTAGGAAATATTAAAACAGATGACAGCTCTGTTTATTTTAGCTAATTAACATTGCGAAAAATTCACTGATGTGGTAACTTGCATGGCAAGAGTTTGTCCGGAGCTGTGTCCAAACTCCGTTTGGATTTTTAAAAAACTCCGTCGTTTTTTATACGTCTAACTAGTACACAGTAATATATATATATATATATATAATTATATTATATATATATATATATATAATATATATATAAATATATATATATATATAATATAATATATATATATATATATATATAATAAATATAATATATAATATAAATTATTACGAATTAAAAAATGCTTTCTCAGATCGAACTGAAACTCTTGGTACGAAAATCCTTTTTGTTAATGTCTCGAACCATATATATATAATATAATATAATATATATAATATATATATATATATATATATATATATATATATATATATATATAAAATTTGTGTGACGTTAATAACCCAAAATAAAGTGAGTTTGCTCATCAGAAGAAATAGTTTTTTATTGTAAAAAAAATATCAATCCGTTCGAAAGATAGTGAATTCAACAAATGAAAACATTAACTTGTGTATAGGAACACAGCTTCACACGTTTGCTATACTAAACCAGAATATAATTTTTTACTTAAACTTTGAGGCGTACTTGAAATGTTAACAATGTTGCCCCATTGAACAAACGAAGCAGAGCATTATGCATCGATGCAGTAAATATACGATATTGCAACAGTATTTTGATTAAGCTTTATGCAACTAAAAGTCCGATGTTAAACTATCTAATGATGTAGCTTCATCAGGTTTTACTAATGAAATAGCTGTTAAGTGTAACACGATTGCAAACTACACAGTAATTGATTTACTCGGCTCAATCACAAGTGTATATGCTGGCTTTGTACATTCAGAAACTTTACTTAACCATCCAAACCCCCAGTTATGTCAAATCCACTTTGAAATCCAACGAGTTTAATTAAGTGAAAATTCCTATAAGCAGGAAAATTGAGAATGAGTTTGAAAGATGATACGTCGAGGAAAAATGAAAACTACTATAGTAAAAATATAAACAAAAACAATAAATAATTACTAAAACTAAAGACTAACTTTGAAAACAAATTACATGAAAGAAATGCTGCACAATTATTTAACAAAAGGTTTTAATAATTTACGTAGCACTAATAAAATCAACAGATCTATTCCTTGACATATATAATCTGAAAGATGCAACATTGTATATTTATGAATAGAAAAATCTATTTACATGAGTAATAATCTTCTTACTGAAACCTTAAAATGAAACTCATGTAAGGAAAGAAGAAGTTTCATCCTGTTTCATTATTCGTTAAACAAATATGAAAATACATGAAAAATTTCAACAACTAATTAAGATAAAGATTAAGTAGGTTAATAAATTTTAAATCAAAAAGAGAGCATAAAATTTAAGCTTAATTATTTTTGGGATAGGTTTTTATAAAATAAAATTTCATTTTTAAAATATGACAAACGTTTTTTTTTTTTTAAAAAAAAAAAAACAAATAAGGAGTTCTAGTAGGACTTGTATGAACATAGGAATGTTAAAGAAGAATTAAATATAAAATTTGTTAGAGCCGTGTAACGCCAATTAAACTTTTTTAATTGGTATGTTTTTTTTTAATTTTAAATTAGTTTTGAAATGTTTAGTTTTAAACTAAGGCGAGTATAAAATAAGAAGTTAAGATCTGACTAGGCAACGACAAAAACGCAGCTAAACTTTTTAAAGGCAAGTACTCAATCACTACTTCAGTAAACTTACGAAATCTACGGCAGGTATTGACTTCACCGTTGAAAAAAACCGTAGTTTCGCCGTTTTAACTGAAATTTAGTATCATTATTTATTGCATGTAGAGATACACTCGTGCCAAGTTTTAAATCAATTAGGATAATTCGATTTTTATTTTTTTAAACACGTTTACATGTTGGACTTTAAACTAATGTAAATAAATAACTGAATGCAAAGTAGCGCATTTGTTTTTATTATTATGTCGAAATACGTAATAATAAAATAACAAATGTGCTACTTTGCATTGGTTATTTATTTACATTATAGACCAAGAGCCCAGGGGTGTTTTGTTAATAAAAAGTGTAATGGCTGGAACCGGTCTCAATTTTTCGTAATATCTTCCTGAACAAGGATCTGCAATTCTGCAGACTCGTATCGAATGGGTGTCCCAGGCAGAACGCACTTTACATGTCACATTTACCACCGAAGTTAATAAAAAGTGTAATGGCTGGAAACGGGTTTAATTTTACGTAAATACCTTCCTGAACAAGGATCTGCAATTCTGCCGACTCGTATCGGATAGGCGTCCCAGGCAGAACGCACTTTACAGGTAAAATTTGCCACCCAAGTTAACAAACGGTGTAATGGCTGGAACCGGTCTCAATTTTCGTAAATACCTTCCTGAACAAGGATCTGCAATTCTGCCGACTCGTATCGGATGGGTGTCCCAGGCAGAACCTTTGACCCCTAAAGTGCGTTCTGCCTGGGACACCCATCCGATACGGCAGAATTGCAGATCCTTGTTCAGGAAGGTATTTACGAAAAATTGCGACCGGTTCCAGTCATTACACTTTTTATTAACAAAAACCCCTGGGCTCTTGGACTATTAGTTTAAAGTTCAAGTTTAAAGTTCAAAAATTTAAAAATGGAATAAACAACTTTTCTTTGTTTTTTATTTTCTTTGAATAATTTCAGAGTCATTTACGGTATGTGACGGTCATTATGAAATATTTTCCGGGAAGTTGAACTTAAAACATTAAGTTCAACATTAAGTTATAATTTTTTTCCAATTTTGAAATTTATACCAAACTTGTAGCTACAATGGTAAAAGACACACACTCACACATACAGACAGACGATTTAGTAAAAACCACTCAGGGTTTCCTAAAAGTACCTGAATCAAATAAGTCTATTGAAATCTTAGTTTCGATTTTTCAGTACAAAAATACGACTTCTCTTATATCAACGGTATAAATTAGAGAACGAAATAAGCTATTTTTTACTTACTTTTACTATTTCCGAAAAGGTTAAACACCAAAAAAAAAAATAATAAGAAAAAACGGAATAGTCGTTTTAGGAAATTCCCATCAGTAAAAAGAAAATAGTTAAATCTCTTCCTCTCTCAAGGAAATGAAAAGGCAAATAAAATAGTAATCTGTTTTACTTTTTAGAATTGTCGGCAGTGAAGCATTACTTTTGCTTAAGTTAGAGATGGCAAGTTATAGAAAGAAGCAGTGTCCTGTTTCATTTTTTTTAATATGAAAGAAATGTTGATGAATTTTTGCTTTCTTTTCTTCTCTTGAACCGCACATCTTCTCTTATTTTACTTATTTAATATATTTTTATTTTTTATTTTACTTATATTTATACTTATTATTACTTATATTACTTATATTACTTATTTTATCCTTATTATTACTTATTTTATTATTATTTATTATACTTACTTATATATTACTTATATTTATACTTATTACTTATATTTTATACATTTATATTTATACTTATTACTTTTATTTTTTATTATTGTTACTATTATTACTTATATTTACACTTATTATTACTTATATTTATACTTTTTACAACATTTACATTTTTTATTAAAATAATTGGGTAAGGTACATAAATACTTTTCCTTACAACTTTAGTCTCACTGCGCTCGACCACAGAATAGAATGGATAACCAGATTTGAGATATCGTAACTTCAGACGCGCTTTTTCGTCCTCAGAATGTTATAATTCCAAAGCCAAATATTACGTTTCTGCAGTAAGACAGCACTCGACCTTGAAATTAGATGATCATCTTAAGTCAAGAGAGTTATGACATTGGTTCACTTTCGTTCGCTCTCCGAATGTAATGATTATCTAAACCAAGAAAAACATGGTATTTTGTAATACCATGGGTTCGATGGTATTACTGCGACTTCGCAGCGCTCTATCTTAAAATTATTAAATAACCTAATATCTAGGATATTAGGTTATTAGGGATTTAGCCTTAGGGTAATCAAAGCTCATAAAAAATACACTGGGTGGGCATTGAACCAAGTAGTACAGGTTAAACTATTATTTTATACTCACAAATACATTAAAAGTATGTGATTATATATGGCTACCTAATTTATTATTACTATAGTTCTTTATAAGAATATCAGCCTTATATTTTATCTATTTATAATATATGTACATTGATAATTTAAATATTATGCGTTAAGCGTCACTCTTTTAACAGATGTAAACAATTGTTTTATTATTATTTATTTTTTTAATAATTTAATTATTTTTTATTTAATTTCGATTAAATTTCAAGGTGGCCGGTATTATTTTTGATTTTCAATGTAGATTCTTCATCTAGAATCATCTTTTGATTATCCTGCCAAAAAAATATTAAATTATCCTTAACTCAAACAAACCCACTTGCCCCTATAAAAAATTCGAATTGATACCAAATATAAAAATAAATAAATTAAATAATAAAGAAAGAGACCCAAAATACCCCCAAACAAATAAATGAGATATGACTTCGGTTTACACTACATAAATAAAACAAAGAACTTGTTTAAAAAATAATGTTTTTTCTGAAAAATGTAGTGACTTTTGGATAAATACAGCTGGATTAATGCGTGACACATATACTGAAACACAGACATACGGACAGCATGGTGAAAATCATTCAGAACGTCCTGAAAAATGACTGATTTTTTTTGGTTTCGGATTTTCGGGTAAACTAGACATTTAATTATACCTACGGTGGTAGGTGAGAAAAAGTGAAAATTTAACAATATAAATTTGAATCATTTAAAATTTGAGACTTTGCAATTAATTGTATTAAGGGAAGTTAAATTAATAATCATATCTGGTTATGGGAATTATTTGTTACTATTGTGCATTTAATATCTAAAGAGATTTTTTATATGAATAAAAATGAAAAGTAGTCTACCAATCCCTCAGATATGCAGTTCTGTTAACAAAGAGAATTTAAAATTGTAAAAAAATGTAATAAAAAAAAACAAGAAAGATTTAAAAACCATTTAAGTAATCCTTTAGGAATGTCTAGTTAATCACTTAATCCATTCTAGCATATTTGTTGAATCCCCATTGATTAAAATATTTTAATTTAATTATTGAATAAAAATTTTATGAAATAATATTACTTTTTTTATACGGATAAATCGTAATTGACAAAGCAAAGATGCAAATTTGCAAGGGAAAATCAAGAATACTCTTTGGGTCTTTATGTAAAAACTGTTATTATTATAATATGAAAAAAATACATAATGCTATATTTTATGTATACTATACTCCTTATAAAAAGTTGATTACTATACTCTATAAATTAAATAATATATTAGTATTACTAACTTAGTGAGTGTTACTTTTCTTCGTTTATTCCCTACGCGTATGAAAGATAGGGAAGGGGGGGGGGTATAAATTTGCTGAGTAGACACTATTCATCTGATAACC
>JACMZG010000022.1:8902941-8907941 GCA_018340805.1 Microvelia longipes
ACATTAAAATTATATAAAGTTTAGTTTCTTTTGTTAATTTGCTGACTTAATTTTAAAAAAATCCGTCAAAGTGCTTGCTTTGCAAGCATTATAAGGGTTTCTCAGATATTTGCATAAATATAATGTATTAATACTATACAATCATACTTATACTCAATATTCTACGCCTCGCTTCAATAGCCTATATGTTAGTATTTGTCGATGCCTAATGTTAGAAAAAATAAATAAGTTATAACAAAATATTCCACAGCTCGCTACGCATGCGTTTCTGTGTATCAGAAATCAGTACCTAATTTAGAATCTACACAAAATATATAAGTGCTCGTATTGCTCGTTTCATTTGTATGTTTGTTATTTACAAATTTCGCAGAGTAAACATAATTTTACCAATTTCGCTAGCCTATATGTGTCTGTTGGCACTGATTTTAGGAAAAAAAATAATTATAATACAACATAAAATTTGAGTAAACATCTGCTTGTTTAGTACTAGCCAATTTCAAACTATAGAATCAAATTTTTACATAACAATCTAGAGCTCGCTTCCCTCGCCTTTATATATTTGTTTGTCGATACCTAATTTTTGAGAAAATTTAAAACACAGAACAAAATTTAAGGGCTCGCTTCACTCGCCTTTATGTGCTTGGTTGTCAATATCTACCTGAAGAAAAACATTTAAAACAAGGCATAAAATTAAAGCCTCGCTTCAATCGCCTTTTTGTATTGGTTTATCAGAACCTCATTTTATAGCATACAGTAAAGACATAACATAATATTCTAGGGCTCGCATCGCTCGCCTTGAGGTGCATGTTTGATACTAGCCAATTTAAACTATAGAATCAAACTTATACATAACAATCTAGGGCTCGCTTCGCTCGCTTATAGAAGTTTGTTTGTCAATACCTAAATTTAGAAAAAAAATTAAAACATAAAATAAGATTCAAGGGCTCGCTTCGCTCGCCTTTATGTGCTATTTGTCAATATCTACTTTAAAGAAACATTTAAAACAAGGCATACAATCATGGGCTCGCTTCGCTCGCCTTTTTGTATATGTTTATCAGTACCTTTTTAAGAGTATAAAAAATAAAAATAACCATGCAATACTAGGGCTCGCTTCGCTCGCCTTTATGTGCTTGTTTGTCAATATCTATTATAAGAGAAACATTTTTAACAAGGCATAAAATCATGGGCTCGCTTCGCTCGCCTTTTTGTATATGTTTATCAGAACCTTTTAAGAGTATAAATTAAAAAAATAACCATACAATACTAGGGCTCGCTCGCTCGCCTTTATGTGCTTGTTGTCAATATCTACTTTAAGAGAAACATTTTAAAAAGGCATAAAAATCATGGGCTCGCTTCGCTCGGCTTTTTGTATATGTTTATCAGTACCTTCTTAAGAGTATAAAATAATAAAAATAACCATGCAATACTAGGGCTCGCTTCGCTCGCCTTTATGTGCTTGTTGTCAATATCTATTATAAGAGAAACATTTTAAGCAAGGCATGAAAATCATGGGCTCGCTTCGCTCCTTTTTGTATATGTTTATCAGTACCTTCTTAAGAGTATAAAATAATAAAAATAACCATGCAATACTAGGGCTCGCTTCGCTCGCCTTTATGTGCTTGTTTGTCAATATCTATTTAAGAGAAACATTTAAAAAGGCATAAAATCATGGGCTCGCTTCGCTCGCCTTTTTGTATATGTTTATCAGTACCTTTTTAAGAGTATAAAATAAAAAAATAACCATGCAA
This sequence comes from Microvelia longipes, assembly GCA_018340805.1. NCBI lineage: Eukaryota > Metazoa > Arthropoda > Insecta > Hemiptera > Veliidae > Microvelia > Microvelia longipes. Next base: position 8,904,690 of record JACMZG010000022.1, read on the forward strand.
TACTAGGGCTCGCTTCGCTCGCCTTTATGTGCTTGTTTGTCAATATCTATTATAAGAAAACATTTTAACAAGGCAAAATCATGGGCTCGCTTCGCTCGCCTTTTTGTATATGTTTATCAGTACCTTTTTAAGAGTATAAATAAAAAAAAATACAATACTAGGGCTCGCTTCGCTCGCCTTTATGTGCTTGTTGTCAATATCTACTTTAAGAGAAACATTTTAAAAAGGCATAAAAATCATGGGCTCGCTTCGCTCGCCTTTTTGTATATGTTTATCAGTACCTTCTTAAGAGTATAAAATAATAAAAATAACCATGCAATACTAGGGCTCGCTTCGCTCGCCTTTATGTGCTTGTTTGTCAATATCTATTATAAGAGAAACATTTTAAGCAAGGCATAAAAATCATGGGCTCGCTTCGCTCGCCTTTTTGTATATGTTTATCAGTACCTTCTTAAGAGTATAAAATAATAAAAATAACCATGCAATACTAGGGCTCGCTTCGCTCGCCTTTATGTGCTTGTTTGTCAATATCTATTATAAGAGAAACATTTTAAGCAAGGCATGAAAATCATGGGCTCGCTTCGCTCGCCTTTTTGTATATGTTTATCAGTACCTTCTTAAGAGTATAAAATAATAAAAATAACCATGCAATACTAGGGCTCGCTTCGCTCGCCTTTATGTGCTTGTTTGTCAATATCTATTTAAGAGAAACATTTTAAAAAGGCATAAAAATCATGGGCTCGCTTCGCTCGCCTTTTTGTATATGTTTATCAGTACCTTCTTAAGAGTATAAAATAATAAAAATAACCATGCAATACTAGGGCTCGCTTCGCTCGCCTTTATGTGCTTGTTTGTCAATATCTATTATAAGAGAAACATTTTAGCAAGGCATGAAAATCATGGGCTCGCTTCGCTCGCCTTTTTGTATATGTTTATCAGTACCTTCTTAAGAGTATAAAATAAAAAAAACCATACAATACTAGGGCTCGCTTCGCTCGCCTTTATGTGCTTGTTGTCAATATCTATTTAAGAGAAACATTTTAAGCAAGGCATAAAAATCATGGGCTCGCTTCGCTCGCCTTTTTGTATATGTTTATCAGTACCTTCTTAAGAGTATAAAAATAAAAAAAAACCATGCAATACTAGGGCTCGCTTCGCTCGCCTTTATGTGCTTGTTTGTCAATATCTATTATAGAGAAACATTTTAACAAGGCATAAAATCATGGGCTCGCTTCGCTCGCCTTTTGTATATGTTTATCAGTACCTTCTTAAGAGTATAAATAAAAAAAAATACAATACTAGGGCTCGCTTCGCTCGCCTTTATGTGCTTGTTTGTCAATATCTATTTTAAGAGAAACATTTTAAAAAAGGCATAAAAATCATGGGCTCGCTTCGCTCGCCTTTTTGTATATGTTTATCAGTACCTTCTTAAGAGTATAAAATAATAAAAATAACCATGCAATACTAGGGCTCGCTTCGCTCGCCTTTATGTGCTTGTTTGTCAATATCTATTATAAGAGAAACATTTTAAGCAAGGCATAAAAATCATGGGCTCGCTTCGCTCGCCTTTTGTATATGTTTATCAGTACCTTCTTAAGAGTATAAAATAATAAAAATAAACCATGCAATACTAGGGCTCGCTTCGCTCGCCTTTATGTGCTTGTTTGTCAATATCTATTAAGAGAAACATTTTAAGCAAGGCATGAAAATCATGGGCTCGCTTCGCTCGCCTTTTTGTATATGTTTATCAGTACCTTCTTAAGAGTATAAAATAATAAAAATAACCATGCAATACTAGGGCTCGCTTCGCTCGCCTTTATGTGCTTGTTTGTCAATATCTATTATAAGAGAAACATTTTAAGCAAGGCATGAAAATCATGGGCTCGCTTCGCTCGCCTTTTTGTATATGTTTATCAGTACCTTCTTAAGAGTATAAAATAAAAAAAATTGCAATACTAGGGCTCGCTTCGCTCGCCTTTATGTGCTTGTTTGTCAATATCTATTATAAGAGAAACATTTTAAGCAAGGCATGAAAATCATGGGCTCGCTTCGCTCGCCTTTTTGTATATGTTTATCAGTACCTTTAAGAGTATAAAAATAAAAATAACCATAATACTAGGGCTCGCTTCGCTCGCCTTTATGTGCTTGTTTGTCAATATCTACTTTAAGAGAAACATTTTAAAAAGGCATAAAAACACAGGCTCGCTTCGCTCGCCTTTTTGTATATGTTTATTAGAACCTAATTTTATAGCATAAAGTAAAACATAACATAATATTCTAGGCTCGCTTCGCTCACCTTTATTTGCTTGGTTATATTACTGCTTGGTGCCTTACGTCGAGATTTTTGGCGGGTGTAATAGCCGCCATTTTGAAAAAGCGATGCATATTTGTGTACTACCCATCGATACCTACAATTTGATACCCCACATGATTTTTTAAAAAAATATTTTTTTTGCGCGTGCGCGTATGGGCGATTTTGAAATTGCTAAAATTGACTTTTGAAACTTTTTCTCCGAAGAATTTCTATGGCCCGGAAAGTGCTTTTATTGGCTATTGGTCCATATTTTTAGGGCTTCTCCTTATGCCTTAAAAGGGGGGGGGACAAGCATTTTTTGGTGGTTTTTGAGATTTTTGGCGGGTGTAATAGCCGCCATTTTGAAAAGCGATGCATATTTGTGTACTACCCATCGATACCTACAATTTGATACCCCACATGATTTTTCAAAAAAATATTTTTTTTGCGCGTGCGCGTATGGGCGATTTTGAAATTGATAAAATTAACTTTTGAAACTTTTTCTCCGAAGAATTTCTATGGCCCGGAAAGTGCTTTTATTGGCTATTGGTCCATATTTTTAGGGCTTCTCCTTATGCCTTAAAAGGGGGGGGGACAAGCATTTTTTGGTGGTTTTTGAGATTTTTGGCGGGTGTAATAGCCGCCATTTTGAAAAAGCGATGCATATTTGTGTACTACCCATCGATACCTACAATTTGATACCCACATGATTTTTCAAAAAATATTTTTTTTTGGCGCGTGCGCGTATGGGCGATTTTGAAATTGCTAAAATTAACTTTTGAAACTTTTTCTCCGAAGAATTTCTATGGCCCGGAAAGTGCTTTTATTGGCTATTGGTCCATATTTTAGGGCTTCTCCTTATGCCTTAAAAGGGGGGGGGACAAGCATTTTTTGGTGGTTTTTGAGATTTTTGGCGGGTGTAATAGCCGCCATTTTGAAAAAGCGATGCATATTTGTGT
>JACMZG010000022.1:8910441-8975068 GCA_018340805.1 Microvelia longipes
TATATATATATATATATATATATATATACATATATATGAGTATGAAATTTGTGTGACGTTAATAACCCAAAAATAAGAGAGTTTGCACATCAGAAGAAATAGTTTTTTTTTATTGTAAAAAAATATCAATCCGTTCGAAAGATAGTGAATTTACAAGAAAGTGACTCGAAATTTAGAAAACATGAATGGCTTAACTTACATCTTATATTAACTTGTGTATAGGAACACAGCTTCACACGTTTGCTTATACTAAACCAGAATATAATTTTTTACTTAAACTTTGAGGCGTACATGTAATGTTAACAATGTTGCCCCATGGAACAAACGAAGCAGAGCATTATGCATCGATGCAGTAAATATACGATATTGCAACAGTATTTTGATTAAGCTTTATGCAACTAAAAGTCCGATGTTAAACTATCTAATGATGTAGCTTCATCAGGTTTTACTAATGAAATAGCTGTTAAGTGTAACACGATTGCAAACTACACAGTAATTGATTTACTCGGCTCAATCACAAGTGTATATGCTGGCTTTGTACATTCAGAAACTTTACTTAACCATCCAAACCCCCAGTTATGTCAAATCCACTTTGAAATCCAACGAGTTTAATTAAGTGAAAATTCCTATAAGCAGGAAAATTGAGAATGAGTTTGAAAGATGATACGTCGAGGAAAAATGAAAACTACTATAGTAAAAATATAAACAAAAACAATAAATAATTACTAAAACTAAAGACTAACTTTGAAAACAAATTACATGAATGAAATGCTGCACAATTATTTAACAAAAGGTTTTAATAATTTACGTAGCACTTAATAAAATCAACAGATCTATCCCTTGACATATATAATCTGAAAGATGCAACATTGTATATTTATGAATAGAAAAATCTTATTTACATGAGTAATAAATCTTCTTACTGAAACCTTAAAATGAAAACTCATGTAAGGAAAGAAGAAGTTTCATCCTGTTTCATTATTCGTTAAACAAATATGAAAATACATGAAAAATTTCAACAACTAATTAAGATAAAGATTAAGTAGGTTAATAAATTTTAAATCAAAAAGAGAGCATAAAATTTAAGCTTTATTATTTTTTTGGGATAGGTTTTATAAAATAGAAAATTTCATTTTTAAAATATGACAAACGTTTTTTAAAAAAAAAAAAAAACAAAATAAGGAGTTCTAGTAGGACTTGTATGAACATAGGAATGTTAAAGAAGAATTAAGCATATAAAATTTGTTAGAGCCGTGTAACGCCAATCTAACTTTTTGAAATTGGTATGTTTTTTTTTAATTTTAAATTAGTTTTGAAATGTTTAGTTTTAAACTAAGGCGAGTATAAAATAAGAAGTTAAGATCTGACTAGGCAACGACAAAAACGCAGCTAAACTTTTTAAAGGCAAGTACTCAATCACTACTTCAGTAAACTTACGAAATCTACGGCAGGTATTGACTTCACCGTTGAAAAAAACCGTAGTTTCGCCGTTTTAAACTGAAATTTAGTATCATTATTTATTGCATGTAGAGATACACTCGTGCCAAGTTTTAAATCAATTAGGATAATTCGATTTTTATTTTTTTAAACACGTTTACATGTTGGACTTTAAACTAATGTAAATAAATAACTGAATGCAAAGTAGCGCATTTGTTTTTATTATTATGTCGAAATACGTAATAATAAAAAACAAATGTGCTACTTTGCATTGGTTATTTATTTACATTATAGACCAAGAGCCCAGGGGTGTTTTGTTAATAAAAAGTGTAATGGCTGGAACCGGTCTCAATTTTTCGTAAATATCTTCCTGAACAAGGATCTGCAATTCTGCAGACTCGTATCGAATGGGTGTCCCAGGCAGAACGCACTTTACATGTCAAATTTACCACCGAAGTTAATAAAAAGTGTAATGGCTGGAAACGGGTTTAATTTTTCGTAAATACCTTCCTGAACAAGGATCTGCAATTCTGCCGACTCGTATCGGATAGGCGTCCCAGGCAGAACGCACTTTACAGGTCAAATTTACCACCCAAGTTAACAAACAGTGTAATGGCTGGAACCGGTCTCAATTTTTCGTAAATACCTTCCTGAACAAGGATCTGCAATTCTGCCGACTCGTATCGGATGGGTGTCCCAGGCAGAACCTTTGACCCCTAAAGTGCGTTCTGCCTGGGACACCGATACGAGTCGGCAGAATTGCAGATCCTTGTTCAGGAAGGTATTTACGAAAAATCGAGACCGGTTCCAGCCAGTACACTTTTTATTAACAAAACACCCCTGGGCTCTTGGACTATTAGTTTAAAGTTCAAATTTAAAGTTCGAAAATTTAAAATGGAATAAACAACTTTTCTTTGTTTTTTATTTTCTTTGAATATTTTCAGAGTAATTTACGGTTTGTGACGGTCATTATGAAATATTTTCCGGGAAGTTGAACTTAAAACATTAAGTTCAACATTAAGTTATAATTTTTTTCCAATTTTGAAATTTATACCAAACTTGTAGCTACAATGGTAAAAGACACACACTCACAGCACATACAGACAGACGATTTAGTAAAAACCACTCAGGGTTTCTTAAAAATACCTGAATCAAATAAGTCTATTGAAATCTTAGTTTCGATTTTTCAGTACAAAATTACTTCTCTTATATCCACGGTATAAATTAGAGAATGAAATAAGCTATTTTTACTTACTTTTACTATTTCCGAAAAGGTTAAACACCAAAAAACAAAATAATAAGAAAAACGGAATAGTCGTTTTAGGAAATTCCCATCAGTAAAAGAAAAATAGTTAAATCTCTTCCTCTCTCAAGGGAAATGAAAAGGCAAATAAAATAGTAATCTGTTTTACTTTTTAGAATTGTCGGCAGTGAAGCATTACTTTTGCTTAAGTTTAGAGATGGCAAGTTATAGAAAGAAGCAGTGTCCTGTTTCATTTTTTTTAATATGAAAGAAATGTTGATGAATTTTTGCTTTCTTTCTTCTCTTGAACCGCACATCTTCTCTTATTTTACTTATTTAATATATTTTTATTTTTATTATTACTTATATTTATACTTATTATTACTTATATTTGTACTTATTATTACTTATATTTATCCTTATTATTACTTATGTTTATATTTATTATTACTTATATTTATACTTATTATTACTTACATTTATACTTATGATTACTTATATTTATACTTATCATTACTTATATTTATACTTATTATTACTTTTATTTATACTTATTATTACTTTTATTTATACTTATTATTACTTATATTTACACTTATTATTACTTATATTTATACTTTTTACAACATTTACATTTTTTTATTAAAATAATTGGGTAAGGGTACATAAATACTTTTCCTTACAACTTTAGTCTCAGTGCGCTCGACCACAGAATGGAATGGATAACCAGATTTGAGATATCGTAACTTCAGACGCGCTTTTTTCGTCCTCAGAATGTTATAATGATCCAAAGCCAAATATATGACGTTTCTGCAGTAAGACAGCACTCGACCTTGAAATTAGATGATCATCTTAAGTCAAGAGAGTTATGACATTGGTTCACTTCGTTCGCCCTCCGAATGTAATGATTATCTAAACCAAGAAAACACATGGTATTTTGTAATACCATGGGTTCGATGGTATTACTGCGACTTCGCAGCGCTCTATCTTAAAATTATTAAATAACCTAATATCTAGGATATTAGGTTATTAGGGATTTAGCCTTAGGGTAATCAAAGCTCATAAAAAATACACTGGGTGGGCATTGAACCAAGTAGTACAGGTTAAACTATTATTTTATACTCACAAATACATTAAAAGTATGTGATTATATATGGCTACCTAATTTATTATTACTATAGTTCTTTATAAGAATATCAGCCTTATATTTTATCTATTTATAATATATGTACATTGATAATTTAAATATTATGCGTTAAGCGTCGCTCTTTTGACAGATGTAAACAATTGTTTTATTATTATTTATTTTTTTAATAATTTAATTATTTTTTATTTAATTTCGATTAAATTTCAAGGTGGCCGGTATTCATTTTTGATTTTCAATGTAGATTCTTCATCTAGAATCATCTTTTGATTATCCTGCCAAAAAAATATTAAATTATCCTTAACTCAAACAAACCCACTTGCCCCAATAAAAATTCGAATTGATACCAATATAAAAATAAATAAATTAAATAATAAAGAAAGAGACCCAAAATACCTCTAAACAAATAAATGAGATATGGCTTCGGTTTACACTACATAAATAAAACAAAGAACTTGTTTAAAAAATTATGTTTTTTCTGAAAAATGAAGTGACTTTTGGATAAATACAGATGGATTAATGCGTGACACAGATACTGAAACACAGACATACGGACAGCATGGTGAAAATCATTCAGAACGTCCTGAAAAATGACTGATTTTTTTTTGGTTTCGGATTTTCGGGTAAACTAGACATTTAATTATACCTATGGTGGTAGGTGAGAAAAAGTGAAAATTTAACAATATAAATTCGAATCATTTAAAATTTGAGACTTTGCAATTAATTGTATTAAGGGAAGTTAAATTAATAATCATATCTGGTTATGGGAATTATTTGTTACTATTGTGCATTTAATATCTAAATAGATTTTTTATATGAATAAAATGAAAAGTAGTCTACCAATCCCTCAGATATGCAGTTCTGTTAACAAAGAGAATTTAAAATTGTAAAAAAATGTAATAAAAAAACAAGAAAGAGATTTACAAAACCATTTTGTAATCCTTTAGGAATGTCTAGTTAATCACTTAATCCATTCTAGCATATTTGTTGAATCCCCATTGATTAAAATATTTTAATTTAATTATTGAATAAAAATTTTATGAAATAATATTACTTTTTTATACGGATAAATCGTAATTGACAAAGCAAAGATGCAAATTTGCAAGGGAAAATCAAAAGAATACTCTTGGGTCTTTATGTAAAGAACTGTTATTATTATTATGAAAAAAATACATAATGCTATATTTTTATGTATACTATACTCCTTAAAAAAGTTGATACTATACTCTATAAATTAAATAAATATAGATTATTCATGAGTGTACTTTTCTTCGTTTATTCCATAGGTATGAAAGAAATATAATGTGCTTGCACTAACAATCTGAAACCAGAATTTCACATGATTAGACTCAAAAACTGCAATGTTTGAAAAATAGAAAAGTAAAGTAAAGTAGTAAAGAATGCTTAATTTTGACTTTTCGAAAAAAAGTATTTTTTATAAAATTGTTTAATTGTCCTCCTAAGAATTTTTTTCATAAATAAAAATTAAAATAGAAATTTTCAAAATTCATCCATTTCCACATCACCAAAATTTTCAAAAATTAAAAGTTGTTCAATCTGGATAAATGATACATTGTTTTAAAGGTGTAAAGGTTTGACTAGTAGAATAAATGTGGTAGTATTGTAAACTTCGATTTAAGTAACACAAACTGAGATATTTTTAATAAAACGGGAAAATGTAAACACTTTCGTCCATTTTTCGAAAATTGCAGTTTTTGAGTCTACCGTTAAAAATAAAATAAAAAATATGAGAATATCTTCATATTCTCATTCTCAAGATGTATGAAAAATCTTAGTTTAAAAACCTGCAGGAGCATTTATCAAGAATGACTTTATTTTGAAAAAGAAATTGTTTGTCATTTACACGTATAGGAAACCCCATTCGGGGACACACTGCATTTTAACTGATTTTCAATCTGTTCCAAATAATGGCGTGTATAGTTTTTCAAAACCAATAGATTTACCAATATCAATGTAAATATATTTATTTGCCAATTTTCTTTAAAAATTGAGACACAAAATAAGTAATGAGTAGTAATGGAAATCCTCAAGTTTTAAAGCATAAAGCCGAACCTAAAGCAAGAAATGGGTTGTTTTGCACACAAAGTGCATTCTAAAAAAAATCACCCTGCATGCGGACAGGATATAAAACATATATAACTTATATAGGACATAAAAATTCGCTCGGCATGCATGTAAAACTAACATCTCCTAAAATTTAAATACCATGTGGATAGCCAAGCAATATTTAAGAATAAGTGTGGTCAAGCAATAGAGGAGACTCAAGGGATTATAGAATTATAGAGCTTCTAGGGATTATGCAATTATAGAGCTGCCAGATACTTCAAATTTAATTTCTCAGACAAAAATATTCTTTCTTTACCTTTCTTTATTTTAAATTAGTTTATTTTAGTAAAATTTTATACAAAAATATGATTATAACTAAAGGATGTTAAATTTTTACTACTAGTCCAATTTACATAATAAAATATAACGCTATTATACCAAGGGGATTTCTATATAACGAAGGGGTCTAACTTTTACATTTTTGGCGAAGAATGTAACAACTTATTGTTAAAGGATTCCGAAACATAAATTTCTGTAATAAGAATAAATTTCACTGCAATTTTCCTTCCTTATTTTCTTGAATAAGTTATTTTTAAAATAAATAACAAAAAAAATGTTAAAAATAAAAACACAATAAGTTCTTTCAAACAAACGAAATTTACAATTTCAAAATAGCAGTATAAATCTCTGTAAAATAAATGTGTTTAACAAAACATAATTTTGTAACAATAGAATTGTTACATCCTTTTGTTACAAATTTGTAAAACTAGTTAAGGTTGTAATACATGAATGTAGAACTTTAAATATTTTGGTATAATGTATTAGATATATGGAGTAAAAAGAAAGAATAAATTTCGGATTTTGAATAAAACAAGAATAAGACTAGTTCCAGGAAGCTTTAAAAATGAATAAATTTGGGAAAATGTAAAGTAAGTAAAAATAAAATGAATAATGAATTATGCAAGCTTTAAAAATCAACATTTAACATCTCTTGCATATCTCTATTAATACAAAACACTGCATAAAGTTATAATTACGTCCTAACATTACAACTTAAATAATAAAATATATTTATGCTTACAAATTAGAAGCCCTCGTTGGTGCGGCGTCCGCATGCACTTCGCTGCTAGAATTGAAATTTACTAAAAAACAACGAAACCTAATCATTCGTAGATTATAGGGCCCGAACTGTTTTAACAATACAAAACCCTTTTGACTAATGAATATATAAATAATAAATATATATATAATATAAATATATATATATATATATATATATATATATATATATATATATATATATATATATATATATATATAAATATAAATGAAGTCGACTTAGTTTTGTTCAGCTTGAAGCTCAAATGTTCCTATCTGACTGTCAATTACTTATTCGTAAAATTCTGAATGTTGATATTCATCTGCACTATTCAGAACGTAGGCATCAGTTTGTTACACTGGATGCTTTTAGTTATTTTATGAAACCGGATATTTAAATTGGTCAGTTAGCTTTAGGAAACTAAGACCAGCCAAAGTCAATCCTACACTAGATAAGAGAGGAAGTTACGGCACTGTATTTGATAGATAATTGACCTTTTGAATTAGTCTCTAGTTACATACAAATATCCGTTTCAGAGGTGCCATACGAAGATAACATAGGTGTTAAAACTATACACACACATGTATATATATATATATATATATATATATATTATATATTATATATATATATATATATATATATCCAATTTGTTCTATTGACCTAGTTATATCGCATGTCCCAGCAAAAATCAAGCAAAAAAATACATTGTAGCTCAAGATTTCTCGCATAGGGAGGAAAGTTTGCTCGGCTTGAGGACCATCAAGTCGAAATTTATTATTCTTTAAGAATGCCTATATATGGGAATAATAACGTTTTATGTATTAACTGATTCCAACCTTTACCTCTAGCAATTATAATATTACTATGTTGCAATATTATGTAACATATATATAAAATGTATTTCTTATACACATATGTATACAAAGAATAGTTTATCTATTGTAAAAATATTATATTATATAAAATAAATGATTACATCCATGAAATACAGTATTTTATGCAGAAAAGGTTATATAACTAGGTATTTTCAGAAATTTAAATATGAACTTACACAAATAATCTAAGAAAATATATTATAGTGCCGATTACAAATTAATAATTTTAAAACTACATATTGTTGTTATTTTATAATTACTGTTTCCTTTTACTGTATTTATTTCCATTCAGACAACATAAATTATGATCAAGAGGTAAATTGTTCAGAAAGAAAGCAAGCATACCAAACAAATTTCGCCCGACTTGCAAGCCTTCTAAATTATATTTACTATTCTTAACATAGAGATATAATTACTACAGGGGCCCTATAGTTTAAATTTTGAAATTTGAAACCTGACCACCTTTGCTAGTTATAATCAAATAATCAGTGCAAAATTACAATACCTTAATAGTAAAATGTTAAAAATACAAATCAACACACAAACAATGTGCGGCAAACCGAAGTAAATTTCAAGGAACCGAACTCACTCTTCAAGGAGGTTACACAGAGCCCCTGAGAGCCCCAAAAAGATGTTTCAGACCTCGTAATGTATTTAGATAGGCTATGCCCCCTCTAGTATATATCTCTATGATTCTTTATTAAAACCTTTTTATATTGAATAGCCCATTTACCATCACTCTTTTGTTACTGATAATATTTGTCAGATATTATCAATTTATACCCGTTCCAGGATATATTTTTGTTAATCTTCTCAACTTAACTTTCGAACATATATATCCTTATTATATGCTTTAAACCCTGAATAAAATCAATAAAACATTTCACATATTTATTTTACACTCATTAGATTTGAAATACGAGAAAACCAAAAAGGAATATTTTATCATGAGACTTCTATATTGTAAAATCATGTATACAATACATGATAAAAGGATAATCTCACTCTATTGTGTACATGTTACATGTTATAACGTATACATATTATTATCCCTAACATAATGGAAAAAATCTGTAAATGGGAATGGGAATTGGAAACATGCATGCATTGAAATAAAATATTTGTAGCATTACAAATACATAATGTAGCTATGTATCTTATGTTTGAATATGTTTTTGAAATTTTAATATTTAGAAATATTTATTACCTTATTATCCTCTCACAAATGGAAGTAGGTGATGTTGGGATTTAGTCTCTCACTCAACTATACTTTAAACTTTGAACTTATACATTATAGGAGTATAAGAAATCTCTCTAGGGGCCTCGCCTTAACTGTAACATATCTTTTAAAATAGAATCGGTTATTCTTTGTTTTATAATGAAAATTCGTGATTTTATTGGAAAATTTTATTATTCTACAAAGCCAGTATTGTTTAAATTTAATAAGTTTTCTTTTTGTTAGCTTATAGATTACATTTTTTAATTGCTCAGCGTTTTAAGCGGATGTGTGGAGGGCCGTGTATATAAAATTGATTTAAACCATTTTCTGTGTATCAATATTATTGTAAACTACTATTAAATTAAATTTATAACACCGAATACAAGCCATGATCTCTCATTTATTCGAAACCAGAGACTATAGATACTTAAACAGTAAGACTGTCGACTCAATGGTGAAAATCGACACTAGCGCGGCGGGGGACCTACCTTTCAATTGAGTGGGCGTGTCTTAATTTCCCGCTTTATGCCCACAGTCAGTTTAAAATTTAATTTTTACACTTTGTATAGTTATACTTCTAACTAACCCTACCACTTAAATCTTACACAGAACACTTCTGATTATTTTTAAGCTTTTCATTCAAGTAATTTATTAATTTAATTGATTCAATCAGGTAATAATGAAATGGTGGCTAAAGTTTACCCGTGGTAGAAGATAGATTTTGGCATTTAATGCAGCCTGTATTTTAATTACATCGGCAAGATGCGCACATGTGATTAAATGTAATTACCAGATAAAATCGACTAAATCAATAAATTAATTAAATGAAATTTACACTTATCTGCCATCAGTAGCGTTCCCTGGAAGTTTTAAAAAAGTTTCTTTTACTTTTAGTTTCTGAATTTTTGAAATACAGAACATGCAACGGCGAACCGTTTTTGTGAAAAATACATCAAGAAAATAATCATTTTATAATAATAATAAATGTAGCTGTCATAAACAAAAATTGCCATGGTATTTATAAATTAAAATATAAAAATATAACCAGTCATTTTTGGAAAGCTATTGGGGTTAGTTCATGAATTGTCCGCACCGGTCCGCCGCAGCGCTATTTTTAGTAGCTTGCGATAATCGAATCCAAACTTTTCCTTATTTAAGTTAACCCCCCCTGTTCGAAACCCAATTCAAAGATAACAAAACATAAACATTATAAAATATGTCAGTTTAAAAGTCAGTCAGTGTAGCTAAACAAATAAATAAATAATAACTTATTAAACTCAATATACTACAAATACAATTGTATTGGCGTTAACATGCTAGTAGACTATATGAGCAGAACTAATATATTTTCCGAGATAATAATTTATCAAATTTATGAATCACATTTAAAACATAAATTCCGTATGCATTTCCATGTGCACTATGTTCCATGATTGTTCCATGTGCATTTTTAGTGTGTTCTTAGGATTATTATCACAACAGACCTTATGTATACTTTTTATTTACCCTTACGGATTAGGATTTCGATTGATTCGCCATTCGGATAAGGATAGGCATGGAATTGATTTCGGGTCCATCAGAAACCTAAGTTTCAAAAATGTGGAACTTAGGGTAGCTGATATAATTTAAATTGAAAATAAGTTAGTTTAAACTTCAAATGCCGCGAATCAATACATTTTTAAAACTAAATTAAAACCAAAGTCAGTATATTACGCCACTTTAGTATAGTAAATCAGATAAAATATGTTTATAAATTCCTATTCCCAGCTAGGTTATGTTCATTACGTCTAGGAAAGGTTGAGCTCTAATTAGTATTCAGGCCAGATTTAATAATATTAAGTCTATTGTTTCCACGTTACATCGTGGATTGTATATAAAACGTCACTTCATTAACAGCTTATAATAAACGGACCGTACAAATAAGGCTTATAATAATAATAAGGTTTTATACAAACAATTTGCTTACCCCTCGAAATCGATACTAACAGGCTCAAGGGAACCAAATTGAATAACAACGCAGCAAATTATAGAGATTCAATAATTCGCATTTAACGCACAAAATTTCCCCAGATATTAACTTCCATCTGAAGTTAAGCTCTAAACTGATGTGAGTAATCAGAAATGCGTCTCATTGACTTTACGGAGTTTTAAATGTTTAAGTAATAAATTTTATTTTCTGTCCTCAGTAAACTAGGCGTAACCAAACCTTCGGAATGTCAATATGTTGACACTGTTTGCAAGCACTTTTAAAAGCAGAACGTGTAATATTTTGATAATAATTAATTTACTAGAGAGCCATGGAATTTATACTTAGTAGTAAATACGTCGAAAGCACACATATATAAGGTTGTGATGTAGCAAAACAAGTATTTAAAGCATGCAACATAGTTGTAAAGTGCTTTTATTGCTTCAAAATATAAAGCACTCACTATGCTCAACAAAAACAAGATTGTTCAACAATAAATCTCGTTTTTCAGCCTCGTTACATAATCTAATATTTCTTCTATACTATTTATTAAACTTATTGTTTTTTATATTAAAGTATTAACTTAATGTATTCACTTTTTTATGCCACCAATTATTATAAAACGTAACACTTCATATATTGATCATCTTAAGTTAATTTTTTGACAGAAGTAGATGCCTGGCTTGGCTTCGCATCAATCAAAAAGGTTATTACCACCTTTGGTTTGCGCGTCAGCAGGTGATTTCTGCGAAATTTCATTTTGCTGACTAATAGCAAAATATACTAGTGTTTATACAAATTCTTTAGCAAATTCTAATGCAGATTAGCTAATATTGGCTATATACTATTGCCAATGGCTTTTAATATACGTATAAATGTACGAATTATTAACAAATATACGAAACTATTGTAAACAGACGCAAATTATTATAGTAAAGGAAAGATGATAAATTGCAATTAATGGATTACACCTAGGAAACCTGAGTGTAGCGAAACTCTATATAAACAATATAAACAGAATAAATTAAATAATCATGAATAGCATTATTGATTCGGGTCTCATTGTTTTGATTTCAAGTAAAATAGGAGCGCTATTGTTTAAATCTAATTGCATGGACATAGATTAAATAAATTGATGAAAGTAACGGCTATTTCGAGGATAGATATAGCCTTACTCAAATAATAGTTGAAAGGAAAATATTTCTATGTCAACTAATTATATCAGAAGAATGCATTAGAATGGCAAGTTTTGTGCATACTATCAGAGTAAATTAAAAACATTAACTCAATTTAATTATATTTTATTTGTATAAATAATTTTATTTTAGTCCAATAATAAAATGATTAAATGCATCCAATGCAACATTGTTTTGTTTCCATGCATATAGACACTGATTCATCTATTTTGTCAGCCTATTTAAACAAACAATAGCAAGGTGGGAAAACAAAAGATTAGTAAAGGTTTAGTGAGATGTATATAGATAGTAACTCCTGCTATAGATTTATTTGCTTATTGCTATGGAATTCCTAATAAAGGATTTTGTTTTTATATGTATACCAGATTTAATGTACGTGTATTCAAGATTAAAGTTATTTATTATTTTTATTTATATAAATTTTGATAATCTTTTATTTATTTAAAGCTAATTTTATTTTTTTTTACTGTCTGACAAGAGATGCTAAAAGTTGGTTTAATTACAAGTTTGAAACCCCTAGGGTTGCTATTTTGGTTGAAGGGACTAGACTGATAAATATTCAGATTTTAGGGTTTATTTCTTGTTGTGGGATGAAGCCAAATCTGGACTCTTTTGTCCACTTTGTGACTCTCTTGTTATCTAGCTTTGGGTTAGAACTATTTTAAAGTCTTTCTTATAGAAAACTTAGTTTTTTTACAGTAGAAAACCAAAACTAAATTTAATCAGGCTATATACATAGCAGAGTTTAAGTAAAAAAAGTGTATTTTTGAATTATAATCAAAGACAACAGAGAGAAAATATATGGTTATATGTTAAAAATTTAATAAAATTTGTGTTCTTCGGCTTTTACAAAAACAAATTGGTCTACTTAATTTTAAATTTCCGTGGGCTTAAAAAATAAATGGATAGAACATAGATAGAAGATGTTAAGTAAAAAGTAAATGTCTACTTGGATTATAATCGTCTTGAGAATAAAGGGTTACATGTTAAAAATATAATGTAACCCGTGTTTTTCCACTAACTATTACAAACAAACTGGTACAGGGTACCTCAGAAATTTTCTTCATCACATCGCATTCGCTAAGATCATTTTACCTACTTCAGACTCCCTTCGATTGTCCTTAAACAGCAATTACATCCGTTTTATCCCCAGGTATCACCCACCGAGGCACTGACCACGCTCGACGATAATGACCCAAAACTTTTATGATCCAAAAAATCATGGATATACTCGTATTGAAACAAAATCTGGTGTATCATAATCTGGTGTAAGATATACCCATGTACCTTATTTCCACTTGTAAACGTCATTCGATAAAAATTTAACTAATGTTGATAATAATATAAAACTTAGAACATATGCGTGCCAAATGTGAAATTGGTCGCACCATTGTTTGTTTATATTTTTTAAAAAATGTTACCGAGAAATTATTGCTATTGAATGACGTCATAAAACATTTTCACGATAGTACAACTACATCTAAAGACTGTTTTTGTACAAAGTTTCATTTCTTTTGCATAATCACACTAGGAGCTACGATAATAACAGGCACACACACACACACACACACACACACACACACACACACACACACATTCAGACAGAAAACTTTGTGAAAACTACTCAGGATGAAAACTTGTGGAACGGATAATCCCTGTAACATCCCGGTATCGGATTTTTCGCAAACACAATACTTTTCCTATATATCTACAGGATAAATGAGAAAATGTAAAACGATTATAGCAACAGTACATGTACCCTTTCATGAGCAATAAACATTATGTATACGCGAAGCAACAGCATGTCTAAATCCGAATATATTTCTTTAAACTCTTTAAGAAGGTTATAATATAAAACGTGATGACTTTAGTATCCCAACACACGATTTTGGTTATTTTTTTACCTCAGAGTTTAACATAACTGCTCATAGAATACCTTATAAGTTACATTACACTAATCTTCTTTATACCGGTTTAAAGCTGCATTAGAGTGATGTGTTAGAAATACTTATGAATATTATAGTAGCTTGGTGTTGTTTTTTCACAGTCAAAAGCACTTTTAAACACAAAATAGTCACAGCGTTGAGAAAATTAGTCAATTAATTTTTACATTCTGCTAAATAATGCATTTTGAAGATCGAGTCTCCTACAGAAATTCCTTGTTCATGACATAAATTAATTTAAATAAGAAGAATATTCTTTCCTATTTTTGATAATAAAGTAGGACAAATTGCAATAAAGAAAAAGATCGAAAGAATACAAAGTCTCTCCACAGTTCAAGATATTTATTTACAATAAATCAGAGCGCTTTCGTCCCAACAAGAGGTCATCATCAGTGCCTATTAAATAAATAAGACAAAAAAATTAAAAACCCTACTTAGAAAGAAAAAAAATAACATAATAAACATCCACAGACAACGTGATTCCGGCCGATTTTCATCTTCCGTGGTACCACGAAATGGTGGCTTTCACCTCATTTATTCATCGTTTACTAACCCTCCCCCTGGATCAGGAAGCATATCTCATAGAATAAAACACAATTTGCGATATAGCCCGGGCGAACGGATATACGGTGAAAATAGTTGATAAAATAATAAGAAAGAAAGAGGCCAGGCTTGTGCTTAGAGCTATGAATAGTCATTATGACCATTATATTTAGTGTCATTAGGACACTAACATTAGGACATTAGCTACATACATTAGCTATAGTGTCATTAGGACACTATAGAGCCTGAAAATATTTAGCAATGGTGCTCCATCTCTTACGTTTGAGTTTTATAGCAGCGTTTAGGTAGTGTGTTGAAGAGTAGTAACTTGAATGTAAACTTCAGCAATCGCAAGACTTTAAAAACCTACCTTAGTAATGTGAAGGACCCGATGTTAACTGATTCCCTTAAAAAGCTTAAAGTTTTCTATTCCTACTATTACATTATCCTTAACTAAGGACAAATCAGTTTGATACTTATAAGAAAAGTAAATATTAATAATGTAATAACATCGCATTAAGATGTTTACAACTTAGATATAACTGCAATATAAATTCAATACAGAATAAACCATAATAAATGAAAAAGTGAGTGATGAATTTTCTAAAAAAATAAATCATAATGATTCCTTCCTTAAGGATGGGAAAGACATAATTTTACATCTAATGACTTAAATATAGTCTGGTTAAAAAGGATCTGATAGATTATTACAAAACCCACTAATCAAAAGTCTCTTTGGTTACTATACTAGTAAAAAATCGAATCTATTAGAGCTACTCTTCTTGTACTTTCTTTCCTAAGCTCTTTTTCTGAGTTTCCTTTAAAATAGGAACATATACTTTCTTTCTTTCTTTAAACCGATTTTCTTTGCCCTAATGTAGAGTCCTTTTCAGTCATAAACCCTTGTTGAAGGGGTTTCCTTCATGACTAGAGGCTTTTTTAGCGAATTTTCATAATGAAAATAACGCTTATGAGGTTGTTCGGATGACGGAAGTTGAGGGTGGGAGTGAGCGGAATCGGTTCCTATTGGCTTCCTGATAACAAAAAATATGTCCGAAAAAAGTTATATATATATATATATATATATATATATATATATATATATATATATATATATATATATATATATATATATATTATAATATATAATATTATATATATTATATATATATATACATATATATATATATATATATATATGTATGTAGAGTTTCTACCCTTTCGTATGGCGAACGATAACTCTTGAAGGCGTTCTCAAATTGAAACGAAACTTTGCAAATCGCGAGATGTTGTGGAGGTTACGAGGCCTATTGTTTATAAAAACATTATGACGTCATCAATCAAAGTTATGACGTCAAAAAAAAAAATAAATTTTGGAACTTGAAATGGCTTTAAAACAAGGTATTTCGTGTTTAGGTAGACAGCTAGCTGAATCGATTAAGACCAATTTCAGCTGAATCGAACCATCACAAATGGCGCAAACAGTATACATATATATATAATGTTGTATATATGTATACGTCCATGTCAAAGACTCGTACGATATTTGTTGGGTTCAGTAGTGTTATAGGGTGGGGATATAGTATAATTGAAGGGCCTCTACCTCTTGCTCCATCATGGTAAGCCTACTGTCCCAGGGAGACAGGGCAAAAATGGCTTCCACTAAACTACGGCGAGCAAAGCAGGCCCGTAAAGCGGAAGAACCTCGAAGTAGTCTTTATATGGTCGAATTTATTCTAAAACGATTGCGACCGGTTTCAGCTCAATCAGACAATCCTAAGATAGATGGTTCACTCTCGAGTGTAGTAGGAACACTCAATTAACAAGTTTGTGTTTATGATTTAAGTTGGGGGCCTCATCACTAGAGTCTTGAATAGCGCTAGTAGTAAAAATATATTTGCTCTATTCTCTACTAGATTGTGCTGTAGTATTTTTTTAAAAAAACAAACAGTTGCCAATCGTTTAGTAAAATAAAATAAAAGTAAACAAAGATCTATGGTATGCTGTAGTATTCGCGATGTATTTTTGTTTTTCAAAACTTGGGGGCCTCATCACGCGAAGCAGCACTATTTTTTTATTCATGCATTTATTGTTTTCTTAAAAAAATAACAATAATTAATTTTCAGTGTTTTAGACTTAAGATTTAAATTTATTATCTGAATATAACATATCGGGTTGGCGCAAACGGATAAGTAAAGGAAACAAACCAAAAATTGAAACTCTGACATTAGAGGTTCAAATCCAAGGGGGGACGACAGAATGGGTGAAGTAAGAGTGAGAAATCAATTTTTTTCACTTTTTACCAATTTATACAAAATTCTTATAGAGCTTTCTTGGGATCACTCATCCATCGACTCCTCATCATTCTAGCGCTGAAAAGCGGACGGAAAGACTTGATTACCCTCAACAGCTCGTTGTTTGGTTGAATAAAAATAAATAAATAAAATGTCAGAAATAAAAATATCTGACAGTTTCACGCTGTCACCACTAGACTGTACTACTTGAGCCTCCTGCATCCCATCAACAATTTTTTTAAAAAACCTTTGAGTGAGCCATCTATGTTAATATTGTTTATTTATGATCCTAAGTGACGAAAACGGTATTTTTATTTAAAAACAAAAGACATGAATATATTTTTGTCTATAACGCTTGTTAGTTTAAATATTATAGCATACTATTAATAATAAAGTATTAATAAAATCTTAATTAGTAAAATAAAATTTGTAAGAAAGCCTCTCAGGCCCGCGAAGCGGGCCTATCTGGAGAGGCTGTGAAAATTCGCTAGGTACATGGCAAAATGCCATGTAACAAGAACAATAATGAAACAACACATCATACAAAACAACAACAATGTGGCCGCGACGCGGCCACAGGGAGGCCCCCGGGCCGCAAAGCGGCCCGGTGGGCCGACGCCGCGGAGCGGACGAGGCGCGAAGCGCCGAGGTCGCGTAGCGGCTACGGGCCGAAGGCCCGTATTTTGTGATATGCACGTGCCTAAAACTTTATAGAGTAAAATAAGTTCGATAAAGCAACAAATTATAATAAAATATATTCTCCACATTTAAAAATATTTAATATACCCTAAATGGATATAAATGTAGTTAAATGATTAATCGTAAACGAATACATTGTTACTAAAATCGTAACGCTCGTTTGTTACTAGATCAAATAACCTATTGCACTTTATAATGCTATTTCGCAAATTTGCTCGATAAAAGAAAATGTAATTGTATAGGAGAATAAATTTCCTGTACAATTTAACCAATAATAAAAGCGTATTCATGTAATGTTGAAAACCTAGTTAAAATGCATTACTGATACTTACCTCAGAGTAAAATGTTTTATATTGTTTAGTTAAAAACTAATGCATTAAAATTGAAATTACTGTTTTTCGTATTATTCAGACGTGTCTCTGATATATGGTGGGTACATTCTCAAACATGCACAAATGATGTAACATATATCCCCTCTACTTCTCAATAAAAAAAATCCCAGTTGCCACTTAATTATCTCTATTTATATTGGACCCTTTTCTATAATTTTATTTTTTTAACTCACCCCTCTACCACTTAACTATTTATCCCCATTCGTTTGCTCTCAATATTCCATAATTAATGTTTTTTCTACAAAAAAAAAGTCAAATAAAGGAAGAGAAAAGAGCTAACTAGATATAGAGAGATCGGAAAAACAAAAACTGTTATTAAGTAAAGCGTTAGTGTGACGTAATCGAGGATTGTTTTTATCTAGATGTGTTCTTTAGAAACAGACTGTGGAGTTTATAAATTGAAAGAAATAATTGTTTATTTAATTAATCTAATTTAGAGCTTAGGGCGTTTTGAAACAACAAATTGGCCTATAGAATTACAAATATAGACTTTCAATCAATAAAAACTTTTTAATTGGTCTAATATACTATACAGTAAGTCTCAGCTAATTTGAAACTAGAAAATAAGCCGAAAACTAGAACAGATGAAAACTCCGGATATAGTGCACATTTTTTAACCGAATTTTCTCAAGCTAAATGTTGACAAATAAACAAATACAGAGCTAAATTCAAGGCAATTTTTAACTCTTATCTAATCAAGTTTCTTTCTGAAAATAATTAAACTAATATAAACCTATTTTTAAACCCCGTTTTACTAATACGTAAAAAAATTTTAAGTTTTATGACACATCTGTAAAGATAATTATAATAATAATGTAATGATAAAATTTTTGCTTTAAGCATTGAGCTTCTAGTATATATGTTGAGGTTTTTGTTCTATTAGATAGAATAAAAATTTTTGTTTTGTTTGTTTTTACGTTACAAATGTTAATATTTTCATACACGAAGTCTTACGAACAATTTGCATGTGTAAAAAGCTACTAGAAGATTTGAGTAATTGCACTTAAAAATGTTAATATGTAATAATTAATATTTTCATATCCGTTGAACCATGTACTTTTTGTTAAATTTCAACTTGATCGCAGTAAAATTTTTGTTTTTTACGATTTTTTTAAAACGTTAATGACTCTGCGAACTAGGCTTTTGTAGTCTGAAAATACCATCTTCTGGGCAGCACAATTAAACATAATCTCTAACTTTTAAGCCAAGCATCAATTCTCTAGCATAACACAGTGAAATTCATGCGTGACACACACCCTCACACAAACACACACAGACACACAGCTAATAAAAAACAATCAAAACGTCATGAAAACGTGTAAAACGGACAGTTATGGTGAAATCTCTTTTCGACTTTTTAAGGTAAACACAATATTTGCCTTATACCTACGATGGTAGATAAGATAATATATAAGCAAATAGAGTTACATAATAGTTTTTTTGAGGTAGTACGTAATTGAGCACTTTATTGGACCATTTTTAGGATGAGAAGCCAATCATTATTGTTATAGGAGGTTATTTAGTACTTTTCACCTCCGAGGACAATAATGAATGTAAAAAACTCCTAGGACGTAAAAGTAATTCATATATTGCCGTCATTACTGTAATGTAGCGTGTTCAAAAAACAATCTGTGTAAAATCTTCATGAGGTTTCTTTAAAAACATTAATTTTGTTTCTGTTTTTGTTTCTAGACTAATTTTTTTTGTTTTTAAATGGTGTTCTAATTGACAATGTTTGTGTGTTTATTTATAAAGCTTTTACATTTTTGAGTAAAAGTATGAAGCCATGGATGAATTCAATGACGTAATTAAGTATATAGCGCAGTTTATTTAATAAGTGCTACTTAAAAAAAATAGTGTATGCCATCCGGCTGAGAATGTCTTTATGTCTTGGCAATTTTTCCCGACTCGCTTCGCTCGTTGGTAAATCTAATTGCCGTGACATAAAGACACACTTTTCAGCCTTATGGCATAAATAACTATTTTTTTAGTTTGGTGACACAATGTAGTTTTTGGGTGATTTTGAGACAGCGAAATAAAACAAGTGCATGAATGTTAAAAGTACTTAAAACTGTGTGGTAAATTTGCCTGTCTCGCGGACTAACGCGGCCTGTTTCCACTCTTTACTCTACAAACAAATTAAGAAACTACTCTTAAATAAAACTCTTAAATAAATTGCACCTATTATATTATATTCGCAATACTCAATGGAGTGCAAAGTTACTGGATTTATTGTTTTATTCAAACATTAAATGAAAATTATAACAAGGTTTCTAATATCTATTTAACATGTATGATATATAGATATTATTGTTATTCAATACTATTGTTCGCACATTCGAGGTAAATATTTAGATATTCATTTATACATAATACGTAAATTGTATAAATATCATGCATACATAAATAAATATATTCTATTGTTCGATATCGATGGGTGACAAAATTGTCTTTCTAACAGATAATAATAAAGGAATTAGTCGCTCTTAGATGAAGTAGCGGATATAATTAATACGACATTTTCACTTCACATGCTTTTAAAAGAGACAACGTTATTGGTTTAATTTATAGGACCAGTTTTGTGTGGTATAATTTTGACTTGACGCCAAAACTATACAATAATTATGTATTAAGTTTGTACAATTAGACTAATTTATAAATAAGCAACTACTATGAGCTTTTAAACTAGAAGGATGTAATTTATGAATTAGACTCTTAACTGCGTTTGCTTCCTGAGTTATTGTCATGAAGATTTAGGTCTTTCGGTATTAACCGCGTCAATTTAGATGAAGAATCTAACATTTCGCTTCCACTATGGAAGACATGTTCAAAAATGAAGGACATCATGGATTAAATCTCATTTACATAGATAAAAAACATACTGAACACAGAATAATTCTAGTTAAAGATTATTGCGTTTATATCAATTTGCCTTACATACCTGAAGATGCCTTACATAGTGAGAACGAAAGGTCGGGTTGATCATACATTAATGCTGTACCCACTGGAAGACCTGAATCTTCTAAGAAATAAAATTTCTTATTACTCGGTTTCTTTATTTCTAATCTACTAAAAATCGGGTATGGGGTACCTCGGGACTTTCCCTCATCACATCGGATTCGCAACACTCATCATCCCTATTTCGGACTCTCTTCTTTCTTCCTTAGAATTTAAAATTCGTCAAATGTATACTGCAACACCTCTTCAGACTCGCTTCGCTCGTCCTCGGATAGTAAATACATTTGTTTCATTCCCAGTGGTCACCCATCTAGCTAATGACATCACTCGATGATGCTTAATTTTTATAATCCAAAAAAAATCATAGATATATCTGTCACATTGAAACGAAACTCGGTGTAAATACTTATTGCGTAACGGTTTACCCTTGTACCGATTTTAAACCTAATTAGATAATTTTCTGATTTTTACAATTTATTAAAAATCGTACGTAAGATATGTGGAGGTGAGGTGGATTAAAAATTGATCTAATGCTGATAATGACAAAAAACTTATCAAATATACATGCCAAATCTCAATCTAATCGAATATTTTTTACGTGTTTTATGATTTTTGAAATTTTTGATTAGTCATTATTCCGAGTTAATAAAGTCATAAAAAATATTTTCCGAGAGGCACAACTACAGCGGTAGACTGATTTTGTATAATGTTTCAACTCTCTAGCATAAAAAAACTAGGAGCTACGATAAAAAAAGACACACACACATACAGACAATTTTGAAAAAACCATGAAACGGATAACTTTTGGAACGATTAGCCTTAGAACAACTGAAACTGATAATTCCGGTGACATCCCGGTGTCAGGATTTTTGCAAACACAGTACTTTTCCTATATACCTACGGTAAAAATAAGTAAAGTAAAAATCAATACAGTAAGACTTTATTGTTTGGCAATAAAATTTTATTTTATCTGTCTTGGCAGAAACGTCGGTACTTAATTTCTAGGACAGCAATAAGCTACAAGACTAAATATAACTAAAGTTTTTGTTCTGACACATAATGTGCAAGAAAATTAACAAAAACTATAAACAGAAATTAATAACTAAAGTTTTATGTTGTTGTATGTGCTTTCAGAAACAAAATTGAATATTAGCAAAATACTGTTAGTTAGAAAAGGCTTATTTATTACTTCGATAATTCCGAAGCGACTCCCTATGGCATTGTTGTAAAAAAGTGTTAGGAGTTATGCAAAAACTATTTTACTGCCTAGTTACAGTTAGTATATTACTTTACTGCCTACTCTATTACTTACTATTTTGTGTGTGATAAAAAGTAGTGATTGGTCATTAGTTCCTAAATGATAAGTATAAATAAAAATATAAAAAATAAAAAGTATAAATAATTAGTATTTTAGTTTTTTTATTAAACTAAGAGTGATTTAGTTACAGAATATACGTAATGCTGCTTTAATCGAGCATAGTACTGATACGCCGATTCCAACTTAATTGTTGCTTAAGTATACAAGTTATATTGTCCCATGTGGATCTCATCACAGAGATATATTACTAGAGGGGCCCTATAAGTTATATTTTGAAACGTCAAAAAAGCAACCTGACCGCATCGCTTAGAAATTGAATCAAATAATCAGTACAAAATCACAATAACTTATATAGCAGAACGTTTAAAATACAAATCAAAACACAAACACTGTGTGGGACGACGAAAATAATTGATTTATAATAACCTTAACTTACTCTTGGTGGAGGTTTCAATAAGGTTACACAGAGCTTCTGAGAACCCCAAAAAGATGTTTCAGGTCTCAAAATTTATTGAGATAGGCTATGCCCCCTCTAGTATATATCTCTATGGATCTCATCATATAAATAACGGATGTAAAAAGAAGATTGCATTGATAAAACTTGAATTGTTGTGTCTTATTAACAACTTTTAACTTCTAATAATCCTAAGATATTTAAACTAGAAATAGCATGAGAACATCCAATAAATGTTATCAAAACAAATACCAATAAAGAAGACAATCCACTACAGTCATTTATTCAATTCCCTATTTATTTATTTTCTTTATTTCTTTCTATTCGGGACCTATTACCTTCTCAAATGCAAGAAAAATTTACATTTAAAAGATAACAATGCGTTAAAAAGGGTCAAGTATGACCAGAGGGCAAAACATTCTAACCGAACCCTCTCAGTTTTTACCTACAGACATAAAAACTTTTCTCTAAAACAGACAAAAAAAAACCCTGAAAGAATTATTACCTTACAAATTTCCTCAGTAAATTATCAACTCTACAAACTCTAGGGTCAGACAAAAGCTCCAGGCCTTGAAGAAGTTGCCGGAACTCCCGGCCTAGTGCCTTGTTTGGTAAAAATTACTTTGTGGCCTCATTTTAGAGAAAAGTTTAAAATCTCCTTATTTTCGAAAGTTTACTAATGATTTTGTTTAAAAAAAGTTTTTTTGGGTAAACCATATACTTATATTTTTTTTTTTTAAATTGTGCATTTCCATAAACATTACTACCAAAATGTATTCTTAACCATGTTACAAGATTTTGTTTGTAATCGTTTTAAGGGTGCACAAACGCTTTTTAGGATCAGAATGAAACTTGCTACAAGAATCAATCTTATCAATGTGTAAAAAATAAATAACATTATTTCCAGACACTAAGCACTTTTCACTCCCCTGGGAATGAAAAGTGTTTTCTATTATTGGGTTGTTAGAGCCAATTATATCAATTTTTTTAAGCGAGTGGGATTCTATCAATTTATACAGGTGACCGATCAATTTTGTAATTTTCCCGGGAGTGGCACCGCCAAATTTAATAAAGGGGAGCCGACCAAAAAACAATTTTTATTGGCTCAGAATCCGTTTCAGGTCAAAAGAAGTTGTTTGGAGCAATACAAAAATTGTTAATTCTTTTGGATCAGTACCCTTAAAACTTATAAGGGGTAGGTGACCAAAAGTTTTTTTTATTGGCTCAAAGTCCGTTTCAGGTCAAAAGAAGTTGTTTGGAGAAAAAAAAAGTATATTTTTTTGGTGGCCGCACCCCTAATTTAAAGGTGGATAGAGGTTTTCTCAACAAAAGTAACAACCTCCCAGTGGTGCATTGCTAAATTAAAGCACCTTTTCAGCATGTTTGGATTATCCTTTTTATTAGTGTCGGATAACGGTCCACAATTTACGTCGAAAGTATTCCAAGAGGTTCTTCAGGGAAACGGTATCACTCATCGTACTATAGCACCGTATCACCCTAAATCAAATGGCCTTGCAGAAAGGGCAGTGCGGACTGTAAAAAAATTGTTGAAAACAATGAAGACGGGAAGTATCGAAGAAAAGCTAACAACCATTCTAGTACAGTTCAGAAATGCACCTTTAACCACCACAGGCGAATCCCCAATCAAACTAATGTTTGGAAGGGAGATGAGAACAAAATTAAATTTAATGAAACCAGACAGAGAGTGAACACAGAAGATAAAAGAAGAACTGGGTTATAAGTTTAGAATAGGAGACAGAGTTCAGTTCAGAGAATATAGAAGAAGGAAGAAATGGTCATATGGAGAAGTGGTGGCAAATATAGGAACTGTTATGTACAAGATAAAAACTCGCAATGGAGAAAAGTGCAAAAAGCACGTTGATCAGATGAGACCAACCATGCTTGGGGGGGGGGGAGATCTGACATGTCACTTATTATTATTGTTGTCATATTATTTATTAGATTATAAAATCTATTCAAGTAAATAATATCTTTTATCCTTAACTAGTATAAGACTTATCAGGGTTCGACCCGGAAAAATTAGAATAAAATACAACAAAACTTATAAAAATAAAATCAACGTCTGGAGATAAAATCTTGTATGCACCTTGGGAATAAAATGCTATTTTCCCCCTCGCAAACACCTCCCTCGACTTTGCCTCGGGAGTTTAACGGCATTGCCTCGGGAGTAAAACACATAAATCCCTCGTCTTTGCTTGGGAGGTAAATACATGTGGTCCCTAGGCATACGCCTTAGGAACCAACTAACTGCTGAGAGAAATGATAGCATTCTTTACTCCCTTGGTGCATAAATAACTATTGATAATAGGTTTTTGACTTAAAAGGGTGACACTGATGTATAAACCAACTAAATATTTGGAATTATTCATAAAACATGTATAGATACTTTAAAATTATTAAAAAAATGAGTAAGTGCAATGAAAGCTATCTTAATTTATCAGAATCTGTGGTTTAAAACTACTGGGTTAGTAGTAATGGGCGATGACGTTGGTTTGTAACAAACTGTTTGCATTAATTGAATTTGATGAGCAATATATGACATAATATAGTATATGTGTAGTGGATTATTATAGTACTTAAATTTACGATTATTAAATGGAGGTAAATTTACAAATATATACTTTGCTGACAAAAATAAGATGACGATATTTTTTTTTTCGATTCCCAATCTCTGATAAAAGACAAGAAAATTGTGATGTCAAAACTCGACCTACTTTTAAAAAGAAGAGGTCTACTGGAAAGTTGATCTCAGCACAAAAATCAAACTTTTGGTCAAAGATATGTTGCCCAAAAAACGAAAAGTTTTTATCTGAATCATCAAAAATTAAGACAAATTGTAAAAAAACGAGTTGACCGATAAAGTTAAAATTTACCACAAATATATTTTAACACTCTATACAATACAAAAAAATATGAAACTTATTTTTTTTTAAAATTTAATATTTTGGATATTGATAGCCATCTTGAACTTATGTTATTCATGTTATAAATTTTATTAGCAATAACTCTAAAAGTTAAACATTTAAGATGACATTTATAATATTTTTGGAAAATTTATAAAATGTAAAATTTGAAACCAACTTTGGCACATAAGGTGTGACTTAAAATGAACTTTGATAAATTTCATGTAAAATATATTTTTGTGTAGTTTATTACAAATAAAACACACCCTCTTTAGGGGTGCATCGGCAATCGCTAACATAATACGTAATATTAAGCAGAATATGTAATATTATTATTTAAATTATGTACCTAATTAATTATTCAAGCTTTTGAGGAGGAATAGGTCCTAATTAATAAAAAAACTAATTTTGTCGAGCTTCGATATAATTTTATTTTTTCAAGGCTTAAAATATTAAATAATAACAAAAACAGTTACATGGTTGCTAACAATTAGATGTTTGGACAACAACTAGAGTAACTGACAAATCATTCCGTTAAAACAAAAAAGGAAACAATGTAGTTAAGTTAAATTAAGTTCTAAAACATATCGAACATACATATAAAAAAAATGTATCGAAAGCTCGGCAAAATTAGTTTTTTTATTAATTAGGACCTATTCCTCCTCTAAAGCTTGAATATTTAAAATAAAGGTCCCTATAAAGTTTTTTGTACCTAATTAAGTTAAGTTAAAAAAGGCTTCTATTTATTTATTACAAATAAAAGCATTTATTTTTATTGCAATAAGGTATCAGCAAATGTATGCTGTAGAGTGCAATTTGGTACAACTGTATATTTTTACCTATTAAATAAGTAGGCTAGGTTCCTTTTCAATACGACAAGTATTTCCATAATTTATGTTGGATCATAAAAATTAAGCAGTGAGCATTGAGCGTAATCAGAGGTGTATGGGTGACCGCTGAGAATGATACGGATGCATTTACTATTTGAAGACGAGCGAAGCGAGTCCAAAGGCATGTTGCAGGATTAATTTGGTAAACTGTATTTCTGAAGACGAGCGAAGCGAGCTTGAAGCAGGGAGTACATACATCGGAATACATCGGATAAGCGTAGTGAATCCGATGTAATGAGGAAAAGTTCCGAGGTTCTCCGTACCCGAATTTTGCTACATAGACAACACACAGATTCAAATTTTCATTACTCGTAACTTAAATACAGCACTAAAAATATGTACTTTCTTTGGCTTTTTATAAACTAAAAGTTAAATAGCTATCAAACTTTGTCTATTTTTCCCTTATCTGACGAAATGATATACATTAAAAAACTGTAAAATGTTGAAAGTTATGTAGTCCACCGACGTTCAAAAATTAAAAGTAAATATATTCAAGATGGTGACAAAAATAAGTTCTGCTCTTTGTACTTGGCATGATCAGACTTATGTCTGATCATTTCAAGTTTTAACTCTTTAGTTTAAAATCAGCAAGATTGATACGTGTCTCAGACACACACGCACACATACAGAAATTATGTTTAAATACTGTTCGGACTTGCCCTACCATCTTTGTAATAAAATTTATACATGAGCTATACCATGTATTGTCCTTTATTAAGTTATTAACCTTCCCTGGAATAGGGTATTCACTGCTAAACCTGGAAGACTTTGCCGTGTTGCTGATTTAGCATCTTTTAATTCTTTGCCAGTGTAACCAACTCTGGACCTGAATCTCAATTTAGATTTGCTGCACCAGTTAATTCATCTAGCAATGGAAGCAATATGGAGAAAAGTGGTGGTGATATAAGTTTCCTTTTGAGTTTGCAATTTTAATTTCTTTATAATTTTGTGCCGTTTCACATAAACCTCTTTCTGGAGGTGAAATTTGTGCCAATCATTTCATTAGCAATTCAATTCTTGGACTGTGCTGTGTTGTGAATTTTATCCCCTTCATAGACAACATCCAGCAATACTGAAGCCAACTAATTCTATAAATGAAACACTAAATTGGAACTTTGGATTTAACAATTACATAACATAGTCAGGTTTTGCTTAGCTATAATTATTCTATTTTGGAGGTCTGGTGCAGGCATTCTAATTATTCACTAACTATCACCAGCCACTATCAACTATCACCAGCCACTATCAACTACACCATTGCCCCATTTATTCGTAGCTCGCTTGGCCCCATTTACTTGATTTATGTAAAATAAATGTATTTATTTGTATTCTACTTGTTTTTTTTTGATTTCTCAGCCGTTAATACTGTTCCCGGCTAGTGAGTTGTACTCAGTGCGGACTAATCGTGACTAGTCTCACTTTAGCCCAAACAACTACTATTTAACTTCATAAAATTTCCTGAAACAAATAGTATATTGAAACTTTGATTTGAGATAGTTTAGATGTACACAATAATTGTCTTATATATCTACAGTATAGGTGAGAGCATACAATAAATAATATAGTATGCATTGCTTAAACATTTTTTTAACATTGAAAGGTATAATAATAGTTATTTTCATAGAGTTCGTAGTTACAAAACCAAATATTTATTACATTATGGAGATTTACTATAAAAGGTTTTGGCCACCAAAAAATTCCGATGACTAGAAAGTTCGAAAAAAAGTTTCGAGATGCCCTGAACCCGATGTTTTTTTTATAATATTTTATACATTGATATTTTGATAAATTTGTCAAATCATAAAAAGTACTAATATGCAAAATAATATTAAAATAAAGCACATTTTATATTAAATTGTTTATAATTTACAAACAAATAATGAGATAATTTTGAAACGCATTATAAAGACTTATGCACGTATTGTATTTACCCCCAAGGGACATTTCATAAATTACTTTCGAAATTTTCCCAAAAGACATTTTATTAAATCTATTGTAACAATGGAGAGACATAATATTATTTAATATCAACATATAATAAGCTGTTTTATTTTTTTGTTAATTTAAATGCTTATATTTTCAAGTTTATAATCGATAGCATCCAGATTATAACTTTTTGCTTCTGGGCCAAGAGGAGGAGGGGGGATATTTAAAAAAGATTTAATTAATACGTGTGGAAAATGTGTCCCTTTTTCCATATAAAATTCTAACGGGTGACAAGAGTTTAGATAATGTATTCTATGTTAGAGATGAAATAAATTAGGTTTTATGTTTTAACGGAATAATTACATTATTCCATTTATAATAAAGGCTTATAATTTTTTAAAAATATCCATATTGTTTAGACAGCTTAAAAGTTTTTAACTGTTAAAATTACTTATTAGGCGTTCATTTAACTTTGCTTATCAATTATTTATAGATTGAACCCATGACGCTTAAGGTAAAAAATGTTATTCCCAAAGGAAATTCGCTAAAAGGGTTATAATCTTTGAATGCTTTTAAAGAAAATTAAACACTTTAAATTTTCCGAATTATTTAAAATTATTTGACAAAAAACCAGTTGATCAGAGATAGAACGCTTTAAGTCCTGGATGTCGAGGGATCAAAACTGGTCTGGGAAGGAACTTATACTTATCCCTTATACTTTTCTCTTAGGAGGTCGTGAATTTAAGCCCTGTCAAACTAGCCTAGATTTTACGTGGTATCTTTTGTTTGTTACGCAAATGGGGGGGTTTTATATCGTCCCAAACAAGTCTAGATCAACGTTTCCGTAGTCTTCAGCTCATGTAAAGACAAAGTCTTGCAGGCCGGTAGAGAGTCGGAAAGACACAAAACCATTGAACCGAGCAATCTGAAATTGGACAATGGTTTTAAAAGTGGTATTAGAATTAGATATAGCGGAATTATCAGCAGAACTTTGGCTTTTATAGGTCAGAGCTATGGGAAGGGGTTAATGCAGTACCGGTGTCTCATAGACAGTACTGGACTGGACAGAGCATTAAGTATAGTACCTTAAGCATTAAGTAGTGCCTTGGGCGACTAGAGGAGTTGGTAATATTTGTAACAATAGTAACTGGTGGACTAGATGAGACGAATGAGATCAAAGTAGCAAGTAGAGTTCAAGAAAATACATTAGACAAACAGTGAACCAGGTTACAGGTGCAGTGCCGTAATGAGAAGGGTATAAATTCCAAAGTCTTCCCTGGTGCAGTGTTTCTAAAAACTTTAGGGGTTCTCAGTAAAGTGGTATTCGGGAGAGTAGAAACCCTTAAATTATCCTACGTGTTTAAGCTTAAAAACACAATTGTCAATAGCTAAAATGTTTTGAATTCCGAATGAGGGTATACAAATTATATAGAATTTATGTTCTATATATAATTATATATATATATATATATATATATATATATATATATATATATATATATATATATATATATATATATATATATATATAGAATATATATATATAGAAAAACTTAAATGACCACTGAAATTGTGGTTATAATTAATTTGATTTGAATCTAGCTATAATACATCTTAAGAATGTCTGAATTGATTTCGTTATAAATAATTAAAAGAAGTCTCCTCACATAATGAAACTTTATTAGCGGAATACTTTGAACCTAGCTTGATTTTTTTGTTGAGTTCAAGTAACAACAAAACTAATAAAA
Source organism: Microvelia longipes (assembly GCA_018340805.1). NCBI lineage: Eukaryota > Metazoa > Arthropoda > Insecta > Hemiptera > Veliidae > Microvelia > Microvelia longipes. Next base: position 8,940,780 of record JACMZG010000022.1, read on the forward strand.
GAAAGCTCAAAACTACGATGCATTAAGAAAACAATTGATAGGATAAAATAAATTGAGAATTAAATAAACTAAATTTTATTTTAATCAACCAGTTGTTTACTAAAAATTTTATTTTGAATTTTTGTTTCTCTTTATTTTATTCTTATTTTTGTTTTAATTTTGAAAATAATTTTTTTTAAGTACTTCAAATATTAGCTGGGCTCTAAACATGTGACTGGGCTTGGAAGGTGAAAATAGCTCATTAGCAGATTATACCAAAGGATATTTGCTTACAGGTGATTTGATTAACTATAAACTATTCTGATTAATTACGATTCTAATTAAGTGTAACTTCAAACTTCATATTATATATTGTGATAGCTTAGTTTAGCTTTAGTTTCTGTGGGATAACATTCTATTTTATTAAGTGTTAATTAGTACTTTCTTGTTCTCATAACTATTACAGATTCGTATAAGTTCTCTGAAGAGGTTTCTAAATAATCTCAATATTAGACAAAAATATTGGCTTTTGTTAGGAAATATGATAAATAAAATAAGTAAAATAAATTAAAATATTTAGTTCATATATTACATACATATATGAATATTATAAATAAGTAATTCAAAGAATAAGTAGAAATTAACATTTAGAACAAGTTCTAAGACAGAATATTTTTTTTTTATAAAAAGGCATTACAACAATATTTAGTAAAGCTTCTAAGAATTCTATTCATAAAAACTGAGACCATAGCCTGGGCTGTGAACCTCGGACCTCCGGTGCCGAAGTCCAGTACCATACGCCCGCGGTTACGGAGACAGATACAAAGAACAAAAAAATAGATTTAGTTAACCATCAGCACTTTTCAAGTGAGGGAAAGTAAAAATGCTAATATGCTAAAACAAATAAACAAAAGGGAAAATATTTGAAGAGATAAACTATTGAATGTAGTAAAAAAAAGTTCGAACACATAAAAAAGTGAAGGTGCAGAGGCGAAGAGAAAAATATTTATGAAACAAAGAAGAAAATAATAAAGAATGAGAATAATATTGAATGTAAATAGGAAAAACTGGGGAAAATGTGATATCCAGTATTGAGGTCAGGGAAAGTCAACTTTCCTTACAACATTCTTACGCCACGTTTATAATATATACCAAATTAAATTCTTTTTCTCTATATTTTTAGTCTATAACTAAATTGACGTCAATAAAATTCCAAAAATAATTGTATATCGTATCTTAATTGTGGTGGATAATGTGATAAAACTTTAAGGTGCTGCTTATAAAAAATCGTCTCCCCAATAAATTATTTATTGGGGAAACAAAGCCCATTTTTAATCTCATATAAGTCATCATCTTGAGACTGAACAATGGATAACTAACTTTAATTTCCTTATTTTTATTTAAAAAAAAGTTAGTACAAATAAATATGTTGACGTGTGACGTCATTAATCTAGAAATATGTCCCCACAAACATTTCAAAAATTCACAAATCTTCATCTAATTTACACATATACTACTATGTATGGGTCACATATATACAAAATTCCATTGTATTATCAGTATTAGTTACGGATTTATTGATTGACATATATATGTCAAGTCAAACAAAACACTGTGTCATTAATTGACAAAATGTAAACAAACGCTTATATCGTGGCATTATGCCATTTATATAAACCAGTAATATGACGAACTGATAAATTGCAACAACTTTGTGGCCGCGAAGCGGCTAAAAGGCCGAAGACCACTTACTTTTCCTTTAAACGTAACCTGTTTAGAAAGCCGTTTATTTCCTATATGCCCCAATAGTTACTACATATTTTATTTGCTATTATAAATTAAGGAGGTATGATTTACTTAAAAGCCAATTTTGTATTGTTGAAACGAAATTAATTTAATAATTTAATTCAAGGGATATTATTATAGTAAAATATAGGTTAATAATTTCGATTTCAAGACAATATGATTAAGCATTAGATAATGAGTAAAATAAGATAAAAGTATAATAAATATAAAATAAAACTAAATAATAAGGTTCGCGCTTGCCCTGTCACACTCACAAACACTGATATTGGTGAAATATGTCACTGAAAAAGCTGATGGGTCTTACAGGGTATATAGGTGCAGATTATATTCATTCATACCAGATTGTGGAGTGAAATGCTATATTCATTCTACTTAAATTCAGGATACAAAACCCAAATAACTGGCTAATTTTCCTTTAAAAATTAAAAAAAAAAGAATTAAAAAAATCGGGTACGGGGTACCTCGGAACTTTTCCTCATGCATCGGATTCGCGTCACTCAACATCCCTGCTTCGGACTCGCATTGCTCGTCCTTAGAGAATACAATTCGTCAAATTTAAAATGTATTCGGATACGCTTCGCTCGCCCTTAGATTGTAAATGCATCTGTAGTAGTAACAGCACTGACCACGGTCAATGCTCCTTAAATTTTATGATCAAACAAAAATCATGGATGTACTTGTCGTATTAAAGCGAAACTTAGTGTACATATTTATTAAATAATGGTATACACTTGTGTTAAGTTAAGATTCAACTCAATTGAATTGTTCCCGATTTGTTACAATTTTTTTAAAAAACGTACACTAGTCATATAATAAACATCGAACTTATGCTGATAATGAGATGAAACATAGCACATATGTTTGTCCAATACATAGCTACATGCGTGCCAAATTTCTATTGGATCACATCATTTTTCGGGTTTTTTTGAATTTTCAATTTTTTTTGCTGAGTCAGTATTGCGGGTTAATGACATTATAAAAAATATTTTCCGAATAGCACAACTAAAGCGGTAGATTTTACAATAATTTTTTTACCAAGTTTTAATTCTCTAGCATAAATATACTAGGAGTTTCGATGATAACACACCACATACATACACACAACTTTGAGATAACCACTCAGGAGGCCATTAAAACACCAGAAACGGATAATTCTGATTCATCTCGGTTTCGGATTTTTTGCAAACACAATACTTTTCCTATATACCTACGGTACAAATGAGGAAAAGTAATTAGATCATTGATTATTGTGAAACCTAGCATGCATTTAAACTAAGAGAAAACATTGACATTCTACAACTGAAACCTTTTAAAAAATGGGCCAGGATAATGTAATACAATTTTATTCATATCATATTCCATTTTGTTTTACTGACAACTATCGTAAAAACACTATTTTTTAAACACTTATAACTTGTAAAACTAAAAAACATTTACTTTGTTTCAGATTGGCAAAGAGCAATGAGAGAGACAATGTACATATATCTATGGATGATATCACTATCAATGCAGCTCTATTATGCTAAACAAATAGGTAATTTTCTAAATATAAATTTTTTAACTTCACTATATTACTGATAATAAAACAATTCTAAGTTTTCCAAATAAAACCAAACTCATTTTGAGAGGAAGGAGAAAAGGAAGTCAACTCACACTCGGAAAATACAAGGACAAGCAAAACACTATCGAACATAGCTTTTTTTGCTTATGGGCACCTTATTCATTTCTTATCACTCTATCAAATAATTGTGTAAATATATACCAATTATTTAATGTTTATGTTTTTATTCATTATAAACGTGTGAAATTTAACATTGTGAAATATAAAATAATATAAAATATAATTAAATATAAAATATACATGCTCTCTTGTTTTGGGATTTAAATGTAAACACTAAGTTACATTTATGGGTTTATGAATTTTTGTTTCACGTATTTCTTGTGGTTTTTACGTTCAACCTCCACCATGACGCAATTATTTTCATTATTAGCAATTTTTTCCAAAGGAAATTTGCTAAAATTAGATACAGGGTCCCCTTTTAAGACTGGATACCTTTAGACAAAGTAGACTTCCTCTTTCCCTCCCCCCTCGCCCTTTAATATGACACTAAATAAACAAATTTAGGTGCCCTGAAGACATTAGTTAGGTGTCCAACAAAAAGTTCCTTCCTCAAGATTAAATAATTTTTTGGAGAAGTTACAGCTAAAAGGTTTACTTCTTAAAATAAGTATAAATAAAGAAAAGTGTAATATAACAGAGCACCACATTATGCTGAGTAAGAAAAAATTTTTAGAATTTATAAAATTAACTAAAATGGTTTTCAAAAAAGAAATTCATGCTAAAATAAATTTAAAGGAAATATAATTAAATTAGGAAAATTAACAATGATAAAACAGGCTTATATCTTGAGCAATTCGTTTTATTTTACCGCACAACAAGCTGTTGTTGTATAAAATGATTTATTTAAACAACACGACATTAGTTCTAGAAATATTTAAAAGGAAAAATTTAAATAACAGACAATAAAATTCTCTGATTAATTACACTCTCTGATAAATGACAACGCATGTTTCCCTGTGTATAGCCTTTCACGAATAACCTTTTCTTTCAAAGTGGATCTGGTAAATTCCTGCAACATATCAAGAATTCTAATTAATAGTCCAATATTAAGTCTATGAAATATGATTTCCTTATAAAGGGATCAACATCAAACATTTTCCTTAATGAAAGACAAACATACATGATTAATACCAAAGGTAATCCCAATTTTTAAGATCCTTATTCTTACAAAGGCAATGTTTGTAAAATAGATTTCGTAATTTCATTTTTCATGTTATGAATACCATAGGCTGTAAATTTTATTTATTTATTTATTTTTTTTTTTTTTTCGCTTTAACCCTTAGGGTCATTTAGCGTTTTCCCTTCACTCAAATCTCACTCAACATTAACCCCTGAGTTTGTACACATCCAATCATCTAGGAAGCACACCCTCCGTACATGGTAGCACATGTAACCGGTTCACAGTGTGTCTAGTTCATCCAGCCCAACCAGACTCTATCCAAACTCACTGCTCTGGCTAGTGCCCGCGACTAGTTCACAGTGTGCCTAGTTCATCTAGACCAGCTAGACTCTGGCTAGGCTCACCGCTCTGGCTAGCGCTGACTACTAGTTCACTGTGTGCTTGTTTAATCTAGTTTTACTAGCTAGCTCGTCTGATCACATTAGTCTCACTTGACCTCGTACTTCCAGTCTCACCAATCTCATCAGTTCTACTAGCATCACCAGACTCTAGCTAGGCTCACCGCTCTGGCCAGTCCAGCGCCACCCGACAAAGAACTCTAGCACCCAGATGTCAGAGTGCACAAACTCATTCTATAGCCCTGACCTGAAAGTCAAAGCTCCGCAGTGCTATTAGGAGACTTCTGTCTTCAAGAACCGAGCGCTTTGTTTCTAGTCACTTACGTTACTCGCCATCACTTTCACTGACTAAGTTTTCGGACATACAAAGGCTCAGTATATCTTTCCGACCTTCATCTCCCCCAGCCCGCAGAACATTAACTTTTCGTGAGCTAGAGACAACGGAAACGTGGATCCAGACTTGTCTCAGATGAAACTAGGTCCAACCCCGCATTTGCGTATTAGTAGCCAAGGAAACCACGCAAAATCTTGGCTGGGTTGGCTGGCCTTGAATTCAAGACCTCCCGAGTGTACGGTACAAGGGATAACCTCATATTGAGGTCCTCCCCCGGCTGGATTTGAACCCTCGACCTCCAGGTCGAAAGGCGAGCGCTCTACCATTGAGCTACCGGACTCGGTGTGTAAATTTTATTAAAACCATTATTGTCAATTTCACTTAAAATATAATCTATTATATTCCATATATGCCTATGTATCGTTAATGTATAAGTTAGAAGATATGAAGATTTAGGTCTTCCGGTGGTGACCGCGTCAATGTAGATGAAGAAGCGCGAATGTAGCCCGCCGGATGTGTCCGCGTCAATGTAGTCCGCGGTTGTAGATCTTCATGACAACAACCGCGGAAGCCTACGCAGTTTATTAGAAGATATGATATAGTTTTAGGTAGGAAAATATATTATTTCTATCAGTAAAAATTACTAGTCTAATCAAAATTTAATTTATTATGCAAATATTAATTCATAATATATATTTCTATTTTTGTTTGTGTAGCGTTTCTGAACTCAAAATTGAAAGGATCTACTGTAAAAAGGGCCATAAGTTTTCCCTTTTATTAAAAAATAGTAGATTAGTTTACTGGACGTTAATGTGGTAATTTATAGCCGCGGAAACAACAAGTCAATAAATAATTTCTAAAGGAATTGCATAACTTTACTGCCATACAGGATATATTATTTTTTTATTAATAAAACTAAAAAAGAATAATAAATAATATAAAAATTATAATCAAATAATAACAAATAAATTATGTTTAAGTACTTAGAACAACTCATAACTTTTATTCCTCTTTATTATCTCAGATTTGCGATAAACCTTACCGTTAACTTTTTTTGCTGTCTTAGCAACAAACTCGCTAAACTATTACGCTTAAATTGTTTATTTTGATGAAACGCTATGAATCTAAAACCAGTACAAATAACTAGTTATAAGATGAAATACTGTCTATACTTAGAGTATGTCTGGCAAGGCTTTTTAAAACGGTGGCCATTTTATATTGTATATAATTATTTATAAACAAAACACACATCAATGTAAAAAAAATGAAAATTCTCTTAGCCTTGGTCGTGAAGTGGCCTCTTGCGCCGTCGCTTAGACGCGAAGTGCTGAGTTCGCGCGAAGGCCAAGTGGCCAAAAACTTTTAGTTTTTTATTATATCTATTTTAAATAGGGGGTTTTAGTTCACACTCGGCAGCTAGTTTTAATATTTTAAAGGATTAAGCGTAACTACAGTTAGCTAGTTCCTGTATAGTATTTTCCATAATGGTCTTATAAGAGCTATTTCAAGCTAAGCGTAAGTTTTCTTCTATCCTAGTTATGATTTAGAGGAAAGAGAGTTTCAGAGCTTATGTTTACTAGCTTTAGAGCTTTACCACAAGAATTTTGCATTAACTATTTTGTAAATCTTTACAAAGTGTTTTTAGGGTAAGATGCATTTTAAAACTTTACAAGGCAAACTTTTAAATCTTTTTAGAGTCTTTATTTTAATCTTCCAATCTAACATCTAATCATATTTATCTTCTGTAAAATAAGTCATACATAAAATGAAAGCAAAATATTAAGAAAAAAAATGTAAATTTTAGAAAAATTATAATTAATTTTACGATCATTATATTATATTTTGACAGTTTATTGTAATTAATTTTGCAGTCTTGGAATAAGTCCAAGAATACAATCGTAAACTTACAGGGTACTCGCAGTATACTTTATTTCACCATGTTATTAAGCTGGACTTAAAGCACTAGCGCAATGAATACTTTAAACCATAATATTTAATCTAGAATTTTAAAAATTTATCAGCTGTTTTTATTTGATTTACTTGAGTTTTGATATAAAATATTATTATGATTTGCTTTTAAGTAATTAAATTTCAAAAATGCAGATTGGCCAATAATGCTATTTCATTACACTTACGTTTCTTTATGCGTCCTTTTCCATTTTCATAACCTTCCAGTGTTGTTTAAAATGGTTAAAAACTGTCGTAAAGTATTAACAATCTCATTCCGTCTTATTTTCAGATGGGTTAAATCACAAATGATCTCTCCTTTTATTTTCTTTGGACTCACTTGTTGTACAGAACTTTTTTAAGGACAAAATAAATAAGAAAGATATACTTTTCTATAGGCTACTGAAACTCTCATTCAGTTTATTTTCTTGCAATAGGAGAGTATTAGAAAAGCAATTTTCAGCAACAAACTCTTTATTTTCATCATTTTCCTTCCTCAAAAAAGGATAAGGATAATACACTTGGGCTACTTTTCCACTAGAAATAATCTGTCAACCATTGAAGCCTTTTTTAAATCTCTTAAAGTAAAATCTAAGGAGTGGTTCTTTTTAACTTACTTAATGCTAAATTATTTATGGTATCAAATCATTTGTCGCATAAAGATTATGAAAATATGTAAAATAAGATCTACACAAGGATACAGAATACAAGAAAAATTCTGGCGCGGTGATCCGCATGTCGGGCGAATTTCCTTTGGATGCGTGTTTCCGTGCCTTTTACATTATATAAGTTTACAACTACTAAATAAATAATTCCGGCGCGGTGGTCCGCTGTCGGGCGAATTTCATTTAGAATACGTGTTTCCGTGCTAAACAACCCATTTCTTGCTTATGCAAGAACCATGCCCATTGCGTGGTTCCGGTTCATGCTGTCAAGCACTGCTCGTAACTCATTTTGTCTGTATTTTCCAAAGGAAATGCGCATAATTATCTAGTTGGTTGTACAAAACTGTGCCTCTAAAATTAGAAGTACGCACTATTATTTGCACTAGTTTAAAGCTTAGTTACTTATCTTTAAGCTTAGTCAGTTATCTTTAAAGGTTTAGCGCATTTCCTTTGGAAAATACAGACAAAATGAGTTACGAGCAGTGCTTGACAGCATGAACCGGAACCACGCAATGGGCATGGTTCTTGCATAAGCAAGAAATGGGTTGTTTAGCACGGAAACACGTATTCTAAATGAAATTCGCCCGACAGCGGACCACCGCGCCGGAATTATTTATTTAGTAGTTGTAAACTTATATAATGTAAAAGGCACGGAAACACGCATCCAAAAATTCGCCCGACATGCGGATCACCGCGCCAGAATTATTTTCTAGTTGTAAACTTATATTAAGTAAAAAAAACGATAAAAAATTATCGACCCTTCCAGGATGTGAACCCAGGTACCTGAGTTTGAGTGGTCGTATTGACTCCGGACCACTGGCATTCAACTCAGAGGCCCAAAAAACATTGAAAACGACACCCTACTCGAAATTTATTTTTCAACGACCGTAATTTGGTTTTCTATAATTTTTGTGGTTTTTTCGACTTTTTGGTCACTTAGAGTGGTCGTATCGACTTCGGACCGGTTTCATTGATTTAGCGCCTCAAAAAACATAAATATTGACCTTTTTTCGCGGCAAAAAATATTAATCCTGAATTTTGCCAATTTTTTTAAAATTTGCTGACTCAGCAAACCGGGTTAATGACGTCACAAAAACCTGGTTTTCAATAGGGTTCGTGTCCTCCCAAAGGTTGATTTTTGTACCAAGTTAGTTAAAAAATATTAATCCGTTCGAAAGATAGAGTGTTTACAAGAAAGTGTCTAGAAATACATATATATATATATATATATATATATATATATATATATATATATATATATATATATATATATATATATATATATATATATATATATATACATATATATATATATATATATATATATATATATATATATATATATATATATATATATATATATATAAAGTCTCGCGAAAATTATTTTTTCGTCATTAGGTACCTCTGAAACGGATTTGTGTCGTGGTCCGAGGTTTGAATTCCGCCATGACGCCTATCCCATTAGGCGAATTTCCAAAGGAAATTCGCTAAAAACAAGAACGCATTGCATTTAATTTTAAAAAAAATATTCTCAATTTTTCTATTTTTTATGACAAAAGAAGCATGATTTCTCTTTGGGACCTAATCAAGAATATTTATGATGCTTAATGTGATACCAATATCTTTACTAATCCCTGTGATAGATAGTTCAAGTGTCAGTATTTATTCTGAACTTTGACACCACGGAGTTTAAGGGATCACATCCCAGGTTACGCCCTCAGTTTATATGATATTATTGTCAAAAATATCGCTAACTTTTGAGTACACATGGGGAAACACGGTTGCCACATCCATTTGAGGTTGTTCCTGCCGGGTTTATTCCTGGTGAGACAAATCATTATGAACAGGGATTATTATTATTATTACCTACAATGAGCATACCTTATTTGATGTTAAATAAGAAGGAAACCAATATTTCCTAATTAAACTGTGATTTCATTAAATAATATATAATTAAACGTTAAATAATATAAAATATTTTATAACATAAAATACTTTACTATTACTTCTAATTTTTTTGTAATTCTAGCTAACATTGCCAAAAACAACCGAACAATCTTATAAGCATCATTTTTAGCCAGAAACTCGCTAAGAATTTTAAATATTACTAAATAATGTCATATAATATCTTAATTATTTGGGTCGATAACAGGCCATTATTTGTTATCATTCGTAAACAGGCCCCTGAGTAATAAAAAAATTAATAACGATTTTATAAGGACCATTAGGAGTTACAATATTATGAAACCAACGTTGTTTAAGTAAACCCGATTTTTAGTCAAAAACGTCAGGTCAAAAATCTATTCAAAATATATTAAGTTTAAACATAAACCATTAATGTATTATTTCCTATAAATATTATCTTAAATCTGTTTCTGACAATCTATAACTGACTTGATATATTAATTAAACTGATTTAGCCATATATTTATATTTAGATTATTAATTTCATTGATAAAATCAGTTATAGACAAAATTGAACTTTATTACGTCACTCACATTCTATCTTATTACCTATCACTTCACAACACGTTTTGTTTAGATGTAGGCATCCTTTGTTTCAAATGCTTAGGAATGAACACTACCCTGACACTGATTCAATACTCTGCACTACTCTATAACCTCAAATTTTCACCTCGAAAATAAACCTCACGATAAAATTTATTAATGTATGATGCTATTCTTTCTCTGAGTGCTTGATATGACATTTTATCTAACCTATGACACCCCTTACAAAGTGTTACACTACCATATTGTATCTGTCATTTATAATATTTATGAAAATGATATTTTTATCTCATATTTTTTTGGGTTTTCAACAATGATGTAAATCGAATTTTATAATTTACCTTTGACAAGACTAAATTCAGGTTATGTATTGATTTCAGATAAAAAGTGTTTTTAAGATTTGAATTTATATTTACACCTAAAATAATAAATGCAATATCGACACAAATATTTTTATCTTTTGATCATTAAAAGTGATAAAGAAGTAAATTTTTGAGGTAAAAAAAGCCATATAAAGTAAGGTGTTTGTAAAACAACAAATTTTATAGTATCCTTAATTTTAGGAAGCTAAGTAACAAATAAAAATTTTGTATGTTCGACTTTCACTGTCAAGTGATTTAGCTCTTATTTCAAAGCTGAATAACTTTATTCGTTAACCCACAATTATGACTCAGCAAAAAGTGTATACCTTTAACGAACCTTTATAATAAGAACCTTTACCTCTTAAAAACGTTACAACTCTAATCAAGCTAAAATTGAAGACTCACATATATACTACTTACTGCATGTTTAACGTTTACACGAAGTTTAAGTTTATTGTCAGCTATTATCCTGTATATCTCGTTTAACGAACTTAATGTAAACGAATCACGTATTTCGAAAATCCGCTAATATTATGGCAGTATGCCACTTACGAAACTAGTAGTTTGAACAGGTTGAATAAACCATTCATGAGGCTACTTTGCCGCCACTGGGATGCGCACGAGTCGTGAAACGGCTCTGCGCAACAATTATTTGAAAAATGAAAAAATGAAATTAAAAAAATGCACATTTTTTCTACGCTAACTTCATTACATAGAAATAGTCAGCTTCCTAAGGAATCGATTCAGACACGTTGTGGTTTCCATTGTTTTCCTCATTAGAAGTAAATTTCCTTATTATTTCTGCCTCAGCAACTAAAAAAATATTTTTTCTTCTTTTCACATCTAAAATAAATTGTTTATTTCTAGCCTCGGCCATTATAATTCATTGTCTCTTTGGCCTTGAAAAATACTAGGGAAAATAGCTTATGAAAATGTAGGCTTGTATATATTGTTATACTCATGCTCATTCATGTAATAAACTGCGTAGGCTTCCGCGGTTATTGTCATGAAGATTTAGGTCTTCCGGTGGTGACCGCGTCAATGTAGATGAAGAATCCGACGTTTCGCTTCCACTGTGGGAGGCATCTTCAGGGATGTAGGACATCATGGATAGAAACACAATCCAGGACACCCCTACGCGACCTTCAAGTGGATTACGTCATACTGGACCGTCGAACCCTATTATCCCTTCTCATGGCTATAATCTTCGTCCTCGAAGACAAGGTCAGAGACAGGTATAAATAGGGGCCCGCTTAGTCTCCATCTTCAGTTCAGTTTTGTAGAGCATTGTGTTTCTATCCATGATGTCCTACATCCCTGAAGATGCCTCCCACAGTGGAAGCGAAACGTCGGATTCTTCATCTACATTGACGCGGTCACCACCGGAAGACCTAAATCCTCATTCATGTAGTCCATTATTGTGTATATGAATACAATTTATAGTGATTGATGACCTGCAATCTCGTTTTCGGCACCGGAGGTCCGGGGTTTGCAGCCCGGGCTATGCTCTAAGATTATATGAGAAGTATTTGTATTTAAAATATTTCGCCAACATTAAATAATTCTTAAAGGATAGTAAATGCAACCCACCTGAGGTTGTTCCCGCAGGGTGAATAGCCTGATGGGCCGAAAGCCCCTTAAACGGGCATTTCTAACCACCTGCAATAATTATTAGTTGTTAAGTTAGTAAGTATCAACTGTGCAACTATAGTATCAACACAATTTAATTATACTTCTCTGTCTTAAAGTATGTCATAAACAAAAACTTACTGTAAAACATTAGAATGAAAAATTACTTTTAAAGATACTTTTAAAATTACTTTTATAGATGTACTTTTAAAAAGAATTTCGGTATATCAAAACGATGTTGATTGTTTATTAATAGATTAGATCTTATTATTTTTCGACCTAATATCTCCATAGACTTCTTTAAAAAGCCCAGTCGATAAATCTGAATTCTGTCAACCCTTCTTGCTCATTGCCAATCATAACAATATACTGTATATACGCATATGTGGGTACATTTTTTGTTAACACGCTAAATCTTTAATGGTAAATTTTATGAGAGAAAGAACTGATTAGATTTTGGGGTGGTCTAACATGACTTATGAAAATGACATCGCAAAAAATTAAGAATAATTAAAAAAAAATTAAAATATTTGTCTGATATATATAGAGCTTCTAACATCATACCAATATTGGCAGGTTGTTTTTCACTATAATTTATTATTTTATGACCAAGCATAAAATGAAAAATTTAAAGATGTATTTTTTTTTTAATTTTAACATGTTGCAACGAGTATTTCCTTAATTAAGGTCTCTGGTCAAAATTTTGTTATTTATTTTACTTAAAGTTTTAGGGTTTTCCATTTTAAGTTAAATTAGCACACACTTTATTATTTCATTTTTGAAACTAAAACAATTTTCAAATGTCTAGTCTCAATATTAGGGCTATTTTAAAATATTCCAAATTTTAACAATTAAGTGTAAAAGTTAAATTCTTATTTACTTTTTTCTTCACGTGAACTTAAATAAAAGTAAATACGGAAAAGGGGTAAAATGGAAAAGGGAAAACCTGTTAGGAATAATTTTAAAATAAAAGGACTGCTAAGAATTTGGGTTCAAACTTTTTCCATCTGTAATTAGTTTTTAGCCTCATTTTAAACTCTTTAACTTTGTTGTTAAAAAAACTAAACTCTGTACTTTTATAGCTCTCCAAAGCAGTATGATCTCTTTAAAAAATACTCTTTCTTTAGTCATTGTCTTTACCAAAAAATAAAGAGCAACTTTTTCAGAATTTTTAACTCTTTGGGTCTTATTAGAATTAAGTTGTTTCTTAAACAAGATGCTTTACGTTTGTTTAATTTTATACTTAGGGTTTTTCCATTAGATAAGAAAATAAAGACTTTAAAAACTATGTGGAATAACAAAAAAATACATTACAAATAATACTTAAACAAAAAATAAAGTTAAATAAAAAGAAGTTTGAGCTTAATTAAATAAAAGGTTTACACAAAAAATGTATATAAAAATATCAGACCTTTTTTTGTAGGGTGTAAACAATATACAGGGTGGAATAAAAGTCCCTCCCACCTTTATATTTTTTTCATAAAAAATATTTAAATTAAATAATCTACAATATGTGTGGAGCAAAATTTATTTATTAGGCTACAACTTCCTATTAATTCCTTACGACACTTAGGTTTGAAATTTCAAAACAGACTTCATTTTATTTAGAGAATTTCGATTTTATATTAAATATAATTACTAATTTGCTTTATATTTTTATTTCTGTACTAGTTCATCTCCTAATAATTTTTAAAAAGGGATAATACGTAAAAAGTTTGTATCATTGGCAATTTGTGTTCTTCAGAGAAAATAAAATAACTTTAAACTTAACTTAGTAATTTATTTCATTAGAAATAGTTTGCACACTAAGATTGAGCGAAAATGGAAAAATAAATGTACAAATCAAAATGCAATCACCCCAGAGCACAATGCTAAATTCAATGATAATTTTAAAATCAGAATATTTTCATAACCTTTCTGATGCTGAAAGAGGAAACGGTAGATGGCCTCGGAGCTTAGCGCCTAAGCCCCTTGAAGGGACCCAGCCGCTTTGCAACCCCGTGGTTCTTGTCCTATACCATATTTGACTACTTGAGTGAGGGCTCATATATACATACATACATATATATATATATATATATAATATATATATATATAATATATATATATATATATATATATATATATATATATATATATATATATATATATATATATATAGGGGTGGCTAGAGCATAGACCAATGTTCCTCTATCTTACACCATTTAAGCATTACTTAAAGAAACTTTTAATACTTAACGCTGGCTTATTTTATCAGAGCCATGAAAGAGGCAAGTTTTTCAGTATCCTTACGGGACTCCAAAAAAGTTTGAAACAAGTAAAGCCTTTAGACTTAAATCCTTTTTAGAATTATGTGATACCTTCACTTTTCATCAGTTCTTGAGAACTGAGGTTTGAAATGGACTGCAAAAAGTTAAAAGTGTGTTTTTTTCTTTTAAGGACTTAGCGCAAGTATAACAACAATTCTTACCTGAACATTTGACTCTTAACAAGAATCAACAGTAAAAACTTCTTTTTTCTTTTTAAGTAACTTCCTACTTAGAACTTTTTTTTATAAAAAGTTCAAAACCACGTTTTTAAAACAAGATAAGATGGGCTAGGAGGACTTGTGGTTTGTGGTTCTTTTCACAAGTAATTCTAATGAAGCCTTAGAAACTAACTTATTTAGTTTTAAAGAAAAAAATCTCCTAATTCATAATAAGCATATTTATTGTAGAATTAAAATAGTGGTCTTTGGTCCATTAGCCACCGCACAGCTAAAGAATCTGATTATGGTTTGGTATTAGTTGTTAGTACTGTTTATTAAAATACTTCCTACTTGGAATTTATTTTTACATAAAGTTCAAAACCACATTTTTAGAACAAAATAAGATGAGCAAGTAGCACTTGTGGATGTGTTTTTTCTATAACAAGCAATTCTAAATAAATCTTAAAAACTATTACCTTTCTATGGCCTTTTGTTTGCTTCTTACTATTAAGCGACTATTAAAACTAAACCAATCTTATTTTTAACTGTCTATCTTATATATTTCATTAGTTATTATTTTATTTTATTAATATTCAACAATATTTAAATTCTCACAAGTGCCTTAATTTTATTCTGCATTATATAATAATTATATATAATTATATCTCTAAGTAATTACTATGAGCTCAATTAATCTGGTATCTAAGTTTATTTAGACAAGGTAGTAGTTATTAATGTACTAAGGGAGGAAAAAAGTAATTAGGGCCTGTTTTTTTGTTGCTCCTTGAGGCAAAAGCCGCTGAAGCACAGACGAGAGGTTTATAGAGATGGTTCCTGAGGAGGAGTCCAGGAAACCAGCAAGTTTAAAGAGGGGAGTAATAAATACTTTCTCTAGTGGTTGGTAAAGGATTTCTCCTCTAGATGGTAAAAAGTCTAAATAAAACTTTTTTTCTGCATCTTATTAACATATACTAGGTTTTGCTTCATTTAAAATCATTAATTAGTTACCCACAATACTCTTGACAACCACAAAATTGTTATTTTTATTGTTGTCAATCAAAATTGCTAATGATTGTCCTAGTATTTAGTAAATTGATACAAACAGTAGTTTGCAAACTGGATTCGAATAATGAATCTTTAGAATGTTAAGTATTAAACCGTTTGCTCCAAATCATAGGTCAGAAAGTAATTTAATTTCCTTCTTGTTTTTAGTTATCTTCTTTAATTTCACGAACAGGTCATGGTATGGTTTATACTTTTCCTCATTTATGCCGTAGTTGTAAAGGCAAAGTATTGTGTTTGAAAAAAAAAATCGGAAACCAGGATATATGTAGCTATGTATGAGACAAACATAAGTTTTATTTCATTACCAGAATTAGTTCAATTTTTATCAAATGAATTATGTAATTGTTTAAAAAAATTGTAAAAAAATCGGAAAATAATCCAATTGAAATAAAATTTGGTACAATTAAGTACCTTAACGTAATAAATAAGTACACTAAGTTTTGTTTCAATACATCAAGCATATCTATGATTTAGTTGGGATTATAACAGTTAACCTGCATTGAGCTTGGAGAGAGCTGTATGGGTGACCGCTGAGAATAGGTTATCTAAGTCAGAAGTGGGACATAATATATTAGGCATTCAACTGTTTAATTATTAGATGAAAATATAAAAAATCTACCAGATAAACAATTTAAAAAATATGTAAAAACTTACCTTGAAGAAAACCCTTATTATTCACTAAGTGAGTATTTTTACAAAAAACTCAAAACAAATGAGAAAGAGGCTTAATTTATACATTGATTAGCTCTTAGAATATGTAGAATACTTGTTTTATTAAATTACTGTATTTAAGATATTGACAATTTTCTAATGTTTTATCTGTGTAAAATTTAATAAAAAATAAAGATTTATTATTATTATTATTAATATTATTATTATTATTGAATGAAACGGATGCATTTTCTGTGTGTGTCTGTTAGTGTATTTATGCTAGAGAGTTGAAGTTTTTTACAAAAATCAGACTACCGCAGTATGACGTATTTTTGTATGACGTTATTAGCCCGCAATAATTACTTACGCTGAGAATTAAATGAATCCATTTACTACTATCTGAAGAGAAGCGAAGCGAGTTCGAAAACATGCTGCAGTATAAATTTGTTGAATTTTATATTCTGAGGACGACCGAAGCGAGTCCAAAACAAGAAGGTTGAGCGTAGCAAATCCGATGAGACGAAGAAAACTATTAGCCCAACCCGAATTTTTCTTTTTTCTTGAGAAAAAAAATATGACTTCTCATTTATTTTTCTGCCATACATAGGATAACATTAACCTTCTAATCGACCTAGAAAATACTCGTATATCTAAATAAATTTATTCTGGTTACAAAATATAAATAAATAAAATATTTTACTATAATATCAAAATAATATCCTATAGGTTTAAATATATAATATAAGCATACGTGAAATATTTGCTAAAACCTGACATATTTATTTAAAATATACTTTACTAAATAGGTTCATAAATAATGAGGATAGTGGTTGTCCCTCTGGTCATTTGTTACTCTGTGTGCTAGACGTCTGAGAAATACTTTCTCTGCCACGATGCACTGCAGGTGAGAAGGGTCAACGACATATATTGTTTTACCTCGCAGAGATACGACATACAAGTGGTCTAAGGGAGTTTAAACCTAGAATAACAAAGCGGAATTAAATTAAAAAATAATCTGCAATGTTTTGATCACATCACGTTTGTTAATTTGAATAATAGTGAATCGATCTATGGTATATTTTGTTTATCTTTTATGGAGTGATAAACCTAATTAGTTGTGAACATAGAGATATATACTTGAGGGGGCATGGTCTATATCAATACATAGAGAGGTCTAAAACATCTTGTTGGGGCTCTTAAGGCCTCTGTGTAACCTCATTGAAACCTTTTTCAATAGTGAGTTAAGGTTATAGTTAATAAATTTATTTCGGTTTCCCGCACATTGTTTGTGTTTTGATTTGTATTTTTAACGTTTTACTATGTAATTTAGAGTAATTTTGTACTGATTATTTGACTATATTTATAATCGAAGGTGGTCAGGTTACTTTTTCGATGTTTAAAAATTAAACTCTAGGGCGCCTCTAATAATAATATTTCTATGGTTGAAAATATGCCACTTTAATGAGTTTATTTATAAATAAAGGTTATTAGGAAGAAAAAGAAGAAATGTTTAGCTCTAAAGCTCTTTAATTGTGAGGGTGAGGCAAATAATTATAGTGATAATGAGATAAAACTTGGCACTTTTGTTGGTTATATATGATATATTTACATATATATGATATCAATCCGACAGTTTTGTCGTGTTTATGACTTTTTTCATAAAAAAGGTTAATGTCATGGTAACATTTGTGGTTATAACCACTAAGGAGGTTTTAAAACATCATATTCTGATAATTTAGTTGAAATACCTGCTTCCGAATTTTCGAAATCACAGTACTTTGTGTCTATGAAAATATGAATGAGAAAAGTAAAAATCTCGTAGTAAAAATTATTTAAATATAATAAATAAAAATAATTAATTAAATATAGAAAAAAATCGGGAACAGGGTACCTTGAAACTATTCCTCATCACATCGGATTCGCTACGCTCATCCTCCGTGCTTTGGACTCGCTTCGCTCGTCCTCAGATTATACAATTCGCCAAATTTATACTGCAGCATAATAAATGCATCCGTTTCATTATCAGCGGTCACCCATACAGCACTCACCACGCTCAATGCTGCTTAACTTTTTGATCCAACAAATTGATTCACTTTTATTGAAAAGAAACTTAGCGTACTACACAGGTATATACTTGTACTTAATTATAATTGTTTTTTTACAATTTTTTAAAACGTAGACAAGTCATTCCATAAAAATTAAACTAATAATTATAATGAGATGAAACTCATATTTGGCACATATGTTAGTTGTATTCATAGTTACATGCGTATTAAATCTCAATAATAATAATAATAATAATGCCCGTTTTAGGGCCTTTGGGTCCTTCAGGGTATTTGCCCTGCGGGAACCACCTTGGGTGGGACCCATTTACTATTCTCAAAGTAAAGCTAAAGTTGACGAAATCTTTTTACATCAAATTTTATTCATATAAACTGAGTGCATAGCCCGGGCTGTGAACTCTAGACCTCCGGTGCCGAAGTCTAGTACTATACGACCGCGGCTACGGAGGCAGATTAATCTCAATACGATTGCATTATTTTCGCGCTTTTTATAGTTTCCTGCAATTTTTGCTGAGTAATTTTTGCGGTTTAATGTCGTCATTAAAATTATTTTCCGAATAGCACAACTACAGCGGTAGACTGATTAGTGTACAAAATTTTAGCTCTCTACGATAAATATATTAGGAGCTACGATGTTAACAAACACACTCACACATAAAGACAGAGAACTTGGCAAAAACCACTTAGGAGGCCTTAAAAACGCCTGTAACGGATAATTCCGGAGACATCTCAGTTTCAGATTTTGTTTGCAAACGCAATTCCTTTTTTATTTACCTACGGTTTAAATGAAGCAAAATAATAAATAGAATTAAAAGAATAACTAGAGAAAACAAATGAGGTGCACACTGTAAATTATTATAATGTATTATTAAAATAGCACATTTAGAACAGTTCTGTTTTAATTTCAAGGACAGTCGCCCACCTGTAAATACTTCAATTACAGTCAATACAAAAAATAAATATTTGTTTTTAACAAAGGCAATATATTTGTATATGAATTTGAAGATAGCATTGTTAGAATATTCATTCCAAAATTGTATTTGTTTCAAATGTGCCTCTGATCATATTCTGAAATCACAAGGGACTTCTAAAGACAATATTCAGATGAATTATTTAAATGTAGGAAACTTCTAAACAATACAGTTGGGAAAACTGTACAGTTAAGGAAAACCTCGACTAGCGTAAATAGTTAAGATTAAGGACGGTGAAATGATTAGAGATCTGCAAAAAAACTAATCTTTGGATCATAGATATATTACTAGAAGGGACATACCATATCTTACTAAATCAAGAGGTTTGAATCGTTTTTTTGGGGCTCACGGGAACTGTAGTTAACCTTGTTAAAACCTTCTACAAGAGTGAGTGAAGCTTATAATAAATCAATCATTGTTGACTTTCCGCTCAATGTTTGTGTTTTGTTTCGTACTGTAACCGTTTTATTACAAAAGTCAGAAAAATTTCGTACCGTATATTTAATTAAATTAATAACCAAAAGTATTTAAATTACGTTTCTATATTTAAAATTAATTCAATCGATAGGATCTCTCTTTAAATAATATATTCATGCAAAGGATTAATGACTCAGGAAGTTTATTTCCCACGTCTTTATTACGTTTATTATCCTTACATAATAATAAGAGTCACCCGTGGTGTAGTGGTTAAGGTAGGCGGCCAATAAACAGTCTTGCAACTTAATTCGACTATTTAATAGGTTCAATCCCAGCACGGGCCTCTGGGATTTTTATGAGAGGAATAAAAATTCTGCGTACCACGTCCTTCAGAAGGGACGTAAAGACGGTGGTCTCGAGCCTGTGCGTTGTCAGGTACTCGTTAAAGATCCCTTACCCTAAATGTAACTGAGTATAGGCAAAATTTAGGATCCTCATAGTAAATTCATTATAATACTTTCCTGGAAGTTACTACCACTCCTCCATATTACTGTCACTATTCTTACTTAATTATTCATTGATAGTCAAGTCAAATTAAGAATAAAAATAATTTCAAAGATGACTTTGGTCACTTTAAAAGTTAGCAGTATAATTATTAATATATATAAATAAATACATTTATATATTTTATTTTATTCCAATTATTTCCAATAAATCATAATGTTTACAGATAATTAGCTTAGAAGATGATAAAAAATCTAAAAAAAGAAAAATGTGTATAAAATAAATTACGCGTACTACAAAAAGTAACATAGCTTCAGAAAGTATATTAATATTGAGGTTTTCTATATTAATCCAATAATAAATTAGGTAATTACAGTAAGACAATTTTAGGTATCACTAAAAAAGGATAGTCTCATATTTTTAAAAATAGCTATTACAATATATTGGAAAGGAATTTACAAATTCCAATTTCCCTAATCGTTTACCATGGAAGCGGTGTATAAAAAAATAAAAATAAAAAGCTGTATTTTCTATCTTAATTGGCAGATTTTTCTTTCGTCTGTTTTCGGTCTCTTTTTTTCACTCTAATGCACTCTTTCTACTTAACCCTTGATTGCTTTCTTAATTAACAGATCGATATCAATTTCCTCCTAAAAAATAAAAATTTAACTCTATTTCAGTAAGTGCTCTTAAACATAAAGAGCCTCTTTTAATTAGCTTAAAATACTAAATAATTAGATAAGGTATTTATAAATAAAAATATAAAATTACGGAAAAGTATTAAATAAAGGGTAAAAATATTAAAAAATAATATATATATAATATATATAATATATATATATATATATATTATAATATATATATATATATATATATATATATTATTTTTTAATATTTTACCCTTTATTTAATACTTTTCCGTAATTTTATATTTTATTTATAAATACCTTATCTAATTATTTAGTATTTTAAGCTAATTAAAAGAGCTCTTATGTTTAAGAGCACTTTACTGAAATAGAGTTAATTTATAATAATATAAAGAGGAGTGCAATGGACAAAAAAGATTATTATGCCTACAAGTAATAAAAAAATTATATTAAAGAACTTATTTAAGTAATTTGACATTATTTTATGGATAATGTAATATTTATATCTGAAGAAGTCATTGCAAAAAAATAAATAAGTAAAATAAATAAAGCTAAATACTAAATATAAATAAATAAATATGTAATAAAAAATAAATAAATATTGTAAAAAATAAACATAGGAAAATAAAGTTATGTAAACAAAATAAATTGCGGCACTGTCTCATAAAACACTAGGATGCCCAATGCATAATGTTTTTGGTTTAAAGGGGGAATAATATGGGGGAAAATTTGTAAATAAAAAAATTAGAAAAAATTTGTTATTAATAAATAAAAACAGATACTAATACTATAAAACAATAGTAGTTAAAGTTATGTACTATTAAAAGAAGTGCCTCCAACAGAGTTAGTTGGTGGGCCCACTCAAATAAGAGACCGCAGGTGGATGGAGTGATTACCGCTAAGAACCAAGCTGTCGAAGCGGTTGATTCGGACAAAAAACAATCTTTTCACTTAAACTGAATATTTAATTAAATTATGTGCACATTAAAGTGTATCCCTTTAGAAGGAGTGCAAGTAGCAGCATATTCCAAAAGCAGACAAAGGTCAGATTGATATTTACATTGGTTGATAAGTAATAAATGCATTAAACACACCTATCTATTTATTTGTATGTCATATTAGTTACTTCATAAATTCATCTAAAAGTTTTAACAATATCAAAATTTGTTTTCTTATATCACAGCTTCCATTACATTTTAATGTTCTATTACTTTTTTAATATCTGATTGTATTAATATCGACTGGTAATCAACGGCAAGCCTCTAGAGCTAATGAAGTTTCCTACTTTGGCTTAGCCTTAATAGCAATCTTAAATATCAGCTATAAAACTTACTTACACCTCTCATAGCATAAATAATTATTATTCTTAATTCCAAAATTTAAAATTAAAATTATTAAAATTAAAATTGTAATTACAGAAACTATCTGTGTCTTTATATTACAGAATCAATTTAATTCTGTATTTTTTATTTAATATTTCAAATTACCGTTACGTATTGTCGTGTCTTAGAAGTCATAAAACAATGGTTAGTATGGCTTCATGAGGAGAATAGATGGATAAAAATATAAAGCCTATAAGGCTAGTTCAAAGCAGGGGTTGGTACATGAGCCTAAGCATAGAACTAGAGTATAACTGTCATGAACACTGCAGGATAAAACCCCAAAGCCCCTAATGATATATGTGTCTACGTATGACAGTTCTCGGCTCTTCTACTTTAATTCATATCAGGTTTGCTGTCTCGCACACCCCGCTTGCCACTTAGTGACCCTTTTTATCACATTTTAGTAGACCTACAGCATTAGAAAATTTTCAACAACTCATATAACCCAATGATAATCTAACAACATTAAAAGCAACGTATGCTTTTTATATTACGTTCATAATTCGTTTTTAATATTGCAGCAAATTAATTTAATTGTAATTCAATTATAAGAATGAGAAAGATTTTTTTTTCTACAAATGACAGTGAAGCATGAAAGGTCATGCTAAATAAATTAGAGATGGATGGGATTATTTAATAGGTTAAATTATTAAATCTAGAAATCCGGAATAGTGCTCATTAAAATAATGAAATCACAGATCAAAACCTAAAACGTGGTTTTCCTAATCATGCTTGGATTATATAAATTCATTAACGTTTTCTATTATTAAGTTTTAGTCTGATATTGCGCAGTGTAAGATAGTAAAATAAAAATATAAAGTAAAAAACAGATTAATTACACAAAAGTCCTATATTTTTGAATATATGATAATTAAGTAAGCTTTCGCCTAAAAAAAAGCGATGCATATTTGTGTTCTACCCGTCGAAACCTACAATTTGATACACATGATTTTTTTTTTAATTTATTTTCTGCGAAATCGACAGATGCGCATGTGAGATAATTGACAATATTTTTCCTGTTATTGGATAAAATAGTTACACATGTTTACCAAATTTAAACTTCCTAGCTATTGTAGTTCCGGAGATGTGAAATTGGACAGACAGACGCTCGACGAAAAGTATAAGGGTTTCGAAGATTATCTTCGAAACCCTTATAAGAAAACAATTTTACACCCTACTTCATATTGCACCTTGGTATGGTTTGGACAGCTATGTTTCAAAAAACCGTTGAAAACTGTTACATTGAAGATTTTTTAAAACAAAAAATCAGTGTTACCAATAAATTAACCTGTAGAACAACATTTTAAACAAAATTAAGAATTTTTCCTTACTAAATTTGAGTAATTGGAGCTTAATTTTTCTACATCTTTTTTAAAATTAACGTTATTATCAAATTTCACTACATTTATCATTTCTTTAACCTTCAATTTTTTGCCAATTAGGTTCGTTCTTTTTTTATTCGGGTATTGTCAAAATCAAAACTGTGTCCTGTATTATGTTTGTGGTTAAAAAATCCAGTATTATTTTTATCTTCTTTGCAGTCATATTCATGTTGGGTAAGACTTGTTCTGTAAAATATAGCGTAAGACTTGTTCTCTCTAATAATGTGTTTGGCAGAAAAAAACAGTTCTAAACCTATCTTATGATAGGTTTAGAACTTTATCTTAAATTATTACACATATTGGAGTTCAAAGCCAAATCAAGAAGAATGGTCACATTTATATTACTAATGAGATAAATATGCGTAATGCCTTTGAAAAATAAATTGAGTAGCGAGTAATATTGCTCGTTACTCGATTTATAATGGAAGCACGCATCAAATGAAATTCCACCGGCTTGGAGACCACCACGACAGAACTTATTTAATATCTACTATAATTATCTTTAGCATTCATGTTTTAAGAAATTAGCAAGATATGTAGAAGATACAACATATATTGTGTTTAAACAAGTTTTTATATACCCTAGACATTTTTAGCGAATTTCCTTTGATAATTTTTTATCGCTTTTTTACTTAATATAAACAACTAGAAAAATAATTCTGGCGCGTGGTCTCATTCGGCGAATTTCCTTTGGATTCGAGCACTCAACCCAGAGTACCTGTTCAAAATCCTAGTAGGGACAATAATCTTTTGTCGTTTTTTTACCTAATCTAAGTTTACAACTAGAAAATAATTCTGGCGCGGTGGTTCGCATGTCGGGCGAATTTATTTTAGAATGCGTGTTCCGTGCTAAACAACCATTTCTTGCTTATGCAAGAACCATGCCCATTGCGTGGTTCGGTTCATGCTTTAGAACCTAAGCAGTTACTCAATTGTCAAGCACTGCTCGTAATCATTTTGTCTGTATTTTCCAAAAATGCGCTAAAACTTTAAAGATAACTGACTAAGCTTAAAGATAAGTAACTAAGCTTTAAACTAGTGCAAATAAATAGTTACTTCTAATTTTAGAGGCATAGTTTTGTACAACACTGGAAATTATGCGCATTTCCTTTGGAAAATACAGACAAAATGAGTTACGAGCAGTGCTTGACAATGGAGTAACTGCTTAGTTTAAAGCATGAACCGGAACACGCGATGGGCATGGTTCTTGCATAAGCAAGAAATGGGTTGTTAGCACGGAAACACGCATTCTAAATGAAATTCGCCCGACAGCGGATCACCGCGCCGGATTATATTAGTAGTCGTAAACTTATATAATGTAAAAAGCACGGAAACACGCATCCAAAGGAAATTCGCCCAACATGCGAACCACCGCGCCAGAAATTTTCTATCAACTTTAATAGTAGGAAGTTATAAGAAACTTTAATATATCTTAAAATACCAAAACATTGTTGTGATTATAGCTAAAGATATTTTATTATAAGATAGCATACTTCTAAGTGACATAAGTTCAAATTCAGTTAGGATATAACTTTTAAAGTTATAGTTAAAGTAAAACTGTTTTGTAATCTCTTATTCGCAAGTTTGATACACTTAGGCTTATCTAATGTTTCTTTAAGGTCTCTAAATGTTTGGATTTTCAACACGGGTGGATAATTTTTGATGCTCTTACGTTTTTTAAATTAAATATTTTTATGGCAACAGTAAATATATACAGTCTCTTTCTCGAGTCAATTAACTTCTGTAGGTTCAAATTTTCTATTTGGCAATTACAATTGGTGTGATTAAACAAAGTTATAACTTAAACAAATTGAGTAAATCATAATAGACCGTTCATGAAACTTTATTTAAGTCTAAGAAATGATTTACCAATATAACTATGATCCAGTGTTTATCAAGATTTGAATAAAGGGGATGACGCACTAAGTCAAATTGCCATTTAATAAAGTGACCCCATCAAAATCAAAACATAGAAAGAATGCAACACGAAACACACGTTAAAAACCAACTGCACATGCTTATCATCCTCACAACAGCGCAGGTCTTAAAATTTAGAGGCAAACTCAACTCCCAATGGGTTCCCATTGCTTTGCTTGCGAAGGTTATAAAAAAATTGAAAAAAGATCACATTTTTTACTTTTTTTTTTAATTGCTTAAAGTTAAAACATTAAGAAAATAAAAACATTACAACAAAAATTGATCTGAAACTATAAAACATTTCACTAGGAAAAAAAACAAAATATAACAATTTAACTTACTTCTACGAAAAGTAAACGTAAATTCATTACTCTCACTAAAGTGGCTACCTAGAGTACAAAAATGTAAAATATAAGCAAAATGACTGACAAGCACAAAACAATAACGAAAGCACTGAAGAAAGTTGAGAAGCAAACTCGACAACCAAGAATTGTATAACAACTTAGCTACATAACCTGCGTTTGGCGTTACCTAAGAGAAGGTAAGTTTGCTCCTACTTATCTATCTCATACAATTTCTATGGGTCAGAAATGTTCCTTAGTGCGTCATCCCTTTATTCAACATCCTTGGTGTTTATTTACTATGCTATTATTAGACCTTGAACATTAATTTTTATAAAACCACAAGCAAGAAAAATATTTAACAAAAAATAACAATAGATATGAACAACAGCCACCGAAAAAAACTATTGTAACATTTTAACATACATGTGTTACATATTTTATTTGTAAAAAAAATGAAATATGGAGTTGGAAAGGTCACATAGTTAAGAAGAAAGATAATAGGTGGACAAAGTATAAAATCGATTGTTACCCTTGGAATATAAAAAGAAGTAGAAAATGGCCAAGATTCAAGTGGCAACAGGAAATGAGAAAAGCATGTATAGTGTAATCTACTGAATGCACACACGAGTTGAGTGAAAAATATATTGTGATGTATGTATATCAGTCTAAAACTTTCCACATAAATTATTAAAAAAAAGATAATAAATATAACAATCAAAGCTTTTCTACATTTATAGTAATTATTTTATGCCAATTATTATTAGTGCCATTATTTTATAAGTATTATTTTTTCTGTGCCAGAATTAATAAATATTTTGAAGTAAATATTATATTAAATAGAGTTTTGGATAATGCACTGTTGATAATAAATAAACAATTTTTAAAGACTGCAGTATTTGTAAACAATGTATTTAAAAACATATAAACATGTAAATATTATTTATTATAATAATTTAATTTTTAACAACATCACATCTCTATATTTTAACAAAAATATTAACAACATCACAAATTAGGAAATGTTGCCACAAAATAAAAGGTAAATTAAATCCATTGGCATTTACAGGTAAAGAGACTATTATTAAAAGTTTAGGGCCATGTTTCTATATTTAAAGATTCATCTAATCACTCATTAGTGGATTGCATCTAAATTTTCTACCAGGTAAATTTCACGCCAATAATGTTCTGTTTTATAAACTATTTTACTTTATTCACTTAATTAATTCTGTTACTTAAATATTATCGTTTCTATCAAAGTTTATCGAAAATTGTGAGGAAATTTCTTTTCTTTGTAATTATCTTTTGTGTCATTTATTGATTCAGTACCTTTTATTTAATCATGCATAAAATTATTTAAACAAGGCTATTTGAAGAGAAACTGTTTGTACTGAAAGAAAACGCTAAAGATCCAAAACATCCAATAAAAGTTTAAATAGTTTGAAAGAAATATTCAAGCCGGACTAAATTTAAACGTATTATACAGAATTACGTAATAACTTGAAATATAGGTAAAAAATATGATATTATTATATAATATATATTTAGAAGTTGATTTATTTACTTGATAAGTCTATGAGAAATATCTAAAATATGTTATTTAGTTTCAATTTTCCTGTATAAGAAAATTATACTCTTTGACTCGTTTCGATTTCCTTCTCCTCAAGTTGATAATTAAGTAATTATCAACACTGCTCGTCCCTCATTTTGTCTGTATTTTTGAAGAGAAATGCGCTATAACCTTTAAAAGTGAACACTAAATTAGCTTTTAAGTAGTGCAAATAATAGCGCGCACAGCCATTTCCAAAGGCATAGCTTTGTAAACCAACTGGATAATATCGCATTTCCTTTAAAAAAATAAACAAAATGAGTTACGAGCAGTGTTGATAATTGAGTAACTGCTTATATAAAGCATAACCGGAACCTTAAGCAATAACTGGGTTGTTAAACACGGAAATAAATTCTAAAGGAAATTTACCCCACATCTGGACCACCACACCAGATTTTTAAAAAATAACTGTGTCCGGGAAGTGGGTCTTTTGTAGGGCTTAAACTAAGTCTGCCAGCATCAGAGATAGTCTCTATTTTAATAAATTCTTCTCCAAGAATCCTGCATAGCATCTCTATGTTTTTTGAATTTGTGAGAACTGAAAAATAGATTTCCTAATCTCCAGTCCTATGTAACAATAAGATTATTTGCTAAGTTTTTTTCGGTATCAGAAAATATATCTGTATCAGACGAGAAAGTTTTTTAAAATACATTTATTTTAAATTTTGTCTATCACAGATGTGTCAATTATGCAACCAATAACATCCTGTCTTTATTTGTGTGCAAAGTAAGAGTTTAAGTCTTAATTAAATAACTTGGGTATTAAGTATAAATAACTTAAGCATTAACCTAACATTAGACATATGTTGCAGGATTTTCTTTTATCTTAGTATCACTGGGTTTGACATTGAGTCGGAAAGAAAAAAAACAACATTCAATGAAACCTTTTTTTAATAAATCTCAACAATTTTCAACCCTCTAGAGTCAATTTAATTTCCAACTATAAAAAAATAAAACTCTTCAAAACGATGGAATGAAAAAGGAGAAAAAGGGAAATCTAAACCAAAGAGAAACAAAATAAAGTTATTTGATTCGACTGAAAATACCCTCCAGCTATTAATAGAATTTGATTGTTGATCGTGAGAATTGATGCTAAGCTATTGAATTCATTTCAATCGCTGTAAATGTGATATTTTTAACTTTAAAAAAATCATTTTAACTCGTGTTTATTACTTAAAGAGCTAGAAACAAAGTATTCATTAAACATTTATTTTAAATTTGCTTTTCCTAATTTATTGTAAGAAACATGCCCAAACACCCCTCACGCCCACACAATCACACACACAAAAAATATATATATATATAAATATAAATAATATATATATATATATTATATATATATATATATATATATATATATATATATATATATATATATATATATATAATATATATATATATATATATATATTATAATATAAAGAGCTATCCCAAGGATAAGACGTTCACAGCATTAATGTATACCAATATCAACCTTTTTCTCTAACACTAACTTATATGTACCATTTAATTTAATTTAAACAAATTGACTTCATGACTTCAATTCTACCAAATTGAGTGATCAACCCCCAATTTTGGTTGAGGCCTTATTGTACTCAGGACTCTTTAATACTGTATTTGATTGATTAAATGTTTTTTATAACTTATAATCTTGCGCCATTCGGAATCCTTGTTGAATTATTCTAAAAATCTAATCATTCCTATCTCTTATAAGTTTTGATATGCGTGCTTAATTGCTTGAATGTGGATCAACAGTTTAACTGTTGCCAATCATGGATTAAAATTTAACTGTGCGAATGAGGCCTAGGAAATGTTAACAAGCAAAATGCAATGCTACATCTGGGAACTGTTTCCATCATTCGACATTCGTCATCATTGATGGCTCGACATAATGTCATGTCCCACTCTGTTCGTTAACGTCCTAACTCATCAGGACGCCGACAGAGCCTGAATTCACTCTGACCTTCAAATAAATTCCGAAGAATGTAATGTAAAGTATTTACCGGAAACGAGTTGTGCTCTTTACCGCCATCATGCTTAGGCAAGCAAAACATATATCATTGATACTACCGAGATTTGCAAAACATAAATAGTTGACACAATAATCAACTACACTCATTGGCGCCCTGATGAGTTAGACGTAACGAAACAGAGTGGGACTTGACATTATGTCGAGCCATCAATGATGACGAATGTAGAATGATGAACAGTACCCAGATTAGCATTGCATTTTGCTTTTTACATTTCTTAAGTGTCATTCGCACAATTATATTGTGTCAACTAGTCCTGTTTTGCATAACTCGGTAGTATCACATGATATTGGATTCAATTTTGTTGCCAACTTATTCGATGTTGCGGGTTTAGTATACACAATAAACGCCAACCAAGGGCACTCGCAAGCATAGACCCCCATCTTCCCGCCTCTAAAACAGATTTTTTTAGGGTAAAAAAATATATACAAATGAAAAATGCTAGCATTATACGGTATATTATTATTTATCACATTAAAATTATATAATGAAGCAAATACTTCCATACGTGTTATTTAATTGCATTACAAGAATTTACCCTCCAAAAGAAATTTGTACGATTTATTTATGTGGTAGTTTTGCCCAACTACATACTATATCAAAAAGTTTACTAGTTATTTTTTTAGAATTATTTTGTCCATTAATTTGTATAACGGTTCTTTATCTTTACTATTAGAGTCAACAACAAATTTCCTATGAGCATTAAAAGGTAAATGCGTACACATTTTTCCCTTTCTGATGCCTGTTGCACAGTTACGCTACTTTCTGCAGCTGCTACTCCGCAGTTTTTTCATTTAGATTGTAAAAAGTTCGAGATAGATCAAAACTGGCAAACCATTTTTTTTTTCTTAATAGTTAGCCCATTAAAATTTTGCAGAAATGCTTCAAATTGCTGTTTACTCAGACATTCAGGCAAATCGTCTTTACTGCTAGCGCGGCAACGAATATTGTTTGTACCAGGCAATTTATTCAAATAATTGCCGGTGATTTCGTTACTTTTTTTTTCGTAAAAATCGCTTATCGCTATTTATCTAAGTCAGTTATGATTTAGAACTCGTTGTGAAAACATCGATAGTATTTAGTTAAAATGATTAGTAAGTAGATTAGTAAAAGTAGAACAGTTTTATTATTATTTTAATTTCATTTAATTTACAATTTATTTTCATTTTATTTTTCAATCAATACTAAGTGATAAATTAAGTTTAAGCTTAACAATAAATATAATATGTAAATAATGATACAATGTTTGACGCTTTAATATCGGAGTACGAGGAAGAAGATCTATTGAACAAAAAAATAAATAGTGAAATGGACGGGTCAAGGCCGAACATATTCAAGGAAATGACCTCTCAACTAGGTGAGTTGGATCAGGTTTATTCGGGAATTAAAAACTGGGTGTCGGAAAATGCTGACAAAAGGAAAATTCAAAAAGAAGAGTTCGACATTCTTGAGCAAATGAACATAAAACTGAGTGAGCAAATATTTAAATTAAAATCTCGAGTTGAAGCCCTGACTACTCTTAATGCACCTTCGGAAATTAATGAACAAATATTGGAAAAAATTAAGGAACTAGGAAAAAAGATGGATTCCAAAAATAATACAATAACAACACCTAGCTATTCACATGTGCTACAATTACCGGCAAAATTAAATAAAACGATTAGTTCAAACAAAATAGATCAATTTAGAAAGATTCAACCCCAACAGGAAACACTTATAATAAAACCAATAGAAGCAACTGGAACTGAAGATGAAATAAATGTGCAAACAAAAAAGGACCTAATGACAAACTTGCCCAAACAGAACAACATCCAGGTAAAAAAACTCAAACTATAAAGGGTGGTGGAATTGTTGTAGTATTAGGCAACCATAAAGATAAAGAAAAAATTATAATAGTGCCCTGAACACAAAATATGCAATTAGTGAACCAATTAAGAAAAAACCGAGGATTATCATATACAACATCCCATCAGACCTGAAGGAGGAGGAACTTATTGAAAATATTGCACACAAAAATTACCATTTGGCAAACAACATTTCTAAAGAAGAACTGAAAAGCGCAATCAAACCACTCTTCAAGGTTGGACCTAAGGGTTTGGAAGTGGTACACTGGGTTTGTGAAGTAGAACCTAAATTTAGAAAAATTTTAATAGATTTTGGCAAAATTTTTATTGAGTGGACTTCATGCAGGATAAAAGATTATATTGTAGCATCAAGGTGCTATATCTGTCAAAAATTTGGTCATGTTGCTAAGTATTGCAAAACAGACACAAAAAATAATTGTTCCCATTGTGCGGGAAGCCACGACATAAAGGTTTGCCAGAATTTAAACAAAGAGCCACAATGTTTTAATTGCTTACAATTAAAAGATGGTATAGATAAAAAACATAAAGGCAAAATAGCTCACAAAGCTAGTGACCCTAACTGCCCATGCTATATCAGAGCAATTCAACGTGAAAAAAGTAAGATTAATTATGGAGATTGTTAAACAAATTTTTCACTTAAAACATAGTCAATCAGCCTCTACGAATAAGGATAAAAATATCTTTATTCGTAGAGGCTTTAATTTTGTGGACTACAGTCCCACCAAACTATTCTTTTAAATAAAATTTTTATAAATTAATAAATAATATAAATAGGTTTAAGGGTACTAATGATACAGTCAAATGTAGAACTTCATTGATATACAATTTTACTAATTTTGAAGACATCAGCATATCTTTTGCTACAGAGTGTAAAAATTCTCTTAGATTATCAAAGGGAGTGTCAAAAATTATTAAGAAAAAGTATATCAAAAAAGATTGGAATAATATCATGGAATTAGATAGAAAACCTTCTGAAAATATAAACAAAATATAATAATCAAAAACAGATAATAATAATACATATATAAATCTAAAAATCGTACTTAAAAATTTAAATGAATGGTCGGAAAAAAAGTATCCACTATTAGTTGGCATCGATTTATTAGAACCTCTTTCTGATATCTCAAGTCTAGATCTATTAGAACTAGTTAACGAAAATAGTTATATTAATTTATTTTTTATTATAAAGGATACAATCAATTAAATTTTTTAAATATACCTAGAGAACCTACAAAGAACAAACATTACATTCAAAACTATTTACCTGGATCAAATTGCATTGAAAATTATTTCAACAGTATGATAGAACTCCGAAACTTATTAATTCAAAGGGATTTAATAAATGCTAAAGTTTACAAAGAAATGCTGACAGCTGTTTTAAACAAAAATATTGTTGAATCTTCTAGATCATTAAGGGAAATTAAAAACAAAAAAATGAACATATATGACAATAATAAAAAATCTTATCTCTGGCCTTGTGACGAAATTTATAGAATGGGGTACTGCCTTCAAAATGAAGGAATGTATGTTAAGTTTAACGAAAACGAAAGCACTTTTAACACAAAGGAAAAATATATACTAGTGACTGACGAGACTAAATTAATGTTAGACGGCGAACTCATCACCCAACTTAGTCACATAAACATTACTCAATGTAAATTCCCTGATATAAAATGGGTTGACGGAGTACCGGGTTGTGGAAAAACACGATACATAATAGAACAGCATGTATCAGGAAAAGATTTAATTTTAACACAAACTAGAGCTAACCTTAAAGAAATAAGAGATTCAGTGCAAAAATTAAATAAGACAAACCATAGAAGAATTTTTAAAGATTACAGAACTGTTGCCTCTTATATTATCAATGGCTCAGACAAAATGTATGATAAAGTATTCGTTGATGAAGCACTTCTAATGCACGCTGGATACGTGGGTTTTATAGCATCACTAACTGGAGCTAAAGAAATTATCTTACTTGGCGATTCCAATCAAATACCTTACATAGAAAGAAGCTCTTTGAAATCAAATTGGTCCAATATAAAACTTTTTGTAAGCCTACCCAAACACTGTCAACGTCAAGAAGATGTCCTATGGACGTATGTTGCATTTATCAGATTTTTATAACCAGATAAAAACAACAAACCAGTGTGTGAGATCTATAAGACCTACTATCTCAGACGGCAGTTTCTATCAATTAAAAGATGAAACTGTAATATTAACGTTTACTCAAATTGAAAAAAATATGGTAAAAGAATGCTTAGTAAATACTTGTTCAATCCCTATACCAGTACTCACTATACATGAAGCCCAAGGAATCACATCAAAAAGAGTTATTTTGATCAGAGTTAGTACGTTACACTTAGAAATTTATAATAGTCTGCCTCATATCATTGTAGCTTTAAGTCGTCATACACATAGTTTTAGGTATATTACTTCCGGAGAACCAGATATAATTACTCTCCTTGTTAATAAAATTCATGAAACCTCCGAAAGCACAATAAAAACTTACAGACAATTATTTAAATTGCAAACCGAAAAAGGTAAAACAGTAACTGAAATATCCCAATCATTACCACCATGACCTCAACAACTAACATAATTTCGGACCC
>JACMZG010000022.1:8976068-9041068 GCA_018340805.1 Microvelia longipes
TTAGGTTAAGTATAGATTATCGACAAACGGCTAAAAATCAATGACATCCACCGCCCAAAAATCTGTGAGGGAAAGATTCTATGGTTCAGACCGACCAACCGCTCTTTCCCTCCATCCACTTATGCCAACCTCGGTATATCCAAATAAGATACCTTTTCGTGAAAAATAAATCATAAAAAGCAACACTGTTGAAATATATTGTAACCTCGCGTCGCTTTATTTTCCCTCATTGTGCATATTGTATCTGTCGAGTTCGCTTTCGCGTTCCTTCCAATCTGTTTAATTCATCCAATTATTCAGAGTGCTAATAATGATCTGAGTGCCTATATTGATGCGCATGGACATGGATGTATCTTCGAGATTTGCTATTAGAGTAGCAAGCGCAGGGTTGGGCTTAACCAAAAGACAGCCACATTTTTCGAAAATGCCAATGTCCTTTCAATAGAAGGCATACTTGACTTTTTATAAGTTCATGAATGCAATATTGTTCAATCATATTTTTATAAATGATAACAATACGCATTCAATTATAACAAACATTGACACAAAAAAGCATTTATTTTGGAAAAAGTAATTTATACGCTGACGATTATATAAAATCGTCAAACTTTTATCATAGAACTATTAATCCATTGCATAATTACGTAATCAAAAACTTTTAACTATCACTAATTCATACTTCCCGAACAAATTTAATGCAACACATAGTAAATTTATAATATAACGAATATCCTACTTAAAAGTAAATATAAAACTTTTTAAAATAATAAAAAATAGAATATCAAAATAAAAACAATCATAAAATTCAAAACATAACCTGCGTTCAGTGTTGCCAGAGACGGGAATGATTTTTTGTTACTATAAAGCAGGGTATTTTTTTTCTTTAAAAATGAGGTTTGAAAAGCATTGAGATTGGCGGGGTGTAATGATTTAGCCGTGTGTCGTACTATAGTGCTATCCTATTTTTTTTGCTATGATCATCAATAATGACTTAGCAAAGGCTTAGATAATCGAAAAAATGATTGGATCAATTTGAAATGTGGCACGCTAGCTGTGTATTATACAATTATACAAAGTTTATTTTACTATTAGCATTATTCAATTTATATCAAATGACAGGTAAACGTTTTTTATTTAATTTAAAATTAAATAAAATCCATTTGTAATAAAATTTGGTACAAGTGTCCCTTTATTTAGTAAATAATTGTACTAAATTTCAATTCAGTACGGCTAGTTTGTCTTCTGTTTATATTGGATCACTAATCATAAGAAGCAACGAGCAAGGTCAGCATTTGGATGGGTTACCGCAAGCAATTATCGTAATTTTTCGTCCGAGAACAAGCTAAGAGATTGCGACGACGAAACAATATAAATTAAGTTCTTTTATATTCTGAAGACAAGCGAAAAGTAATTCATAGTATTGAGGGTGAACGTAGCAAAACCGAAAAGTTGAGGAACAGGCACGAGGTACCCAGAGCTCTATTTTATTATTCTAAAAGAGCAGTTAATTACCATTAAATTATAATGAGCATTAAAAATATAATAATAGGAAAGTTAAGTTTGATTTCTTGTTTACTGCTATTAGCTACCATCTTTATACTAAAGAACGATTTATAGTAAAAAGAAAGAATATTTGCGGGTTTTGTATCCTTTGAAAAAATGGAGCCTTTTTTTAAGCTCTGGAAAATGGCCAGATTTATAGCAGCTAACTATCTGATTTGAAAATGCTTTTAGAATAAACTTCAGAATAAACTTTGGAAAAAACATTATCACTTGAAATTTTTATAACAATAACTTAACAGAATTTTAGGGGGGGAGATAAAATTTAGTGTTTTAAAAACTGATATCGAACCCAACATTAAATAGCACACGCCAAAAGGAAATAAATTTACTAGCAAGATTGCTGCTCTGATAAATTTTTACAAAGAGCATGATTCAGTAGAACTTTTTTTTTAGTAATTGCTGTATAACTTATAATAACCATACATTTAGAAGATTTTTTTTATTTTAGAAATAAAAACATCTGAAAATAGTTTCTGCCATTAGTCTGTAAACAAAAGATACACTTATTTAAAAGTAAGTTTAACTTATTTGAGATTATTTTTTTAAATTTACAAAATTTAAAAATAGAGTACCCAGAGAATCAATAAGTACTGTCTCTAGATGAATTGTCTAAAGTCAAACAAATTAAGGAATTTTTTTGAGGGGTCTCGTAAATACGACTTTAAAAAACATTGTTGTAAAACTATTTTGAACAGGCTACGCTTGTCTGTCCTAAGAATATACTAAGTAACCAAAGCTTAAATTAGCATTGATTAGGTCCGCTATGCTGGACCTCAGAATTAAACTCTGTATAGAGGTTACCGTCAGCAAATCCTTTGGTCATACTTGGTCATACTACTTGGCAACTTAGTTTTTATTAATTTTGATTCTTTGGATTAAAAACATTTAATTTATTATTCGAGTTATAATTTGAATTTTTGAGAGAAATGTCATATTTTCGATATATTTTAACAAACTTTGTCTTATAATATCAGCAATACAAGAATAAATATATTGTCGCTAAGAACCAACAAAGAAAAAAATATAGACTTTCTAGTTTTCTATATTTGTAGAAATTATATTAATTAAATTACGAATTATATTAGACGGCACAATACGCCGTCGTAAAAATGTCAAATAATTAAAAGTTATTGGATGTTGAAGTTCAAAAATGGAAAATAAAATATTTTAAAAATGGTAACCGATATTAAATAAAAAGTTTGTGGATCAAGTCAATCCAATCAAAATTAAAAACAACCATATATTTTATCATGTGTACCATTTTAAGTGAATCAAAAACAAATTTACTGCTTTAATTAATTTTTTAAAATTTTTTGAATGCCTGAGCAAATATGGTAGCAAAAAAAATATTATTTCAATTAAAGGAGACTTAAGCACAAAACAGGGCCCATCAACGTGGCTTACTTGTTAGGTGATCTAGCATCTCTCCCTAATATATCAATATTAGACCAATAAAATAAAATAATTCTAGATGTGTAGAGGTAAAATTACACTAGAGTAATTTTACTAGAGTAAAATTAGACCGCACTCAATAATATACTCATATTTAAATTTATCACTGATTGTTTTTTTTACGCATCCACAGAAAAAAAAAGTTGCAGTGCTCCAGAATTAGTTTTAACAAAGGTATATTTATGGAATTTTACAAATTACTGAGGTTTTGATTTCTACTAGCTAAAAAAGCAATTGAACAATCATTGCGTTTATAAGAGATAAACCTCTTATAAATTCACCGATTTTAGAAGCATGTTCATCTTATTGACAAGCAGCGTTTCTTTACGCCTTGAGTTCTCGTTAGAAGTTGTATCAGTGAATATCTCCTAATCTCAACGAGCAGGATTAGCTCCCTGATAATATCTGTTAGCGATACCTCAAATATTCACTAATTTAACTTTAGTATTGAAACATTCGACTGCCCCGTCTGCTATATAGATATGGCATTAAACCAATACCTGGTTCAGAAATATTAACTCAGCAGTAAGTAGTATCAAGACGCAGATCGGTATATAATATACAATTATATATATATATATATTAATATATATAATATTATAATATATATTATATAATATATTTATATCTTAAATAAATATGTGTAACATTAGTCATTAATTCTTAATAAATTTTCAAGTATTTGTTTTAAGATTAAAAGTAAAATTAATTTTCTCTTCTCTTTTCCTTCCTCATTCTTTACTAATTTATTCATTAAAAGGACTTTAAATTTAAGTTTAAAGGTTTGGTGACATTTATTACGTAGCTGTATAATAATATAGCGTGACATAAAGTCTCATTTATACTGTGTTTTGTTTAAAGTTTTCATAAGATACTTAATATATAAGGGCTTGATGAATAATCAATTCGTGGTAGCGGTTACCTAATTAGTGCATACCTCAATGATGAAATTATATATCTCTGAAGTAGGATAAAAGTAAAACAATTTTATTCTTAGAATATGGAATAAATATTTCATGAGTAAACTAATTAGTAACACTTTGGAATTTTAGTAACACACTAATTCTCGAGGCGACCAAAGCGTTTGAAGCTTAACTAAACTTTAGTTAGCTTAGCTTACTTGAGGAAAATACTAGTAGATAAATAGTTCATTTTAGGATGTGTAAAGCTGAAGGTTGTGTGGTTAGTAATAATGAGGATACTCAGTATATAACAGATTGTAATGTTATATTATTATCAATAATTAAATGTTAATAATTCCAAATATTTAATAATTAAGATATTAATAATTTAGTGATTGTTATCCTTCCCATTTCCTAATTAAATTAATAAACAGTCACTACTAATTATAGTTAAAGTATTTAATTATTGCATTCGCTTTCTAATGGGCTTACTTTTATAAACATCCGGGCTTATGTCTCAAATTAAAAACGAATTCACATAAATTTAAAATTAGAATGTTCACAACAAGTATAAAAAAAACTATTTGATCTTTAGATCTGCTTATCTCAGTTTTTTTGTTACATACATGTGGTAACAAAAAACTTAAAAAACTGAAAAAAATATATTATTATTACTTGTGTGTGTCTCCATAAAATGAACTAAATTCATTAAACATGAATATGCTGTGTGTAAATAGTGAAATATTGTTTATTTAATATAATGTAATCTAGTCTCTTCTGTGCTCTTCTAATTCTCATCCATGAAAAAATTGTATTTTTTTTTTATTCTAATATGATTAATTATTTCTTTTTTTAAAATTTTTTTTTAAATGTGCATATAATTTTTTATGTAGTTGCTCTAATCTAAATTAAATGCTTTTCTTTTTGTTTCAGCTGACGATATAAACGACATAATTTTACAAAGTAAGTAATTTTTTTATTTTAAGTACAAACATAGCCTCTCTATGGCCGTTTTGTGGCCACATGGTTGTTGTCCTATAGCATTTCGTCATACTACTAGTTTATATAAATGGTATACTGCCACGATACAAGTGGATTTTTTTTTTATTTATCAAAAACGTATTTTTCGACACGTATTTTTTACATTACAATATTATAAAGCAATCAATAACACCAAAACCAGTACTATATAGTATTAGTATATTAGTATTAAAGCTCAATCTAATTTTTTTTTTAAAGATTTATGATTTTTTTAAATGTTGAAGGGGTCATTATTCTGGGTAAATGACATCACACATAAACAACAGTATTAAGGTTTATTTCTATTCAAGAAAGCGTTCAAATGTTATCGTGTCCCATAATAACTTCTAGGGACAAGTATCGCGTACCTACTCGATATTTGTCCCTGATGTATGTTCTATCTAAAACCCGTAGATAGAACAAAGTTTTCCTCCTTATGAATCCTAAAGCACAGGCATTTTGCGTCTTATCCACTGAAGAGCCGTGGCTTTCTTACCAGTTTCGATAGCTTTAACTAGAATAAACACATGCCCTATTGCCAGACTAAGCTTTTCTACTTTCGAAACAATATGGCAGAAACATTTATATATTTTATATAATCTAATATTAAGAGTCCTAAATTTCCTAAACCCAGTTCATATCGGTTAAGGATCTTTTACAAGTACTCGACATAGCACTGGCTCTGAACCACGGGCTAAACGTCCCTTTCGAAGAACGGCACATGAAAGGATTTCCATGCCTCACATGCGAATTCTAGAGGCCCCGACAAGGATCGAACCCGGATTGTACGAACCCCACTGTCTAGGTGGTAGGCAAACGGGCTAACCATTACACTACCGGGTCTCCCTGTGATGAGCCCTGTAATACAATTTATAACACGACCTTAAAGCTTAGTTAAATAAAGATGAAAAGTAATCTAATTTTCTAATTGTTTATTGTAAGCAATGACCGTTTAAATGTCAGCGTTGATGCACTTTTACTTTTAATCATATACAATGTAGCAGTGATAACAGAAAACACTAATAAACTAAACAATATTAATATATATAAGGAATACTAATACTTAGTATACCTAAATCTGCCAAAACGCTATTATTCTTATTCGCTTTTTGAACAAAATTGAAAATTTAATATAATGACTCTCTACTTTGGAGTTCTGAATTCTAAAGAAAAGCTGGGTTTCAGAAACGTGACAGCTGGTAACAATACAATTGATTAAATCAACCTATTGTTTGTAATAAAGAAAATACGATTTCTTTTCCTCTGATTTATATTATAGGGTTGAAAAACAGAAGCGCTCATCTCATTGGCAACATTTAAAAGAAGAAAAAAACATTATTTCATAACTTTTTTTTAAAGACGTTTTATTAAAAAAAGTTAAAAATTAACAGCCTCACTTCCAGACTAGCCTGGGACAATTTCCTAATTTCTCACATTGATTATATAATTTTTCAATTTTTTTGTTTTTATTTTTTAAGAATACGAAATTAATTTAACTCTATTTTTAAAAGAGAAGTAGTTTTAAATTATTTTTCCCCAAAAGTTTGGTTTATCTATGCTATAAATAGTTATTATTTACTGAAGAAAAATAAGATTTGAAGGCCCGCAAGGTGGATGAATTTTCATAGGAAAAAGGGAATATTTATTGATAGGTATGTAGCGATATGAAGCAAATCAATTACATGCTTGATGTCGTGATTTCGCTAGAGGTCAGATGCGTGTTTCGCTCGATGTTAGATGCGTGTATCGCTCGAGGTTAAGGCATCTGCCACCAAATTAGGATACTTGTGGACATCTTGCAGAGAAGCTTCTTCGTTTTGTAAGGATCAAGCTTATTACTATAAAGGGTTTTTACTTTTTCTCATTTATACCGTCGCTACATAGAAAAATTAAAGTGTTAGCAAAAAATCCTTGTTTCGTCTTTGTTTGCAAACAACACAGTTTTCTTTTAAAGAACGGATAGTTGTTTATAGGGCAGGTTTTCATGGCTTCCAGGGTGGTTTTTAATAAGTAGTCTGTCTGTATTAGTGTGTGTGAGTCAGTTATTATCGTAGTTATTGTAGTGCTAGAGAGTTTTAACTTGGTGCCTAAATCAATAACTAGACAGTTGTGGTATCGGGAAAATATTTTTATAACTTCATTAGCCGGCAACTTAGAAATGCTATATACGAGTAGAAGGAGTACAGACCGTAAACACAATGTAATTCCACTGGTAACGACGAAAGCCGGTTGACTGGTGCAACTATGTAATGCTGCCAACCTGACAACAAAACATTATTTTAAAATATGTGTCACAAATATCTATTAATAAGAAAGGTCGTAAAAGAACAAATATAATAACTTAAAACCTGCTGAGTATTAATAAAACGGTCTTAGATGACAAAAAGGGTGGCGGAATACAAGAATCTGCATTTAGTTGACGAGACTACTTTTAATATAATTAATAAATACGTTTAACACAATTTAATGATTAAATATGTAATGCACGATATTTTATTATATTTATAAATAATCAATCATTATTAATATAGAACATAATAATGCAGAAACCGGAAGTACTGCCAACTTTTTTTGTAGAAAATTGTATATTTTTAGGGTGGCACAATTACAAAGGTGCACTAGTGAACCGCTTTCGTGTTATCAGTAGTGCTCCTTTTAATAGTATTATTCTAAGGCAATAATGAAACACCAAAATTTCTAAAATACATAAAACGCGAAAATATTTTTTTTGATCGATTGGATTTAGCACGCCATCTGATATGTATAAGATTATGATATGTGCCAAGTTTCATCATATTATCAACATGAGTATATTTTAAATCCTAGTATTAAATAAAATTCAACTCAATGTTGACAGTTGGTATAAGTATCCATTTACGCAATAAAGTAAACAAATATTTGTTTCTATATAATACGGTAAGTGTATACTTGGTTTTTGTTGGAAAATAATCAATTTTCCAATGATTATTAATCATGCGTGGTCAGTGCCTAGAATGGTGACCGCTGAAAATAGATTGACTCCTTACTGTCTGATGACGAGGGAAGCGAAGACGCTTCACAGCATAACAACGTAGTTATTGATGTACGATGCCATACTGTAATATAAATTCATTGATTTTTATATTCAACCGAAGATGGTCCGAAGATTTGAAAAAAGTTCTGAGGAATCACGTTTCTGAATTTTTATTTTTTTAGAAAATTAAACACATTTTAAAATTAAAGAAGAGTGCAAAGTTTCAATTAAAAGGTTTCAATTAAATACTCGTAGATTTAAAATATGAGAATAAAGAATTAAACCAAGAAGACACTCACGAGTAATAAAAATAGTTTAAATATGTGTTGGTGATAAGAGGACTGTATATTAAAATAAAATAAAATAAACTGGATAAATAAATACAACAAACAAGGAGGCTAGTTTTAAACATATAATATTTTACCCATAACAAATAAAACAAATCAGATTTAGGCATTACATTACACAAATTATAAAATAATGATTAGGGTTAGAGTCCTTTTGTAAAATGATATTAAATTAAACAATAAATGAAATGGCATAGATACTAATAATGATGGCAATGACAAAGTAATTGGTTAAATGGATCCAATGATTATTAAAATATAAGAGGTGAATCTGGCCTGATAGGAGAATGGTGGTAAAATGGTGGTTGTGTGATGGATGTATCCTGTGTGCACAAACAAGCACTAAATATTGGTAACGCTATAACAAAGGTAACAGCACAATACGGTACCGACGCTAAACCGGGTGGCAGCAACGGCACGGATGGTTTGGTTAATTAGGTTGGTGACTCTAATCAAACACTGCACTTGAAAAGAGCAAAACTTGAGCCAAGTCTAACGGTTGGTTCGACTTATAACGGAAACCGAAATAGTGTAAAGAGGCTTCTTTACACACTCACAAGGCTGGTGTTAGACTTGAACTAACTCCAAAATCTTGGAGAAGTTGAAGGGTTTGATCCATAACAAAGAAAGCTTGAGGGTGGTGGTAGACATCTGTGAGGAAGTAGCCATTGCAAATATCGAAGATTATAAAGGCCAGTTAGCCAGAATTAAGGAAAATAAATAATAAAAGAAAGATTATTTCCAATAAACATCTATAGAAACAGATTCAAAAGATTGGAGGTAAAGGGATAATCTAATTATCTAAGAGAAGTAGGACCTCTTGTTGTAACCTTATGTAGGACCAAGAAATAAACTCATAAAACTAAAATCAAACATGTTACATAACTTAACAATATGCTTTATCCTATGATTATTTACTTTAATGCCATGCGTTACCCCTTCCCTTCACGATATTTATCTAAATTATCTTTGTCAAAAGTTCTTTTATAACATGCATAATGTAGGCTAAAAGTTTAAAGTATGCACTAAACAATTTTTTGGCAACCTAGCCAAAGGAATCTGAAAGATAATGTAATTTTTTATACGAGAGAAAATGTAGACGAACCCAAGACTCATAGATTTTCGTGTTTTTTATGGTCCAAAGGATTTTCTTATTTTACTACCTGTGTTTTGCTTGTTCTCATGTAATAAAGTGCTTTATCGCCTAATTCTATAAAAATGATTTGTGAGAAAACTGTTCTGGTGTTTTATATGTTCTTTCTGCCTCGTAGCAGTAATCTTACTAGTACAAAATTTCAGCACCCGTGATGACTGCTTTGATCGTACTTTCACTTTTTCATCGTATTTGTTAAATTTACACATATTTTAATTTATAAAATATTTATGAACTCACCCCCCCCCCACTGATGAAGGCAAAAGCCTTGTAGCGTGTGGGTTAATAAAAGATAAGGCTTAAATTTTATATTTTTTTTACAAATAGGAACTCTATATTTCAATACATTTGCATCATCTTCAAACTAAAATAAAAGTACAAACATATTTTAAAGTGAACAAAATTACAAAATACGAAATAGAAAACTGGTTACAGGGTACCTTGGGAAATTCCCCCAACGTCGGGATTCGCTAAGTTCATCATCCTCTTTGCTCATCTTCAGATAGTACATACATTAGTTTTATTCCTAGCGGTCACCAAAACAGCTTCTGAATTAGCTCTATGTGTTTAACTTTTATGGTCCAACAAAATCATAGATATACTTACTGTATTGAGACGAAACTTAGTACACTTGTTAATTACAATGAAAGATGCACTTGAACTTAATTTAAAGTCGATTTGATTGGTTCCCGATTGTTTAATTTTTTATAAAACGTATACAAATCAAAGTAAAGATTAACTAAATTCTGATAATAATGAGATAAAACTTGACTCACTCATATG
This sequence comes from Microvelia longipes, assembly GCA_018340805.1. Lineage (NCBI taxonomy): Eukaryota > Metazoa > Arthropoda > Insecta > Hemiptera > Veliidae > Microvelia > Microvelia longipes. The sequence continues at coordinate 8,986,302 of JACMZG010000022.1, forward strand.
TTGGCTAATAAACATTACTGTGCGAAATCTCTAATTGGTCAAAACACTTTTCCGCATTTTCCGAAATATTCTAAATTTTAATCATTATTGAAGTTTAAATGACTCATTAAAAATATTTTTCCGATTGCACGACAATGCTTAAAAATTGATTTCATGCCAATAGCTTAAATACGCTAGGAGATACGATAATAACAGACACACACACACACACACACACACACACACACATACACACACACACATACACACACACACACATACACACACACACATAGCGGTAGACAACTTTGTGGAAACTACTTAAAAGGTCTTAAAAACGCTTTAAAAAGATTATGCAATTGACATCCCAGTCTTTTTTGAATTTTTGCAAACAGCATATTTTCCCTATTTATCTACGGTATAATTGGAAAAAAAAGTATAAGTAATAAGACTAGGAACACTATTTGCAGAATTAAACTTGAAAAATAATTCTTACTATAAGGACTACTCAAACGCTACATTAACAATAAGTAAAATGAGTAAGCATACTTTTTTAGTTGTCAAAGTCTAGTTCGATAGTTGGCAGCTTGTTTGTTTTTTATTCAAATCAGCCTGAAAAATAAGACACAAAAGCCTTTGAATTTTATTTACTAAGAATATTCTCATACAAAAGCCTAATCCTCTTTTCCTGCCAGGGAGGTAGATAATTCTAAAAAAGTACTTTCTAAAACAGCTTGGTCAGTTTCCTCCGCACATCTCACAGATCTTAGCAAAGAGGTGCAGAAATTCATAGCACGTATTTAGCAGACACACCTTTAATACTGAGTCAATTCTTTACGCTACCTATAAAATACCTTCACAATATACAGAGAATAAAAAGCGTATATACCCTAATAAACCAACTACTTAGTACGATTTACTAGAAATATTACTTATTGTAAATTTATTAAACAACTCCTTCAGATAGTATTTTCTCTGATTATATATATATATATATATAATATATATATATATATGTATATATATATATATATATAATATCGGTATAAGTATGAATGAAAACACTGCTTTACAAAAACTACATATTTATTTTGGCCAACGTATCGAACCTATCTACAAATCTTACATTGAGGCTCTTAAAAACACACTAAAACATCTGTTTATTTAGAGGGTGAAAAATAAAAAAGATAAATTAAAAAAATGTACATAAAAATAAACAAGAAATAAGGAGCTTAAAAATAAATAATTACTTAAGAAATAGTAACAGTCTTTATCTATTATAGGCCAGAGGACCCATGCAAAATTTAAAATGAAGTTTAAAATAAAAGCTGAAGTACATTAAATTAAAATAATTTGTCATATAAACTGAATTAAAAAGGTAGGTAAAAAGTTAAAAACATTAAAGGTACCAACTAATAAAACAAAAAAATGTCACAACATAAAGGAAGAGGAAGTATAGTCAACGAAGGTTAAAAGAAATAATAATATGAAACTAAGATGAAGTTTGACAATGCCAACAAAAAAATTTAAAGAATAATATAAAAAAAAATTAATAAATGAAAAATAAATAAAATAAAAACCTGAGTTAAGATGTTACGACATAGCCACCATCCCAGCCCCCCCTTAAACTAAGATGCCACACCAAGCACTGAAACAAGATAAATGTGAAAAGACTGTAATGGCTTTATAATATGATCATAACTGTCTACAACCCATTTATATCAGAACGATAACGATAACGATCTATATATATATATATATATATATATATATATATATATATATATATAATATATATATATATAATATATAATATAAAATATATATATATATATATTATATATATATATATATATATATATATATATATATATATATATATATATATTATAATTATATATAATTATAGTTACGATCATATAATATTATATATATATAATATATATATATATATATATATATTATATATATATATATATATATATATATTTTATATATATATATATTATATTAATATATATATATATATATTATATATATATAATATAAAGTTATCAATGTGTATAATTTTAGGGTAGATGGAAGGAGGGTAGGAATTCTCCTAAACCATCCTTTATATCGCAACCATACTAAACGAAGAAGAATATGACTAATTGGTAGCGGGTCAGTATCACTTATTGCTTTTCATTAAATTTACTGTTGGCAACTCTGAAAAGATCTTTCAGGTCACTCACTAACCCAATAGGAGTTGAGTTAACCCTTTTGAATTAATGGTAATTAAACTTGACTATAAAGTTTGATTTTTTCCAAGTTTCAACTCCGTAGCGTAAATACTGTGGAAAAATCCAAGACACAGACGCTCGAAAATAACTTTACATTTTACAAACACACACAGACTCTTACAGACAGACAGGTTACGTAATGAAACCATTTGTAACGTTATGAAAGTGGTTGAAACCGATATTTATTATGAAACCTTGGTTTTGAGTTTCTAAGGTTAACGCAATGCTTTTCCTTACTCCAACAATTGTAGGTAAAGAAAAGTAAAAAATGAAATAAACATTTTAGTAGACGAGTTTAATAATTATTTGAAATTAAAACAAAGTACATATCAAGTCCATTAGTTATAATGCAAAATAAAACTTTGTTTTTCTATTAATTGTATGATTAAATATTATTATAAAAAGACATACTTTTTTAAATAATTAGTTTTGTTTAAATTTAAATTAAAATTTGGTATTAGGTTATTTTTCAACATAGTAGCGAAAAATAATAATCAGGGCCAATTGTTTATTTCTACTAAACATAAAAAAGGAAGTTATTCAATTCAAATTTGAAAGTTATTCTTTAGAGATTTGTGGATTTCTATTATTAACAAAAAAATATTTTTAACTTTTTTATGATAGTCCAAAAGCAATGCCAAAAAAATTTGACTACTTCAAACCAAATTTTTCTAAAGTATAACTTAAATTATGAAGGAATAGCATAGTCTGCCTATCCAGAGTGAAGTCCTTCATATGAATGCGCTCGCTCAAAATATTAGAAAATCGCACAAATTACCATTTATGCAATAAGTTGTTCCCTGTAGGTTGTGTACAAAATACGAAGAGCACATTTTTTAAACCTGATAAAATTTCCTATAAAACGAGTGTTTTTTGTCAAAATCAGATTACTTCAAATGAAGTTATGACATTTCTTACATTGCCAATAAATGCATAAAAAGTCCAAATTTTTTTTCAAAGAAATTTGCTGACTGCATAAATTGAATTTTTTTTGGTGTTTTTGAAATAGCCATAGCTTTGGTTGTAGTTATCCGATTTTGATGATAGAATACTTGCTTTATTGGGCATTTTATCATCTTTAAAGAATGTTCTATTCACGTTTTGCACACGACCCACAGGGAAGCACTTATTTCAAGAAAACTGACATTTGTGGGAATTTATAAAATTTTGAGCATGCGCAATCATCTGAAGGATACTTTAGATAGGTAGACTATGTTTTTTTTTCAAAATTTAAGGCATGTTTTTTAAAAAAATGGTTTAAAGTAGTACAAAATGAGTCACATTTTTTCAGGTCAGGCTCTTGGACTATTAAAATTTATTTACTATTAAATTTCTAAAAACATTTTAAATTTGAGTTATTACTTTTAATTAATACTTCTATTAAAAGCTCAGGATAGAACAATAAAAGTGAAACAATTCCAAAGCGAACACAAAATTGATTTAATTTTCGTATACCTTACACAACTTTATGATTTGACTGACCATTTCTTTTTTTAATTGGATGCGGTAAATAAACTACCTAGATGAGTAAAACTCGCAATTCAGTTTTTAAGAAAATTGCTTCCATTAAAACAAAATAATTAATGAAATTGAATCCACAGCTTTAAATTATTAAAGTTTTGTTGAACTTTTATAAAAAAAAAATCTTTGTTTCTAATTTATTTTTTTAAAGTTTATTTTCAAATCCAATTTAAACTCTAAGTTGGGTTGGATAAAAACATAATTGGATATTTCTTGAGTTTTCAATACGATAAAATTTTACAATTTATTTTTTTAATTTACTGACTTATGTAGAAATGAAGAAAAAATATGTTGTATTTTTTACGGTTTTGACAAAATATTTTTTTTTCAAAAAATAAAACCACCCTGTTAAAGTTGGGGAGGGGGTAGGTTTCATATCCATAAAATAATATTATGACTATAATTCATTTATAATATTTATGATTTTATAAATTTATAAAATATTTACAAATATTATATATTTTATAATATTTATGATATATACATATAAATATATGAGTATATGTATACATACAGAGACCCACACGCGGATATTCAAAAATATATAAAACGGATTGAGTTGAAATCCTGGTTCCGGATTTTCAGTTCAAACACAATACTTTTACGATACACCTACGGTAAAAATGAGGAAAGGTAATAAAGAAACATCATAACTACTAAATAAATACAAAAAAGGATCTCTTTTATATTTTAGGTTAATATATTCTTCAAAAGAGGTTGGATTTTCCGATCCATTCCTGAACTTTTCCTTGAACCCATACCGAAATTATTTTCAAATCATGAATATACAAGGTAATGCAGAAAAAGGGTAAAAAGTGGGTTTGTTTAACTTAGAGTGGGATTTCAATGTGAAGTTTCATCGCATTCAAAACATCAAAAGATACAAAAACCACAGAAATAGTTGAAAAAAAGTATTTCCCTCGAAAACATTTTATAAGTTTAAAATAGTTTTTTGGTATAAAACATTTTTAAATATTAAACTAAATAATACTGAGTTTTAAAAAATTAAAATTTTTATTAAAAAGCATATTAAAATAGCTGGTACATGTTTTGGTTTTTCAGGTAAGGTAATTAACTTTATTTCTGTTTATTACGGTGTACTTAAATTGGGTTAGAGATTTTATTTTTATTTTACAGTTGCTTTTTTTATCTTAGTAAAAAATTAACTGCTGCTGGATGTTAAATGGTTTTTTAACTTCATCTCTTAAAAAACTGCTGGTATGACTCAGTTAGAGTGCAGTTATAACTCAATCTGACTGCAGGTATGACTCAGTTCGACTTCAGAGGCCCTTTTCACCAAAGTACAAGTCTTGTAGTTACAAAATTTGTAAAAAACAACTTGTAATGGCAAACTTACGTGTGTTACTAAGGATACACTTGTAGATTTGTAGCATTTTTCTATTTAATAAACAACATTTTCTTGTGTATTACAATTACTTGTAACATTCACTTGTAAAATTTCTACCCAATTCTGAACCCAGGTAGACTGAGTTACAAGTTCATTTTATTAATTAAAACTTAGTTTTTAACTAATGTGAAGTATTAGACTCCTAATTTATTTAATTAGATCACTAATAAAATAAAACATACGTACTGCAAAATATATTAATATGTTTCTGTATTCTGATGACGAATAAAGTGAGTGCGATGTTCGGAGGAGGAGCGTAGCAAATCCAATAAGGTAAGAAAAACTGTGTCGTAAATTTAACACTAATATTATAGAGAAAGTAACTATAATCATTCTTCAAACTCTTTTATTAATTTGTAAAATATAGAACTATTTTGATAGATATAAAATTATATTAAAATTTGTTATTTTTACGAATCGTCACACGTGTCAGCCATGGCCAAAGGTTCCGAGGTTCCTTAAACCCAATATTCTACAAGTATAACTAAAACATAAACTTAATACTTAATCCCTAAAAAGAAACTAAAGCATTACATTCTTGATTTGTTATAGTTTGCTGAGATTTTAGCTGCTTAGTTGAAACTTGATATTTGTTTAATATCTTTTCCTTTTATCGTTAAATTTATATATTTAACCATTATAAGGGTTAAAGGGTATAACCATAAGGACAGCAGTGCTTGATAACTTCAAGGGACTCCTAAACTGTACTTGAGCCACAATTTGTAATTATAAATGGTCATTATGATTTCAAATCTATTAACTACATTTTCATCTGCTTGAGAATTTAACTTACTATGGTTACTTAATATTCGAATGCAAGAACACATTATTTTCTGGATTTATTAATTTATTGAAATGTTTTCTATCTAGCAAGGCCTAATAAATCAATGCTACTACATGATATTTTTGACAGTCAACTAAATGTTCACAAATACGTGAACCACAGGTATGACTATTATTCCAAAAACAAGAGTCTATCGTATAGGTCCAATATATAGAATTCCATTATAAGCCGCCACTTTTACAGGAATGAATTGCATTTTATTTTGGTCTTAGTTTTTATTAGTATTGCCAGAATATTCTTATCCCTTTGAAAACAAATCATAAATACACCTTAAAGTTTTGTACAAAAACTTTTTATTCTAAAATTAAAAAAATGTCTCTCTTTTAATGGAGACGAAAAAGTTGGCGTAAAATATGGTGGCTAAAATAAGATTAAAAGAAATAACCTTGAGTGCCCCCAACAATCAGAATCTTTTAAATGAAAAAAAAATGTAAAGTTTTCTATATGCAAAAAAAAGAGTCTAAAGATTTATTACCCTTTTCGCTTTTGTATTTTAAACATAATGAAAAGGGATAGAATTTTGTGAAAAAAAATCAAAAGACTAAAAACAATTGTTTTAATCTGTCGAGGGCTAAAAAAAGCTAAAAACTTAATTACTCGCATTTAACTACTTATGATATTAAAAAATTATTGTTATATTTTTTGCTTTGATTTATCTCATTTAGAGATACTCTTGTTAGCTATTCATAATTGGCTAAAAGTTTTCGATTTCAGACAAAAAAAGACTATTGTGTGAGATAATTAGCAGGGCTATTTTGTTTACTTGTTTCTATAATTGTGGTTTAAAGAAAGGTTCTAAACTCCTAAAACATTTTCCGCAAAATGAGAGACTAAAAAGTCGTTGAACTAAAATATATCCGATGGCAATATGGCAAGAATTTAGTAGTAGTGGTATGCTTTATATTAGTTTTAGGTTTATACAATTTATGGTGAGATCGAAATTTTAGATGTTTCGTATACAGTACTATAAAAAGTACGATTAAAATCGCTGATCTCATATTGTTAGATATTTAAATTTGAATATTTAGCAATGTGGAAGATGCATGTTTGCCAAATATTTTTATTTAAAAGTATTGTTAAGCATAGGAGGTACAAATTAATATCTTAAGTACCTGGCCTTGTCTCAACTCTGAAAAAAATAATCTTAGAACTAAAAAGTTAGGGTGAAGTCAAGAAAGCAGATTTAAAATTAAGTGTTTTACTTAGCAGTAAATAATGGCAACAAACATAAAATAAAAATCAAGTTTTTTAAATCAAAAGTAAACATCCAAAATATTAAAAAAGGTAAGTGAAAATAAGTTTAAGTTTGACCAACGAAGCCAAATGAAAGTAAGCAAAAAAAAGGCCAAACTAAAACCCCACATAAAATAAAAAAAGTAACATTAATTAAATAAATAATACAAAGAAACAACCCAGAAATGGGAGTTATAGACTTAAGCTTATTTTCAAAAGCAAATATCTAAAATATCTTAAATATCTAATGAAGATTTATAATAAATGTTTAAAGAGAACAGACAAAAGACTATTTGAAATATCAAAAAATATTACGAAAGATATTTAAATTGTAGATCATTAAATTAGTACGAAGTCAAAGCAAATTATTATAAGTCTTCATAAAGTCTAATCAGTAATATACATTAATCGTTTAATTTAAAAAATTATATATTTATATAACATAAATTAAAATTATATAAGGTTAAAAGGGGGGGGGGGGTATCCCAAATATCAGAGCTCTATAATTTATTTTACATAAGTTGATTTTAAATTATTTAAGAGAAAATATATAAGTTGTATTCATATACTCCAATGTATCAAAAGGTATGATTAGCTAACATGAATAAGTACAGAATGATGAGTGAGACTTCTAAGAAATAAGAACAGTCTTACTTGTATTCAGAGTAATCCAAAATCCTTGAGAGTAGTTTAGTAGTTGATAACAACTTTATTAAACTGCAGTTAATTTTGGTAGAATGTCCAAAGACAATGATAGAGAAAGATCATTGAAGATGATGATTGTTTGGTAAGATGCAACCAGAATATTGAGTTAGCATCACCATGTGCACAGCACAAAAAATAACCTCAAACGTTATAGCAAAAGTTAAAGTTAATTAAAGTTTAAACCTTGGTTAATAAGTTCACTTGAACTATAAAAAAAACACAACAAAACTAGTGACCATAAGGTTGAAGTTACAGTTAAATTGATGAAGTTAGTTTGGTTACGATATTAACTATAAAAGTTACAATAATTGTTAGATGTAGGTCACAATGAGTTTACACAGGCAACTAAAAGATATGCAGAAAGGAAAAAAATCCCTAACTTACAAGAGGAGAGAGAAGGGGTAAGGTAAGGGCTAAATGGATAAGTAACTGGAAAGCTATAAAAGGGATTGAGATGTGAGTGAGATAAATAGATTCAGTATGGCATTAAAACCCAAAGGTTAGATAGAGTTAGATAGGTAAAGAAAAATCATAACAAGCTCTGACCCCCCAGACCCAGGTATAAAGAAAAAATCATAGAAAATATTAAAATAATAAGATAAAACTTTAAGTAGACAAATAAAGAATATGAATAAAAGGTAAACAAATTTAAGAGGTGAAATTTCCAGAAAGCCTGAACAAGTATACTAAATTTAAAATGCCGCCTCCGTGATCGAGTCGTTAGAGCATTAAGTATTTACACGGACCTTTAACACCACAGAGGTCTGGGGTTCGCATTCCAGGTTACGCTCTCAGTTTATAGAAGATTATTGTTTAGATAAATAAACGGTCGCTATAACCACCAAAGATGGTTTCCTGATAAGATGCAAGGCTCTAAACGGGCATTATTATTATTATACTAAATTTAATGAATAATAATACTTGCAAAATTTTTTTAGAGTGTTCCTATTATTTTAAAGTAATTTTTAAAATCTACTGTTGTTGGGGCGTGTTGTTCATTACAAGACAGCGAATTTATTTAAAAACTTTTCGTGGTTATTATATGTTACTTAACGCACCTTTAATTTTCAAACTCCTAGCTGCTTTATTCTATTTCAAAATCCCTTCACAGTTTTTTCTAGTAAACTCGAATTCTGGCGGGAAATCACTCTTATCACATGTGATAACAATAATTTATGTGTTATCGATGTATTTCAACTCTTTAATTATAATATTTTAACAATATAATAATAGTATTGATTCTATTTTACGTAAATAAAAGGAAATATAAGTGGTAATTTTGTGTTTAAAATGTTTTGTGCACATAATAAACTATCAGTGATAAATTATTAAGTTCTTGTTCTTCCCCCTAGTTTTCGTTTAGTTTATGACATTATATATTGAGTTTGAGGAAATAGCTATTCTTTAATTAATATGTACTAACATTATTAAAAATAGGCATCTAAGAGATTTTGTTTTAGTAATCTCAACGCCAAAACTTCTCAAAATCGGATTCACTCGTTCCAAATGTAAGATGATAAATGTACGTACCTAATTAGAACAAAAATAATTTAAAACTAGCAATTATTCACGTGATTTTTTACCAAAGATAGTGCAGGCTAATAAAATAATAACTAATATCCCCAATTCTTATCAATAATATCATAATTTGAACGAAATGTAAGTTAAACAACAATCAAGTAAAACTTTTTTTATATCCGAACAGCTTTGCCTGAAAAATTTTAGATTCAGATTTGTATGATAATTTTAAACATTGCAGGGTGTAACTCGCAATACAATGAAAACTGGTATAAAAAAGAGTTTCTGAACATTTTTTTACTTTTAGCATTGACCATGAGATTGCAAATGAACCAATCAACTCAACAACCCAAGTGACGTAATAGCTTTTAGCCGCGAATCTTACTTTTTTAAATATTATAATTTTTTAACTGGTTATAAAAATTAGTACAATTAATATTTAAAACTTATTTTTTTTAAATACATGTTTTCTAACCTCGAATAACATAATAAAAAAAAATAGGTTAACATTTATGCATTCTTTCTCATTTGTCAATAATCCGCCCAGATTTAACTAAGCATAATCAAAAGTATAAGGAGTGATATCTTTACAAAAACAAATTTAATCATATATTAATTTACCAACAAGAATTAAAATCTCTTCAAATCAATAAATACCTCTAGATCGATGTCCAAATTTAGGAAGGTTAATGAAAATGAATATTACATTGTATCACTGCAGTAAACCGAGGAGGTAATGCGATACACAATTAGATAGACAATTAAAGCGCAGTAATCTAATACTAGTTGACATATTTCAATGCGACATTTTAGGTAAAGTAATTATATGTCTCATAATCTTGTATCCTATAAGGATAATAAAATATTTGGTATCACAGTCTGTTCCAAGCCTGACATATTTTCCTACTATTCCCATATGATTGATTACTATTTAAATACTTTATAACCTTCTAATCTCCTGTCTCTTTCTTACTTGCTTATTCATCGTTTATCTATATATCTAATATTTCCAAACTAAATTTAAATAAATTAATTTTATATTATCATTGAACTCTAGTCAATAATTCATTATACGTTGGGATAAATTTTGATCTATATTATCTCTCGGGTCCTAGAAATTTTCTTTAACTTCTTTAATATATCTACTAATATTAATTAATAATGCATATCTATTTATATAATATGTTTTTTTTTCATTATGATTAATTTATATGTATTTATTATATTTGTAAATATATTATACTATCAAATTTTTTACACATTTTGCAAATTACTCAATATAAATTATCTGATGAAATAATTAATCAAATATCATTAATTAAGTATTAAAAAAAAATAATGTCTCAGCAAAAGTTTCAAAAAATTATGAAACAAGGAAAAATCAGCGATCACAGGAAGCGGCCACAGGAAGGCGCTGGGGTCCCTGGCGCCGAGGTCATGAACTGGACAAAGAGAACGAAAGTCTTGTTTTATAGATTAGGTATATTGGACAAGTTTTGTGCTCGCTCTAAAATTCGAAACCTCTGTGGAAATAGGATTCCTACTAAACGGAATTATTGGTGTCAGGTGCTTAAGGACTTGCTGAGTAGTTTATATCTGGTTGTCTTTCTGAATGTGTGTTTGTTTGTTTGACTTATGTATTTATTAACTGTTAATAATGATCCAGAAAATATTTTGGAAATTCATAAAACGTGAAAATATAATAAATCAATTCGAAATTTAGGACTCATGTAGTTAAACATACAAAACAAAAGTGTCAAATTGTGTCTCATTATCAATTAGTTTAATTTGATAAAGTTAATAAAATAAATAGGTATTTTATAGCATCCCTCCTCCCTTTATGTACCCAATCTCATAAGTTCAATTTATCTTAAAAAATTCACTAAAAAAAGAAGTAAAAAGTAAATTGAAATAAATAAAAAATGTTGATGCATAAAAGATCAAAAGATTTAAAACTTTTAGAATTTATACACTGTGAAAGCATACACAAAATTCATCTGCATTGATATATTAGCTGAGTCTTTAGTTTAACTAAGATAAATAGATTAACGATAAAATCTAATACTATGTATTACTACGTGTTACTACGTAGCAGCAAAACCTATTCTGACTAATTTATACAAAATATATGAAAGTATAATATTTCAAAATATAAATAAATAAAATAATATATATATATATATATATATATATATATATATATATATATATATATATATATATATATATATATATATATATATTATATATATTATTATCCATAAATTATTTTATATAAAAAAATATCCATAGTGTAAACAAACAACTCTCAAAAAGAGGCATCGTCTTCCTCACAGCTATATACAATTCAGTTCCCTGTTCCACTTACTTTCCTGACATCTGGAAGTATTCCGAAATTATGATGATACCTAACTAAACCTTCTGAACTTACCTTTCCAATTGTCCTATCAGTTTCCTCCCAGTTATGGATAAAAATCCTTGAAAAACTTCTTCTTCGTCGTCTAAATTCTATTGTTTACTCCCAAAACATTATACCAAACCACCAACTTGGATTCCGAGCCCAACATTCCACCATTTCAGCAGTGTCATTGCATAGTTGATATTATTTCTTCCTCTTTTGACCGAAAACAGTATTGTTGAGCTGTCTTCCTCGACGAATCTCAAGCATTTGATCGCGTCTGGCATGCTGGACTGCTGTGGAAGCTCAAACCTATCCTACCTTTTACCTACTACCTTATCCTTAAATCCCACCTCTCCAATAGACATTTCGAAGTGAGCATCGGAGCATCTCTTTCTCCTCTTTGTCCTGTTAGAGCTGGAGTCCCTCAAGATAGTATCCTCGGTCCTCTCTTTTACAATATTTATACCTCAGATCTTCCTAAACATCCTTCTACCACTCTAGCATCCTTCGCTGATGAAAAATGTATCCTTGCCGTATACCCTGATCACCAAACCGCTTCCCGACTTATGCAAAGCCATCTCTCTCTCTTCTCAACCAGCAGAAAATAGCCCATGTGACATTCGCACAGCGTCGCTCGAATTGTCCTTCAGTCACCCTTAATCAACAACTTATTCCTCAAAAAGACAACGTTACTCACCTGGGTTTTGTACAAGACAGACGACTTACTTGGGGGCCTCATACTAAATCTAAAATACAACAGACAGGTAGATGCTTTAAGCTGCTGGGTCGACTACTCAACAGACACTCTAAACTTTCACTCACAAACGAATTACTAATCTACAATAAAATACGTAAACCTTCTTAGACTTATGGGACTGAAGTTTGGGGCTTCGCTAAGCTTTCCGACACCAACCGCCTCCAAAGACTCCAAATCATTATCCTTCCCAAAATTACAGGTTCCCCCTTTTATGTATCCAATCTTATCCTTCATAGAGACCTCAACGTTCCCTATGTCCAAGAGTATATTTTTCACGTTATAAATAATTCTATGACACCCTACTTGATCATTCCACTCGTTTTATCCAAAACCAGTCCGCAAGAATCATTCAAGATAACCCTCCTCGGCGTCTTAGACGTCAGTGGCCCAGAAATCTTCTAGAAGATTAGATAATTATGTTATCAGTTGTTTACCGTGCATACATTAACGGACTTGGTTATTGTTTAAATAAATTATTAATGTCCTTTCACTTAAGATAGGCCTGGTGTACGCCGCTAAACTCTGTCCAAGCCAGAAAGTGCAGTCGCTGAACTGTTTCTTTTGTCATGACTTACAGGTCAAAATTAATTTCAGATATATCACTAGATACACTCTTGTTGTAGTTGTGATAAACATATAAATACAGTTTTTTTTATAAATTATCAATAGTTGTTTGTCTCCATAATACTAGACGGAAATAAGTTGAGGACACAGAAGAGACTAGATTTAATTAGATTAATTTAACTATATTTCATATTATGCTTATAGCATATTCATGTGAAAAGAAGCTAATTCATGCAAAAAATATTTCATACACACATAAATATTATCATAAGAGTTTTATATATTTCTAAAAATCATTTCACTGCACTTTATAATTTTGAAAGAAAATTTTCCGTATTTTAGGTCTTAGAAACTAATAAATTATTAAACATGGCTAAAGATTAAGATTACCTTAAACAATTTTCAATCTTTCATTGTTTGTTTTCCTTTTACCTATACAAGATAAAATAGTGTGTTTATTTAGGCGTAAAACATTTTCCTCTTGGCTTTAGGCTAGGGAAATGTATTAGGTTTAACCTCGGAGTACCTGGGGTTAAAGTCGTATAGAGCCTGGTGAAAAGATAAGCACTTAAGTCAGTTGGTAACCACTCAACAGAGTAAAATCATTATTAAAGGAATAAATCTGTGAAAGCCTAATAATCCTATATTAAAATAAACTTTGTCTAGAATTTCTCATATTGCAATACCTAATCAAACAATGTATAATTTTTCGTTAGTTGCACCTTAGTTTATAGAATTTTATCTTAAATCACTAGATAAAAGTAGGCTTAAATTCTATATGTTACAAAATTTATTTAGCCAACATTGTGGCCATCTTCAGAACAATAACTAAAACATAAAATCAATCAAATAAATTACTTACAATATAAAGACTGATGAGACTAGATTAAACGTAAGAATTGAATATTTTTTATTTCAGTCAATTTAATGACTTAACAGTCTTTATATTGTAAGTAATTTATTTGATCGATTTTATGTTTCAGTTATTGTTCTGATGATGGCCACAATGATGGCTGAATAATTAAAACAAAATAAATTTTGTAACATATAGAATTTAAACCTATTTTATCTCGTAATTTCAATAATATATTTATTTTTCGTCTTTCATACCGCAGGTATAACGGAAAAGGTTTCAGGATGTAATTATTCCTAAATAAATTATCTGTTTCAGGTGTTTTTTTGGCCTCCTGAATGGTTCTCACTAAGTTGTCTGCTCGCGTGCCAGTTATTATCGTATTTCCCACTGTATTTGCGCTAAATAATTAAAACCTGGTACAATGATTATTCATTAGGTCTAATTGAGCTATCTGGAAAATGAGTTTTTTATGACGTCAGTAACATGCGGTAATGACAGCAAATATTTCACAAATTCATAAAAAACAGACTTTTTTCGATGGGTCTGTTTTATAGTCGTATATAAGACCAAAAATATGACAAATTTAACCACATTATCAGCATTAGTTTAATTTATATCGAATGACTTGTATGCGTTTATTAAAGAATAGCAAAAAATCAGAAAAATCTAATTGAGCTAAAATTTAGTATCATTGAATCACTTTGCGTAATAAATAAGTATACTCAGTTTCTTTTCTATACGGACCGTATATCTATAGTTATTGTTAGACCGTTAAAGTTAAGCTGCATCGAGCGAGGTCAGTGCCTGGACAGGTTACCCCTGGGAATAAATCTAATTTAATTAATATCTTAGAACAAGCAAATATCCTAGAGGTCCTGAGGTTGTAAAGAAAAGTTCTTTAATAAGTTTTAATAATGAGTTACCTCATTATTAATTAAACACGTACATTCGAAATATGATTTTAGAATTAAATGTAAATAACAATAAGTATATACTTTTATATTAAAATAAACTTAAGAAAATTTAAATAAAATATATAATTGAGATATTATATATGAGTTGAAATAGATTAATATAAGCAATATAAATGTTAAAATAAAAGCTAAATTGTGGTCAGAAATTATTTAATTTTTATTCATAAAAATGTATATGTTAAACTCATAAATTATAATATTTTAGTGAATGGATTTTTCTCTCGTAGTAAAGCATGTTTTTATATTGTGTGGTATACGTGTCATTATATATAATGTTTTACAGAAAAATCCGGTCTCCCTAAAGATATATTTTACTTTGCTTTTTATAATATTTAACTGTACGATAACAATAGTTTCATGAAAAAGGTTGTCTAAGTAAATTTATTCCTTAATTTTTCTTCAGGATATAGGAAAGTATTGCACCCACACACGCAGATATATATATATATATATATATATATATATATATATATATATATATATATATATATATATATATATATATATAATATATATATATATAATATATATATATATATTATATATTATATACAGATGGCAAGTATATGTACGGTATTTGTTAGATCATAAAAAGCAGCACCAAGCGAGGACAGTGCCTAGACAAGTGACCTCGTTGAATAAAACAAAAATATTTTCTGTTTGAGAACGAGCGTAGCGAGTTCAAAGACGTGTTTGTAGTACAAATTTAATGATTTTTATATTCTGAGGGCAATCGAATCGGGCAAGTTCTTAAAGGGGAGTTTAAGCGCAGCAAATCTAATGAGATGGGGAAAAGTTTTATGACTACTAATACCCTACTTTTTTTAATAATGTAAGAACCTAATTGCAAATAATTAATACTTATTTATTAAAATAAATAATTATTTTACTCTTAAATAAATAAAAGTTAATCATATTTTTTTAACTTAATCACACTGAACTTTTTCCAGACAAATTTTTAGGTCTACCTCTAATCACTATTAGATTTTTAACTAAACTTGCAATATCTGTTATGACAGTGCCTATATTTAGTTATAAATTAAATATATTATATTATATAAAAATTAAATGATAATAACGAGATTATTAAATAGCAGTATTCCGGAAGTAAATTATGATTTTTTTATTGAAATGGAAAACAAAAAGAATGGAGGTGTCACTTTAATTGGAATTGATTTGAGAATAGGAGTGGATTCAATTCAGAAGGGACGATGGGAAAGAACCCGTAGAACCGTAAAATCTAGGCAAACAATCTAAATGAGTTTCAACCCCTTTTCCATCATATTGGAAAATAGCGAGATAGCCATAGAAATTAAAGTGTGAGATACAGTCAACCTCTTAATGCTAAATGGAACCAGCCATGAGTAAAATGCGATCATCTAATCTAAAAGGCAATGGTTAGATGCACTGAGTAAAGCATTCAACAGGTATTGATCATGGCTTTAGCTCAAATTATAAATTTGAATTTTACTCCGTATGCTGTAAGTGAAAATTAACCACTTTGAATGTTAAAGAAGTTTATCGACTCACTAAAATATTAATTTATTTACGATACAGAATTACATTGTATTATACTACTTTCCTTACTTATCTACTATACTATCCATCAAAAAGCATTGTAAAGATTTTCAATTTAACGCTAAGTCATCTTGGATTTACAAGCTAATTAATTTAATGAGTGAACATGAGTTTTAATAAGTGAACATGTTATGTAAGGTATGTCATAATTTTATCGGGTGTTGTTTAGATGCATTCCGTTTAGAATTAACGATCATATTGAATTATAATTAAAAAGGCTGTATTTACCTCAAGTTGAAGAATCAATTGAAGAATTAGAAACCGTCGATACTTGCTGTTGATACAACAGCAAGTATCGACGGTAGCTGATTCTTCAATATTAAATTAGCATTGTATTATACGTAATTGACTCAACTATTTAATTTTTCAACTGATGATATTTCAAAATGTTTATAATATACAATATAAACAAATCTATCAAAAAAAATTAATTAACGGAAAAATTCTATATTTCGCTATATATTTAGTTTCAGCCAAATAATATTTAGGTATAAAAGATGGTCTAGGGATTTATTTTTTTGGACAAGAAATGGTTTAAGTACAGTATGTTTTGATAATCAGTTGAGATCGTGGGAAAATAGTTTTGAGGAACCAATGAGGTTGTTAATAAAAGAGAAGAAGTCCTCCACGAAAATATATTCTTTTTAGCAAAGCGATTTCAACCTAACAAGAGGTTGAAAGCGCTTTGCTAAAAGAAATATATTTTTGTGGAGACTTCTTCCTCTTTTATTAAGATGAACTCCATTAACGCTCACCTTAGTTCTTTAATGAGGTTGTTCTTATAGTTGACATTTGTAGAGTGTGACCTGATAGTGTGTTATATTAGCATCCTGCAGCCAGATAACAGGTGCGCTAGTATTTAATTTGGTGTTCCACTTCGAGAATGTACTTCTGCTGTCTTTTTTAAGCAAATTACTCTTGGCACGAAAGAATAAAAAAGTCTCTCCACAGTTCAAGATATTTATTTACAATATAGCAGAGCGCTTTCGACCTAACAAGAGTTCATCACCAGTGCCTATTAAACAACTTAAACAAATAATTCAAAAACCCTAACTTAAAAAAATACAAAATATACAAAATAAAGTACAGAAATGTAGTAAAAGGAAATATAAATAATAAACTAAAATAAACTTACCCTTGAGCAGAGAATATAAGATAGAAAACAGTAGTTCTAAATTTAAAAAAATCAAAATAAAGGTTTGAGCTTGTAACAAGACACATACTGGTTGATGTAGGGTGCGGCACTCGCAGTATCGCATTGATAAGCGGCAACGAGAATTTTTTTAAATTTCTGCTAAGTCATTATTTTCAAATTATTATTAAATAACGTCATGGAAACCCTATTTTCGAGATAGCACAACTATACCTAAAGATTCTAAAGTTTAAATGTTGTGATACAATGATAACAGACACACATACACACTCATACACACACACGCTCAATCTTAAAGAGCTACATCATAAATGAAGAAGAGTTATTAAAATAAAGAAGTTCAAATTGAATCTACTATATCCATTACACTTCTTAAGAGGATATCTAAATACATCCAAATATGTAATGGTTTCAGAATATTGGAATTTCGAAACCAATAATAGTTATGGAATATTCAAATTTTGACAGGAATAGCCAGGAAACATTGAAACTCCAATGTCATTATTATTGTGGGTTAATGGTCATTTTATAATACAATAGGGCTGGAGACACTTGTAAGGTCGATTATGTTACTCGTATCATTACGATCCGAAAAAGCTTTTAAAAGTTATGCTTTTCCTTTCAAAAAGTTGCTTGAATTTACTCTCATCCAATAATTAGAACAATTTTATTTTCAAATATAATACATACTATATTTTCTCAAGTAATACTATTATCTAGATAAATCAATAAAAACAACGAAGGAGGGAACGTTTTCTGGACTAAATGAAGCGAGGAATAAGAAATTTCTTAAGATACATAGGGGTTAAGATTTTTTTCTATTTCATTCGCCCTAATAAGCAACCACTCAGACCTCTAAATATCTAGCACCTTACAACATATACAGCGCTCTATTACCCTTCATATACTGTGACCTGAATCAGGTTTTACTATAAACTAGAAACTTTTCTTACGGAAAATTTTTCAAGTAAGGTAAAATACCGAATCAAATTTTATATTTTATTTACGAATTTTCCTTGAAAAAGATTGTTAATGAATGGCTCCTTCCTATTTTTAAAACCTATTAAAAACTAGGTATTTATGGCATCATTAACCCGGTTTGTTGAGTCAGAAAATTTTTAAATAATCGATAAAATTTATGTTCACGACAAAGTTTTTTATTGTTGTATTTCATGCGACAAATCGAATGAAACCGATCCAGAGTTAATGAAGTTAGTAAAAAAAACAGTGTAAATGTGTTATTTTCATGTTATGTCCGGAGTTAATACGATTACTCAAAATCATGATTTGTAAGGTCAAATCTTGGTACTGGTAACACATTTTATCTGCTTCTTTCAAGGTATATAAGTCAGTGACTTCAAAATAATAAAGTTTCCAGAATATGTTTTATGAACTGAAAAGTAGCGTCTTAACTTGTTATTTAATTTTTTAGTGTTTTCAAACACATGCGGTAAAAATTAGCTATAAATTAGCAAATAATGCTCTACCATGCATTGTATAATGACGAGATGAATATGCGCGTTTTTTTAAATCTGAAAATATTGAATAAAAAGTTGTATGCTTAGCTTATAAAGTGAATTTTGATTGGGAATTTAAGCAAGGTATATATTGATGAGCCTAAAGCACGCATTTCACGTTTAATTCGCCCGGCTAGCGGACCTTTGATCCAGAATATCTTTTCATAGTTCCAAAACAACTATATACTTTCAAACGTTCCCAAGCTATCCCATAGTATGTGATACTAAATGACGTGATGTGTCTGTTCAAGTGTTCATGAGGCATTTTTACGGTCCTAAAATATAACCCCGATTCACCGGAAGTCATAAAGATTAAAGTAGTCATTATTGGAATCCTTACATCAAAGACTTTTTAGACCATAATTTTTTTAGATTATTTAAAATTTTCAGATTTTTAAGAGTTATGTATTATGAACGTCTATCGATGTTTGAAGAATAGTAAGATAAAAAATCAACAAAACGTTTTAAAAATAATACGAACCCAACAAAATAAATCTACAAGATTCACAAAACTTAAATTATTCAATCAAAATATATTCGAAATGAAATTTTCCATTAATTTGTCATAAAACAATTTAACTTAGAACTATTAGAAAAGCAAGAAAGACTAACTATCAGATAAATAGGAGATAGAGTCTTCTATACAAAACTGTTTAAATAGATTTATTTAGTACAAATAATTTCTAATGATATTAAGGTTTATAAAGTTTAAACAGTTTACTACGTCAAGTTAATGTTTCTATTTATTTACGTTTTTAAGGACCCTTTAGATGAAGCCTTGCTGTAAGCATTTATTACAGAAAATAATATTTTCTAGAATTATTTATTCAAATAAAATTATTAATGGTATAAACTCAAATTCTAATGTAATTCCTTTTCATAATAAATCACAAATTATTCGTAAAAATTTCACCTTCATATCAAAACTAAGTATCAAACAAATAAAAACATTTCAAAGATAAAATGTAAAACCAGCAAAAACCATGATAAGATATAAAAGTAGTGCGTTAAAAGACTAACGAGACAGCATTGTACTGCGTCTTATAATTAGGCTTGTTAGAGTTTATTTGTTAAAAATAAAAAATATTCTAAGGTATAAAATTTGTCTGGTAGAAGAGTAAGGGGAATTTTGGAAAATAAAACCTTATAGCAGAGAAAAATAAGGACGTAAGTACGTTTTTTACGTGTAATTGGAAGTTTGTCTTCTTATTATGTCCTCTCTTTTTGCGTCCATTTTTCACGAAAAAACTGTATTCTTTCAAAACCTTCCTTGTGATGTATTCTTAAAGAAAACATGTGCTTTTGCAGAAGAACAATTTACTTTGTATTCGGGATTTTTATTATTATTATTATAAAAATAGTATTATCTACATTTTCACTATACGTAGAGAGGATAAGCCTCAAGGGTCCAGATTGTATAATTCTATCTGGAAGTATCCCATTTGCAGTGTTTTCAGTTATCTACAAAATGATGTTATAGAAAAAAAAAAATGTTTTCTTTTCTATGTAAAAAGGAGGGATTGGAAAAACACGTCCCTTATCCCTACAGACTCAATAAAAAATTAAAAATAAAAACACATTGTTCCCGAAGCATGACATTGTTATTTTTACATTGTATCAAACGTTACCTATTATTAACTAAATCTAAAATTATTTTTACATATCAATATGTTTTTTTTTATTTTTCCACGTCAACTAAAATTGATAAATGGGAAAGTATTGTGTTCACAAATATGTCCGGAACCGAGGTTTCATCATAATTATCAGTTACTGGAACTTTTATGACGTTCTGAGTGGTTTTTTATCATGCTGTCTGTCTGTGTGTGTGTGGTGTGTTTAGGCACGCATAACTCTCACTGTGTTTATGCTAAGGTTAAAGCTGGACACAAAACTCAAAATTAAGTCTTCCTAATAAGGAAATAAGAAAGCTAAACTAAACCAAAAAAAAAAAAAGATTTATGCATAGAAAAGTTAAATAAACATGTGATAAATAACAGACACTGGTAAATAATCTTTAAAATAAGCTGAAATAAAATTAGCATTATACAATATTTTTATCATCAAAATTTAATGAAATTTGCATTTCTCATAAGGCAAAATATTTATTTTAAGAAGAGTTCGTCTCTCCTTAAAAATAATATTTTTCTCCATTAAGTAAAGACAAGATTTTAACATTAATTTTGCAATCCTTCTACATTTTTTAGTTATAATTACATTAAAAAAATCTTATCTTTACTTAAGACTCCAAAAACGACAATATAAAATCCTTAGAACAATCACAAATGATCCCTTCTATGTTTCCAATCAAATCCTACACAATGATCTCAAAGTACCCTTTATCCGCGACTTATGCCGATCCCGTTATCACTCCTTATCTGATCACTGTAATCCTTTTGTTCAGACTCTTTCCTCTCCAATCATTCCAGACAATCCTCATAGGTGGCTGAAGAGACAGCGGCCGAGAGACCTCTTAGTTTAAATTTATTTCAAGTACCATCAATGTTTAAGTTAATTTCTATTTCTCTTAGTGTCAATGATCTTTGAAACTGAACGCTGTGGAGTGATATCAATGGCTATTTTCTCCTTCTATGTTATTACACGATAATATAACTTTTAACATAAGTACTAATAACAATTGTACTGTAGTCGTACTTAACTAAATAAAATACTTAAAGCATCAAAATAAAAACTATTATTTGTCCAAATTTAATATAATAATAATATCAATTTCAGGATAATTGGAGCTCATCTGGATTAATTCCATTAAGAACAACTATAAGTACCGAGTCCGGTAGCTCAGTGGTAGAGCACTCGCCTTTCGACCTGGAGGTCGAGGGTTCAAATCCAGCCGGGGAAGGACCTCAATATGAGGTTATCCCTTGTACCGTACACTCGGGAGGTCTTGAATTCAAGGCCGGCCAACCTAGCCAGGGTTTTACGTGGTTTCCTTGGCTACTAATACGCAAATGCGGGGTTGGGTCTAGTTTCATCTGAGACAAGTCTGGATCCACGTTTCCGTTGTCTCGAGCTCACGAAAAGTTAATGTTCTGCGGGCTGGGGGAGATGAAGGTCGGAAAGATATACTGAGCCTTTGTATGTCCGAAAACTTAGTCATTGAAAGTGATGGCGGCGACACGAGTAACGTAAGTGACTAGGAACAAAGTGCTCGGTTCTTGAAGACAGACGTCTCCTAATAGCACTGCGGAGCTTTGACTTTCAGGTTAGGGCTATAGAATGAGTTTGTGCACGCTGACATCAGGGTGATGGGTTCTTTGTCGGGTGGCGCTGGACTGGCCAGAGCGGTGAGCCTGGCTTAGAGTCTGGTGATGCTAGTGGAACTGATGAGATTGGTGAGACTAGAAGGACGAGGTCAAGTGAGACTAATGTGATCAGAGGAGCTAGTAAGACTAGATGAAATAAGCACACAGTGAACTAGTAGTCGGCGCTAGCCAGAGCGGTGAGCCTAGCCAGAGTCTAGCTGGTCTAGATGAACTAGGCACACGGTAAACTAGTCGCAGACACTAGCCCCAGAGCAGTGAGTTTGGATAGAGTCTGGATGGGCTGGATGAACTAGACACACTGTGAACTGGTTATATGTGCTACCATGTACGGAGGAGGTGCTTCCTAGATGATTGGATGTGCACAAACTCAGGGGCTAATGTTGAGTGAGATTTGAGTGAGGGAAAAACGCTAAATGACTCTACGGGTTAAAGCGTAAAAAAAACTACAAGTAATAGTGGCAGCCAGTTTTCATATCATTTTGTTTTTTCATTTCGTAGTTCTATTTTAAACTAAAATTGTTTGTAAAGTTTTCTGTATCATAATTGCTAGTAAGCATCATTTGCGTCTACTTTATTAAATTAAAATTTACTTGACCACTATTCAATTTATAAAAAAGGAAGTCAAAAGCTTTAAAAATTAATTAACTTTTGTTCTCCAGTTAAGCATTAAATAGACAACTGTTAACTTGTTCATAATAAATGTCAGTTTAGTCATTTGCATCCCCCAAAAGCGAGCGAATGAAATAAAAAAAATTGGTGTATACCGAGAAGTCTTTATTGGCAAAATCTAAACTAATCTCAGATTTGTCATATAATTTGAGGAAATATATATATATATATATATATATATATATATATATATATATATATATATATATATATATATATATATATATATATATATATATATATATATATATATTTATTATTTATATAGTTAAACATACACATTTATTGGTTTAGTCCCTCTAAAACGAAGTTTGGTCCAACTCCAAAAGTTCGTTTGCCGCCAAGATGCTATCATATTAGCGAGTTTTTCCTCAAGTAAATTCGCTACAACAAAATTTGACCTCTTTGCATTGTTAAAACAAAGTTCACAGTTTTTATGTTTTCATTTACAGTTAAAATTTTAGAACTAGACTCATATATTTCAATATAGTAGTCCAAACGTTATATAGAGATAGCAAGCAATCTAAAGCTTTGTGCTTATGAAATTTTCAACAGTTAAAATAATATATGTGAACTGATTTATTCCCAGTCACATTTTACATGTTTTAGAGAAAAGACTTTTATTTGTAATTTAAATGATTTTCCAGCTTGGTATTATGCATCATACATATTTATCGTTAAACTCAGCTAACTGAAGCCACGCGGTGATTGAAGTAAATCTTGTTTCAAAATAAAGCTTTCACTGATTACCTTAAAACTTTTTTAATGTATTTAAAGTTAAACAAAAAGGCCTGGAAGTTTATTTTATAAGAATTAGGCGTATTTCTTATATTACTTGAGTTAGAATTGACTTTGGAAAGATAAACATTATTTTGATAAGTATTTAGAAATACCAATTCTCACTAGCTCCAGTTACCAAGCTGCAGTCTTCAAATAAGCGGTAATCCGGATTGCATGGATAATCTGATTTGTGACAAAAATATTTTTACCTTTTCTCATTTATACCGTAGATATATAGGAAAAGTATTGTGTTTGCAAAAAATTCCGAAACCGGGATGAATCGTGGAAAAATGATGCGATCGGATTGAGATTTGGCACGCATGTGACTATGTATATGACTAACATATGTGCTAAGTTTTATCACATTATAAGTATTAGTTAAATTTTTATTAAATTACTTGTGTACGTTTTTTTAAAAAATGGAAAACATTGGAAAATGGTCCGATTGATTTGAAATTTCGTACCAGAGTATATAATTACTCAATAAATAAGAACACTAAGTTTTGTTTTAATACAACAAGTATGTTCATGCTATTTGTTTGATCATAAAAAATAAGGAGCATTGAGCGTAGTTAGTACTGTATGGGTGACCGCTGAGAATGACACGGATTCATTTACTATCTGAAGAGGAGCGAAGCGAGTCCAAAGACATGTTACAGTATAAAGTTTGTGAACTGTATTTCTGAAGACAAGCGAAGCGAGTCCGAAACAAGAAGGATGAGTGAAGCGAATCCGATGTAATAAGAAAATGTTCCGAGGTACTCCGTACCCGATTTTTTAAAATTTTTAAAATTTTTTGATAATTAATTCGACTTAAAATAAAAATGCATCATTCTTTATTGTATTCACTCAAACGAATAAATCAAACGTATACAGAAAACAATTAAAATTAATTGATAGTTTTTGGTAAATTTGGATTCAAATAAAATGGAATAACGTATCTCTTTATTACCATCATATATTTTTAGGTTTAATAATTTTTGTATAATTTGTGTATTGAAATATTGTAAGATATTGTATTGATGTTTTATAATCTATGCAAGTCATTTTATACCTTGATTGTTATTTTTTACTTAGGTTGACCTATTTCAACCTATTTATATTCCCAATTAGTAATAGTAAATATTACAAATTCGGATATAATTAATATTTAATATAAAATATATTATATTAAATATAAAAAATCAGTTTACTATTTTAATGTAAATACTATCTACTACTATACTAGAATATTACATGTACATGTAATTTTCTTGTATATAATTACATGTATGTAAATACTATAAGAAGTTTAGTGTATATTTTAATTCAGTCAAACAAAAAATAGCAATCAACTAAAGTTGAGACACAATACTTAACTATCTACAAATTAATCTTAAGATCTAAACTAAAAAATATAAAACATTTGGTAAGTTAAAATCGTAACTTGGAACAACGTTTGATTCAATAGAGTTAGAAGAAGTAGGGAGGATTTATTAAACTGATGGTATAAAATTTAGCTGAAATATATTGGTAACGGGAATAATAGAGACATCGTTTATCTTAGTTATTATAAGATACAAATTTACAATATGTATATAAATGTACAATTAAAAAAAATCAAATATATTCGCTCTAAAAGCACAAGCTAGAGATACAGAATCAAGGGCCTAATCGAGGGTAATATTCCTCAACTAGGCTTAGATGAATATAAAAACTACAAGCATACATTCATATTTGGAGTGTTAAATTTAAAAGTAGAAAAAAGACAAGAATGCACTACAATAGGTCCGTTCAGACTCGGAACAAGGAATGAAATAGGACAATTCCCAATCAACTTTTGTATATGGAAGCAAAACGTATGAAAAGAATTCATTCTTTACTCAAAGTGACAACGGTAAATGGACTTGGCAAACTCTAGATAGCCAAAGTACTTTTTGGCTATTTTTTTACAAAATATTTACCAAGTTCAAAGTGTAAGCATATAATTTAACATTTTGAAGCAACCAAATATACTATATACTACAGGGCTACAAATATATCAATAAATTAACCTAAAAAAATAAGACGAGGAAACAAAAAAAAAAAAATATAGAGCATGGCAAAACTTCAGAAATAAATACCAAGACAGATTAAGCAATCAACTAGTCAGTTTGCAACCTAAAATAGACTTATACGCAAATATACCAACATTTTCCTCTTTATAAATGAAAAAGAAACATAACAAAACGTTTAAAACCAATAACAACAAACATCAAAAAAGCAATTTACTACAGGGATTCTAAACCCATAAAAAGAAACAACAGCACTGCCAAGATTAAATATCCTTAAATCTCAAAAATAATTAGGATATAAATAGACTTATGTCTAGAAAGGAAATTAAAATAATTTGAAATAGCTTTAACTGAAGGAAGAGTATAAGAAAATACTCAAAACAACACCGGGAATATTAAATAATAGCAATAAAAGATATTTATTCAATATAGCAAGATCGAAATAGTAAACATAAAGAAGAGCAAAATAGTAATAATAATAATAATAGTTATGCTCGTTTAGAGCCTTGTGGTTCATTAAGGTTGACCCTTGGAGAAACAATTTCAGGTGGTCCTAACAATCCTAACGCTCAATTAGTAATCTAAAGTTGGTGATAATTTACTTAACAAATAATCTTGTATAAACTGAAAGCGTCACCTGGGATGCGAACCCAAGACTTTAGTGGTGCCAAAGGTTAGTATAAAAACTGACGCCTTAACGACCTTAAACTATATAGTTAAAATAACTAACTGCCTACGCAGTTTATTATATAGTTAAAATTATATAGTTTAACTAACTAATACTACAGCAGAGTATAATACAAATTTATATAGTTTCAGTAAATCGGGAATATCTATAACTATACTTGGAAGACAATCTGAAGATGGAAATTGTGTTACCAATAATAAAAGTTGGGAAAGGAGTAAACAGTGGAAAGACTGCAGGGCCAAATGAAGTAGCAAATGAGGAAATTAAAGCATATAGAGAAACTTGAGTTAATACACTATTTCAAGTATTAATGGGTGTTAATAGTAAAAATGAGGTGCCTAAAGCTTAGTTATTATCTGAAAAAATAAAATAGTTACACATGTGTACCAAAATTTAACTGCCTACCTATTGTAGTTCCGGAGGTGTAAAATCGAACAGACAAACGCTCGACAGAAAGTAAAGGGGTTTCGAAGATTACCTTGGAAACCCCTTCGAAGGTAGTTTAACCTTCGAAACAGTAGTTTAGTCACGACTGGTGGATTAGGATGGTGTTACAGCTCCTGCTAAAGCAATGCTTCTCTCTTCTTTTTAAGAGGAAGAGAAGTAACGAATTAATAAAAACAGATAAAATAGTAATGAAAATTCGTAGTTTATATGAGTAACTTCGATAAGAATCAAATTTAACATTTATTCGAATAATACATTTAGAGATATCTTAATTTTAATTGCCTTATAGAATCTTTAAATCCACCTCTCAATGTTGAATCTAAATTATTTTTAAAAAAACTGTATCAAATTAAATTTTATTTGAATTCTTTTAAATATTTTATCTGGGGAAACTTGGTTTTATTCTCATAAACCTTTAGATGCAACATTTAAAAAAAATAAGGAAAAATAATAAAAAAAAACAAGGAAAGATTTATTTTGAGTCTAAAACCAGATGGGTTTTTAGAAAATCTGTTTTCTTCTGCAAAACCTGGTAATCCTTCAGTGATTCCCAGGAAAAGAACATCAAGCTTCAAAATAAGGACATTTCCTTCATTGCTTTTCTGATGCCCCTTGGGCCCTTTTGTCTCTTAGTTCTCTTTTACTCTAAAACTAAAAAGCAGTTTTATGTTTTGATTCTTTTTAAGTACTATAGATGGAAACTTAAGACTCTGAAATTGATTTTTCAAATAAAATTATATAAGGTTTTTATTGAATAAATCAAATAAAATTTGATTAAAGTTTCAAAATTACTATGTTTTTCTCAAACTTAAATTGTTCTTGGCATCATATTACACAACTTTATAAATCTTTAAGGGACTTCTTGATAAATTAAATAAAGTTAAATTTGATTTTGTTTATAGCCAAATTTTCAATATGTTGATTGGCATATCGCGTCACTGGCTGCTAGAATTATAAGTTCAAGTAATAATAAAAAAGCAAAATAGTTTATAGATAAAATTTGCTCTCAGAGAAGCGCAAGTCTGGCTAGATTTAGAAAGGAAGCTCTTTGTTCCTAAGAAACTTATTTTATCTCCAAACGGTGTATAAAGTAAAGTTTATTGACTAGTTTTTAGGGAGTAAAGAAGCACTTTTCTCTCTTAGGAGTGAAAAGTGTTTTCTATTATTGGGTTATTAGAGGCAATTATATCATTTTTTCTGAGAATTGTTATTCTCTAAATTTATACAGGTGACCGATCAATTTTTGTAATTTTCCCGGGGGGTTGCACCCCTATAATTCATAAGGGCGATCTGACCAAAAAAAAATTTTATTGGCCAAAATCCGTTGCAGGTCAAAAAAAAGTAGTTAGGAGCAATAAAAAAAATTGATTTTTGGGGGCAGCACCCATTAATTAATAAGGGGTCCTACGCAAAATAATTAGAATAAAATACAACAAAACGTATTAAAATAAAATCAACGTCTTTAGATAAAATCTTGTATGCACCTTGGGAGTAAAATGCTATTTTACCCCTTGCAATTACCTCCATCGGCTTCCCCTCGGGAGATAAATACTTTAGTTCCCTCGGCTTACGCCCTAGAAACCAACTAACTGCTCATGGAAATAATAGCATTCTTTACTCTCTTAGTGCATAAATAACTATTATTCAGCGGTGTAGATGTTTTAGAACTATTTTATCTCATGTATTTATTTCATCGACTGTTTTCTATCAAATGTTTACTTTTATTTATTTTTATTTCTTACAAATTGCTGTTAACTGACCAATCTATAGATGCAATATTTCCAGCCAAATATAAGTACATTATGGACATAATTTAAAACAATAATAATACTACTCATGTATATCCATTACTCTTCACTTAAGAATTTAGCCAGCAGGACCTCCTCTCTGTCACCATTTTTTAACCGTGATCTTTTCTTCAGCTAATGTATGTTGGCTAAAGCAATACGGGAAATATTTTTATTTCCAGCTAAATGTAGGTGCAAGGAAGACGCAATGCTTTGGAATTGCGTGCAATGCATTTCATTTCATTGCAGTGCATTGCAATTCAACTTTGGGAATATTATTCTTGCATATACTTAACACTTTACTTAGGTAGTCATCTAACAAGAAATTTTCTCTGTCACTCTTCTTTAATCATAATCACCTCTGGAGCTAATACTTGTTGAAAAAACGATTTGTGAAACATTTTTCGTTTCAAGATAACAGATTCAGTCAATTGTTTAATTAAGTGTTTTTATGTGTGCAGGTCAAAACGAAGAAAGTCATTTAGCAGAGTTAGTAAAGTTAGTTCTAAGAACAACATCTACACCAGCTTGGGCTGTAACGTCTCCTGCTATATTACCATTCTTTGAACTTGGTCCTGGACCACTAAATGTATCCGTGCAGCTTGGCTCACCAGCAACTCTTCATTGTAAAGTTAACCAACTTACAGATAAAGCTACTGTAAGTTATTAAATTATTACAACATTTTTCTTTGTAGGAACTTGTATAGTTTTTTTTTTTTTAGAAAAACCATGTTTATACAAGATTAAAAGCTCCTTTTTATATGTGATTTGAAATTAGTTTTTTACAGATTTTTAAAATAATTTTAAATTGACATCAACATTAGTTTTGATGTCTAAAATTGATAAATTAGATATATCTAAAACCAAAATGCCAGAAAAAGGTTTAGATTAAAAATAGTTTTTTAGGCTATGTTTAATATCAAAGGTAACAAAAGAAATATTTTCACATAAAACGTATTATTAATATTGGGGTAGAGTCTAAAGTATAGGCTAAAAATATCGTGTGAACCGTTGGGGTTAAACCCCCAAGGAGGTTGAACACGGGGTTGAATCCTCTTCTACACCTTGTGTGTAAACGAAGTAATTAATGGTTCTATATTGACAACATCTACTTCATCTATCCACCAATAAGTGGTGCATGAAAACATATTTCATCTTTCCACCAATTAGTGGTGCATAAAAATGTCTTTCATCTTTCCACCAATTAGTGGTGCATAAAAACGTCTTTCATCTTTCCACTAATTAGTGGTGCATAAAAATGCCTTTCATCTTCCACCAATAAGTGGTGCATAAAAACATCTTTCATCTTTCCACCAATAAGTGGTAAATAAAAACGTCTTTCATTTTTTCACGAATAAGTGCTACATAAACAACATCTTTCCACCAATCAGTGATGCATAAAAACGTCTTTCATTTTTCACCAATAAGTGGTTAATAAAAACGTATTTTATCTTTCACCAATAAGTGGTGCATAAAAAAGTCTTTCATCTTTGTCGTCCCTCCTTAAAGTAATAATTATATTATTTTTTGTCGACCGTGAAAGAATAATCAAATTAAATATAATAATAATTAAATAATTCAATGAAATAAACTAAAAAAATGATGTAAAATAAAATATGTAATGTAAGTAAGTGCCGCCGTAAAAGTAAAATACTTGCACTGGGGGGTAGGGGGAATTGTTTAAACAAATTTTAAGATAACTTCTGTGGATTTAATTAAGTTTGAAAAAATAAATTGTGATAAATCACAACAAAGCACGTAATTTTAGTAAACTAAAATAGATTGATTTATTGTTAATTTATGCATCAATTTTTGTCATCGATTCAATTCTGAAATCGAGTAAGGCAGGAGAACTTAAATTTTACACGGATTCAACTGTTAAACGCAGTATTAGATGAGATTAATTCTCTATGCCTGCTTGATTTTTGACTGCATTCATGTTTTAAAGGTAAAATGTCATTTTTCAAATTTGATTTTTCCCGGGAATAGGTTTTTTTGGCGAAACAGAGTTGGAATATAAAATCAATAAATTTCATGAAACATTCAACTCGTAATTATTAATTTTCTTCCATGCTATATACATTATTTATAGACTGAAATGACTGTTTAAAATTGGTCTCGATTCATTGTCTACATATTTTCATGTTTACTTTAAGCTCAGGTAGTTTAAGTTAGAGTCGCTTGGGTAGACCTAAAGAGAAATAACCAAATGGTGTATTAACTTTATCAATGTATAAGCTTCAGACTCGCTACGTTCAAATTAAAAACACCAGATTCATTCAGAACCACAGCATAGGATGATTTTAGCGACTTTTCTTTGGGAAAATCGCTAAAGGGGTAGGTTTCTTGGTGGGACTCGGACTCGAGAGTGTGGCCAAAATCCGTTTCATAGGTCAATCATTTTTTCGGTATGCAGACTGTCGCGCTAGAATTCGTTTTGCCCAAAGTAAGTGTTTTGATTGTTACCCTATGAATGCTAGCCTAAGACGGTATTACATAAGAATGCGGATAATAATTAATGTACATCAGTGCTGAAAAATAATTATTGTCCTATTTTACCATGAATTATTTATTTATATATTTAAACTATAATAAAACTTTACACCGACAATCTACATAAATTTAGATGTAAAATTATAAATTTAATAATAAACTATTGTTAAACATACTTGAGTGACCTTTCTTAGTCTTTATTGTTAAATAGTTAGAGGTTGGTAGTTTTGTCATGTTTCTAAGATTCCTGCCCTCTAAGCCCTAACAATGGTTCTATTCAAGCCACAACCCTTAACTTCATTCTGAAAGGTTGCTTATATTTTGCTTGAAATTTTACAGGGTATTTTATCAACATATTCCCTTAATATTTTTTTTAAATATCTTATTATTTATATGAAAATTTGTTAATATTTTGTTTGTTTTACTCTTAAATATTTGGTAATATATAAAATAGATACATCTCGAAACGACCTAAGGCTTTTAACTTTTTGTATGTCTGTGCCTTGTTTAAGGTACGATATACATTTCAATTATAGAGTTTGTCTCTGCCTTTTCTAGGTATGCATACATTAGAATCATAGAGTATGTCTCTGCCTTGTTCTAGGTATGCATACATTAGAATCACAGAGTATGTCTCTGCCTTGTTCTAGGTATGCATACATTAGAATCACAGAGTATGTCTCTGCCTTGTTCTAGGTATGCATACATTAGAATCATAGAGTATGTCTCTGCCTTGTTCTAGGTATGCATACATTAGAATCACAGAGTATGTCTCTGCCTGTTCTAGTATGCATACATTAGAATCATAGAGTATGTCTCTGCTTGTTCTAGGTATGCTACATTAGAATCACAGAGTATGTCTCTGCCTTGTTCTAGGTATGCATCCATTAGAATCATAGAGTATGTCTTTGCCTTTGTTCTAGGTATGCATACATTAGAATCATAGAGTATGTCTCTGCCTTGTTCTAGGTATGCATACATTAGAATTATTGAGTAGGTCTCTGTCCTGTTATAGGTGCGTTATACATTAGAATTATAGAGTATGTCTCTGTCTTGTCCTATCTAAAATCTTTTCCCTCTTTAGCATAAACCCAGCGGGAGACACACACACACAAAAACAGGCAGACAATTGTTGTTTGTATCGCCATTGCTAACAAGTATTCAAAGCCAAAACGTTTTTAACATTTAAATCGAACAGCACCGGTCCCGTTTCCCCGCGGCTCGGCACGTCCCCAAAGGTACACGGTTCATAACCGGGTTTTTACGTTGACGGGGTCCCTATTAGAGATAGTTGCGACATATCAGCATGGACGTATGCTCATTTGGCGTTATCTACAAGACGCAATTTGAATTTTGAAAATCGGAATTTGGACGTGATTTACGTGAAATTCGGCAAATTTGGTCAAAGTTCCGGTCCTCACTGGAACGCTGAAACGTAGACAGAATGAAAAAAAATGTTTATTTCCGTAAAATTTAAAGTCTCCTAAATCATACGCACGCGGTCCCGACCCGCTACGACCAAAATATATATGCAATTTTCCGAACTAAAAAAACACCGAAAACCACCAGCCAAAAAGTAGGGCAATTTTAATTTTATATAATAAAAAATTGATAAATTAACATTTTAATAAAATAAATATATAAAAATTATTTATTTTAATTTTTCCACAACTATCGTTTGTCCACCTATAATTATATTATCAATAATATTTAGTGAATGATGAAGGCAAATGAAATACATATTAAAGCATTTTCTTGTTTTGTTAAAACGTCGATATAGATAACGAATAGGGATTTTTCATCTGCTTTCGGCTTTTCTATATTTTTTAAAACAATATTATTTCGTGGCTGTTTTTGCATTTTTGATTCCCCAAATTCTTTGTCGAAATTCTTTTCTCTCGAGTAAGTATTTTTTTAACAAAATATTATTTTTATATACTTTGTGTTTAAATTTATACAAAATCTATTGATTTATATTTGTAGATTTAGTATCATCGAATATTTTCACTTTTAATTGTTTACCGCTGGTATTTCAGGAAAAATTGGAGTGTACCTACGTTTGATCTTAAATAAAGAATAAATCTTTAAAGCCATTCCTTTGCGCAGTAAGTGCTATACGTATACAGGAATATAAAGTAATTAAAGCTATTTTACTCCCTGGGGTGTGTAAGTAGCCGCGTACCGCATAGGCAGACAAAAGTCAGATTAATATTTATATTGTTTAAATGGGGGGATTGGTTAATTTTGTATGTTTAAACGATCCCACGTTTCCCCCTCACCACCTCATTTGCAGAATCAACTAAATTTATGTATGTATGTTATATTATATAAGTATCTTATATATATGTATGTATGTTATATTATGTATGTATGTTATGTTATGTATGTATGTTATGTATGTTATATTATATATGTATGTTATATTAATTATTAAATGCACTAAATACTTTTACATACTTTTAAATACTATTAGTATGTAAAACTTTTTTCCTTCACAGCTTCATTAAAATTGAACATTTGTTCACGTTTTTGTATATAAAAATATTTTTACGATTGTAAATGTAAATATGTTTACAATTGTATATATGTAAATATGTTTACGATTGCAAATGTAAATATGTTTACGATTGTAAATGAAAATATGTTTACAATTGTATATATGTAAATATGTTTACGATTGAAAATGTAAATATGTTTACGATTGTATAGATGTAAATATGTTTACGATTGTATATATGTAAATATGTTTACGATTTTATATGCAAATATGTTTACAATTGTATATGTAAATATGTTTACGATTGTATATGTAAATGTATTACTTGATGAGTCACTTATTTAAAGAAGATAGTACTTACTTATTATCCTTTTTGGCAGAGCCTCGGGAGCTAACTAGGTTATCTTCCTCGGCCTTTTGACCTCTGAAGCTAATTATGTGCAGTCCTCTGGCTTTGCCTAAGGAAACGAGCTAAATTTTTTACACAATTTATTTCATCGATAATTTATAATTAAAAACAAAATAATGACCTGAGCTCCTGTAATTAGCTGTTCTTTCTTAAAAAGCGAATAAAACACAAATATAAAGTATGGTAAGATAGAAATAAAGTGTAATTTAATAGTTTTTATACAGAAGATGGGTTTAATATGTTTCTTTGATGTGATCAAGATTCAGGTTTTACATCTCTTATACTTCTTAAGTCAAACAACGCTTACAATTTTAGGTTTATAAAAATAGCAAGAAATTACATCTTGAGAATGAGCTGCTACCCAAGCAGCAGCCCCCTACTGCGAGCAATGTTACCCAAGCAATAGCCCCCTACTGCGAGCAATGTTACCCAAGCATTAACCCCTACTGCGAGCAATGTTACCAAGCAGTAGCTCCCTACTGCGAACTACGTTACCCAAGCATAGCTCCCTACTGCGAACAATGTTCCCAAGCAGTAGCTACTACGTTACCCAGAGTAGCTCCTTACTGCAAGCTATGTCACCCAAGCAGTAGCTCCTACTACGAACTACGTCACCCAAGCAGTAGCTCCCTACTGCGAACTACGTTACCCAAGCAGTAGCTCCTACTGCGAACAATGTTACCCAAGCAGTAGCTCCCTACTGCGAACTACGTTACCCAAGCAGTAGCTCTTACTGCAAGCTTGTCACCCAAGCAGTAGCTCCCTACTACGACTACGTCCCCAAGCAGTAGCTCCTACTGCGAGCTATGTTACCCAAGCGGGTTACCCAAGCAGTAGCTCCTACTGCTAGAATGTTACTACTGTCTAGCAGCTATGTCACCAAGCAGTAACTCCCTACTGCGAGCTATGTTACCCAAGCGGTAACCCCCTACTGCGAGCTATGTTACTAGCACCGCCGCAACCTTCTGTTAGTCTAAATTTAATATCTATAGCTAAATCATAGACCCACTCTTCCATTTACTTCTTCAACGTGCTCATTATTATTTTAATTTATTTATGAGTTTTCTGTATTTTTTATTTTTTTATTTTGTGAATTATCTTAGCCTGTTATTAGTTTACTTAAAATGTTAATTTGGATTTTGTTTTGTCTCTTTTATTTATCTATAGTTACTTGTTTGTTAGGTTTTACACTGATGATATTCTCTATGTAGGTTGAAAGTGCTTTGCTAATAAAATTGTGTTTTGTGGTGATACTTCTTTTCTTTTTCATTAATCATGGAAAAAATTACTTTTGTTA
This sequence comes from Microvelia longipes, assembly GCA_018340805.1. Lineage (NCBI taxonomy): Eukaryota > Metazoa > Arthropoda > Insecta > Hemiptera > Veliidae > Microvelia > Microvelia longipes. The sequence continues at coordinate 9,021,973 of JACMZG010000022.1, forward strand.
AGCTATAACTTAATATTAAAAATAGTCATAATAATTGAAATAATATAATTTATGTCCAAAAAATAAGGCATAACCTCAGTCAAACTGCACAGGTCATCGTAAAGTCTAAGCCAAACATAACAGGAATCGGTTAAGAAACTGTTTGTAGTCTCAGAATAGATATATGGTTCTCTCATAAATGTTTGACGGTCGAATAACTTCTAAGAAGTCTCAACTCCCCACAAACCTAAAAACTACTGCTTAAATACAAAACCAAAAATAAAAGACGCCTAAACTTTCTTCATATATAAGAAGAAAGTAGAATCTTCAACAAGAACGAAGAATCAAATAGCTTAAAAAACATGAAACCATGATCGATATCTGATTTAAACTCCTTTTGTATAAAATAATGAATTGATGAAGAGATATCTAAGTAAAAACAATGATAAATAAAAGAGATAAAATAAATTACGAGAATTATAGTACAAAATAATAAGGAAGAACAATAATGTTTTGGCATTAATAAGAATTTATTAAGATAAGGAATATTTTAATGTTCTCGACAGAGCTTTTCATTTTGTATGGTACAGAAGATTTCTTAATAAATTGAATCAAGATAATTAGAAAAATATAAAATGAAAAATATAATAGGAAGTATAAGATTGTTTTTTAAAAGTTAGTTTTTAATCTTTTTTATTATAATTGACTTGGCAACTTGCTTTGTTCCTACCATTTATTGCTCTCCTTTCATATTATTTAAATTCTTAATTTAAATTATGTTGGCGAGAAAATAACTAAGATGTGTGAATCAAATTAAAATTCAAAAATTGACGAAATCGAAAATGGGGCTCTGTCGACGCCCTGATAAGTTAGACGTAACGAAACAGTGTAGGACATAACAATAAATCGAGTCATCAATGATAACGAATGTTGAATGGTGAAACAATTTCCAGATGTAGCATTGCATTTTGCTTGTTACATTTCCTAGGTGTCACTCGCACAATTATACTGTGTAAACTATTCATGTTTAGCAAAACTTGTTAGTATTAAATGATATATCACTTGAATTTGCTAAGATTCAAAGTTTTTAAATATTAATTCATTTAATACATACACTAAACTAAGTACAAGAGAATAATAGAAATCAAGATTCAAGGGACATTAGTACTCCTAAATCTAATTTGTATCATGTTTACGTCAACATAAAAGATAAAGAGGGCTGGAGCTATACAGTCAGCAATATTCAGAACATAACTCCAGAAAGTGTTAATTTTTGAATAAATATAGTGTTATTTATGTTGAATTTACAATGGTTAGAATTATCATCATTACAAAAATACATGCAAACCTACTAACAAATTCTGGTCACCTTCTTTTTTGTTTGACAAATATAATTTAACGGAAGTTTTTACTTAGAACTATTATTAAATATTTTATTAAATATATTAATATGAATTTTAAAAAATATAACAGAATTAATGAAACCCTAAATAAATAGAAATATTATATTTAGAAATCGTCAAGTTCTGTTTCAAGCTAAATTAAAACGGAATGATACGATAGAGTTCGACCATCGGTGTAACTTTATTTACCAGGTACATTATGGGTTACTGATTACTGATTATGGGTTACTGATGAGGGTACTGATTATGGGTTACTGATGAGGGTTACTGATTAGGGTTACTGATTTACTGATTATGGTTTACTAGATAGGCATTCATAACCATGTTTTATCAGTAACTAGATTTCAATCATTGCGAATATGATACTTAATAAATACACTATTATTTTGTTAATTTATTAATTTTCATCACATGCACATGCACACTCATCGACACACTTTGTGTTTGGCTGTTTTTTAGTATGGAGTTAAGATTTCAAATATAATTACTTCATCTTCTTTATTCAGTGTTTAATCCTGTCTACTGTATTGTTTATTCATTTGTTTTTAAATGATATAAGATAAATTGTTAATGTAAACTAAACAAGCTTAGGAGGGGCGTGATAAAGTGTCTCTTTATTAATCTGAGGTTTTACCTAATATGTTTCCCACTCATCAGGTAAACTATTATGTAAAACTACAAATGAGTGCCGGCTGAATAGAGATACACACCGGATGAGGTTTTACTTTCCATAGATCATTTCCGTTCGTGGGATATAAATATAAAGAACCTGCTTCAAAGAGGTCATATCAGAGCGAGCAGGCCCGCGATGGTAATGCACAATGAACCTACCTAAGATGTATATGTTTCATCAGGGTACCGTCAAAAGTGAGTACTTTTACCGTTAGAGTTAACGGTACCCGAATTATATTTAAAAGCAGTAAAAAGAAAATAAATATATTGGAAGCATTCAATTTTTAATTTTCCTCATTTAAACCGTAGGTATGTAGGAAAAGTGTTGTGTTTGCGAAAAAATCCGAAACCGGATGAAATCGGAATTATCCCTTTCAGGCGTTTTAAGACCTCCTGAATGGTTTTCGCAAAGTTGTCTTTCTGTGTTTGTGCATTATCATCAAATCGCCAGAGTATTTATGGTAGAGAGTTGAAAAATTTTGTAAAAATATTTTGTTCGGAAAATATATTTTTTATGGCGTCATTAACCCACAATAATGACTCAGCGAAAATTTAGAAAAATCATACAACGCGGAAAATAATGCGATCGAATTGAAATTTAGCAGGCATATGACTGTATAACACTAACATATGTGCTAAGTTTCATCTCATTATCAGCATTAGTTTAACTTTTATTGAATGACTACTGTACGTTTTTTTTAAAAAAAAATGACAGAAAATGGAAAATAGTCCTATTGAGTTGAACTTTGGTAAAAATGTAAACTATTACCTAATACATAAGTACACTAAGTTTCGTTTCAATACAAGTATATTTATGATTTCTGCTAGATCATAAAAATTAAGGAGGATTCAGCGTGGTCAATGCTTTACTGTAGACTGGTGAGAATGATACGGATGCATTTACTATCTGATGACGAGCAAAGCGCATGCATCCAATGGCATGTTGCAGTATAAATATAGTGAACTGTATTTCTGTGGACGAGCAAAGCGAATCCAACAGCATGTTGCAGTATAAATATAGTGAACTGTATTTCTGTGGACGAGCAAAGCGAATCCAATAGCATGTTGCAGTATAAATATAGTGAACTGTATTTCTGTGGACGAGCAAAGCGAATCCAATGGCATGTTGCAGTATAAATATAGTGAACTGTATTTCTGGGACGAGCAAGCGAATCCAATAGCATGTTGCAGTATAAATATAGTGAACTGTATTTCTGTGGACGAGCAAAGCGAATCCAATGCATGTTGCAGTATAAATATGTGAACTGTATTTCTGTGGACGAGCAAAGCGAATCCAATGGCATGTTGCAGTATAAATATAGTGAACTGTATTTCTGTGGACGAGCAAAGCGTGTTCGAAGCAGTGAGGATGAGCGTAGCGAATCCGATGTAATGAGGAAAAGATCCGAGGTACCCGTACCCGATTTATATTTAAAACAATATTTTTTATTCATGTAAAATTTAGTATATCCAAGGTTTTCAGCATTAAATTTTTTTTTCCATTGTATAGTTAATTAAAGATAACTACAAGAAAAGTAATTACTAAATAACAACCAACATTAAGAAACCAAACCTTGGTATTCGTTTATTTCATAAAAAAGAGTATTTACATTTGCATTTAAACTACTTTGCAATTATGTTTATATTAAGTGTAATAAGACTTCATTTGTCAGATGCAAATAACACTTTCATGACTTGTTGAAATAATTTTCAGCTTCTATTATTCATAATCTATATTATGTTCTTTTTTTTATTACTTTCCTAGTCACGTAAAGCTGTTAAAACCTTCGTTTAAAGCCAATTTATTCAATTTTAACGTAAATAAAAAGTGATTAAATGTAAAGTTGAGTTGTATATTTATTATTTGGACAGTAAAAAAAATTAATAAGTAAAAAGTTTATAAAAGAAGACAACAGTCCAAATATAGTTAAAAAACTACCAAGCTTTTAACCAGGGATCCTGGTCGTCATCAGGGTAAATAGTTTTATTAAAACATAAACATCTATTTACCCTGATGATGGCCAGGATCCCTGGTTGAAAGCTCGGTAGTTGTTTTTCAACTATATTTGGGGACTGCTGTCATTTTTTATAAACCTTTTAATCGTTATATCTACTGAGTTTGTGTTAAAAATAAAAATGCAATTATTTAAACTCTATTATGAAATTATTAGCCTCAAAGTCCATCATATGTGTTGTAAAGATTCCAAAACTATTCAACTTTAGATTGTACTTTATTCACGATCTACCGCTGTAATTGTGCTATTAAAAAAGTATATTTATGACAGTATAATACATATTTAACCCGCAATAATGACACAGCAAAAAATTTCGAAAAATCATAAAACGCGGAAAAATAATGCGATCAGATTGAGATTTCGCACGCATGTGACTATGTATAAGACTAACAATGTGTCAAGTTTCATCTCATTATCAACATTAGTTCAATTTTTATCAAATGACTTGTGAACGTTTTTTAAAAAATTGTTATGAAAATAAGAAAATTATCAAATTAAGTTTAAATTTAGTACAAGTGATTACTTTTGCGCAATAAATAAGTTTCGTTTTAATATGATACGTATATATATGTTTTTTGTTGGATCATAAAAGTTAAGTAGCATTGAACGTGGTTAGTACTGGATGGGTGACAGCTTTGAATACAGATGCATTTACCATCTGAGGACGAGCGAAGCGAGTCCAAAAATATGTTACAGTATAAATTTAGCGAATTTTATATTCTTAGGATGAGTGAAGCGAGTCCGAATCAGGGAGGATGAACGTAGCAAATTACATGTGATGAGGAAAAGTTCCGAGGTACCCCGTACCCGCTTTTTTAACTGTAGAAATATGTAGGTACGACGATGCTAATGTAAAAGACTTTGTTGAGTAGAGTATTTTTTTTAACAAATAAATATTTTTTTTTTATTTATGGATTCAAAGCCGAATCAAACTATAAATAAATAATTAATTTACTTCCACAACAAGTTAGGCTCGTAAGTGGAAAAGTTTTGCATCGTTTTTAAGATTTTCTTGGTATCTTATTATCACCCTACTAACGTTGTCATCAAAAATCATTCCACATCACGAAGCAACCTTTTTCATTACTTTTAGACGGCGCAAAGTAGATAGGAAAAGGATTACCGGGATTGTCGACTACATTACGGATTTTCTTATCAACGTTCTAGTGCTTTTTCTGAATAGGCCAAAATGGTCAGGAAGAATCCTCTCCGTGTCTCACTATCTAGAAAATACAAAATCTTTTTACAAATTGCTAAAAGAAATCTTTAAAAGTTTGATAGGTATGAGGTTTCTTTTAGATAGGTTTATATGCTCTTATAACAGTCATTGACTCGTTTGGCATTCAAACCTTAAGCTTTAAAAACTTACGCTTCCAGCTTTTTTCTTCCCTTATTTTCTTCTTAAAGTATAGAACTATAAACTAAAGGTACTTTACTTCTTATTTGTCAAAAAGTTGACTCATACAAACACTAAAAACATTTTCTTTTCTTCTTCTCAATCATAAGTAAAAAGTACGATCTCTCTCATTGAATGGAAGAGAGGACCTTATGGTCCTAATTCTGCATGTTTAAATAAATCAGTAATCAATCAATCATTGTTATAGAGCCTAACCCTAAAAAATAGTCTTATTAAAACGAAATTACTAGTAAAATTGAAAATTTTGATTAGAAGTAAACTTATCAGATATGTATCGATTACACGTATATATTGGCACCACTGCACTTAAAGACTAGCACACTGTCCTTTGGCAAATTTAAGACTCATTTGAGTTTTTCCTTAAGAAATCCGCCAAACGGGGATCCTTATAAAATACTTTTAAATAAAAAAAAACGCTTCATTTAACTAAAGCACAATTAAAAACATGCAAACATTTATAAAAATGATTGTTACTTTAATGAGCTTAAATAATTAAACATACTTTGAAAAGCTGAGAATATTACATATTAAACTATTGAGAGTAAAAATATTGGGGTTGAATTAAAAATAATTACAATTTCTAAAGTGTTTCATACGCAAGTTCTGAGCTGTTAAAATATAAATGAAAAAATTGGTACGGGGTACCTCGGAACTTTTCCTCATATCGGATTCGCTACGCTCATCCTCCCTGCTTCGGACTTGCTTCCGCTCGTCCTCAGAAATAAAGTTCGCCAGATTTATACTGCAACATGCCTTCGAATTTATCTTCAGGTAGTAAATGCATCCGTATCATTTTCAGCGGTCACACACACACAAATACACACACACACACATACACACGCACGCACACACACAGACAGACAACTTTGCGAAAGCCATTCAGTAGTTCTTAAAACGCCTGAAAGGGTTAATTCCGATTTCATCCCGGTTTTGGATTTTTCCGCAAACGCAATACTTTTCCTATATACCTATGGTATAAATGAACAAAAGTAAAAATATTATAAAAAACAAAAATAATTTCATATAATTAAATTTCATGTAATTAAAGCTATATCTACAAGTGCTGATTATTTTTAATTTTTTATTAGTTAGTAAATCGAATCTTGATTATTTAATTACGTAACATAGAATGAATTCTTTTAGGTTTAAAATAGCCCCTTTTATATTTTGAAATATGTTAAAATTCATAAATAGTAGTAATAAGAATTTAATTATAAATTTATTGTTGTATATTAGTATTGTATTTAGTTTCAATTATTAAATTTTTGTATGATTATATCAGCGTTAAATGAAAATATTAACGTGTAATGAAAATATATTGCAAATTATGATTATTATTAGTGAATGTAGATGTTCTTAACAAAGGAAAATTTGTTTAGAAAAAATTATTATATACTGGTTGTTCTTTTGTATTGATTTTAGTATAAATAACTAACTTATTTTACATAATTATATGTAAAAAACGAAGCGTAGTTTTGGGCTCAGAAGGCAGAGCGGAATAAATAACACCACTTATCGACTTCACTTGTGTTGTTTTTATAGCTTCATAAAGCACCTTTTACTGATGAATATTTGGTAAAACAAAAAATACATACTTTGCTGAACATCAAAGTTTAAACTTAATACATGTTCATGGCTTATTTACCAATCAGTTTTGATTATACACCTGTATGACTGGTGTAAAAAAACTGGGTATTTTTTAAAACTATTTTGTGTATTGCAAACTTGCTGAAGATTTTGGGCCAGATTTTTGGAGGAAAGGGAGGGGGTTTTTCGAAATAATTGTTTCATCAGTCCCTTTCAACATACATGTAAAAAGTTGGCCTGGTTACCTGCGTAAGTTACCTGCCTGGTTACCTGCGTAAGTTACCTGCTTGGTTATCTGCGTAAGTTGCATTTAGAGTAAGCATTTTCAGAGTATCTTTTTAAACATGCTAAAGTAAACATATGTCTTTACGAAGGACTTACAGTTCTCAGATAACTCAGGCAATTTAAGGTGAGACCAGAGAGAGCTTACAAGCCAGAATAACTGCAAATGCTTAATGTGAAAGAAGGTAGGAAAGGCTTTAAAGCCATCAATAGTTCTCATAAAAATGATTTTGACTCTGGAAAAGATAACTATGCAACGTGATTCAAGTTGTTATCGTTATTTTTGATAAGTCATCGAAGCCGTAAAGAAATTTGCTGTGCTCAATGCTGCTCTCTGACTCAGAAAAAGAAATAACACAGCTATATGTAAAGTAGCTTAATTATTGAACATTTAATTTTAAATGTTAAACAAATTTTAATGAATGTTAAAAACCATTTAAATTTTATTTTAAATCAAAGTAGTAGTAAACGTTTCAGTTGAGTCTGTAGATAAAGTATGTAGATAAATTCGACTATTGAAACTGTTAGATTAAATACGATCTACTTAGAGAACCCTGATCTAAGTGCCTTAAAAATAATTTACCCCCAAAAATAAACTGCAAGCGAAATGCAGATTTATTAATAATTTTAACAGAATTTTCTTCTTTTGTTTCCATCAGAATAGTTTCCTTAGGTAAATCAACTAACTATTTTAGCTTCATTCTATAGCATTTCTACAACGATTTTGTTATTTTATAAGTTCAATTAAGTAAGCTTTATTTAAATTCTCTTCTTTACGTATATACAGAGTAATTAGATAGATCGCGCTTGAAATGCAAAGGATTCAATTTCTCATAAAATAAATTGAAATTATACAACTTTTTCATTTTCTAAGAGATTTATTAGATCTAAAATAAAATCCAATAATTAATTCTTATTTGTTAATAATTCTGTCGTTTTAATTAATAACAGATGTCAAGTTTAGTGTAATTTAATAAAAATGTTGAATAAGTTTTCCAATCAATCTCACACTCAGTGTTTTTATAATTGATTACTAATTGTTACAGTTTTTTCATCTGATTGTCTTCTAAAAACAATTAAAAGCTCTTTTATTGATTTTTTTCTTTTTCTCACTTATACCGTAGGTGTTTAGAAAAATTAGAGTTTTTACTCTAAAAATCCAAAACCTGGACCTTCTGAATTATCCGTTTTAAGAGTTTTAAGACGACTTAAGTTGTTCTCTACGGACAGAGTTGTCTGTCTGTATGAGTGTGTATATTATCATCAAAGCTTCAAGATTATTAAAAAATTAGCACAAAAAGCAATCTACAGAAAAAAAATCTAAGGTCATTAATAATGACAGCAAAATATTTTGAAAATTCCTAAACCGCAGAAAATTGTTAGAATCAAGTTGAAATTGAATTTACATTCACACGCTTTTAGTTACTTATGATACGAACAATTGAGCTAACTTTCGTTTCATTATCAGCATACAATTTATTGTTTACTTACAAATGATTGTATAAGTTTTTTTGTAAATACTCCCTCGTCTACTGCTATATTGTGAGATATAATGAAGCAAGAATATTTAATATAAATATGAAGTATTAATATTAATTAGATTTTAATCTGATTTTAAACATAAGATTATGATAAGGCCAGTAATATTGTTTTTGTTAGATCTGGTTTGTAATTTATTTTTGTCTGAGGACTCTTTCTTACAGATGTGAGACTTCAATGAACATTATGAAGAACTAAGCCCTCGGGAACTTATAAGAAGAAGTACTCGTTTGTAGTCTTGGTCTGGGTACGGAGAAGTGTTTGTCGTAAGACAGTTATTTATTGCTAACTCTCTTAGAATCGATTGCCCATTCTGACATGGACTCAAGGGTAATGGAACATAGAAATCAGCAATAGTTCACAGTATCTAGACCGAGACAGCCTACGAGTATACTTCTTCCTACGGATACTTCTTATAAGTATCCGAGGGCCAAGCCCTTTTATCGACTGTCCTTTAGCTTATGTCACAAAGGGCCTATCATAAATGAGTTTCTAATAATATATACTAGTGTTAAAATTGAAGTTCATTTGTTTTTAATAATCTTTACATAAAAATCTTCACAACGTTTCATTGAGCGAAGCTCAACATCTTCAGGTGAAATCAAATGTTTTTAATAATGTTTATTTTGCCTCACTTGTTTAAGTTAATAATGCTTATAGTTATTTCATTACCGTAGCAACGATTGTTTTAAAAATTTAATGTTTTAAATTTTTTATAAGCAGGTGGAGCACTTCTTTAATGTCCCCATCAAGATAATCCGTAATTCTTTTGTGTTCAAAGTTTACTAAATTATTTTTGTAAAATAATATAAAGTTTTGTTATCTTAATTTAAAGCCAATGTGTTTTTTCGATACTGCCAAGTCACGAGTGGTGCCTTGGCAGCAATTTTTTTAACAATTAGCTACAATATGTAGCTACTACGCATGAAAGACTTTGATATGCTCCGAATATGATATGTTTGGTTATACGAATCCAACGAGTCCAAATACGTACTGCCGTAAAAATAGAATAATTCTTTCATATCCTATGTACAAGCATAGCAAGTATAAGTAGTAAAGACGAGCGTGACGAATGTGATGTGATGAGGAAAGGTTCATAGGCACAACGATCACTTCAAGTTTGCCTCTGCCTAAAACATACTTTTTACTTTTCGTCATTTAAGCCATAAATATATATTAGAAAATGCATGTGTTTGCAATTATACCCAAACGAGATCACAACACACACACACCACAACCACGCGCATATATATATATTATATATATATATATATATATATATATTATTATATATATTATATATATATATATATAATATTTAAAAAAACACCTTTCTTCGCCATAACTCCAATCTCATATGCTAGTTTTCCCTAGGATATTCGCTACAAGTAAGAAGTTACATAAAACACTTGTTTTAAATCAAATATAATTTAAAAGGACCGAATAAATTTAATTTGGATTTATTCGAAAGCTTTAAATTTATTTGTATATTGGAGTTTAGAATGTTTTGGACATTTTATCTAGATATCGAACAAAGTTTCTTTTTCAATTGCCAGGGACAAAACTTTTTTTTTAGCTGTATGCATAGTTTATTTAGTTCTCTTTATTTCAATTTTAAAAACTCAGAAAACCTTTTTTTTTATACACCTTTTAAATTTGATATTTAAATGGGGTTATCATTAGTTGTTTGTTTAAAAGATAAAAGGTAGGGACAAATAATATAATAGCCAAATTAATTATCACATGTACGTATGAGAATGTGTTATATTACATATATATATATATATTATATATATATATATATTATATATATATATATTATATATATATATATATATATATATCTATATTTATAATTTAATTTATTTTATTTATTAACGTAAGCAATAGGGCTTATGCAGAGATAGACTTAAAGCTACATCCTGACGGCCTAAGATCCTGAGGCCATGGAGTCCGGCTAAAGGTGTTAACACACCAGAAAAGAATAGCAGTTACTTTTTTTATTTACTTATAAAATAAAATGAAAGATATTTATGTAATTGTATTGTTCAAAACTCTAATGTTTTATGTATAGCCAATTTATTTATTATTTATTTATCTAATAGCCAAACAAAAGTCAGTCATATTGAGCTTCAAATTTGATATTTTTTGCTACAGTAAATGAGGACCTAAGCCCAACTCATTATTGAACTAACAGTAATGTATATAAACAATTTTGAATTGGTATATAAATTACATAATTTATGATTTATGTATATTTATACTAACTTATAACATTACTAAAACAACATAATTCATTCTTAAATTATACAATGTAATATTTTAAAACTTACAACTTAAAACTGGGATCTGCATTATGTATGGTTTATTTTATGAAAGGCCATTAGGACACAGTGTCCCAATAGCGGCCTACGACAATTACAAAGTATCCCCTAAATGTGTCTTTGTATTATTTCTTATTTGACCAAAATTATTGATATTTTATTCCTTGAAGGGGCAAAGCTTTAAATAAGGCACCGAAAATGTTTCAAACATATATTATATAATATTATACATAATATTTTATAATATTTATGTACAATATTATATATAAATTATATAATATCATATAGAAAGAATGACTTTGACTTTAGTAGGATCTTAGTAAAACTTGTTGATTAAAGGAGTGGTGACTTATCAATAGCATCGTAAGCGGTACTACACGCTCGGCACAAAACAAAAAGTCCTGGATTCCAGTTTTTATTCACTGGTTTCNNNAAAAGTCTCTGGACAAATGGTTCTCCGGAGTGGAATACTCAACACCAAAAGTCCCCTGGGACAAATGGAGTTCTCGATGGAAATACCTCCACAAAAAGTTCCCTGGATAAATGGTTCTTGAGTGGAAACTCCAACAAAAAGTCCTGGACAAATGGTTCTTGAGTGGAAATACTCCAACAAAAATCTCTGGACAAATGGTTCTCGAGTGGAAATACACCACAAAAAGTCTCTGGACAAATGGTTCTTGAGTGGAATACCCAACAAAAGTCCTGGCAAATGGTTCTCGAGTGAAAAATACTCCAACAAAAAGTCTCTGGAAATGGTTCTGGAAATACTCCAACAAAAAGTCCTGGATAAAATGGTTCTTGAGTGGAATACTCCAACAAAAGTCTCAGGCAAATGGTTCCGAGTGGAAATACTCCAACAAAAAGTCTCTGGACAAATGGTTTCTCGAGTGGAAATACACCAACAAAAAGTCTCTGGACAAATGGTTCTCGAGTGGAAATACTCCAACAAAAAGTCCCTGGACAAATGGTTCTCGAGTGGAAATACTCCAAAAAAGTCCTCTGGACAAAATGGTTCTGAGTGGAAATACACCAACAAAAGTCCTGGATAAATGGTTCTCGAGTGGAAATACTCCAACAAAAAGTCTCTGGAAAATGTTCTTGAGTGGAAATACTCCAAAAAGTCCCTGGACAAATGGTTCTCGAGTGGAAATACACTAACAAAAAGTCTCTGGATAAATGGTTCTTGAGTGGAAATACTCCAACAAAAAGTCTCTGGACAAATGGTCTCGAGTGGAAAATACCCAACAAAAAGTCCCTCTGGACAAATGGTTCTTGAGTGAAAATAACCAACAAAAAGTCCCCTGGATAAATGGTTCTGAGTGGAAATACTCCAACAAAAAGTCTCTGGACAAATGGTTCTCGAGTGGAAATACTCCAACAAAAAGTCTCTGGACAAATGGTTCTCGAGTGGAAATACTCCAACAAAAAAGTCCCTGGATAAATGGTTCTTGAGTGGAATACTCCAACAAAAGTCTCTGGAAAATGGTTCTTGAGTGGAAATACTCCAACAAAAATCTCTGGAGGTTCTCGAGTGGAAATACACCAACAAAAAGTCTCTGGATAAAGGTTCTCGAGTGGAAATACTCCAACAAAAAGTCTCTGGACAAATGGTTCTCGAGTGGAAACTCCACAAAAAGTCTCTGGATAAATGGTTCTCGAGTGGAAAGTCCCTGGATAAATGGTTCTTGAGTGGAAAAAACTCCAACAAAAGTTCTCTGGAGAGTGGAAATACTCCAACAAAAAGTCTCTGGACAAATGGTTCTCGAGTGGAAATACACCAACAAAAAAGTCCCTCTGGATAAATGGTTCTTGAGTGGAAATACTCCAACAAAAGTCCCCTGACAAATGGTTCTTGAGTGGAAATACTCCAACAAAAAGTCTCTGGACAAAGGTTCTTGAGTGGAAATACCAACAAAAAGTCCCTGGACAAATGGTTCTCGAGTGGAAATACTCCAACAAAAAGTCCTGGATAAATGGTTCTCGAGTGGAAATACTCCAACAAAAAGTCTCCTGGACAAATGGTTCTCGAGTGGAAATACTCCAACAAAAAGTCTCTGGACAAATGGTTCTCGAGTGGAAATACTCCAACAAAAAAGTCCCTGGATAAATGGTTCTTGAGTGGAAATACTCCAACAAAAGTCTCCAGGACAAATGGTTCTCGAGTGGAAATACTCCAAACAAAAAGTCTCTGGACAAATGGTTCTCGAGTGGAAATACTCCAACAAAAAGTCCCTGGGTTCCAACAAAAAGTCCCTGGACAAATGGTTCTCGAGTGGAAATACTCCAACAAAAAGTCTCTGGACAAATGGTTCTGAGTGGAAATACCCAACAAAAAGTCTCTGGACAAATGGTTCTTGAGTGGAAATACTCCAACAAAAAGTCTCTGGAGGTTCTTGAGTGGAAATACTCCAACAAAAAGTGGATGGTTTCTTGAGTGGAAATACACAACAAAAAGTGATAAATGGTTCTTGAGTGGAAAATACTCCAACAAAAAGTCTCTGGACAAATGGTTCTCGAGTGAAAATACCAACAAAAGTTCTGGACAAAGTGAAAATACCCAACAAAAAGTCCCTGGATAAATGGTTCTCGAGTGGAAAATACTCCAACAAAAAGTCTCTGGACAAATGGTTCTCGAGTGGAAATACTCCAACAAAAAAGTCCCTGGACAAATGGTTTCGAAAATACAACAAAAAGTCCTGGATAAATGGTTCTTGAGTGGAAATACTCCAACAAAAAGTCTCTGGACAAATGGTTCTCGAGTGGAAATACCCAACAAAAATCTCTGGACAAATGGTTCTCGAGTGAAATACCCAACAAAAAGTCTCTGGACAAATGGTTCTGAGTGGAAAATACGTCTCTGGACAAATGGTTCTCGAGTGGAAATACTCCAACAAAAAGTCCCTGGACAAAATGGTTCTCGAGTGGAAATGTCCCTGGAAAATGGTTCTTGAGTGGAAATACCCAAACAAAAAGTCTCTGGACAAATGGTTCTCGAGTGGAAATACTCCAACAAAAAGTCTCTGGACAAATGGTTCTCGAGTGGAAATACACCAACAAAAAGTCCCTGGACAAATGGTTCTTGAGTGGAAATACTCCAACAAAAAGTCTCTGGACAAATGGTTCTTGAGTGGAAATACTCCAACAAAAAGTCCTGGACAAATGGTTCTCGAGTGGAAATATAACAAAAGTCTCTGGAAAATGGTTCTTGAGTGGAAATACTCCAACAAAAAGTCCCTGGACTTGAGTGGAAATACTCCAACAAAAAGTCCCTGGACAAATGGTTCTTGAGTGGAAATACCAAACAAAAAGTCTCTGGAAAATGGTTCTCCCCAAAAAGTCTCTGGACAAATGGTTCTCGAGTGAAAATACTCCAACAAAAAGTCTCTGGACAAATGGTTCTTGAGTGAAAATACTCCAACAAAAAGTCCCTGGATAAATGGTTCTTGAGTGGAAATACTCCAACAAAAAGTCTCTGGACAAATGGTTTCTCGAGTGGAAATACTCCAACAAAAAGTCCCCTGGACAAATGGTTCTCGAGTGGAAAATACTCCAACAAAAGTCCCTGGATAAATGGTTCTCGAGTGGAAAAACTCCCAACAAAAAGTCTCTGGAAAATGGTTCTCGAGTGGAAATACTCCAACAAAAAGTCTCTGGACAAATGGTTCTCGAGTGGAAATACACCAACAAAAAGTCTCTGGACAAATGGTTCTTGAGTGGAAACTCCCAACAAAAAGTCTCTGGACAAAAATGGTTCTCGAGTGGAAATACTCCAACAAAAAGTCCTGGACAAATGGTTCTCGAGTGGAAATACTCCAACAAAAAGTCCCTGGATAAATGGTTTCTCGAGTGGAAATACTCCAACAAAAAGTCTCTGGACAAATGGTTCTCGAGTGGAAATACTCCAACAAAAAGTCTCTGGACAAATGGTTCTCGAGTGGAAATACACCAACAAAAAGTCTCTGGACAAATGGTTCTTGAGTGGAAATACTCCAACAAAAAGTCCCTGGACAAATGGTTCCGAGTGGAAATACTCAACAAAAAAGTCTCTGGACAAATCTTGACAAAACAAAAAGTCTCTGATAAATGGTTCTTGAGTGGAAATACTCCAACAAAAAGTCCTGGATAAATGGTTCTTGAGTGGAATACTCCAACAAAAGTCCCTGGAAAATTGGTTCTTGAGTGGAAATACACTAACAAAAAGTGGGTTCTCGAGTGGAAATACACCAACAAAAGTCCTGGACAATGGTTCTCGAGTGGAAATACTCTCTGGACAAATGGTGAGTGGAAATACTCCAACAAAAAGTCCCTGGACAAATGGTTCTCGAGTGGAAATACACAAAAAGTCAAATGGTTCTCGAGTGGAAATACACCAACAAAAAGTCTCTGGACAAATGGTTCTTGAGTGGAAATACTCCAACAAAAAGTCCCTGGATAAATGGTTCTCAGAGTGGAAATACTCCAACAAAAGTCCCTGGATAAAATGGTCTCGAGTGGAAAATACTCCAACAAAAGTCTCTGGACAAATGGTTCTCGAGTGGAAATACCCAAAAAGTCCCTGGAAAAATGGTTCTCGATGGAAATACTCCAAACAAAAAAGTCCCTGGATAAATGGTTCTCAGTGGAAAACTCCAACAAAAGTCCCTGGACAAATGGTTCTTGAGTGGAAATACTCCAACAAAAAGTCTCTGGACAAATGGTTCTCGAGTGAAATAAACCAACAAAAAAGTCTCTGAGACAAATGGTTCTTGAGTGGAAATACTCCAACAAAAAAGTCCTCTGGACAAATGGTTCTCGAGTGGAAAACTCCAACAAAAAGTCTCTGGACAAATGGTTCTCGAGTGAAATACTCCAACAAAAAGTCCCTGGATAAATGGTTCTTGAGTGGAAAATACTCCAACAAAAAGTCTTCTGGTTCTCGAGTGGAAAAAAACAAAAAGTCTCTGGACAAATGGTTCTCGAGTAAATACACAACAAAAAGTCTCCAAATGGTTCTTGAGTGGAAATACTCCAACAAAAAGTCCCCTGGACAAATGGTTCTCGAGTGGAAATACTCCAACAAAAGTCCTGGAAAAATGGTTCTCGAGTGGAAAATACACCAACAAAAAGTCTCTGATAAATGGTTCTCGAGTGGAAATACACCAACAAAAAGTCCCTGGATAAATGGTTCTTGAGTGGAAATACTCCAACAAAAAAGTCCCTGGAAAATGGTTCTTGAGTGGAAATACAAATGGGTTCTCACCAACAAAAAGTCTCTGGACAAAGTTACTCCAACAAAAAGTCTCTGGAAAATGGTTCTCGAGTGGAATACTCCAACAAAAAGTCCCTGGACAAATGGTTCTTGAGTGGAAATACTCCAACAAAAAGTCTCTGGACAAATGGTTCTCGAGTGGAAATACACCAACAAAAAGTCCCTGACAAATGGTTCTTGAGTGGAAATACTCCAACAAAAAGTCCCTGGATAAATGGTTCTGAGTGGAAATACTCCAACAAAAAGTCCCTGGACAAATGGTTCGAGTGAAATACACCAAAAAAAAGTCTCTGGGTTCTCGAGTGGAAATACTCCAACAAAAAGTCTCTGGACAAATGGTTCTCGAGTGAAAATACACCAACAAAAGTGGACAAATGGTTCTTGAGTGGAAATACCCAACAAAAAGTCCCTGACAAATGGTTCTCGAGTGAAAATACACCACAAAAAGTCCTGGATAAATGGTTCTTGGAAATTTCCAACAAAAATTCTCTGGACAAATGGTTCTGAGTGGAAATACTCCAACAAAAAGTCTCTGGACAAAATGGTTCTCGAGTGGAAATACACCAACAAAAAGAAACAAATGGTTCTCGAGTGGAAATACTCACAAAAAGTCTCTGGACAAATGGTTCTCGAGTGGAAATACCAACAAAAAGTCTCTGGACAAATGGTTCTCGAGTGGAAATACTCCAACAAAAAAGTCCCTGGATAAATGGTTCTTGAGTGGAAATACTCCAACAAAAAGTCTCTGGACAAATGGTTCTGAGTGGAAATACTCCAACAAAAAGTCTCTGGACAAATGGTTCTCGAGTGGAAATACACCAACAAAAAGTCTGGACAAATGGTTCTTGAGTGGAAATACTCCAACAAAAAGTCCCTGGACAAATGGTTCTTGAGTGGAAATACTCCAACAAAAAGTCCCTGGACAAATGGTTCTGAGTGGAAATACACCAACAAAAAGTCTCTGACAAATGGTTCTTGAGTGGAAATACTCCAACAAAAAGTCCCTGGACAATGGTTCTTGAGTGGAAATACTCCAACAAAAAGTCTCTGGACAGAATGGTTCTTGAGTGGAAATACAACAAAANCAGAATCAGGAGAGGTTCCTAATGCTTAGGCTCACGCTAGATTTAATAGTTTACTCTATGTGTTCGTATACTCTGATTGGAACGTTTGATACCCCATCATAGCTTAAAATTGCATCATGAAAGTCCCGATAGAAACATAAATGGTCATGATACCTTACTAGGTACTTTTATTTATGTTTTGAAGCTCATCATATCATCTAGCTTAAACCTATATCAAGTTATTAAGTTCAAGGTCTTGGAGCCGGACACTTAAGGTCTTATAAAAATAAATGCCATTTATTTGCAAATAATAATTAACATTTCTTTACAACAAATAGCATATTTGGGCATAACAAATAAACCTAATGAATTAAAATAAATTAATTAATCGGTCGATAATTAATAAGAAATTACCATTGTAATTTTAGAGAAGATGTGCTCTGTTTTCTTACTTGTTATTAAGGTCAGACTCTGCCTCTGTGGCCGTAATCGTACAATCACTCAAATTCGCACCGAATGTTATTTTTACTTTTCCTTCTTAATACCGTAGGTATATAAGAAAAGAAATATGTTTGCGAAAATCTGAAACCGGAATGACACCGGTTTGTTGACACGCCAGGTGGTGTTTTCAATACCTCTTGAGTAGATTTCACAAAATTGTCTGTGTTTGTGTGTGTCTGCATCATCGTACCTCCCAGTGTATACATGCTAGAGAGTTGAAACTGCGTACAAAAATCACTCTATATGTGTAGGTGTGCTATCCGGATAGTACATTTTTTATGACGTCATTAACCCTAATAATGATTCATCGAAAATTTCTAAGATTCATCTTATTAGTACAATTGTTATCAAATGATTGTGTACGATTTATAAAAAAATCGGAAAATAATCCAACTGAGTTGAAACTTTGACAAGTGTATAACTTTACGTAATAAATAAGTACACTTAGTTTCGTTTCAATACGGCAAGTAAATCCATGATTTTTGTTGGATCATAAAAGTTAAGACCATCGAGCATAGTTAGTGCCTGGGTGGGTGGGTGACTGCGGGAATTTAAAGGAGTTAATTTACTATTTGAGGACGAGTATAGCGAGTCTAAGAGTGTTAAAGAATAAATTTAACGACTTTCGTATCCTGAGGACGAACAAGTGAGTCCAAGACGAGGAAGAGTTCCGAAAGAAGTTCCGAGGAAATTTTTATTTGAAAAAATTTTACAAATAAATCAAAATAAATAATTCATTCATAATTTAATAGTATCAATGACAACTTTTAAAAGCAATAACAGTTATATAACTTTAATGTATAACCCACAATAATATTTATACGTAATATCTTTACCAAAATAATTTATGTAATAACTCATATATATATTTAAATATACACACTTACGCGGTCATAAGGACTGATATAAACTTGTTTGAGAATGACAATAACATAATTATGGATCTAAAATTTTGTATTACAATAAAGTCTAATATAATTCAAATGGATGCTTAACGGATTAGTTAGCAGCTAATTTGCCCAACCTACTAATTTGACTCGGCCATAGAGTCAACTTTGTAAAAGT
>JACMZG010000022.1:9046068-9087584 GCA_018340805.1 Microvelia longipes
AATTCTGCCGACTCGTATCGGATGGGCGTCCCAGGAAGAACACACTTTACAGGTCACATTTACCACCCAAGTTAACAAACAGTATAATGGCTGGAACCAGTCTCAATTTTCCGTAAATACCTTCCTGAACAAGGATCTGCAATTCTGCCGACTCGTATCGGATGCGTGTCCCAGGCAGAATATTTGACTCCTAAAGTGCAATCTGCCTGGGACACCCATCCAATACTGCAGAATTGCAGATCCTTGTTCAGGAAGGTATTTACGAAAAATTGAGACCGGTTCCAGCCATTACACTTTTTATTAACAAAACACCCCTGGGCTCTTGGTCTATAAGCTAGAATAATATTTTTGTATTAAAAATCCAAAACCAGGATTTCAACAGAATTATCCATCTCAGATGTTTTCATGAACTTCTGAGTGGTTCCTACTAAGTTGTTAGTTTGTAGGTGTGAGTGTGTGTATGTGCCTGTGTTTCTGTTGTCATAAAAGTTTAAACTTGACACAATTTTTACAACCTCATTAATAATTCAGCAAAGATTTGAAAAACATATAAATCGCTTAAAAAATTAAGTATATAACCCACAAATATTTTAATTATAAAACTAAACAGCATTTGTCTTTCCAGAACGATATAACTGAATATACATATCCATACATTTTTATTTGTTAAACATGATCCAATTAATTGAATTTTCTAATGAGTGTATCCCTTAGTGTAATTAAGATGTATACTAAGAAAACTTTAGTATACTAAAACATATACAAGTCATTTCATAAAAATTAATAAGGCTCATTTGTTAATCACATATCATTTGACTTTATACGTGTCAAATTTTACATTGAGCAAAGTATTTTTTTCCAAATTTTATAAATTTTTAAACTATATGCTGAGTCATTAATGCTGGTTAATAACGTCTTAAAAATAATTTCTTGATAGCATAACCAGATCCTTAGAATACTACATAAAGAAGGAGCGTAACTGAAACAAAAAAAAAAACGGTTTACTAGTAGTCTTAAGTAATGCTTTTAGTATACTAAAAGAATACTATATATACAGTATACTTTAGTATACTGCTGGCACCCTAACAATATACCATTTTCTCATAAAAAAGTTGGCAATACTGCCGGTTGCTAAATTATGATGTTCTATTATTAATTAATGTTCGATTATTCATAAAATACTAATATAAATATCGGTGGTTTATAATTTTTAAGCATTTTAAATTCTATTTTAACGTTTTTAATGATAATTATGTTAAAAGTACTCCTCGTCAACTAAATATAGATTCTCGTATTACGCTACCCTTTTGCTACCTAACACCGATTTTATTAAATTCTTAGCAGCTTTTTTAAGCAATTAAATTTGTTTTTTATAACCTTTCTTCATTATTGGATATTAATGACACATTTATAAAGTAATGTTTTGTTGTTAGGGTGGTACCCCTACTTAAAACCACAATAACACTTTCGTGTTCTCAGTGGAATTACATTATGTTTACGGTTCTATGCTCCTTCTGTACTAGTATTATTCTAAGATAAAACCTGAAGATTGTTTTTGGACTGATTTCAACTCTTTAGCATTAACACACTAGAAGCTACAATGATAACAGACTCACATAGACACACACAAAGAAATAAAACTTTTTAAAACTACTCAGGAGGTTCTAAAAATATCTGAAAAGAATATTTTAGGTGAATTTCCGGTTTCGGAATATGGCGCAAACAACATTTTTCCTTAAAACTACCAGCATAACTCAGGAGAAGTAAAAGCATTAGCCTTTATAGAAAAAAACTATTTGATAAACATGCATATTTCTCATTGTTTTTTCCCATGTACATTAAACATCCCATTAAATATTTTACTCTGATTGTTTAATGTTCAGCCAGGTTCTAATGGTCACCTTGGTAACGAAATTTTGAAGCATACATGTATCCATCCAATTTTTAATTTTGTTCGGGTAATTATACTACCATGTATT
Organism: Microvelia longipes; assembly: GCA_018340805.1. Lineage (NCBI taxonomy): Eukaryota > Metazoa > Arthropoda > Insecta > Hemiptera > Veliidae > Microvelia > Microvelia longipes. The sequence goes on from JACMZG010000022.1 coordinate 9,048,048, forward strand.
TGTTAACCCTAGTAGTGATTGGGGGAGGGGGGGGAGTGAGTGGTAGTAACTACCAGGAAAGTAGGCCACGTTGTTGGGCACTTTTTGCCAGCTCCCTAAGATAGTGTTCTACTCCTTTTAATTTCAAGTGTAGGTATATTTCATCTGATCTAGACAGAAGAGCCGTGAATTTCTATGGTTGCTCCATGCTTTTGTTTAAAGCAATCATACATATTATCACTGACTCATATAGTCCAGTGAAAACTAGGATCAACTCGTGCCCTTACTGATATCCCCAACCTCCATACACCCTAAACTACAAGGCAGACACACTATAGTATCATAATAAATCTACTATGAAGATCCTTAATTTTGCCTATACCCACTTTCATTTAGGATAAGCGATCTTTACCAAGTACCTGACAACGCACAGGCTCAAGACCACCGGCTTTACGTCCTGAACGTAACCACGTTCTGAAGGCCGTGATACGCAGAATTTTTATCCCTCTCATATTCAAATCCCAGAGGCCCGTGCTGGGATTGAACCCATGACTAAATAAACTCGGAAGTCTAAAGTCCACCCATTCTGTGGATTGGCCGCGTACCTTAACCACTACACCAAGGGTGACCCTTTGTTAACCCTACTATTAAATCTGTTAAAGTTACAGTAAACAAATTTTATGAATTCTTCTTGAAAAACTTGAAAAGAGCTTGTGATAAAATAACCTTAAAAATTCCTTACAGCCTACTGCAATGAAAGAAATTTAATGAAACACGAAGATATTTAAGCAACCGAGGCAAGATACTTGGCAGTTTAATCAGTGTTAAGTTTTCTCTCTCATGATCCTTATTCCTTCAATTTAATTTACTCTACCGGCGTCTTAAAAGAAGCATGTCTTAAAAAGCTGATTTTCTTCAACGAAAAACTCTCTGATGTGGAAAATTTAGTTTTTCCTTTCTTAAAGTAAATTAGATCCCGATGTTTGGTGTCCTCTGGTTGAATTACTCCGAGTTTATTTTTGAAGAGATATTTATGTCAGGGTAGTTAGGAGTCTTACAGCGTAAATAAGTTTACTCGTCATTGGTCTTCTTAATTACGGCCAGAAATGTCTTATTTTTCGATTTGCATTTTTCTTTTTCTTTCCTTAACTTGACTCAAAAGTTTAATATAAGAACGTTCATACTACTATTTTAAGAGTTCTTACCATCTCTTGGTAAGAAAAATTTCTTTGTGCTTAATTGACTTCGTATTATTTGTAGCTACAAAATGTATGTGGATAATTCGAATGTGTTTTTAATTTTAGTTGTATTGTTGTTATTGTTTTTAACACACTCTTGAACATGTATATATATATATATATATATATATATATATATATATATATTATATAATATATATTAATATATATATATATATACATATTGCAACTTTTAGAATGCATTTAGCATCGTTCCATTTTTTAACGTAGGGTAATTGTGAATTTTCAAACAGAATTAGCATGTTGTTTGCAGGGTATATGTACAAAATTTTAACTTTCACCCTTTTTAAGGAAAATGTATTAATACAATGAGAAATGTAAAATTTAATTACAAACAAAGAAACATTCAAGAATAGTGTAAAGTTTAAAAATAAATATCGTTTATTTTGATTTAATTTAGGAAAGAAATAAAAAAGATTTAGTTTAAAAACAGAGTTATGTGATAACCCTAAGTGAAGACTTATACCCCGACAATTAAAAAAACATGAATAGTTGACACAATATCATATTGTGTCTTTCGTACCTTCATATTGTGTCAACTTATTTAATGTTGATTTAAATAAATATATAAAATTCTAAGTAAATATATAACAATAAAGTAAATAAAATTGCATTTAAAATATAACAAAATTTAACAAAATCTTAGTTTACTATTAGAGTTAATTTGAGGTATGAAGACTTATTTATTTATTTTTGATTTAAATAAATTTATAGGAAGTAAAATTTTGATGAAAATATAACTGAAATAAAAGAATGTAATCTGTCATTAAATGCCTATAAAAGCTTGTGATCTATAATACTAATAATATAAGAAATGCCACAATGTTCTACTAAATTAAACAATAATTGTACATTGCTGTGCTAGAACTATATTTTAAAATGCAATGCACACAATCCTAAAGAAAAGCAGAACTTTATATAAACTTAACAATTATGTTTCAGGTATCTTGGCTAAGAAGAGATGGCGATAAGTTAAAATTAGTAGCTGTCGGGTTAGAGACCTATTCAGCAGAACCAAGATACACGACTGAACATGCTGAACCAAATGATTGGCAGCTGAAAATGGATGCAGCGCAGCATGATGATGGTGGTCATTATGAGTGTCATGTTTCATCTCATCCACCAATCAGCTTACCATTCTTTTTAACCGTTGTTGGTAAGTATCACCAAAATTGTATTACATTTTTCTCTTGTAACAAAGTTTTAATTTTTAGCCATTCTGTTTAAAAGTGTTAAAATTTACGCAGAGTCATCATTTCTATTATTGTTACAGCCCTACCGAGAAATTGACTGTAATAATCATAGAGATCTTATTATTAGAGGGTAATTTTGCCCTATAAGTTAAATTTTGAAACTTCAAAAAAGTAACCTGACACCTTCGCTTGTAAATAAAATCAAATAATCATTACAAAATTTCAATAAATCATAGAGTAGAAAGTTAAAAATACAAATAAAAACACAAAAATGTGTGGGAAGCCGAAATTAATCGATTTATTATAACCTAAACTAACCCTTGAAGGAGGTTTCAATGAGGTTACATAGAGCCCCTGAGAGCCCCAAAAAGATGTTTCGGGCCTCTCATTATTGTGATAGGCTATGTCCCCTCTAGTATTTATATCTCTATAATAAAAATGATTAACTTGATTCGTGAGTAATCATAATATTGACGAACATAGACATCAGAATAGGACATAGAACTAACTAATACTAATACCCGTTTAGAGCTATGCGGCCCATCAGGGATAACCCCTGCGGGAACTACCTCTAGTGTTTATGGCAACCGTTACGCTGAAAGCGTAATCTAAAGTTGGCGATAAAAACTTATCGTATCAAAAACTTGATCCATCTAGTTTTGGATTAACAATCTTAATGGTTGTTTTGACACCATTAAGTTGGATCAATGTCGTATATATATATATATATATATATATATATATATATATATATATATATATATATATATATATATATATATATATATACACACCACATATACATATATTGGAATCAAAAGCCTTAGTAGAACATAACTTTTATGCACGCGTGATAGTTCTTGTGACATAAATTATTTTTATATATTATTATAAAACCATATAAAGTATTACAATGATATGGTTATAATGACTTGATCTGAACCTCTTAAGCAATAGAATTTGCAATATTTTCTTAGCCTCAAGCAATATCTCTTTAAATTACAACCAAAGCGTAGTGTGAAATTGGTCACGTTCAGTTTTGAATCAACCTTAGTGATTCTACATTCACTTCAACATTAAAAAAAAGGTTTATTTTCTCTTCAGTATAGATAAGGATGGAATGGTAACATGAAGTTAAAAGCAGAAGATGTTCCTGAGAGAATTGACTTGAAATAAGTTGACTTTTAAGTCTCAGTGTCACATAGTCCCCGAGGGGATCTCACACCTGACAAATCTGACTCAGCTTAATATTTTTACGGCGAAATGCTTTTCCACTATTTTCCACTTTATGTCAATCTTTCTTAGGTTTATTTTTTGTGAAAACGATTTTTCTAAAGTGGTATTATCGATCCTAGGTATTTAAAAAGTTCGGTGTTAGACCATTTTTTCTTTTTATCCAGTGTTATTTTTGTGAGTAATTTTAAAAGTGTTAATTGTCTTCAATCGCTAAATAGAAGGTGCTTAAAAAACTGGTGTCAGCAAAATAGAATTCCGCATATTTAATTAAATTAAATATGATTTTAATTTATTTTACTTTTTACAATATTTTCATTACTAGTTAAAAAAGTACAATTATGGAAAAAGGTGTGTCATAGTTATAAAATATGTTATGTTATTTATAAAATTTCCCAAAGGAAATTCGCTAAAAGAATGAACAAATTTATTGTCCCGCAGACTATTATTTAGATAAAACAATTTTAGTGTAGATAAAGAAACATATGGTAACACTGATTTTAATTAACCATGTTCTGTTTCAATTCGATGATTTGTGCATTTTAAACTATTCTTTTTTAACTTTGTATCAATTTAATTTTTAAATTTTACAATTATAACTTAAATTTAGTTTAGGTTTATCCGTAAGTCAATATCATAGATAGGAATTAAATGTATGCGTTTGTCGGTAAAATATTTTATGTTAATATGCAGCAAAGTAAATATTCTCAACTCTTTTTATGATTACCAGCTTCGGTTACTCATAAGATGGTAATTAAAATCTGCCTTACTCGGCTTCACCTTAATAAGCAAAATGTGAACCAGACTTCGCCTAAATAATTAATCTTTTATTTATTGGCCGTCATACCATAATATTTTTACAACATGTACTCTGCTTTTTACATTTAAGTTTGAGCAATAATATTCATCGTATGTTCAAGCGTGGGTGTGCTAGAAAGATGAAATTTCGTGCAAAAATTAATCTTGAAGTGTAGCAATACCGCCGGGAAAATGAAATGCTTCATGAAGGAACATTACTGCTTCTAAATTACGATACGAATGTTCAATTTTTACTTTTCGTCATTTATACCGTAGGTATATAGAAAAAGTATTGTGCTTGCAAAAAAATCCGAAACCGGGATGTTTGTGGAATTATCCGTTTCAGGCGTTGTCTGTCGGTATGTGTGTGTGTGTGTGTGTTATCACCGTAGCTTCCAGTGAATTTATACTAAAGCGTTGAAAATTAGTACAAAAATTAGTCTGTCACTGTTGTTGTGTTATTCGAAAAATATTTTCATGACGTCACTAACCCGCAATAATGAGTCAAAATAATTTCGAAAAATTTAAAACGCAGAAAAAATGCGATCTGATTGAAATTTGGCACGCAAGTAGCTATGTATAAGAATATTATAATGTAATAAGTTTTATCTCATTAACAGTATTAGTACAATTTTTATTGAATCACATGTATACGTTTTTTAAATTATAAAAAAAAATCGGAAAATAATCCATTTGTTTTGAAATTTGGTACAAGAGTATACTTTATGAAATAAATAGGTATTCCAAGTTTAGTTTTAATATAAAACCTTAGTCTATGAATATACTCATGGGCAAGAATATCCATGATTTTTGGTGGATCATAAAAGTTAAGTAGCATCGAGCGTGGTCAGTGCTTGGAAGGGTTACCGCGGGGAATGAAACTGATACTTTTTTATTATCTAAGAACAAGCAAAGTGAGTCCAAAGACTTTTGTAGAATACATACATAGACTTGTATATTCTGGACGAAGGAAGCGAGTCCGAAGCTGGGAGGATGAGTTCAGCGAATAATGAAGAAAAGTTATGAGGTACCCCGTACCCGATTTTTTTTTTAAATTTCCAATTCATAACATTTACTACTAACAAAACCCGTCAGCTCCCACACCTACATATATGCATCGATAAAAAGATCGTCGTCCAAAGTTAACTATTGGAGTAAGTAATCAAAAGAGCAAAATTATATTACAAATGACATTATTTTTAGCGATTTTTCAAAGAAAAAAAAACTTATGAGGTTTAGATTATGGAAGGGGTAAAAATTGCGTAGAGTAAAAATTGGGAATTTGCAAAGAGAATTAGTATGTTGTTTGCAGGGATATGTACAAAACTTCAACTCTCACACTGACTAATATTAATTTAAAAGAATGTTTCAAACAAGAAGCCTATTGTCTCTTGGCTACAGCCCGCAGGAATGGAACTAAGGCTTATACCGCACCGATATAATATGTCAGTTTGTCGAATAAGAGGCAAAGTGCCTTGATATTAGCAAAAAACTTGATCGACCTATCGTTAAATTTGGTTATTTTGACACCATTAAGTTGGATCAATGTCATAAATTTTCAAAAATTGATTGATGTTGAATTGAAGCGTGTTTTCGCTAGTTTTATTGGGATGAAGCGTCTAGAATTTCTTATATCTTGGTATATTTCTTAAATACTAATATACCACACACACACATTTGTGTATATATATATATATATATAATATTATATTATATATATTATATTATATATTAATATATATTATTTGTGTGTGTGTGTGTGGGTGGGTATAATTGAAGATTGAAGTTCCTTCTCTCAGAGAAACCACTTGCTCAACCATAACCCTATAATCTTATTAGCTCATTGTTCTTTTGGAGAAGGCAAATATTGAATGTAGAACGTATATGCACATTAATATATCAAGAAATAACCAAGATGGATGTACTGTAAAAGAACATGTAAAGTGGTAAAATTTACAAGGCAATTAAAATAGACTAGGCAAGGCAAGTGGAAGTGTGGTTGGTCTTAGTGCTCTTGCTTACCTGATACAGGCGGTAAGTGATCTCAGGGGACTCATAACACTGGCAACTCTCAACAACCATTGTCACTTGTAAAACTCTTGAGTTTAGAGGAAATACAGAGATTTCCAACCTGTTTCAATGAGATAAAGCCTTATGTACCTTTTAGCTAGAGACATTTTAGGATTTCAACCTGTTAACTTTAGAGCTACTTTGGATAATGGATTTAAAACTATTGTGCATTTTAGTGAATTTTCCTCTCTACTTCTGAGTCGCTTCGCTAGTCTTCGGAATATACAAGTCGTTACATTTCTGCCGAAGAACTAAACTTCTAAACTAGTTTTACTGAACGACCTTCATAAGCTAAAAGCGGCTAAAAGCTAGCGAATGGTAGTTCTATTTACATTGACGCATTTGCAGTCCAAACTACTGCATAGATGTCGGTATTTGTAGAGACTTTTTGGATTTGTTATATGCTTTAACAATATTTTATCAATAAATCTCACATTTAAATTTTCTATATTATACGCCTCGCAGAAAACAAAGCTCTCAAGTGGTATATACAATACGTAGACCTCCTTTTAAAGCTCTATCTACAACGCGCAATTAGTTCACTTGTTTATCTTTATATTGAACAGTTGTCCATGCATTAGAAGCCGAACAAAAAGTCATAAAATCAAACCTAAAACCACTTGAGTTTTAAAATTAACTCCTCGCTGAGTCTTTGGTCCAAAGAAGTTGTGAAATCAAGTATTCTGTCCTCAAAGGCATGTCGGTTATTGTTGAAAACGGTCTTACGCGTTTTAAAGTGAAGATGTTAAAGCATGCTGACAATGCTAAAGTACTCTCTCATTAAATTGAGAGGCAATTTCATTACTTCTCCTTGGTGGCGTGCTAGAAATCTGAACGAAGTTTTATAGCTTATAGTTTTAAAAGTTAGTGCTAGAAGTTTAGAGTTTAATACTTACCAAGAATTTGAAAAACAGCTGAAAATTTAACTGGAAAAAAGTTGTGAACACTTGTTGGTATTATTTTTCAAGTATTGGCAAAGTTAAAATATTTAGATGTAACATTTTAGTTTCTTGTAGTGTTTGTTAGTTTTTCATTTGTTTCCAAAATCTAGGATTAAGAAAATAGGTCCTTCTTAATGTTTTATGGGGTTCCAAATCGAATAAACCCGGTTAGAAGTAGTTACGACCACTCTCAGTGACCACAAAGTTATAAAAAAACCTTGAAAAATAACAGATAACAGAAATAACGATCAGTATAAATAATATTTGAGTTTGGGGTGTTGAATGCAATAAAACCTGTCCGGAGTTGATAAGACTACTCAAAGTTAGAGGTCCATATAATTATTTTTTATCGTCATGTTTACAGTATTTAAGTTTATTACTTTTCAATATTTCTGGCCCGGAGGTCCGCAAACCGGGTGAATTTTCTTTGATTTGCTCGCTTTTTTGCTTATAAATCCAATTTTCGCTTATACATATATGTATTTTTCGGTATATATGTATTAACCTGAGCAGTAGCGTCACAACTCGTTATTTTTTCGAATTATTAAATTAATTTAAAAAAAATCGCTAAAAATAGCATAAACTGAGCTTCAAATGAGTAAAACTACTGATTTGCTGTATAGAGTATAATCTATAGAATAAATATGCTAATTTTCTTTGAAAAATTAAAAAAGAATTAAATAACAAGTTATGACGCTGCTGCTCAGGTTATCTCACATATAGCGAAAATTTGAGCAAATATTGGATTGATAAGCATAAAGCGCGCAAATCAAAGAAAATTCGCCCAGTTTGCCGACCTCCGCGCCAGAATTATTTAAAAGTTATTAACTTAAATACTGTAAATATGACAATAAATTTTAAACGATTTGTCAGTAAATTTTAAAGTAATGTAAACAAACTAGACAGATTCAGATATAATGAAACAACTGACTGGCGTCTAAAAGACGACTGCAGCACAGTCATATATAAGGGTTTTTTATTCGCTTTTTGCATTACATCACTATTTCATTTCTTTAAAGTTTCTTCTGTAAAGAGTTTTTCCAATTTGCTTCAAGGGTCATTAGGTCGTTTAAATTTATTTTTAAAAACACAGTTTAATATTAATGTAGTTCAGCTAGTTTACACGTAGTTTGAAAAACACGATGTAGGAGATTATAAATATGGAGAGTAGAATAAGTTTAAGGAATACTAATCAGGTACGGGGTACTCCGGTGTAAATATTTCCTCATTATATCAAATTCTCTTCTCTTATGTTTAATACTTCCTATGACTTTATGATGCAACAAAAACAGTAGATATACTTGCCGAATCATACGGTTATTATTTATAGAGGTATACTTGTACCAATTTTCATCTCAATTGGATTATTTATTGATTCTTTATTTTCTTTTTAAGACGTATGTAAGTCATTCGATAAATATGATAATGATATGAAACTTGGCACGCATGTTCCTCTTATATATGTCTACATGTGTCTCAAATTTTAAATCGACCAAAAAATATTTACGCGTTTTATGAATTTTAGAAACATTCTGAATCATTATTGCGGGTTAATGACGTCAAAAACATTATTTTCCTGATATTTTTCAACTACACCTAAATTTTGATTTTGTACCAAGTTTCGGTACTCTAGCACAAATACACTGAGATATACTACAGAACAGAAAATAGGCTCTTTCAAAATCCACACATCTTAGGTTCAGCAGCAAAGTTAATCGAAATTACTTACAAAAAGAAGTGAGATCCCAACAAAAACACTCCGTGAAAAAATCCAGCCAAGTCTTGCGTAAAAAGATATGATATCATAGTTTACGCCAAGTCTATTCATACGCTGTTTTCATAAATCTTAAGAGATATAGATGATTATTTAATATCCGCAACATATGCACTCAAAAGCCTTACAAAATTTAACAGTAAAGAAATTTCTGACTAGACAAGAACACAGAGGTAAAATTATTTAATCATGAATTTCTTCCTCAAATAATATTGAAGGTTTTTTTTTAAAAAAAACTAGGTATCACCTATTTATTTATTATATTTTTAATGTCGATATTTAGCGCTCTTGCCAAGTCAGAAATTTCTTTACTGTTAAATTTTGTAAGGCTTTTGAGCGCATATGTTTTGGATATTAAATAATCATATATATCTCTTAAGATTTATGAAAACAGCGTATGAATAGACTTGGCGTAAACTATGATATCATATCTTTTTACGCAAGACTTGGCTGGATTTTTTCACGGCGTGTTTTTGTTGGGATATAATATTTTGTAAAACCCTTCAGGTTAGCACAGTTATAAATTCAGTCTGATTTTTGTGCCAATTTTAAATTAACAAGCATTATGCTTGTTATACGTGACACAGACAAACAAACAGACAGCGTGATGAAAATTAATCAGAACGTCATAGAAGTGCCTGAAACAGATGACTGTGATAAAAACTCGGATTTAGATGTTTATGGTGAACGCAACACTTTTCCATATCTACGCTAGTAGGTAAGGAAAAGTAAAAAAATGCAACAAAGAATAAAACTCAACAAACATTGAAACAATTTTAATGAAAATATTTGAACTGAAGAAACAAATAAAACTAATTTTATTTTGCTTTTAAGCAATGAGTCCTTTGAATTAATATTAAAACAAAGAGAAAAATCCTTATATTAAAAAAAGAAAGTTTTAATTAGCTTTTTTTCAAAAAAACCCTCTCTTTAAAAATGTGTTATTTGATTTAAAAATAAATGTTAAAAAACATTCCATTATCACATATTTATCTGAATTGAAAATAAATTGGAAAAATTAAAAAAAAACAGGGCATTTAATGCCCTTTTTGGTGCCAAATTTTTATTTATTTAGGCTCTTTTATATTTAGCTAATTAATAGGATAAATTAGTATTTACAATATATATTTTTTTCTTGTTGAAAACGCTGTAGCGGAACTTATGCCTTGTTGCGCATACGTTGGTGTGTTATCATGTTCCCTTATCAGGCTTATCGCAGGATTCTAAGATATACGCGAGGGTACCCGACCACCGAGTGCTAATGAAATAGCTTCAGCCACCGGTATTCGAAAATTAGTTTGTAGCTAGTAGTAATATATTCATAAGTGTAATATATTGAAGTTATACAGTGTTGTGGTTATAAGTTGTGATTTCTTCTAGTGAAAGTATAGATTTTTATTTGTTTATCGGTCGGTTGTTTTAGTACTCGCCTGAACCCACTAACCCAAATATCAAATATTTTTGTTACTACGCAAAGAGGTTTGAGAGTTCGTTTAGAACGGTTTTTTAAGAAGCAGGAAAAATTCATTTATTTTTTATCAACACAGCTATAATGAACGCAAACATGCGAGCATACCTTTATTACATACGCTTTTTGGCTTGCAATAATTTTTAAACGATTTAATTAATTTACATAGAACTTGACGTATAAATTATATTGTTACGGTGTAGCAATTGTTTTGTTTGTTATTCAAACTTTTTAAAATTAGTTTTTATTATTTTGTTTGAATTTTGGCGATTGCGCTTTTGAGGTTTGCTTGTCTTAATTTAGGTATTTTTGTCTTTTTTAAGTTGTAGCACTGTTTTCCTTTGTAGGGAAGGGAGGTGTAACCAGTGAGGAGGTTCTCTTTTGGCCAAAGTTTGGGCCATGTGCTAAGTTTTGGTTTAGGCAAAGTTTTAGTCAATTACGGCCCCAACTTAGTTGGATTAAGGTTGCCAGACATTAATAGTGGATAGTTAGCTCTATTGTGGTAGGAGTTAAGTTACCTGGTTTTCCTGTTTACAGTAGTTGTGGGTGGCTGAGTGTGCCTATTTCTTAGGGCATTGTTGCTGCTAGTCATATTGGTGACTGACTAATAATTTAGTGACTGTGCTGCTGTCAGGTTAGAACCAACCAGTTTAGTTGTGGGTAATCCCAGCATAAGATCTGCTGTGGGTTACAGTATTTCTCTAACAACCTTCCTCTACCCTTCACCATCATCACCACCTCTTTTGCGGTGGGCACTAGAAGTTTGGTGCCATTCGCCATCTATTTTTCTTTTTTTTTTATTTATTATTTTAATATATATGTAAGCCAGTAGTATGGTTAGGGCAGACAGAAGACTGTCTGCAGGATACTATTGTAAGGGGCCCCAGGTCTAATATTGACAGATTGTGTGTAATTAGGTTCATTTATAATTTATTAGTAACTTGTTTAGTTTATCTTACATATTAAGTAATCTTGAAGACTTTCAGATTAGATCATTTCATTTTAGGGCCATACAGCCCATAGACGTTCATTAGATTTCTTTTCATCTAAGCAATATTTCATTCGCTTATATTATTTATTTATGTACTGGGCAAGATCTCTTTACGTTTGTACATAATTTATGCCACAGTACACATTTATCAAGCATATTTGCTTTTATTGGCTTATAGGATTAAGTACCTTACCTGTCACTTTAAGATATTTGTGGGCCTTAAAAAGGCCTTCCCTTCTAGGTCTGTGGTGTCTGGTGGCGTGCTTACCTTTTCTCTTTTCCTATCCATCCTTACTTTGGATTCTCATTTTCCAAAGGGTCTGGCCTCTGTTCGTCTAGTAAATATTGTTTACCTTTTTGTGTTTTATTACTTCTCTTCCCGGTTCAGATTACCGATGTTTCACAAATGGAGTGGCGCCTATAAATTACCGTCTTTCAAGATCTGGTTAATGTCTAGTTGAATGTTAATCTTAACCACGGCCCTATTAGTGTTACCGACTGAGTTGGGCATAACCTTGCAACCTTATGTTCCCTTTTGGCTATAACGGAGGTTAAGATCCTATTCTTTTTGATCACTTTATAACACCCTAGACTTTAGCTGAATATTTTAGTCTATTTAGCGCAGCGAAACCGAAGTAATTATTCTTTAAGTTTTAGATAAATGTGACTGACTGAAACGAGGAAGGAAGTCCGAATTTGAATGAATGGAATTTTTGGAAATGGAATTATGGAAATTTTTGATTACCTTGTCAAACAGCAGATTATTTATCTATTTTGTACAATATATTTTATCTACTCTGTTATATTATTTCCTATTTATTTATCTGTTTATTTACCTTTTATTTTCTTATTACTTACGTGTTTAGGTGTTAATTTTAAGATTATATTGCCCTGATGCACGTATTTGCACAGGTGACAACTTAGGCACTTTAGATGTAAGATTTTACTAACACTTAGTTTGTAGTTATCACCCTTCACATCCGTCTCTTAAGGATTTATTCTTCATAATTACGGCCATTTTCACAATAAATACACTTAATTATTATTTTATGAGATGAACACCACGAGAGCCCTCACATGTAAACAATAAGGTTATTTAACAGGATAACAGTGAGCAACCTTCCAAAGCCGCCGCTGTTCAAAACTCACCACTAACGCATCTAATTGTCATCTTTTATCAACTCATCCAGCAAATTGCATTCAAAGTGATAATATGCCGCAGCATATTCAGCCAAAGCGCTTCAGCATTTAAATTTAATTATAACGACTTTTTAACAACTTTTGAGTAGCTTTAGAACTGTGCAGTGAAAAGGTTTCCTGATATTAACTTATTTAATTTATTAATTAATAACTCATATTTTTCTTATAAAAGTGCACTATTTACGAACTTATACATCTTGTTTCTTCTGGAATCAGACTTTTCCATTATTTGGACTTTATTTATATATTTCACTGATTCGCTGGACGCTGATACCTGCATGCTTCCAGGCTTAATGCTTGCATGGTCAGACCGTAATTATGCTTTTTATCTAGTCATTAAACCTTAATTGGATCGCTACTTCTCTTCTTATCATCATTTATGCTTAATAATTAACCCTTAGTCTTAATTAGTTTAATATTTATTTCATTCAGTACTTCGTTCAAATATCGCCACTCAAGAATTATGTACGCCAACAATAGTAGCTATATACAACTTCTAAAGTTAATTGCCATATTATTTGTAGAAGCTACTCATAATTTTCTATTATATATTTGTCTTTTTCTTGTATATTTTTTTTTTTATATTTATCAATTGACATTATCGCGTTTAGGTGACGCCAGTATTTAACGAAGTACGAACTTATTTCATGCTTGTTCTTACCATTTTGTTATGCTTTTTATATTTATTGCCAGTACGTCTTCATGTTATGCTTTCATTATATTTATTAGTTTAAACTAGATTATGACCATTAGTGCTAGTTCCTACTTTAACCTGATTACTTTTTCAACTAATCAGTTCTTGCCTGTGCTTTATGGCTTAATTTATGCTTTTCTTGTCCTCTTTGTTTAACTTAATATATTTATACCATTATTATTAATTTTCCGAGCCATTATCACCTTAGATTCGTATATTTTAGATACTGAGTTCTGATCTTAAACCACGTACTTATTTATGCTTATTTACTTAATATATGCTTATTACTTACTTTTCTAATCATATATTTCATTCGTTTATTTATTTCTTATAATAAACCTCATATTTTAACAGCATTCTGTTTTATTACACTTCCTGTGTCTCTGGCTTTAGGTCACATGCTAAGGTACTTAACAGTCAAGTTTACCTTCGAAGTCCTAACATACCCGTACCCCATGTTTAGGGTTACTCGCTATTCGCAAAATAAGTATAAATAACTAACTTCTATCAATGGTTAATATAAATTGCAATTACAAATTAAATGTTTCAAATGAAATTTCTACAATAATGTTTTAGACAGTTGGATAGTCTAAACTCTTTGGTATTATATTGCATCAACGTTTTCAAGTTAGACACCACTTAGACATTATCGGTGAAAATGAAGCATAAGAGCAACTGGTGTAAAATGTTATATGGACAAAGGACATCGTTTGATGTATTTGTCATTAAACTTAATCACTTACGATATTATAAAAATATATGAGGTGTGCATCCGAAAAGCAAAAAAACGTGGTGGGTGGATGGGGGATTGGTGGAGTTGGATACGTAGGAAAATATTATAGTTTGCTTTATATGTTTAAGTTTAATTTGTACTGCAAAATATAAAACAACTTTTTTATAGATCCTAATTAAAAAAAAATATTGTTGCACAAACTTAACACAATAACATACATAACATACATACATATATATATTATATATATATGATATATCATATATATATATATATATATATATTATATATTATATATATATATATAATATATATATTATATATATATATATATTATATATATGTATGTGTTGGTGTGTGGTGTGTGTGTGTGTGTGTGTGTCGTGTGTGGTGTGTGTCGTGTGTGTGTGCGCGTGTTGTGTCTGTGTGTGTGTTGTGAGTGTGTGTAAATGTTACAATATAAATGATATTCTGATACGTGAGTATTATTTTCTACTTTACAGTCACAAATTCTTTAATTGGCAATAGTGTCGGGAAAAATCACTTCAGNAGACTTTAATAAAATATAAAATTGTGCGACTACTTTTTTTATTTCAATTAACTTTAGTATTTGGAATTGAAATTTCTACTTGCAACAATTATTTTTAACTTCAAATCAAAATATAAGTTTAATCTGAGTAGATTTTAAGTTTTCATTTCTTGAGTTCTATTAATTTAAAATACATTTTTCTCATAGATATTATATACTACATTTGCGTTGTAGTTTCTTCGCTTTGAATATGAAATCTCAAGCAACAATTAATTATCTTTACTTAAGAAATTAAATGTATGATTACCTCGGCTACAACTCGGTAACTAAGATTTTAGTCCTTCGACTTTGTCTCGAGTTAAATCACCTATGATTCCCTTGAATGTCGCCTCAGAAATCAACTTTATTTTTCTTGAGGGAAATTTTATATAGAATTAAGCCTAACTTCACTGCCTTGGTTTTGTAAATTACTATAAATAATAATAGTTCTTAGACACAGGGAGTAATGAATACTATTTTTCCTCAAAGTTAGTTGGTTCTAAGGCGTAAGCCGAGGGAACCAAAATCTCGGGCTTCGGCCTCGGGATTTATGTGTTTAACTCCCGAGGCAAAGCCGAGGAGGTAATTGCGAAGGGGAAAATAGCATTTCACTCCCAAGGTGCATACCAGATTTTATCTCCAGTCGTTGTTTTTTTTTAATACGTTTTGTTGTATTTATTATAAATTTAGGGGGTGCTGCCTCCAAAAAAAAAAAAAAATAATAAAAAAATATTGCTCCAAACTACATCTTTTGACCTGAAACGGATTTGAGCCATAATGGTCGGGCCCCCTTATACATTTTAGTGTTGCTGCCCCCAATGAAAACATAAAAAATGTTATTGCTCCAAAAACTTCTTTTAACCTGAAACGCATTTTGAGCCATAATTTTTTTTGTCGGGTCCCCCTTATATTTTTACTTTAGGGGTGCTGCTCCCTAGAAAAATTAAAAAAAAAAATAATTAGTCGACTGTATAAATTTAGTGAATACCACTCCTCTAAAAAAATTATATGATTGGCTTTAATAGCCCAATAATAGAAAACCCTTTTTATTTCCAAGGGGAGTGAAAATTAAAATTTCTTCCTTGGGAGTGAAGAGGCTTGTTGGGTACGTACTTCCCTAAAAACTAGTCATAACTTCACATTATACACCGTCTGGGATAAACGTTGTTTTAAATTTTTGATAATACTCGCGTTATCCAAACCACATAAATCTGTTTCAAAAGTTTTATCTGTTTCCCATTATCCTATCGCTTTAAAGTGCTACCATTACAAAAACAACGGTGGTTATTAATATATATAGATTTTTTTTTTAATTATTAAAAGACTTAACACTTTTAAAGTCCTTTAATCATAATTGATAAGAAAAAAATGACGATAAAACTTCAAAGGATAATGATCTTAAACTTACAATAAATAGATGAAAGTTAAAATGTTTAATGAAAATTGTGTAATATTTCTTAGACTTTATAGATTACATTTTTAAAAAGAAAACATTTTATAGCTGTATTTATAGCAATTATAGAACAAAGTAAAATATTGCCAAGGAAGCTATACTATGACAGAGTTGACCACATCAAAGAAAAGTGGTATTAAACAGTATGTTCTTGGTTTCTTCATACTTTTAAAAACTACTTTATTAAGACTTAATTAAATTAGTTTATCCTCTTTTCATTATAGCCTTTTAAGATGACACTGTTTTCATTAAAGAGAACAAAGGATATATTTTGTATTTTGTCTTTGAAATATATTATTTCACGACAGTTTGTCACGCTTTGGAATTGTCTAAAGCAAAAACAAGTACCAAAGTCATTTTCACAAAATATCGAAATTTGTTTTTAGTGGATTTCGTAATTAAATTACGCTAATGAGATCATCTGTATGAAGCCGTGTAGAGGTGAAGAGAAAATGACAAGTATCAAATATTTGTATGTAAGAGGGTTCCGGTAGTGTAATAGTTAGCAGACGTGCCTGCTACCCAGACAATTCGGGTTCAAACCCGGTCAGGGCCTTTAGAATTTTCAGGTGCTGTTTTTCAAAAGAGCGTAAAGCTGGAGGATCCCATCATGTGCGATTTAAATTAAACGAGAAGATTGAGGAGTCAAACAAAATGTTATTTTTATGGTATTGAACTAACTGAATCAAATAATACCAAATTCAGCTTTGTCAAATCATTGTAAATGCTTAACAAAGACTTTAATCAATTTACAATCATGACGTCAGTTGTAGAAAAAACATTTTTTTAAAGATTTTTATCATCTAAGAGAGTCAACTAGGGTGTCGTCTTTTGAGGCACTAAATCGATATAAGTGGATCTAAGAGAATGAGAAAACAAATAGTACGGCGATGCAAGGCGTCTTTTTTTTTAAAGGTCGACGGTCATATGAGAATGAATACTAAAAAAACAACCACAATGTGGCCGTTAAGCCAAGCGGTCACATGGAGACAACTGGACCGCAATGAGCGACTAGGGTTCGACTTCACGACAAGGTCCTGTCCCTTATTACTAAAGAACGCCAGATCAGTCCAAATATTCAAACTAACATCTGGACACTACCCGCTTATTTCAAAACCGTTATTTATTGGCCGTTATTTTAGACGACTAAGAACTATCAAGTATTCTTTTCTTTTAATCCAACCTAAAATATTCTTTTCTTTTTGCCAACTCTAAAAATATATTATTTGTTGATAATAATTTATCACATTACAAATAAAAACTCTAATGCAGTAGTTCGCAAGCCGGTTAGTTTTTTTAAAATATGTGCTTTCAAGCATGTCGATCTATTTCTTACTTAAGTTTCCGTTATATACCTGATTAAATGCGTTAAAACTGCGATTTTAATAGAATCTTTAAAAATTAGTTTCTATCCCATGATTTTATTGTACACAGCATTATTTGCTCTCAATAGAAGTCCATTTATTTAAACGTCGAGCGCATTCCTTTGAAACATTTATTTCTAATTTTTTACCAATATTTGAACCTGGAACTTTGGCTTTGAGTACTTTGAGTGGTAGGTATGACTCTAGATCGAATTTATTAGATTCAGCGACCTACAAACATGGGGTACGACATCCACCTAAAAACATGGGGTACGACATCCTACTCGAAATTCTTGAAATTTTGATTCACCAACTATAATTTGAGTTTCCTAATTTAATCATTTAAAATGGTCGTATCATTAATGAAATTTCTTAACGAAATTTAGAGGAATTCAGTGAGGCTATCTATTTAGGATATCTGATCAGTGCTAAAAAAAGACAAGTGGCTGAAATTAATAGGAGAATAAGCTTAGGTTGGAGAGCTCTGATGTGGAATAAACCCTATCACAAAAGCAATGCTGAATCTACTCTGAAAAAGAAACTATGGGAGTTGACAGCACTACCTGTCTTAGCATATGGATGTGGAACTTGGAGGCTTAGTAGCAATGTAATTGAGAAACTGAGAACAACGGAAAGAAATATGGAGAGATATTTCTTAAATCTCACTTGAAATTATAGAAAAATTAAAACTAGGCTTAGGAATAAGTCGGGGTTTGTGGACATTGTACAACGCATACACTACAGAAAATGGAAATGGGCTGAGCCCATAATAAGAAGAAAAGGAGACACTGGACAGAAAACATTATAGAATGGAAACCAAAGGGAAAGAAGAAGAAGAAAGGAAGGCTTTCCAAGAAACGAAAATTGGGACGCAGAAATGTATGAGAGATGCGACAATAGTGTTAAAGGTTCCGGGTCACGAATTGTAGTTCAATAGGGAGAAGACTGGGAAAAATCTGCTATTTATTAACTTGGAAAAATTATAGTTTTATACTATATAGTAAAAGCACTGTGAACTCTTATTAAAATGAAATGTTCAAAAAGAATTAAAAAAGAAACAATATGAATTAGAAAAAAATAATTTTGCAAGTCAAAACAATTAAATCCTTAGCTATGCTGATTTTTCTATAGAAAAAACAGGATTCTATCGTATTCTATTCCATAACAAAATTTTACAAACTAAATTTTCTAAAATTAGAAAGTAAACAAATAATTTTGTAATTTATTTTTATTTTAATAATTCATTTTATTAAATTTAAAATGTATTTATAAATGTAATAAATACTTCTTTTTGATCTGAAGCAAATACTCTATTCTAGTCTGGTTTAAAGCTTTATTTCACGTTAAAACAAAGTAGATGTATACGCATTTGTCCCTTTATCAAAAGAACAGACCGCGTTGTATATTTTTTCAGAGTACACAAATATATAACACAAAATATTACTGTCATTATTTCCAACTAAATATAACATGGAATATGTTTTTATCCTTCTCTTGTCTTATTAATAAAAATATGTTTTTTTTGGACAAATAATATTGTTGGAGTGAAACATTTTCTTTTTGCACCGGAAAATGAGGGAGTTTATACGTCGAAAAAACATAGCAAGATCCTCATAATGAACAAAAAAACTAAAATTTAACTTGGAAAGTATAAAATATGTTCAGAATTTTATTTAAATTCTGCAACATAATTATTAAACACGGCAACAAATAATGTTGCCGTGCTCATTGATTTAATGGTAAATATAAACAATATGTTGGTGAGTAAAAATATTCATGATGAAAGAAAATAAAGTTGTTAGTATCATTCAAAATTTAAATTTATTTTTACAGTTAAACATTTTTATGAGATACAAAAAATTTATTTATTGGTGTAAGAGCTTCGTCAATATATATATATATATATATATATATATATAATATATATATATATATATATATATATATATATATATATTATAATATATATATATGTGTGGTGTGTGTTAAAAACGCAATATTGTTTTTGGAAAATGTTTGGCTTCATTAACCAGAAAAAACTCCAACGTATGTAACCAAACCTCAATAAATTATGTAGTTGGGCCTAAATTGAAATGCACAACTTTAAACATCAAACACATACACGAGGATAAATTTAACTATCAGTATTAGTTTTATAGATTGACCTATACAACTTTATGTAACCAAATCACGTTTAAAAATATGTAAATTCGCTTACAATTCGAAACTACTAATATGACAAACTACTGCAGGTCACAAATATGTGAATTACTCTTGCCTCCGGAACGTAGAGACAAGAGGGCCGCAAAGCGGCTAAGTGGTGGAAGGCCTGCTGTATTTTTACGACGATTTATATCACCACAAAATAATGTCATATAAAGCGTCTTCATCTTTTTATTTTAAACCCTCAAGCTTAAAATTACGCGATTTCTCACCGAAAGAAACTGCTATACTAAAAAAGATTTATAACTATGTGCATATATAACTTTTATTTTAGTGCAAGACATCTTTTCAGGGAGACTAATTACATGACTGTATTTAATAAGGTTTACTGGCAAAGTATTACTATCGAAATTCGGGAACTGGGTACCTCGGTACTTTCCAACAAAACTTCAGACTCGTTTTTCCCTCTCAAACCTTCATGATTTTTTAATACTTAAGGTTGTATCACTCCGGTTTCGCTTAATTTACTGGTTCAAAGCCTTGAGTGTAATGTATTTCTACTCGTTTCGCTTGTCTAAAGAATGACATAATTACACAAGCTTGTAGTGTTACTAGGGCCTTACAACTCTCAAAATAAGGACTATTAGGTAACCAAATTTCTTGAATGTTACAACTTATAGCTAATTGAAGCATCAACACTTAAAGTAGACAGGGATTCAATCATGTAAATACGAAAACTACGTTTCTGTCTTAGAATAATTCTATAAATAGAAGAAGCATAACTGATAACAGCAGTGTGTGGTACGACAGTAAATTAGTGTGGTACCCCTACTTAAGACCACCAATGAACTGGCTTTCGTGTTATTAGAAGAGTTCCATGCGTTTATGGTCCTTTTCTTTTTTTATACTAGGATTATTCTCGTGTTTAGAAAACCATGTTCCGTGTTTAGCATCCTTCAAATACCTTTATGCATAGCTGAGGTAATTCAAATTATTACCTCTTTATGATATATTTAATTATGAGTAGCTTTAAGAGAAATTATACTAGATTAGAATTTAGAAAAAATATACTAGACAATCGGTGAACCTGGTCCCAGATGCAGTCTCGTAATGGGGAGGGTGGAAGTACCGAAGTCTTCTCTGGTTGCAGTATGTGCATGAATTTTAGTAGTTTTAGGTAGAGTATCATTCGGAAGAGTAGAAACCAAAAAATGACTCAACGGGTTCAAACGTAAAAAATACCATAATTAAAGTGTGTGTATCAATTGACCACCTATGTGTCAATTTTTTTACTTAGCAAACTAAAAGCAGTTTAAAAACTTTCATCTTCCGGGCACCACAACTGGACCTAATGTCTGATTTTCGTGCCAAAATATACTTAAATAAAATCTACTATTTTTATTTATGTTCTTTTATGATTTCCATTTCTTATTCTTTCCTTTTTAAATTAAATTCTCTCACTTGTAGATCTAAATGAATTGTAATTAAATTAACAATAGTAAAAAATATTTTATTGTTAAAAAGACCTCGGTTTATTTCCCTAAAAGCGAGAAAAAATTTCATCTATTTCAAGACATTTCAAGTTGATTCTTAGTCTCCTAACCGGAAAAACTTCTTGAAATAATTTTCTCTTTTAGAAATTACAGTAGGTAAAGCTTATTAAGAAAAACGAGAATACAAAGTCAAAAATTCTCTTGGTTTTATTTACAGTAGTCTTTTTCCGTGATTCACTTTTACTTTAGTGCTAGAACTACCCTTTTCTTCTCTACCTACCCCTATTCAGTAATTCGTTTTCCAACCATTAACAACTAAAGAAATTAAAGAAATGTAACAATAATCTCAGACTTTGTTAATTACAATTTTAAAAGGGGTTTCATTATTTTGTTCATAGTAATTTAAACTAAATTACCAAAAAAAAAATAATTACTAGTTGTTCTGCGCAACTTTTAGATTAAAATATTCCGTACAATTTTAATTTATTACTTTAGTAGCTTATTCGTTTTACTAAGTAATCAGTCAGTCGCTAAGTAAGTAAATATGTTAACATTTGTAAATTATTAAAATAAATCGTCGATTGTCGCTTGTTTAAATAAATGGTCCCTTGTTTGGAATTAGCTGAACTCTAGGCAGTAACTAAAAATATAATTAACATAACTGGTATATTATCTGTATACCCATCATGTATTACTATTAGATAATATCCTTTTTTCGGGCAGCTATAAATTAGGGACTTTAAATCATTAAAAATGTAGGTGAAATGCGTTTTATACTGTCAGCCACAGTTTCGTAGTTTTTTACTGTCACTAGGGAAGTTCTTCAAATGTCCTCTAGGTAGGCACTAGTAGTTTACTACAGGGTTCCAATATTACCTTCCTTGTTCTTCTTACTTTTTTTATTTTTCAAATAAATAATCAAACGTTTTTGCTAACGAAGTTTCGTTAGTTTTGGAAAATGAGTTATTAATTATTTATTATCAAGTGATTAATGATCATTAAAAGTGATTCAGACATTGAAAATACGCCGCCAAAATTGTAACTTTTGGCCAACAAGGGGTTCGAAAAAAGTGTACCGGCAATTTTTTTTTACATTATACTGTTTTCCTTTAAACAGTTGTTTATCTCGACAATATTTATCGTCTCGCTTTGCTCAACAGATAATTTTACTGTCGCGGTTATAAAAAAACACACTAAACAGTATGCATAATATACTATAATATGATATTAAAAGTTCTTGAGTATTAAAATTCTCTTTATAATAACAAAATATCGATTAAATTCCTTTTGAAACATCTAAAACATTAACATTTCAACATTTCAAAATTAATATATAGGTACGTTATCCATATTGATAACTAATTAATTGGTTTATAAGGTAATTACTAAAGTTATCAATAATTAATAAACAAGGTATTACAGAAGCGTTGATATTAAATACAAAATACTTAGCCATATTCTTGCTATTACTCTGTAATTTATAAGTTTCTTATAACTAGGCGTCTGATGCATATTAATTAATGCATATTAGATATCTTTAATACACATTATAATTAAAAATAAATTCGTGAATTTTGTATTATCTAAAAGGCTGTAGAACCATGATTGTTCTCCTACTACTGAAGGAATAAAAATAAGTATATTTTTTCTAAAATTCCGAAAATGAGGTTTCACTATAATTAACTGATTTAGGAGTTTCGCACGTTAAGAGTGGTATTCATAATAATGTCTGTCTGTCTAAGTGTGTGTTTTTGGCACGTGTAACTCCCACTGTGTTAACGTTAGTTCTTTGAAACTTCGCACAAAAGTTAGACTAAAGGTTCATTTGTGCACCACGAAGGAGAGCATTTTTAAATCACAAACACATAATTTGCTGGGTCCTCGAAAGTTTAATAAATGTGTGTACTTCTATATATCAGTTTTATAATTTTGTATAATTTCAACTCCTGTGACCACTTTTGTTTATTTTCCGGCAGCATATCTAAACCTTGAGAACTATTACAGAACATGATTAGTTGTGCTTCTTAAAAAATAATATGTTTAAACCCACGATCACTCATTTTCCTGAGCCATTGAAAATTTACACGTACGACTTATCGTCAGGTAGCGTAAATCATAAAGGACTAGTAGTCATAATTTGTTTAATATTTTTAAACTTTTAGTTTAAATATTTTTGGCAAAAATATGCATTTATTAGTGTTGTAAATAAAAGTAAAGAAAATAATTTCTCCATCTTTCGAAAATTTCAGAATTAAACAAAAAAAAATCTTGTTTACAAAACCTATTACACAGTAATCGGTTCTGTCTCTTTGAAATAGATTAGGAGACCGTAAAATATCTGCTTAATTCTAAGGAATAACATATTATAACATATTTTTGCCTTAAATTTATTATTAAAGTTCAAAGGATAAGGCGAAAACATTATCATTGTATGACTAGACATAAAAGTCTAAAATAAGCCTCAGCCTGTTATCTTTTCCAATGAAAGGCTATTGTTTACTAGTAGCGTAGATATCATCGGATTGTTTTTCGATGGTTTATTCACTTTTCGTGATACACGATCTACTGTAATAGAGTCTAAAGCTTTAATTTACCTTATGTTTTTGCACAACATAAATTTCGTCACCAAATAATTAATTCTAAGGTGCGAGCAAAGCGAGACTGAAGTAATGCCTTTTAAGCTTCATGTAATCATAACACTCCGAGAGCTAGAGTATTGAGTCCTACGTTATATAAACCTAAACTTTTAATCGCTTCTTTTATTTTAAGGTCCAGCGTTGTGAGACCTAAGTAATGCCTTCTTAATTTTAAATTTATCATGACATTCTTTAAGTTATTTTTGATTGAAGGCTTATCTTATCTAATATACTTATTAGTTTGAACATTATAAATCTTTGATCGCTTTATAAATTTTTTTCAACAATGTTTATATTTTATTTGTATTAATATTTGTCAATATATTTTAACATATTTTTGGCGTAACCCCTGTTAGGGTCATGCGTACCCCCTGGTGTACGCGTACCCTAGTTTGGAGTCCTCTGATATAGTGTCTTGATTTAAAAAAAAATAAAAATGAGACGCCAAGTTTTTTAGGTCATAAATGTAGTTATATTGTTGAACAAGTTAAGTTTAACACTTCATTTGTTGTTTATCCTCGAGATAGTTTCTAGCTTTATCTTTATAATTCTACTAACTTTGTGACAACTTTGTGTTGCTCATTTAGTTCATCAACTCGGTTTATAGTTATTTATAATGATTAAAGTTTTTATGTTTTAGTAATTATAATAATATAAATCATACGCTTATATACGCTTTGATTTTGTATTATCAACAGGCAGACAGTGGAATATTTATTTGAAAGATTTAAAAAAAATTGGGTACGGGGTACCTCGAAACTTTGTCTCGTCTCATCGGATTCGCTATGCTCATCCTCAGAAAATACAATTTGCCAAATTTATACTGCAACATATCTTCGGAAACGCTTCGCTTGTCCTCAGATAGTAAATGAATCCGTATCATTCTTAGGGGCCACCCATACAGAACTGACCACGCTCCATGCTACTTAGGTTTTATGATCCAACAAAAATTATGAATATACTTGTCGTATTGAAACGAAACTTTGTGTACTCTTTTTTTAAACAAAAGTATACTCTTGTACTAAAATTTCGCCTCAATTAAATCATTTTCTGATTTATTTTTTTTTTAAACGTACACAAGTCACTTGATAATGCCTTTAATGAAATGAAACTTAGCGCATATATTAGCCTTCTACATGCCTACATGCGTGCCAAATTTCAATTGGATTGCATAATGTTTTCACGTTTTATGAGTTATTCGAAATTTTTGCTGAGCACAATTACAGCAGTAGAGTGATTTTCGTACGAAGTTTAAACTCTCTAGCATAAATACACTAGGAGCTACGATGATAACAGACACACACACACACATATACACATGCACATTCAGACAGACATCTTTGAGAAAACCACTTAGGAGGCCTTAAAAATACCTGCATCGGATAATTCCGATTCCATCCCGGTTTTGGATTTTTTGTAAACACAATACTTTTCGGAATTTTGAGGTCAAAATTCCGTTCGTCAAAAACATTGTTTCCTCTCGATACAATTCGTTTCATTTCATTTAGAGTCCCCTCCTAATCCTCTTGTCCAAACCTTACATTCCAGAACCATTCCTTCCAATCTTCCACGACGCCTTCGACGATAGTGGCCGCGTGACCTTCTGTTATATCAATATTAATTTTAATACAAAAACGCAAAACATTTTAGAAAATTCAACTATTCAAAATTTAGTTATTTTCTATTCGACTAATTTAGTTCAAGCCAAATTTAAAATTTTAAGTAAAATATCAACATTTACCTAACCACGCCAAGGAGTATCACCTCTGGGTAATTCCTCCTATCAAGACTGCTCAGTCACTTTAACCAGTATGAGCACTATGTCAAATACATTTTACAAAGTTAAAAAAAAAAACAATACGTTTCCTATATACCTACGGTATAAATGTATAAATGAGAAGTTAAAAGCAATGTAAGTTATTGGAATTCTACGTAATTATATGTAAGTTAAAGGAGGAATACGTTATTATATGTAAGCTGAGTAAATTATGCGTCTTTATATGTAAGTTGACGGAATGATACGTCCAAGTTCAAATCAACGCTGTTATTTACTTTAATCAATAACGTAATATTACTATAAAAATTATAAAACTCTCAATACTTAGACCTCCGAAGGTAAGAAGTTATTATAAGACATGACTTTGCTAGCATTGAACCGAAGAAAATCTAGATGGCTTCTCGATCTTGGAAGGACCAGCCTTAAGCTTATAGTTGGGATTTTGACATGGCACTGTACTCTCAATAGACATCAAGCATTAATGAAGGTAGTCGAGAACCCCATATGTCGAATATGTAATGACGACGAGGAGGAAACCGCCTATCACTACTTAGGAGTATGTGAAGGATAAGGAAGGCTCAGGTTTCAACTCTTTGGAGCAGGGGATCTACGAGAGGAAGACTTCGAGTGTCTAAGATGGCAAGACCTTCTCACCTTCATCTATCGTAGCAGAAGGTTTAATGAGGATAAGGTAAAGGTGGTGTATTGGTGAATAGACGATTTCGGGGTTGGTAAAAAGGATCCAAAAGTGAGGTCTACTCTCCTACTACTACTATTACTCCGATTGTAAGACATGAAGTGTAAAGTGCAAATTATACATACCTGAAATACAATGTTTACAACTTTATATAAAATTTCTGAAATATTTGCTTGCCTCAAATATGAGGAAAATCTAAATTCAATATTAAGTTTGTATCTAAACCTAATTGTTATTGAATAAACAACTTTTAAAAAAGTAATAAAAGTTGGAAGCTTTTAATTTGAAAAAAAGAATCTATATGTAATTTTTTAGATTTCTGCTTTTATCGATGAAATTAGTTTATAATTTCCTCTGAAAACGATTCAAAAAGTTTCATTCAAAATTTAAATAATACAAATTTTTAAAAAGATAACATTTGATAAAATTCATGACATTTTCTAACGCAGAGAGCAAAGGACGTGTCTTTTGTACCCCTAAACATTTATCTAACGAATCTGATGACACATGAACAATGAAATATCGATAAATATTCGGTAGTTCCTCGGTTTTCTTAAAAATAATCAGAGTACCAGAATCTCGTAAATGCTCTGCGACTACAAACCGACAATCGCCGTCAATAGTTTGTTTGATATGCTCGGCTAGACGTATAAATATAAGTCTACCTGTCTCATCGATGTAGACTTTATCACAGCTACAAGGGATCTTACTGACACCACTTGTTTTTCTTGGAGCGGAATTTTTCTGTCGAAAAAATTGTAGTGTCGGAATTTCTGAGGAAGTTTCTGGTGGTAGAACAGGTAGTAAATATTATATTATATCGTTTCGTGCCAGAAAACTTTGCTCATCCTATCCGTAGTTCCTTTGACATGTGGTATATACGCTATCATTCTGTGTTCTTGTCTATACGTCTCGCTTGTTGATGACTGTTCGTAACGACGGGTGGTCTTGTTGATGTTCCTTCTTTTGAAGCCTTTGTTAGAGAGTGCTGTCTGGAGGTGTAGATACTCCTCATCTCAGGATTCATTGTTTCTAATTGCATGCCACTAGATACAAAGGAGCTTACCACAGCCATACTCTGTGCTGCAAAATGATATAAGTTTGCGTCTGTCCCTATGCGTAGGTTTGCGATAGACCCGATGCCCCAGTGTTGAATTATATTTATCATTAACAAGCACATCTTGAAAAGCCCTATCAACTATTCTCTATTTCCATTGTGAACTTTATTTTGGGATGGATGCAGTTTATATGCTGGAAGAGTTCATACAAGGTGTCTTTACCATGTCGCCAGACAAAGAAAATATCATCAACATATCACTTCCAAGATTTGGTCTGAAGACGAACGATATTCCTTTGAATTCCAAGTATAGGGTCAAGCCGACCACAATCTTACCCTCGGAGGGTTAATTGTCCCAAAATTTTCCCTTAGCAGTCAAAACAAGCAAAAAGTTAATTTTTAATAAGTGATATAATATTAGGTATTTGTTTTACCAAATATTGTTTCAAATATAATCCTTTGTCAGAACGAGCTAAATTAAATTTTATTCACTAAGAAAAAATTTTTTTTTCAGCTTTTCATCTTTTAAAATAAACAAATTTTCATTGACCCTTATCAATATTTGAATCTCTATATCCGCTTTAAAAAAATGGAAAAATTGAGTGACATTTTCTTTTCATAAAATTTGCCTTTTTTATATATCAACATTTTTTTTATTATTCAAAGAGCCTTTTTAAGCCCTATATGCTATTTTCTAAAGAACCCTTTTTGAAAATAAAAAGGCCACCCTGCATTGCGTAAAGGGATTCAAGGTTTGGAAGGTAAATAATAAAGTAAGTACTTTATACGTGTTTGCTGTGTGCGAAACATGTTATGAGCTTGGCTTTGATCTGGTTTCTTTGTACCAAAATTTGACCTCTATTCAAAATAATGTTTGTACATTAAAAAAATCCTCATTTTTAACTTTTTTAACGCTTTGTTATAATAAATCTGATATTTTTGACAGTGCATGCCCAGGATACGTTTTGTATAAAAAATTCCGTTTCACATTAAATTCAGAAATCTAAATACTGAGTTGTCTGCTGCACGTCGTAGCAGAATCTTTGCTATCAAATATTCTTCGAAAGTACGAAAAAATGCAGGTTGCTTGGTCAAATAACTAATATTCAGGTAAATAATGAAAGAAAAGAAGTCTCTCCACAAAATATAACTTTATTGGCAAAGCGCTTTCAACCTAACTAGAGGCCATCATCAGTGCAAAACCGTTGAGATGTAAAGAAGAAGAGAAGTTAGTCTATGTTTTTCTATTAGATATGAGAGTCAGACTCCATATCTGTATTATTTAGACTCCATATCAGACTGTTTTATTTTGTGGAGAGACTTCTTTTCTTTCATTATTTATAATGGACTCCATTCACGGTCACTCTAAGGATATAATATTCAGGTATTTTTGGATTTAACGGTTATGAGTTAATGCAAAACCTGTTTTATAGGCTTGAGGAAAAGTTCAGAGTTAATTTGCACACGAGTTTTTTAAATTTATATTATGATTAGTTTAAAATTTTATTTATGTATTTTAAATTCATATCATACCATTACATGTATTCATTTATTGTTTATGTAGGTGTCGATGTTCTATATTTTATCTTTACATAATAACTAAATGTTGTTTAGTAATATTTTTGTTATATTATTTTTATGTTATACAATGTTGAAGAAAAAAAAAGAAGAAAAAAGTCTTATACAACGTTACTAAAAGATTGGGGTTAACATTTTTGGGTTATATTTTTAGTAAAACATATTATCTTTCTTTAGCTAGATCTTCGAAACTTTTGGAGACTTGACGAATTGACGTCATTAACGGGTTAACTTTCATGCAAAACAAGATGTTAATTTCATCACTAGAGATTTTCGAAATAAAATTTAATTACACTTCCTACTTCTTTTAATTTGCTGCAACATCAACTCTTATTCGCTACTGTTTTAACGCTCATTTGCTGCTATTTCAACTCCACATTTGCTGCTACAAAGATATATATTATACACTCAATTTTTTAAGCTATTGAAAAATATTTCTTTACCTTTATAAATATAATTTATAAAGGTTGAATATTTCCATAACCCGGGCCCTAAATGTATATGAAATAATAAAAAAATCACAAATAATAACATTTTTTTTAATACTAAAGAAGTGTTTACCATATTATCAGAGAACATGGTATATTAATTTTAAAAATGTGTATTTTTAGTTAACTACTAGGAAACATGTATGCTCTCATTCATCTAAAAAATGCTTTTAAGTTTTTATAATGTATAAATAAATATTTTTTGATAAAAGTATTACACCAATTTTAAAATTTTATGTTAAGTGAATTTATAAAAAGTATTTTTTTTATGAGAGCAATAATAATTATGAAAAAGTGGCCTACAGCCTCTTGGCCGCTACGCGGCGTCGTCGCTAAAGACCGCTTCACGGCCACATAGTTAATGATTCCACGGGATATTGCTCCCCCGTCCTCCACCCAATTTTATCATCTGAGCAACCTCATAGACGTTATAATGAAAACTCCCTGATATTTCATAAAACAGATTGAAACACAAATATTGGGTACACCGGGTACCACAGGACTTTTCCTCAACACATCAGATTCATTACGTTCATCCTCCCCAATTCGGACTCGCTTTGCTCGTCCTCAGATTATGCCATTCATCAAATGTATACTGGAACACCTGTTCAGACTCGCTTTGCTCCTTCTCAAATTGTAAAAACAATAATTTCATTCCCAACGGTCATTCATCCAGGCACTAACCACGTTCGATGCTGCTTAACAATTATGATCAAACATAGATATAATATTCATTTATTTCAAAATGGTATACACTTGTACCAAATTTAAACTAGATTCGATTATTTTCCGATTTTTCTACATTTTTCTTAAATTGTACATTAGTCATTTAATAAAAATTGAATTAATGCTGACAATGAGATGAAACTTAGTGCATATAAGAGAAAAAACATATTTGTACCAAATCATTTTTCCACGTTTTAAGATTTTGTAGAATCTTTAGAATTTTGTAGAAGTCATTAATGTAGGTTATTGATAATTATTATTATTGTAGGTTAATAATGTCTTATTACTGTTGTAGGTTTATTATTTTATTACAATTATTGTAGGTTAATATTTCTCTGAATAGCAAAACTCCAGCTGGGAATATTTTCTTTGGAAAGCTCAAATGCGTGCTCGAGAATATAATTTCTTAGTCAATTTTTCGTTTGACGGGTAGTCACTTTATGATTTAAAATTTTTATTTTTAAATCTACTTTTTGTATAATGCAGGAAATTTGCATGTTTATTCCATACGCTACACAAATGTCTGATTTTCCTTCAACAATTACCTTTTTTACTTTCTCTATAAAAGCGTAAAACTCGCTTTAAGCTACATCAATAATAATAACGTTATAAATCATCCACAGTGATCTGGTTAAATTTGCTCATTAAGTAATCATCTGCAAGTACTCACGCGAAACACCTTTACGAAAATATCCTCGTTTAAATGTATTTATAATTTGAAGTTCGAATTAAGCGTTGAATATTTTGACACTGATTGATATTGCTTCCTAAAAGTAACTTGGTTTTTTCTTTGAAGTTAAAAAAAATCTATATCCACTGAAAAATTACGTAAATATTTTTTAACGTTGTTGATAAACGGCTTGTAAATAAACTGGAAAGGTCCCTTATGCATGAATGATTGATGTAAATCGTTCTTTTTTTAGGAACACGTTATGGCTTTACTCTCTAACATAATCTTGACGAAAAACGTTTACCCTTATTTTTTTTATCATGCATAAACCCTAATCAATAAGATGACCTTTATAAAGATGTGTGAAAATGAAAAATAATGCTTTTTCGTTGTCAGACCAATTTGTTTTCAGTTTATTATAAATGTAAATGGATTTTTTTATTTACTTCATATAATTCGTATAACAATAAATAAATACCCGTTTTAGGGCCTTTTGGTCCATAAGGGTATTCACCCTGGGGGAACAACCTCAATGGATGCATTCACTATTATCTAAGAATTAATTAAAGTTGGTAAAATTGTAATAAAAGTGAAAATTATTACATTGTTAGGTATTTTTCTTACTTTTAGGTATAGTTAGACTTTAACTGCTCTAATTTACAATGATGATCTTATGATATTCTCAACAATGCAATTTACAGTCTAAACTATCAGTTGTCATACAAAAAAAAGAATAAAACATCTCTCCACAGTTATAGATTTCATTAAAACTAAAGCAGAGCGCTTTCGACCTAACAAGAGGTCATCATCAGTGCCTATTAAACTAATAAGAAAACAAACAAATTTAAAAAAACCCTACTTAGTAAAAAAATATGTAAAAAAAAACCAATTAAGAACAGAAATGTTTTTACTACTTTAATAATAAAATAAATTTACCCTTGAGAACAGAATAAAATATATAAATATTAGATAAATAAATTCAAGATAGAGGTTTGGGCTGGCTTGTAACAAGACACTTGTTACTTGTGGGTTTAGGATGCTGCGCTTGCAGTAGCGCATTGATAAGCGGCGTTTTCTCCCCTTTCTCATATAAATTTAAATCACCAACAGTGTCCTGACTTCTAAATATCTCTAAGTTTTCAAAAAAGTTTAACTAACGACCTTTATCTCCGTAATGTAATATGCAGGCTTTATGCAGAGCATTCACGCGGTTTCATTGATAAGGTGTATGTAAAACTTGCTTGAAGTACGTTTAAGGTGTTCAGTAAGTCTGGAGCTTAGTTTCCTACCAGACATCTGTTCTCATGTTTGAACAGAATTTAGTTTAGTTTTTATAGTGACAATTTTTAACAAATTCCCTTTGAACCAATTTGTTAATAGTGTGGGTGGCATTGTGGTTGTTGCCATATAGCAACACTAAGTCATTAAGACTTTACCATTAATATTTGGCAAAATAGTTTTGCCACAAATACTATTCATATAAATCGAGAGACTTGCCAGGGCTACGATCCGCGTACTTCTGGTGCGTAAATCAAATTCTTATACGAACACGGAACCAGACTTAAGTCCATACAAGTAAAATTATTTTTAGTTAAGCAATTTAAGATAAGTAATTATTCGTTAAATTAAAGCGTGATTTAGCAATAACAAAGTTGCAAGGAAAAATTTCGAGGTACCCTGTAGACCTGTTTTATATTTTGCTTAAAATCATTAAAAATTTCTTAACTCCGATAAAATGTTATAATTTGGTATTTCTCAGAACTCAAAATGAAAAGAAATAATACAATATCTATCCACTTCAACAATATTATAACCCGTACCTATATTTATTTTGTTCAATATTCATGTTTTTACAATAACTTCGTGTCTTTGTAAAATTCAATGAAAATAAGATACTAAAAATAACAAGTCATTAAAATTATGCCAGTCCCAGGCAAGTATAATAAGAAAACCTGTAACGTCTAAACAGTTTTTCCTGAAATTGAAGTCTAGTAAACGCTTAACAACACAACATTGTTTTGGTGAATTGTATTTTTATCTTATAAAAATATATTATTTTATATACTTACATTATTTATTATTAAATGGTACTTAACATTTTATTTTAGAATCAAAATATTTTGGTTCTCTCAAATATTAGGAAAATAAATTTAAAATCATAGCAATGAAGATATAATTTAATACAATCGTACGGTATGTATTTTAAATAAAACTGGGTACAGGATACCTCGAAACTTGTCCAACCATATCAAATTTACTACGTGCATCCTCATCACTACAAAAGGGTGCTATCAACCCGGTCTTTACGTCGAAAAATCATTCCGTCTCCGTCGACAAACTTTAATTATTTGTCGTCATAATGATATGACGGCGTATTATTTGTCGACGGAATATCTTGTGAACGTATGGATTTGTGGACATCATGGATTTGTGGATTGGGCGGAACGCCCCGCTAAATCAAAAAGAAAGAAAAAATAACCAGCTAAATAAAAAAATAAGTTAATTTGTCTAATGCGCTTTAACATCCCTGTATCAATAAATCCCAAATACATAATTACAGAGCCACAGAAAACAGCTTGCGATTATATTGTATATATAATACGTTGACACTAATTACTTAGCTTTACCTAAAACACATAATTTACGTAACCAACTCGGCCAACAATTAGGAACCGTACAAAAAGTCATGAAATCTTCCAAAAACCCACTTGGGTGGTAAAAACTCCCCGTCAAATCTATGGTCGAAAAAGTTTAACTTCAATTTTTCTATCCTGCCAAGTGACGTCGGTTCTGGTTGGTGACGGACATTAGCGTTTTAATGGGAAGTTTTTATACTAAAGGACTCATTTAAATATAGAGGAAATCATCAGCCTTAGCGGGGTGCATAAAAAATAGAGCTATTCAACTTTAGAGGTATTGTTGGCCGGGGTATATAATAGGGTATAGTTGCTGACTAAACTCGTTTCATTCATTCTTTAATCTTATTTGTTAGGTCTTAGATCTATAAAGGAAAAACTGCTGTAATTATTACAAATGCTAAAATCTGTTGTGATTTATCTACTCAAACACCTCCGAATTGAATAATACCTTATAAAATAGCAAAGAGAGCTTTAAAACTTGGGTTCATACAGCTGACCCACCACCTATGAGAAGAAGCTGATGATTGTCTCTCATTTTAAATAAGGTTCTCAGGGATTGCCAACTTAACAAGTTTACTTTAAAACGCAAATAACCGTCTCCATCCAAAACCGACATGACTTGGCGGAAAAGAAAATTTGATTTCACAACTTCTTGAATCATACCTTGGCGGGGAGTTTTTTTTTTTTACCACGCGAGTGGTTTTTGGTAAAATCTACTAAATGTAAACATTAAAGCAAAATCAATTATTATATTAGAAACAACTACATGTAAGCTAAACGTAGACAACTAATTTTATTATAATTTTTATGATTATTATAGTAAGGCAATAAAAGTTTGAAACTTGTAAACATATATTTATAACGAATAAAACTCGTCTGTGTAATAAAAGTTAAGACATATATTTTATATCTTAACATTCTTTAAAACCCTTTCAAGGGTTAAAAAGAACATTTTATATGAGGTTTTCAATTCAAAGGTCACACTTAAAAGGGTAAGTCCATAAAACTTTTATACCTTTAGGTTTAACAAATTGATACCAGGTAGGCACATTGGTTTGACCAAGGTGTTATACTGTAAAATGTTTCTTGTTAATAAGGTTTTTTCCTTGTATTACTTATCATATAACACCTAATAATATGTTTATATGGTTTGTATTAATAAGTATAACTTTTTAAAGGGAAGGCCTTAAGTAAATCAATTTCGAGAAAGCAACTATTAACCTGTAAAATCTTACTATGTTTTATCATATAAATACAGTTGTTAGACTTAACGGCTGTTGGATTTTTTATTTTCTTTTAATAAAAGAAAACACACAGGCGAATGTAAATATGTTGTGTCTTAAAAATGTTTGTTGTCAGTAAGGTTTTTCTGTTGTATTACTTCCCTTGTAACACATAATTATATAAGTGTATATGGCATTTATTAATAAATGTAATATTTTAACGGGAAATATTGTTAATTATTTATTAATAATAATTATTATTGATTCGATTAATCTATTATGAAAATGTATCCTCAAGAATCTTATCAATTTTATAAAACGATTGAGGTTTTATTATATAGACATTGTTATTTTTATCCGATGGAGATTATCTCCAAGGCACTTAGAACTCTAAGGGCGTAATGTAATGTACCCAAAATAAGCCCTTAGAGTTCTAAGTGTCTTGGAGATAATCTCCATCGGATAAAAATAACAATGTCTATATAATAAAACCTCAATCGTTCTATAAAATTGATAAGATTCTTGAGGATACATTTTCAAGCTTAGATTTATCGAATCAACAAAATTATTAATTAATAATATTTCCCTTAAAAATTATCCATTATCCACATAACGGCCGGTTGTTTTAGTTTTGATTTCTCCTAACCTATTGACAAAGGCGAAAGTAATATGTTTTGAGTCCCGAAATCGAGAGTTTACATGAGGAAGTCATTTAGAGTGAGTGAGATTTACGACTTACTCTGTGGTTTTGTTTGTGTTTATGAGTGTGTGACCATGTCCCGCATAAGTTATGTAATGTTCATGTTGCTAAGACGGACTAAATCAAAAATTGCCCGCTCCCATATTTTTAAAAAAAATATATAATTGAAATTATAATTGCCTACTGAAAAACTTTGTGATGATTCCACATAATCCTTGGAGTTAAGTTACCTTTTAGAGTGAAGTTAAATTAAATGTGTTAAAGAAACATTTTCAGGTATCCCGTTCCCGTTTTTTTATTTTAAATTTAATATTTTCAAATACTTATAAATTGTTTAATTTTTAATTATGAGCTTTATTTTCTCATTGCGAATGATTAAATTTATAGCCGTATTTAAAACTAAATAGGGCGTCGCCTTAGCTCAGCTGGTTAGAGAGCCAGGACTTTTCCTAGATCATCCGGGGATACCTCTATGTAGCCCAGGTTTAAATCTTAGTCAGACCGCATGGCATTCATGCTAAATTGCGGCCCAACTGACTTTATCTTCTTCTCAAAATGATTGTATATCTGGTTCTCAAAAATTGAATGAATTTGAGTGGTCTTCAACAAAAAGTCAAGTTTATAGATCCCTGCTTTAAAAGCAGCTCTTGGGTAACATTGTGTAACGTAGATATCAGTTCTCTGGGACTTTGAAGTGAGACTGCAGAGAAACGATAATGCTATACAGCATAGTTCACTAAGAATAACTGCATATGCTTCTGGTTGCTCTCGGACCTATGAGAATGGAATTATACAGTTATATTTAAAGTACTTTAAGTATGAAACATTCTAATTAAATTTAAATAAGTAAACAAAGTAGTAGTAACAACAAAAAGTTTCAGACAAGTCTTTTGTTAGAAGTCATAAGAGAGTCAAAATACGATCCATCATATGAACCTTAGTGTATGTAAGGTGATCTTAATTATTAGCCAACAATATTGTATGGTTAATATCGTGGATTATCTGGCCACAGGCTTCGGTGCAAGACTGTATAATGTGTCTTTACTCCCAGAGAGAGTTAGTAAAAAGAGTCCTAGAGATACACACCTGGTTCTCATCACCCCCAAGACACAAGAAAATAATATTGAATAGTTCTTTTAGACTACTCGTAATTATTATTTACACTAACTTTCTATTTAATGTTTTAATTTTATGTAAACCATTAAAATTATAATAATTTTTTATTTTATATTTTACTTAATTTATTATATATTTGATATTGTATGTTAGTATTGAAAAGTACCTCCTAATAAATAAAGGTTTTTTTTATTATTATTTTTTAACTAAATGCATTATTATTGTTTTTGGTTTGTTACAGTTCCTGAACTAATAATCGCAGATGAAAGAGGACTTCCTATCAAAAATAAGTACTATAACAGCGGCAGTACGATAGAATTAAAATGCCAAGTAAGCAGGTTGCCAGAGCCAAGTCAGTTCATACTGTGGAGGCATGGTGAGAAACTGCTCAATTATGACACCACCAGGGGCGGAATCAGGTAAGTCACTCATTATAGACAAAATTCAATATTTTTTTAACATGTTATTTATTGGCAAAGAGTATACAATATTTATTATGTGTAAACCGGAGCCATATTTTATTTATTTATTTAGGGTTATTTGTGCCTCTTTATTTTTATTTTATTAATTTATTTGTTATTTTTGTGGTATAAATTATGATTATTTTTTTTGGGGAGTGAGGGGGTTTGTCTGGGTTAAGGATAATTTTATATTGTTTGGTTTGGGTATTTTATTTTTTATTATTATTATTATTATTTTTTTATTTTTTTAATATTGTCAAAAGAAATTTTTGATGGTGTTTTGAATAGGTTTATATTGTAAAGGTAGTTTGCAGGAGTGTCAAAAAGGGTTAACTATGCAGTCTGTGGACTGACTTTTGATGATTCAACCTGGCAATTGCCTGTAAATTTGAGGGAAACCACAGAAAAACTTCAATCAGGTTGATCGGACACGCGGGCCTGGGTGTAAAAATTATATTATTATTTTTTTACGTTTGGGGGTTTAACTGTTAAGGTTTGGTCTCTAGATTTGTTTTAGGCTAAGGGGAATAGTTAATTTTATTTACGAATTTAAGTGTATTTATTATATTTTTTAATTTTGAGAAGAGCAGAGTCTTGATTTTTCAGCATTGTCTTGAATATCTTGAAGTGTGTATAAAAAGCAACAAAACAAAAGTATATCATTTTGTTATTTAACAAGTTCGGATTGGACACGGGGGCATAAGAATCGCATTTTAAAATAATCTACGGTTCTGCAAGCTAGGCCCTCGAAATGTAGCTTTAGGCGGAAATCCTATCGCTTAATTAAAACAGATTGTGAAATAAGAATACGTAGCATATGACTGATATGCTTTATCTCGCTGCAATTTCATTACGTACCGTTTGAATGCTGACCGGGAGCGCGGAAGCACGCGCTATCGCGCTTTGCCCATTGTCATTGCATAACAAACAAATAGCCCGGCCAGGATTCGCACGTGTCGTAGTCGTCATAGATGTAACACGTGTACTGTGTTGTTACACATTTTATTACAAATTAAATAAATAATAAATAAATATATAATCTTTATTTCTCACAATCAAATTAATTGTATATTTCATAAATAAATTAAAAATATTAGATTATGTGAACCCCCCAATAAAGCAAAACACTTGTACCTGGGGGCGGCAGCTAGTAATTGCTTTTAAGTTATTTATATTCATTAATTTTAAAATTTGAGCGAAAATCTCTAGTTAGCACTATGTAAACTCAGATTGCCGGATAATCCGGTAGTGTTTAAAGAAGCTTCATGTTAAATAGTGCTGGATGATTCACTAATTCCATCTTTATTGTTATGTTAAATCACAGAGATATCTTACTAGATAAGCCATAACCTATATTAATACATTGGAAGCTTGAAATCTTTTTGATGCTTTCAGCTTTCATTGGTTTGTATTTAATACGTTTTATATAATAATAAATAAATAAATATTTTATTTCTCCAAAATAAAAACATGTACAAATCAAGATATAGTTATAATTATGAATTATGAATTAAAGTTCTTTATAACCAATTTTTTGGGATCAGTTTTGTAGATCCCAAAAAGGCAAAGCCTTGACCAGGGACTAAAATTTCGTTTTTAAAATTTATCTATACAAAACTAAATACAAGCTAAACTGTAATAATAATAATAAAAATATAATAATAAAACTTATATAAAGACTAAACAATAATATAAATGAAAAGAGCTTAAAACTAATAATAATAATAATATAAATAGGTGATAGGGCACTTATAAGAGACTAGTTTTCTTTAAAAGGTAACTATATTTCGCTACATCCTCGTAGCATATTCATGTTAATCTAAAAAACAAGAAAACAAAGAAAAAAAACCAATAGTATAAGTTAAAAGAAAAATACATTAAATAGTATGTTAAAAATAAATTAAAAATTTATTTTTATTTTTTAAGATTATTATTATTAAAATTATTAATTATTTAGGATTTGCTAAGATTAATTGATGTAAGTTTTTTGCACATTTATTTTAATTTCAATTTATCTTTCTGACTTATTTCTTACCTTACTTTTATGGTAATTAGTTATACCTGACCCTAATTCTTACCTTCATTTGATTTGTTTAGAATGACTTTGTAAATAATTAATTTACGAATACTTTTAATGGAAAATTTAGTATTTAATCGTTTATTTTAATTCTGTAAGTAATTTTTTAATTTTATTTTCAACATACTATTAATGTATTTTTCTTTTAACTTATACTATTGGTTTCTTTTTCTTTGTTTTCTTATTTCTTTAGATTAACATGAATATGCTACGAGGATGTAGCGAAATATAGTTACCTATTAAAGAAAACTAGTCTCTTATAAGTGCCTTATCACTATTTTATACAATAATGGAGACCCACACTAATCATAATAATAA
>JACMZG010000022.1:9088659-9208659 GCA_018340805.1 Microvelia longipes
ATCTACTTATTATTTATTTTTTATAAATTGTAGGATTCAATTATTTTATTTTCATTATGATTTTGTAATGACTTGTAATTTTCTATTTATTTTTAAGTCATTTAAACAGTTTTTGCTAAGATCTTTGTTTTATACTTTATTTGTCAAGCATTGATGATGGGGTTTTAAGCTCTGAAAACTGGTTCTGTCATTAAAAAAAAATTAACATCAGTATAGAGACTTATTTTCTTATTTTTCCTTTTATTAG
Organism: Microvelia longipes; assembly: GCA_018340805.1. Classification (NCBI taxonomy): domain Eukaryota; kingdom Metazoa; phylum Arthropoda; class Insecta; order Hemiptera; family Veliidae; genus Microvelia; species Microvelia longipes. The sequence continues at coordinate 9,088,907 of JACMZG010000022.1, forward strand.
CTGTTACATGTCCAAAAATAATAAATAATTTGAATCATAAACTTATAAGTTCAATTTATTTCAGACATATTCGACAGACGTCTACCTTGGAGTTAACCAACTACATCAGAATTCATAATGACGTTACTATAAGAGTGTTCAATATTAGAAATTATCCATCCTCATATAATCCAAATACATTTGAACAATGAATCTTCTATCTTGATTTAGGACAATGTAGCATTAACCAAGTAAGCAAACAACTAGGTTTACTATTTATTATTCAGATTTCCAACTATTTTTAATCCATATTCGGCAATCACGTCTAAATGAAGCTTATCTTAAAACTTAGAAAAGCCAATTGCTTTGAACTGACAAGACAATGACCACTAGATGGTATATTTGAAAAAATTGAAGAGGTCAACTCATTAGGCTTAACATAACATTCTAGATGGTCGCGACACCGTCTGGCTTTCAACTTCAATGACCAAGAAACAATTTTTATAATAGTTCCTTCAAATAGGTCGGGTGTTTCTAGGTATCAACATTTATAAAATTTACAGTGTCAACAAGCCTTGATCTCATGCGACGTCACTTGGTCATTATATTATTCTTTTATTTATAATTATATTATATATTCTATATATATATATTTCTTTTAATTTATAATATTATTATATTTATATATTATAAATATTCTTTTTATATAATTTATATTATATATATATATATTTTTATATTATATTTATATAATATGGTAATTTTTAAAAAAAAAAATTGGGCAACAAACAATATGTTTTTTTAACTTTTTTTTTTTTTGGGGAATGTTAAAAAATAAAAATAACTCAACTTTTTACAGTTTTCCAAAAGAAAACATCAATTTAAAAAAACCCCGGGGGGGTTTAGTTTTCTTAGAAAACAATTATTTTCAGTCCTATTCAATTTTTACCTACATCCATCAAATTTAAGAAGTAAAGACAAAAAGTCATTAAAAAAATAATGAGTGCGAATGAGTGAGAGATAAGTTTAGAGAGAGAGGAAGGTAGATGATAATTCCAAGGAGTGTATTTTAAACTAAAATTGGATGTAGATACATATAATGACCAGGCCAAAATGTTTTACTTTTTTTCTTATTTATTCGTAGATTAAGAAAGTTATTGTGTTTGTAATAAATCCGAAACCGGGGTGTCCACCGGAATTATCCGTTTCAGGTGTTTTTAAGACCTCCTAAGTGGTTTTTACAAACTTTTCTGTTTGTATGTGTGTGTGTGTGTCCTATCATTCTAGCACCGTGTGAAACAGAAAGTAAACCATTCTAGTTTAAATTGAGAACAAATATATACCTATACGTAATAAATAAGTATTTTAAGTTTCATTTTAATACAACAAGTATATATCTATGATTTAAAAGTTATGCAGCATCGAGCGTGGTCTTTGTCTAGATGGGTGACTGCTGAGGATGAAACGGATGTATTTACTATATGAGGATGAGCGAAGCGAGTCTGATGACAATGTTCTGTACATTTGGTTGTTTTTATATTCTGTGGACGAGCCAAATGACTCTAAAGTCGAAAGGACGAGCCAATCGACTCTTAAGTCGTGAGGACTAGCCAATTGACTCTAAAGTCGTGAAGACGAGCCAATCGACTCTAATGATTTGAGGACGAGCCAATCGACTCTGAAGTCGTGAGGACGAGTGTAGCGAATCAAATGTGATGAGGAAAGGTTCCGAGGTGCCCCATATCCGATTTTTTAAAAAAAAACAAATATGACGTAAAAAATCATCTTCTGGATTTTGCGTCGCGACATTAGTATGCCTCTGTTCTTCAAAATAGTGGACTGTTTTTTGTCGCTCGGCTGAAGCAACAATAAGAAAGAAGAGCTACAACAGTATAGAACAGAGTATCGTCTTGAAACTCTTTGTGACGGGATAGAAATGAACGCCTACCTAAATTATTTAGGATTATTGCTATTATATTAATTTGAATGATATATGCTATGCCCTTCGTTGTCTTTGCAGGTGAGTATTTATATCCTTATTGAGCCACTTCCCAATGAAAGCTTGGCTCCGACAAGAGAATGTACGAGTTCTGATCGTACGACATTGGCTTCCCAGATACTGCAACTGGTCTTTAAGGAAAAATGTAGATAGTGATGAATTTACGTGTGCTTTATATTTTTTGACTTAATCACAATCTATTACTTAATATGAAGAAAAGCTATTGTTCCAGAGCCAAGGGTATAATCACAAGAGTATTGCTCAATTAAAATGGAACCTCACCCGATTTGCTATTGTCCTGAGACAAGTCTAGACTCCATTGTTTCTTTTGTCTCCAGTTCATGTAAGATTAAGTTTGCTGGGCCGGTAAAGGGCCGCCGGTAATAACCATGGATAGTGATTCAGACATTGAAAATTCGCCGCCAGAATTAAAGTATTGTCCAACGAGGAATTAGAAGTTTTCCCGAAACATTTTTACATTATGTTTTACAATTATACTGTTTTCTTCTAAATATTTGTGTACTATTACAAGTCCGAAAAAATAGCCTATGTACTTGACTAAGAATGACGTTTTATACCTTCCGCTACTTTATATTACCTTCGGCGAATAAATATAGGGGCCTCGATAAAATACCTTTATATAACATTCTTTTAACATCTAGGTACTATCAATATATAGTATAGTAACGTGTGTAGAAGTATATATATATATATATATATAATTTTATATATATTATATATATATATATATATATAATATTATATATATATATATATATTTTGTCCATCTATAAATGTATATTTAACTTAATATATTGATTTACATTTGCGCATTATAACATTATTATGCGCATTGATGTCATGACTTTAGTGCTACTTCCATTTCTGTTAGCCCTTTTCCATGTTACCTACTAGTGGCCCTAGGTTCTATCTTACCCTACTCTGGCTGTCTAGGTTTTACATGTCAACTTTTGTATAATAAATCAAATAATAACTACGCTGACCATTTTGGTTATTTTAATGCTTATACTATCTTAGATAAATGTTTTATGACTACAATAAACATGTTAATGAATGTACATGAATGATTTCTAGCTATTGTTTGTAAGTACAATACGTTCAAACGAATGAACATATTTAAAATAAAACTTGGTACTAAATAAGTATAAAACCCTCCTATTGCAGTGGGATCCATTTTGAAAATAGGTTTTTATGTGACATTGTTAGCCTGCTTAATAAAATCACGGTTAATAAGTGACCTTAATCTCACAAGCTCATTTTTCTTTTGGTTATTCGCTAATTATAAATTACTGGGTAAAATGTTTTGGCAGGAAAAGTTGTTTTCTTTGTTCATTAGATGCTGCTTATTATTGATGGCTTCCATTTTCATTCAGTTAAGCCTTTACTGATTTACATAAATCCCCTCTTTCGTATATTTAACACTGCAAAAACTAATTTATTTAAGATTTTTAGGATCTTAAACGTAGTCCCTCACTCGTATAAAGAAACTGGGGGCCACATTTTTACGTTCACCTTCCCTTCAAGGCTGTTTATCATCCTGTTATAGGAGTTAGGGAGCTAATTAGTCAGCTCAAGCTAACCCCTAATTTTATTATTTTAGCTGAACAAGGTTTTCATCCAAACTTGCAATATAACCCATACCATAAAATGCCACAAGGCGACTGTGTCGAATATTATAAGGATATTATCCCATAACTACTGGAATGTTGTTGTACCGACAAGACTCCGTTTATTCAGGACTTGCAAGTAGTATTTATGTAGATGAAATTTTATTTTTTTATTTTTATGTGCTTAAGTATTGACATATGTATAAGTTAGAGAAGGGGTTCAATTTTCTTCGCCTCTTATACATTGTGATTATAAACTAATACTTGTAAAAATTCGTTATGATGTATGGAACATGGCGTGAGTGAGACTGGGAGTGCGTCGAAACCGTTTTTTTATTTAAGGATAATTACAAAATTGTTCTGTGAGACTTATTGATTTATGTATTATTTCACAGGGTGATAGCGGTGGTCCATTAGCTTTTGATCTACCCAAGGTAATTCTTAATTGGAGCTGTGTCTTGGACTGCTGGAAATTGCTCAACAGACCAGCCAATTGTTACGCAATGTGCCAACTACTTGACTTGGATCAACCAGAAACTGGTATTGCTACAGTTAAATTAGACATTACCTCCAAGAATCAACATCTCAATTAATACTGTTTTGAAAAATATAATTAATACAATAATTAATGTCTACTTTTTATGGATTTAGACTTCTGAAATTGTTTTTTGTCAATTGAGCAAGGGGTAATTGCCAATAAGGAGGGTTTTCTGAAAGAAGAGAGATTAAATAATTAAGATGTACGATGAGAAAATTAAAAGAAATGACCTAGCAAATTAAAAATTTACTTAATAATAATAATATAATAATAGCTTCATTGACATCCTTTTTCAGAACCGAAGCCTCTCCCATAAGGAGGTAAAAGTTCGTTAGGTTAGAAAATTTCTTTTTATGACTTTATTCCAACAATCACGGTCCCTAGCTACCCTGTACCAGTTTTCCCCCTAGAAGACAGTTCGTCCCTCCATCTAAGTGTGGGTCGTCTCTTCTTCTTTTATATTCCCTTGGTATCATTCCGTGGTTAGCTTGGACCATCTATTGTTGTCTAGCCTTGCTAGATGTCCTGCCATCTCCATTTGGTATGATGAGCCTCTTTTGAAGATTTTTCAGCCTTGTTGCTTTAATTACAGCCTTATTTTTATTCTGTCAGTTCGCTTTATATTGCACATACTTCTGGCCATACTCATCTGAGTTGTCATTAATTTATTACCCATTTTTTCAGAAAGAGACCAAGTTTGTGCACCATATAGTATTGTAGGGTAAACACAAGAAGACATAATTTTAGCTTTCAATTTCTTGTCAGCCTGACTTTTAAAAATCTTTTTTAGCGACCAATATTTTTTTCCAGCCTAGATCAACCCGTCTATTTAGTTCTTTTTCTCTTTGGTTTTTTAAAGGAAATAAGTTGTCCTAGATAAACATATTCTTTGACATACTCAAATACTCTTTATCATGCACCTGAATTGGTGTTTCAGTACTGTTTGTCATCACTTTAGTTTTTGATACGTTAATTTCTAAACCAATTGTTAGGCAGGTTTCTATAAGTTGGTTAATCATGATCTCTAATTCTTCTGCTGTAGAAGCTGCTAGAAAATATCATCTGCAAAGCGTAGGTTACTTAATTTTTTCCCTAGTACTATAATTCCCCGATCTTCCCATCTGAGCTTACGGAACGCCAGGTTCAAGGTGCAGTTAAAAATAATTGGCGAAATTGGACAACCTGTTTTAAGCCTCTTTTAGTCCGAAATAATCGACCAACTTTGTCTAAAGCTATTGCTACTTTGTTGTGTTTGTAGATCTCCTTTATGATATCAATGTATATTTTATCGACTTCATGTTCTTTGAGCGCAGTCCAAATGCTTGGATGTTCTAACGAGTCGAACGCTTTTTTAAAATCTATGAGTGCAAAGTCCCTTGGCACTTTATATTCTGAACCTTTTCTATAAGTTGTTGTACTGTTTGTAAGTGATCTATGGTAGAGAAAGAAGGTCTGAATCCCGCTTGCTCTAGAGGATGGTTTCATAAATTTTTCCTATTATTCTATTTTTATTATTGATGTGAATAATTTATATAAGCAAGGTGTCAATGTGATAGGTCTATAGTTATCAATATTACATCTGTCCCCTTTCTTATGGAGTAATATTATTTTTATTGTGGTACCATTGATTAGGAATGCACTTTTCTACAAGAATTCTATTAAATAATTTAGTAAGAGGTTTGATTAAAACTAACATACCATCCTTAATTGCATCGTTGCACATATTCAGCTCCAGGGGCTGTGCCACTTTTACTATGTTTTATTGCTTTCTCCACTTCACATTCAAGTATTTTGTAGTCTTCATAAATCCTGGATCCTTTAGTCTTTTCTACATTAATAACCGTTGCTTCCGCTTTGTTCTTATATAATTTTTCATAAAATTTAGTTATCTCTTCTACTATCTCTTCTCTGTTTGTAATTATGTTACCCTTTCCATCTCTTATTTTGTGAATCCATATGTTTCTTGTATCATTAATTTCTTTTTTGATAGCTTTTGTCGAACCGTTCATTTCTGTGTATTTTAAAATAATATCTTCTTTTTTTCTGATGTCATTTCTAATTTCTCTTCTAGTTAATTTTCTAACTTCACAAAGTTCTATTTTTTGATTTCTTGTTTTGTTTTCTATTCTATTTAAACTTTCTCTCTTTTCAATCATTTTTTTGTCTTCTCAGAATTTTGTTACTTCTTTTAGGTTTTTTAGTCTGACACGTCTTCTTTAGAAGCTGAATAGTCTCTTTTATTGTGTTTTCTAAACTGTTATACTCTTCTTGCACTGAAGAGTATGGCTTTATAATTCTTTTTCTAATGCACATTTGAGTGCTCTTCATATTGATTTTTGTCAAGCCTGTGGTTGTACATTTATTATTTTTCTTACAGTACATTCTTCTTCTAGGAATTTTAAAAGTACCCTGAATTAACCTGTGGTCAGAATTAAACTTAAGTTTCTTATAGCTTTTACAGAATTTGAAAAAGAGTTGTACCTGGTTAGTATAAAATCTATTTCATGATTTCTCCTTTGGGTGACTTCCACGACCATTTTTTCTCAAAGGAAGCATTACAATAGCTGTTCAAGATTTTTAGATTATGTTTTATTGAGAAACTCAATAGCATTTCCCCTTTTGTTTCTTTTCCCTACTCCAAACTGACCTACCGATGTTTCCCCTTCTTCCCTTTTGCCAATCTTAGCATTAAAATCGCCCATGATCCATAATCTCTTTAACGAGCTCATATTGTTTATTTCGCCATCCAAATCTTCATAGAATTGTTCTATCTCATCCTCTGAGCTATCAGATGTGGGGGCATGAACTTGGATAATTCCTAATATATTATTTTTTAACTTTAGAGATATAGATGCAAGTCTGGGTGAAATCGGGTTGAAATTCAGTATCTTATCATTCCACTTGCTTTTTAAGAGAAAGCCAGTGCCAAATTTACCATTGTTTGCCGCAGAATGCATTAATATGTTTCCTCTTGATGTTACATTTATTAAATCATCCTTCCGTCTAATCTCTGCAAGCCCAACAATATCCCAATCACCCTCATCTAGCATTTCTTCTAATTCTGTCAATCTATCATTACCAAGAAGAGTTCTCACATTCAAAGTTCCCGATCTGTAGTCTGCAGTTTTTCTTAATTTTGTTTTTGGATAGTCAATCTTTTTTCTTTCCACTTTCCGTTCCATTTCCTGATATCTCTTTTTGATTATTTGATATCTCTCTCACTTCTAAGACTTCGATATCTTTGTTGAATCAGCATCATTGCTTTTCTTTTGACTTTTGTTATTAACCTTAGTATAATAATTTTCAATACTGCTACCATTGCCTCCTTCCATTTCTTACTTCCTTTACGATTTTTCTTACGGTATGTTTCTTTTGTTATTGTGCCACTGGCCCCAGCTTCGAGTCCTTACGATCGTTTTCAGGGGATTTGCCTTCATCTTGAGAGCTACTCTCACTTTTTTTCCGTTTTTGTCTAGATATATCTATACCTGCCTCTAACTCTTCTAAAGTATAAAGTTTACCTTCAATTAAAAGCTTATCCACCTTCATCAGCACTCTCCAGCCTTGTTCTTTGTATTGAAGTAAAAAGTGAAATAACTTGTCTCTAATCATTCTAACTTCTTTATTAAAATCTTCTTTTATTATTATCTTTTTATAATTTTTTGAATCTGCTAGTTTTGATTTATTTCTCATGATATCGCTTTTTAGAGCCAGAGATGTAAGCATAACTTTTATTGGGCCCTCCGAATCTTCACTGATAGGGTAGGCGTTTTTTATTGCATATTTGTTGATTTTTAAACCCATAGCAAGGCAAATACTGGTAAACTCTTTGTATATTTCCTGTCAATTTTTGTTCTTACACCGTATTCCATGTAAGATTAAACCTTCTTTGGTGTCTGTCTTTTCTTTCGTTTTGGCCTTCATCCTCTTCTTTATTTACTGCTAAAGGATTTTTGCTCCTCATATCTTTTAGTTTGTTAACATCATCTTTCATTTTCTGCATTTCCATTTTCAATTCATGTTTAACTAGACTCCATTCATTGGTAACAGCTTCGACTTCTTTTTTTAACGATTCCATACCTGTTGACATTTTGGAGTCTATTTCGTTAATTTTAGACTCTAAAGAATCTAATTTTTCTGACTTTATAAGCAATTTTCTCAGAATTGTTAATTCTTCGCTCAATTTTGGATCAGACTGTGCACTGTTTTGATTTACACTTGAGTTCTCTGTTGTACCGTTGCCTGGTTTTTGGGTCGTATTTATGTTATTTTCATTCTTATTGTCTTGTTTTTTTCCCATTTTCCTCCGTATTGATTATTTCCTGGCTTTACTGCATTTAGATTCTCTTTAGACTCGCTAAATTCCATTTTATTTATTCACGTAAGGTTATGCTGGTTAATTCAGTAGCCTCGATATTCACCGCTCAGCTGTTATTTTAGATCGATACTATCACCGTCTTAACTAAAACGAATTGCTTTACTCGTTTACGATATATCGATATTTTAATCGACTTTACCCCGGATAAACGATAACAGCTTTTGCCGGTCTGAATATTTCGAGTTTTCCAAACTTTTTTTTTTTCCCCGAAAATAATTTAATCGTAATTCCGGTACCGAATTTTAACTTTCTGTCGATAGCTATGGTGTTAATAATAAAGTATAGCTTAAAAACGAACGTAAAAATTTAATATTACTATTGATTTTAAAACAAAAACAAGAGGTTTAGTAGAACCTGTTATCACTTTCGTAACCTCCAATTTACTAACCTTGAGTTTAAATAATAGGGATGAAATTTAATACGCATAATGGTAAGATTTAGGTCTCCAGTGGTGACCGCGTCAATGTAGATGAAAAATACGACGTTTCACTTCACTGTGGAGGCATCTTCAGGGATGTAGGACATCATGGAATGCTCAGCTTAGCTATGATTCAGCTTTGTGCGTTTCGGATCCACTACGGAAGACCTAAATCTTTACAGTATGCATCTATATAATGCAAATTTCATCCCTATTATTTCAAACTCAAGGTTCTAATTGGGATATATTACGAAAGTGATAACACGGTTCTACTAAACTCTTGTTTGTTTTAAAATCAATAGTAATATTAAATTTTTACGTTCGTTTTTAAGCTATACTTTATTATTAACACCATAGCTATCGACAGAAAGTTAAAATTCGGTACCGGAATTACGATTAAATTATTTTCGGGGAAAAAAAAAAGTTTGGAAAACTCGAAATATTCAGACCGGCAAAAGCTGTTATCGTTTATCCGGGGTAAAGTCGATTAAAATATCGATATATCGTAAACGAGTAAAGCAATTCGTTTTAGTTAAGACGGTGATAGTATCGATCTAAAATAACAGCTGAGCGGTGAATATCGAGGCTACTGAATTTAACCAGCATAACCTTACGTGAATAAATAAAATGGAATTTAGCGAGTCTAAAGAGAATCTAAATGCAGTAAAGCCAGGAAATGTAATCAATACGGAGGAAAATGGAAAAAAACAAGACAATAAGAATGAAAATAACATAAATACGACCCAAAACCAGGCAACGGTACAACAGAGAACTCAAGTGTAAATCAAACAGTGCACAGTCTGATCCAAAATTGAGCGAAGAATTAACAATTCTGAGAAAATTGCTTATAAAGTCAGAAAAATTAGATTCTTTAGAGTCTAAAATTAACGAAATAGACTCCAAAATGTCAACAGGTATGGAATCGTTAAAAAAGAAGTCGAAGCTGTTACCAATGAATGGAGTCTAGTTAAACATGAATTGAAAATGGAAATGCAGAAAATGAAAGATGATGTTAACAAACTAAAAGATATGAGGAGCAAAAATCCTTTAGCAGTAAATAAAGAAGAGGATGAAGGCCAAAACGAAAGAAAAGATAGACACCAAAGAAGGTTTAATCTTATAATTCATGGAATACGGTGTGAGAACAAAAATGGACAGGAAATATACAAAGAATTTACCAGTATTTGCCTTGCTATGGGTTTAAAATCAACAAATATGCAATAAAAACGCCTACCCTATCAGTGAAGATTCGGAGGGCCCAATAAAAGTTATGCTTACATCTCTGGCTCTAAAAGCGATATCATGAGAAATAAATCAAAACTAGCAGATTCAAAAATTATAAAAAGATAATAATAAAAGAAGATTTTAATAAAGAAGTTAGAATGATTAGAGACAAGTTATTTCACTTTTTACTTCAATACAAAGAACAAGGCTGGAGAGTGCTGATGAAGGTGGATAAGCTTTTAATTGAAGGAAAACTTTATACTTTAGAAGAGTTAGAGGCAGGTATAGATATATCTAGACAAAAACGGAAAAAAAGTGAGAGTAGCTCTCAAGATGAAATCAAATCCCCTGAAAACGATCGTAAGGGACTCGAAGCTGGGGCCAGTGGCACAATAACAAAAGAAACATACCGTAAGAAAAATCGTAAAGGAAGTAAGAAATGGAAGGGAGGCAATGGTAGCAGTATTGAAAATTATTATACTAAGGTTAATAACAAAAGTCAAAAGAAAAGCAATGATGCTGATTCAAACAAAGATATCGAAGTCTTAGAAGTGAGAGAGATATCAAATAATCAAAAAGAGATATCAGGAAATGGAACGGAAAGTGGAAAGAAAAAAGATTGACTATCCAAAAAAAAATTAAGAAAAACTGCAGACTACAGATCGGAACTTTGAATGTGAGAACTCTTCTTGGTAATGATAGATTGACAGAATTAGAAGAAATGCTAGATGAGGGTGATTGGGATATTGTTGGGCTTGCAGAGATTAGACGGAAGGATGATTTAATAAATGTAACATCAAGAGGAAACATATTAATGCATTCTGCGGCAAACAATGGTAAATTTGGCACTGGCTTTCTCTTAAAAGCAAGTGGAATGATAAGATACTGAATTTCAACCCGATTTCACCCAGACTTGCATCTATATCTCTAAAGTTAAAAATAATATATTAGGAATTATCCAAGTTCATGCCCCCACATCTGATAGCTCAGAGGATGAGATAGAACAATTCTATGAAGATTTGGATGGCGAAATAAACAATATGAGCTCGTTAAAGAGATTATGGATCATGGGCGATTTTAATGCTAAGATTGGCAAAAGGGAAGAAGGGGAAACATCGGTAGGTCAGTTTGGAGTAGGGAAAAGAAACAAAGAGGGGAAATGCTATTGAGTTTCTCAATAAAACATAATCTAAAAATCTTGAACAGCTATTGTAATGCTTCCTTTGAGGAAAAATGGTCGTGGAAGTCACCCAAAGGAGAAAATCATGAAATAGATTTTATACTAACCAGGTACAACTCTTTTTCAAATTCTGTAAAAGCTATAAGAAACTTTAAGTTTAATTCTGACCACAGGTTAATTCAGGGTACTTTTAAAATTCCTAGAAGAAGAATGTACTGTAAGAAAAATAATAAATGTACAACCACAGGGCTTGACAAAAATCAATATGAAGAGGCACTCAAATGTGCATTAGAAAAAAGAATTATAAAGCCATACTCTTCAGTGCAAGAAGAGTATAACAGTTTAGAAAACACAATAAAAGAGACTATTCAGCTTCTAAAGAAGACGTGTCAGACTAAAAACCTAAAAGAAGTAACAAAATTTCTGAGAAGACAAAAGAAATGATTGAAAAGAGAGAAAGTTTAAATAGAATAGAAAACAAACAAGAAATCAAAAAATAGAACTTTGTGAAGTTAGAAAATTAACTAGAAGAGAAATTAGAAATGACATCAGAAAATATGAAGAAGATATTATTTTAAAATACACAGAAATGAACGGTTCGAAAAAAGCTATCAAAAAGAAATTAATGATACAAGAAACATATGGATTCACAAAATAAGAGATGGAAAGGGTAACATAATTACAAACAGAGAAGAGATAGTAGAAGAGATAACTAAATTTTATGAAAATTATATAAGAACAAAGCGGAAGCAACGGTTATTAATGTAGAAAAGACTAAAGGATCCAGGATTTATGAAGACTACAAAATACTTGAATGTGAAGTGGAGAAAGCAATAAAACATAGTAAAAGTGGCACAGCCCCTGGAGCTGATGATATGTGCAACGATGCAATTAAGGATGGTATGTTAGTTTTAATCAAACCTCTTACTAAATTATTTAATAGAATTCTTGTAGAAAAGTGCATTCCTAATCAATGGTACCACAATAAAATAATATTACTCCATAGAAAGGGGACAGATGTAATATTGATAACTATAGACCTATCACATTGACACCTTGCTTATATAAATTATTCACATCAATAATAAAAAATAGAATAATAGGAAAAATTTATGAAAACCATCCTCTAGAGCAAGCGGGATTCAGACCTTCTTTCTCTACCATAGATCACTTACAAACAGTACAACAACTTATAGAAAAAGGTTCAGAATATAAAGTGCCAATGTACTTTGCACTCATAGATTTTAAAAAAGCGTTCGACTCGTTAGAACATCCAAGCATTTGGACTGCGCTCAAAGAACATGAAGTCGATAAAATATACATTGATATCATAAAGGAGATCTACAAACACAACAAAGTAGCAATAGCTTTAGACAAAGTTGGTCGATTATTTCGGACTAAAAGAGCCTTAAAACAGGGTTGTCCAATTTCGCCAATTTTTTAACTGCACCTTGAACCTGGCGTTCCGTAAGCTCAGATGGGAAGATCGGGGAATTATAGTACTAGGGAAAAAATTAAGTAACCTACGCTTTGCAGATGATATTTTTCTAGCAGCTTCTACAGCAGAAGAATTAGAGATCATGATTAACCAACTTATAGAAACCTGCCTAACAATTGGTTTAGAAATTAACGTATCAAAAACTAAAGTGATGACAAACAGTACTGAAACACCAATTCAGGTGCATGATAAAGAGTATTTGGAGTATGTCAATGAATATGTTTATCTAGGACAACTTATTTCCTTTAAAAACCAAAGAGAAAAGAACTAAATAGACGGGTTGATCTAGGCTGGAAAAATATTGGTCGCTAAAAAGATTTTTAAAAGTCAGGCTGACAAGAAATTGAAAGCTAAAATTATGTCTTCTTGTGTTTACCCTACAATACTATATGGTGCACAAACTTGGTCTCTTTCTGAAAAAATGGGTAATAAATTAATGACAACTCAGATGAGCATGGCCAGAAGTATGTGCAATATAAAGCGAACTGACAGAATAAATAATAAGGCTGTAATTAAAGCAACAAGGCTGAAAAATCTTCAAAAGAGGCTCATCATACCAAATGGAGATGGGCAGGACATCTAGCAAGGCTAGACAACAATAGATGGTCCAAGCTAACCACGGAATGGATACCAAGGGAATATAAAAGAAGAAGAGGACGACCCACACTTAGATGGAGGGACGAACTGTCTTCTAGAGTGGGGGAAACTGGTACAGGGTAGCTAGGGACCGTGATTGTTGGAATAAAGTCATAAAAAGAAATTTTCTAACCTAACGAACTTTTTACCTCCTTATGGGAGAGCTTCGGTTCTGAAAAGGATGTCAATGAAGCTTTTATTATTATTATTATTATTAAGTAAATTTTTAATTTTTGGCTAGGTCATTTCTTTTAATTTTCTCATCGTACATTCTTAATTATTTAATCCTCTCTTCTTTCAGAAAACCCTCCTTATTGGTCAATACCCCTTGCTCAATTGACAAAAAACAACTTTCAGAAGTCTAAATCCATAAAAAGTAAGACATTAATTATTGTATTAATTTATATTTTTCAAAACAGTATTAATTGAGATGTTGATTCTTGGAGGTAATCTCTAATTTAACTGATAGCAATACCAGTTTTCTGGTTGATCCAAGTCAAGTAGTTGGCAACATTGGCGTATACAATTGGCTGGTCTGTTGAGCAATTTCCAGCAGTCCAGGACACAGCTCCAATTAAGAATTTACCTTGGGGTAGATCAATAGCTAATGGACCACCACTATCACCCTGTCGAATAATACACAAATCAATAAGTCTCACAGAATAATTTTTGTAATTAGGGACCAATAAAACGGGTTTTGGACACACTCCCGGGTCTCACTCATGCCATGTTCCATACATCATTAGCGAATTTTTACGAGTACATATTAGCTTATAATCACAATGTATAAGTGGCGAAAAAAATTAAACCCTTTTCTTAACTTATACATATGTCAATGCTTAAGGATAAAGCTTTCTCTTAAAAATAAAAAAATAATGTCATCTACGTTAATACTTACTTGGCAAGGTCCTGAATAGACTGGAGTCTTGTCGGTACACAACATTCCAGTAGTTATGGGATTAATATCCTTATAATATTCGACACAGTCGGCTTGTGGCATTTTATGTATGGTGTTATATTGCAAGTTTGGATGAAAGCCTTGTTCAGCTAAAATAATAAAATTAAGGGTTAGCTTGAGCTGACTAATTAGCTCCCTAACTCCTATAACAGGATGATAAACATCCTTGTGTAAGGGGAAGGTGAACGTAAAATTGTGGCCCCCAGTTTCTTTATACGAGTAGGACTACGTTTAAGGATCCTAAAAATCTTAAATAAATTTAGTTCATGCATGCTTAAATATACGAAGAGGGGATTTATGTAAATCCAGTAAAGGCTTAACTGAATGAAATGGAAGCCAATCAATAATAAGCAGCATCTAATAGAACATAAGAAAACAATCTTCTTCTTTGTCTGATAAGAAAACAACTTTTTCCTGCCAAAACATTTTACCCATAATTTTATTAATTAGCGAATAACCAAAAGAAAATTGAGCTTATGAGATTAAGGTCACTTATTAACCGTGATTTTATTAAGCAGGCTAAAAATGTCACTAAAAATCTGATTTTCAAATGGATCCCACTGCAATAAGAGAGGTTTTATAACTTATTTAGTTACCAAGTTTTATTTAAATATGTTCATTCGTTTGAACGGTATTGTACTTACAAACAATAACTAGAAATCATTCATGTACATTCATTAACATTTTATTGTACGTCATAAACATTTATCTAAGATAGTATAAGCATTAAAATAACCAAAATGGGATCAGCGTAGTTATTTATTTTGATTTATTATACAAAAGGTTGACATGTGAAACCTAGACAGCCAGAGGGCCACTAGTAGGTAACATAGAAAAGGCTAACAGAAATGTAAGTAGCACTAAAGTCATGACATCAATGCGCATAATAATTGTTATAATGTGCAAATGTAAATCAATATATTAAGTTAAATATACAATTGTTATAGATGGACAAAATATATATATATATATATATATATATATATATATATATATATATATATATATTATATATATATATATATATATATTATATATTATATATATATATATATTAATGTACATAATGTTAAAGAATGTATAGAAGGTATTTTTTTATCGAGGCCCCTATATTTATTCGCCAAGGTAAAATATTAAAGGAGCGAAGGTATAAAACGTCATTCTCAGTCAAGTAACATAGGCTATGTTTTCGAGCATTGTAATAGTACACAAATATTTAGAAGAAAAACAGTATAATGTAAAATAATGTAAAAATGTTTCCGGGAAACTTCTTTAATTTGCCTCGTTGGACAATAATTTAATTCTGGCGGCGTATTTTCAATGTCTGAATCACTATCCATGGTTATTACCGGCGGCCCTTTACCGGCCAGCAGAACTTAATCTTTACATGAACTGGAGACAAAGGAAACATGGATCTAGACTTGACTCAGACAATATCCAAACCGGTGAGGTTTCCATTTTAATTAGACAATACTCTTGTATATTACCAAAGAGCCTGAAAAGGCTTATCATACGGTTTTATAAAGTATAGATTTGTGATAAGTCAAAAATATAAGTTAAAAGTAAAATCTTACTATCAGTTGTTTTTCCAAAACCAGATGCGGTGACATTGTAGTTATCAAATGTTTCTGGTGGAGCCCAAGCTTTCATTGGAAGTTTGATAGTTTGAATCAAATCTGAAAATATATATCATTTTTAAATTCAATATAATACAATAAGGTCATAAATAATATACGTTCATTCTGCCTTCACAAAGAGTTTCAAGACGAACTCTGCTTATACTGTTGAGGACTTCTTTTTTACTTGTTCCTGTCACCGAGAAAAACAAAAAAAAAATACTATTTTGAAGACAGAGGCTATAGTGCAGAAAACCATAGATGATTTTTTACGTCATATTTGTTTTTTTTTAAAAAATCGGATATGGGGCACCTCGGAACCTTTCCTCATCACATTTGATTCGCTACACTCGTCCTCACGACTTCAGAGTCGATTGGCTCGTCCTCAAATCATTAGAGTCGATTGGCTCGTCTTCACGACTTTAGAGTCAATTGGCTAGTCCTCACGACTTAAGAGTCGATTGGCTCGTCCTTTCGACTTTAGAGTCATTTGGCTCGTCCACAGAATATAAAAACAACCAAATGTACAGAACATTGTCATCAGACTCGCTTCGCTCATCCTCATATAGTAAATACATCCGTTTCATCCTCAGCAGTCACCCATCTAGACAAAGACCACGCTCGATGCTGCATAACTTTTAAATCATAGATATATACTTGTTGTATTAAAATGAAACTTAAAATACTTATTTATTACGTATAGGTATATATTTGTTCTCAATTTAAACTAGAATGGTTTACTTTCTGTTTCACACGGTGCTAGAATGATAGGACACACACACACACATACAAACAGAAAAGTTTGTAAAAACCACTTAGGAGGTCTTAAAAACACCTGAAACGGATAATTCCGGTGACACCCCGGTTTCGTATTTTGTTACAAACACAATACTTTTCTTTATACCTACGGAATAAATAAGAAAAAGTAAAAACATTTTTAGGCCTGGTCATTATTTATCTACATCAATTTATTTTTAAAATACACTCCTTGGAATTATCATCTACTCTTCCTCTCTCTCTAAACTATCTCTCACTTATTCGCACTCATTATTTTTTGTTATGACTTTTTGTCTTTACTTCTTAAATTTGATGTGATGTAGGTAAAAATGAATAGGACTGAAAATAATTGTTTTCTAGAGTACTAAAACGTTTATTTGATGTTTGTTTTGGAACTAAATTGTTTATTTATATCAAATTACATTTGTTGCCTTTTTTAAATTACAACATATATATAAATATAATATAAAAATATATAAATATATAATATATAAATATAAATATAATATATAAATAAATAGAATATATAATATATAAATATAAATATAATATATAAATAAAAGAATATATATAATGACCAATTGCGTCGCATGAGATCAAGGCTTGTGTGGACACTGTAAATTTTTCATAAATGTTATGACCTAGAAAATCACCCCGAGCTATTATGAAGACTATTATAAAAATTGTTTCTTGGTCAT
This sequence comes from Microvelia longipes, assembly GCA_018340805.1. Classification (NCBI taxonomy): domain Eukaryota; kingdom Metazoa; phylum Arthropoda; class Insecta; order Hemiptera; family Veliidae; genus Microvelia; species Microvelia longipes. The sequence continues at coordinate 9,106,434 of JACMZG010000022.1, forward strand.
TGAAGTTGAAGCCAGACTGGTGTCGGACCATCTTAGAATGTTATGTTAAGCCTAATGAGTTGACCCTCCTTCAAATTTTATATATACCTTCTAGTGGTCATTTGTCTTGTCAGTTCAAAGCTAATTGGCTTTTCTAAGTTTTAAAGATAAGCTTACATTTAGACTGATTGCCGAAAAAGGATTAAAAAAAGATTGGAAATCTGTAATAAATAAATATAAACCTATGTTTGCTTACTTGTTAATGCTACATTTGTTCCTAAATCAAGGATAGACAGATCATTGTCAAATGTATTTGGATTATATTGAGGATGTATATATGTTCTAAATATTGAAACACTCTTGTAGTAACGTCCATTTGAATCTGATGTGTTGGTAACTCCAAGGTAGACGTCTGTCGAATATGTCCTGAAATAAATTGAACTTATAGTTTATGATTCAATATTATTTATTATTTTTGGACATTACATCTAATAAAAGGAAAAATAAGAAATAAGTCTCTATACTGATGTTATTTTTTAATGACAGAACCAGTTTTCAGACTTAACACCCCATCATCAATGCTTGACAAATAAAGTATAAAACAAAATCTTACAAAAAACTGTTTAAATGACTTAAAAATAAATATTAAAATTACAAGTCATTACAAACATCATAATGATAAATAAAATAAATGTAATCCATACAATTTATAAAAAATAAATATATAAGTATGTATGCATACAAACTAAATAAAAAAGTAGGTTAATACATGCATAACAAAGTAAAATATAAATATAGAATAAAATAAGAGATACATCAAAATGGAAATAGGAGTAAAAAATAAAACAAATAAATAAAAAAAACATGAAGGTAAATGAAACAAAGAAAAGAAAACCGACGAGTTGCGAAGAAAGTGTGGAACGGATTAAGTGGAAGTGATTAAATCGTCCAACTCGTTTTCTCCCTATTTTCATTTTTTTTAATTATTTATCTTTCATTTTATTCTATACTTATATTTTACTATGAGTATTAGAGTATTATATTAATACATTAATTTATTTATTCATTATTCTATTATTTATTCATTATTTTATAATTAATTTCTTTGAGTATTAGATTAATATATTAATCTATTTAAATGAATTTAATATATTTATTTATGTAAGCATACATACATATAATTATTTTTTGTACATTTAATTTATTTATCATTATGATGCTGGTAATGACTTTTAATTTTACATTTATTTCTTCTTTTTTTTAGTCTTTTGTTTAGTTTTTTTTAAGATTGTATTTTGTACTTTGTTGGTTAGGTACTAATGATGAAGTGTTAAGTCTGAAAGCTATAGCTCTATAAATAAAATATAAAATCGGTGGAGTGACTTGTGTATTATTTTTTCTTATATATGGACTCCACAACTCTGTTTTTACAGTTGAGTCTAATCTAATGAAAGTAGTCATACATTACATAGTTCTATGTAAAAATAGTACATAAAATCTGAGTTTTCGTTTGATATGGCTGGCAATCATCAATTTAATATCTTTATATTAGATATGGAATTAGAATTAAATATTCCAAGACATACCTTTATGATATTTATTTTTCACTACATACCTATATGAACAATGGGCAGCTGTCAATACATATCTAGGAGAAATGAGAGAACCTCCACAAACAGTAGTACCGGCTAATCCGTTGTTAAAAATGATAGCTTGATAGGGGAATTGACCTTTTGTAGCATTAAGTCCATTCCATATTTCCTCATGGATATCTAAAATTAAAATATTTAGTGTTATTATTTTTTTCATTTTCCTCATGTATTCCTTAAGTATATAAAAAAAAATATTGTTTTTACAAAAACTCCTCAACCGGTTTTTTTTATATTTAAAGCTTTTTTGGTTAATTTTTAAATTATTCAAAATTCCAACCCTTATAGCCTTTTTAGGAATTATGTCTTCATGATTTCAAATAAAAAATTACCTAGTGAGGAACATTATATCTATAACTTTACATATTTATATGATTTATTTCATGTTTACCTCCGCTTAACAAATCCGGTCTGTTCAGGATATTTGCTTCCAATCTAAATTTTTCCAGACGCGTTAATTCTCTCCCATGATTTAGTTTAAATACTCCGATAAGTAACAGCTGAAAAAATTATATTAATTCGTAAAACCATCATAACGAAAAGAAACTACTTTTGTAATCTAAGCTAACATACAAATTAAATTGTTGTGCATCAAATATTACTAAAGAGTTAAAAATTATATATTAAATAGAAATATCAAGAGTAAGTTATTGTATGCATCCCTTGTGTATGTTAGTCATTGCGGGTTCGTATAGGCATGTCATTTGTTGATATAGTAATCTGGTTGCAGTCATGTTTTTCTAAAGCATCTTTTGCTATTTAAATTTCTTTATACAATAATAAAAATAATAATATTATTTTTATTATTGTATTTGTTTCGCATTAAAAAAGAGTTTTTATACATTTCTTCATTCATAGGGTTGATTATATATCTATATAGGTTATATGTAGAAAAAGTATTATGTTTGCAAAAATATTCGAAACCGGGATTTCACCGAAATTATCCGGTGACAATCTAAGTTTTATCCGGTGACATTCTAGTTTTATCCGGTGACATTCTAAGTTTTATCCGTGACATTCGGTTTATAATCTAAGTCAAGAAATTAAAAATTCTGAAAGTATTGCAACATACAACATCATATCATCCAATTTATCGTAAATAATTCATAATCAGATCAAATTTTAATAAAATATATAAACATCACAATAAATAACAGAAGTTAACAATTATATATGACCTTATGACTCTATTTTATGTTTGTAAAAACACAGTGATGATAATCAAATTTATTATTTTCTATTATTTCATATAATATTTATATATATGTACAATTATTTATATTTCATACAATATATTCATTTAAATTATATATAATTTAATTTCACACAATATACAAATATCGAAATTAATTTACTTAATGTAAAAAAGTAAAAAAAAAAAAAAAAATGCAAGTTCCTCATACAAAGCAGTTCTTATATGTGAACAGCTCCAGCCATTTCTGAGCACGAGCATAGCTCATTCAGAGATGCACTTAAAAATTACTAATGTAACAAAAAAAAATATGTAATGAAATAAGTGGAATAAACTATTTTATTTTATTTATTTATTTATTTATTTCATCAATTTGTACTTCTTTTGGTCAGAAACGATTTTTTTTTAGCCCTAACTAAATGTTTAACTAATGTTTGGGACAGTACTCCCCAAAATAATTGTAATCTTTCTTATAAATGCATAAGATGTTAAGGCTTCAATACCAATCAGAAAAAACACTTTTTACTCCCAAGGGATCAAATATATTTCTACAGGTCCAAGCAAGTAAAATCTATCTTTTCCTTTGTTATCCTTGGAACTAACAAATTCTACTTAACCGTGTGAAATAAAATATAATAATATTATATATAATAATGTATACGTACTAAAACTGAGAAGTGTATATTCATAGTCGATTTGATTCCTGAACTCAACTAATACTACTATTGCTACTGTTTCTTAATCAAGCCTGTTCACTACTTATATACTAAAACTGCAAACTCAAAATGTCTAATCTACATACGTCATTGGCTAATACTTTGGTTTAACTTTAAATACCAATTAATCTAAATCCTAAATTAGGGAACACAAAAATTATTATAAAATAAAGAATTTAGAAATTCGCCAAAATTAAGTACGTCATATTATATTTGGGATTTAAATACAGCAAAACTGATAACACTTATCAATATCTTACTGTTAGAACGCGTAATTTTCATTATTATTTTAATATAAGTGTAATCTATTATTTGTGATTTATAAGTTTTTTAAAGATTATATTTTTTATTTATTTATAACAAAAAAAACTTTTGTTTTCATTACATAATTTACAGTTTTATCAACTAATTTTAATTTAGCATTTTATGCTTTTATCACCTTTGATTTTTTTAAACACCTTAATAGTTTCAATAACACTACAATTAAGAAACAATAATTTTGATAAAAGTAAATATATATGGGCAATATACGTTAGTACTTGATGATAGATAATTGAGTTATTAATTTATGACCTGAAAAATTACTAAACCTTAAAACTGTTACAAATAGAGATAATAAACTTTAATAAATTTATTCAGTATATGATTTTAATGAAGTCAGGGTAAGTAATTTATGATAATAATAATATACAGTTTTATTGACTAATTTATGTCAATATTTCAAGATCTTACAAAGACACACACACACACTCACAGATATATATATATATATATTTATATATATATTATATATATATATATATATATATATATATATATATATATATGGATATATATAATATATATATATATATATATATATATATATATATATATATATATATATTATATACATACATAATACATAATACACACTGCGGGGTAGGCGTTGGGGACACGTTGCGACTACATAGTTCATGTCCTAAGAGCAGTCGTATTAATAGTTTTGTAAGTTACAAACTGCCACAATTATTTGCATATTTCCAAAAATGTATTAGCTGTAAATTAGATTTGTTACCTTCCAAAAAGCCTTAAAAATACTACCGGTTATACTTAAAAAAATCGGGTAAGGTGTACCTCGGAACTTTTCCTCATTATCCTCGCTACGATTATCCTCCCTGCTTCGGACTCGCTTCGCTTGTCCTCAATAAAAATACAGTTCGCCAAATTTAAACTGAAATATGCCTTTAGACTTTCTTTACTTGTCCTTAGATAGTAAATGCATCCGTATCATTTTCAGAGGTCACGCATACAGCACTGACCATGCTAAATGCTCCTTAATTTTAATGCTCCATCAAAAATCATGGATATACTTGTTGTATTGAAACAAAACTAAGTGTACATATCTATTAGGTAATATTATACACTTGTACCAAATTTCAACTCAATTAGACCATTCCCCAAAACGTACAAAAGTCATTCAATAAAAATTAATCTAATGCTGGTAATGAGATAAAACTTAGCTCATATATTTGTCTTATACATAGTAACATGGATGCCAAATGTCAATCAGATCATTTTTCCGCGTTTTATGATTTTTCATAATTTTTTTTGCTGAGTTATTATTGTGGGTTTAATTTTAACTCTCTAGCATAAATACACTGGGCTCTACAATCATAACAGACACACACATACAGACAGTCAACTTTGCAAAAACCACTCAGGAGGCCTTAAAAACGCCTGAAACGGATAATTCCAGTTTCAATCCGTTAAATGAGGAAAAGTAAAAATATAATACTGGTGTGAAAAAATTGAAAATTTTCTAGTCAGATGAACTGTTAATGATTACCCTTATTTTGCAAAGGAAAATTATTCATGCTTTGTTTATTCTTTTTTAACTTTCCTGAGATAATGATAAGACTAAATATCTTTAAAATTTTCCTCTAGTATAAGTAGAATTTTCCTATAGTATAAGGATAAATGTAAAATTAACTTTTGTACAGTTTTCATATGTTTTTAGAAAAAAAATACAGTATTTTGCATATGAATTTCATTATTGGATTATACGCTTTGTTAATTTTTTTTGCAGAAAAACTTTATAATTTTTGACAAATGTAACTTTTTGCTACTTTTCCTTATTTATGCCGTAGGTATATTGGAAAAGTATTGAGTTTGCAAAAAAAATCCTGAACCGGGATGAAAACGGAATTATGCGTTTTAGGCGTTTTTAAAGCTTCCTTAGTGGTTTTTTCAAAGTTGTCTGTCTGTATGTGAGTGTGTATATGTGTGTGTGTGTGTCTGTTATCATCATAGCGCCAGTGTATTTATGCTAGAGATTTGAAACTTTGTACAAAACTCAGTCTACCTCTGTAGTTGTGCTATTCCGAAAATAATTGGTTTATGACGTCATTGACCCGCAATAATTACTTTAGAAAAATCATGAAACACGAAAAAATGATGCGATCTGATTGACATTCAGCATGCATTTAGCTATGTATAAGACTACCATATATTCTAAGTTTCATCTCATTGTCAGCATTATTGGAATTTTTATCAAATGATTTGTATACGTTTTTTTAAAGCGAGTCCGAAGTTAGGAGGATGAGCGTAGCGAATCCGATGTAATGAGAAAAAGTTCCTACGTACCCCGAACCTGATTTTTTATATTATTTTAAGCATTGCAAAAATAAAAACATGATTGCTCCAATAACTGTTTATTTTTGACTTAATATTATATATACCATTGTACTACCGAGTTTTGCAAAACATGAATAGTTGACACAATCTTCGCACATTATATTGTTGTCTAATTATTATACCTATAAATGTCAAATAATTTTTCATACTCCTTTACTTGCTCTTTATGATGTACGCTTCTTGACGATACATCCTACCTCAACAAATTCTGGCGCAGAATATGCTATATTATCTATGCTAACGATAGTGTGATCATAAAAAAAATATCTAGAAATACATACACACACACACAGACACAGACACACATCACACACACACACACACACACACACACACATATATATATATATATATATATATATATATATATATATTATATTATATATATATATATAGTATATATATATATTATTTATTTATTTATATTACATAAAGTTTCGATTAGTTAATGCTTCGATGACAAATAATTAAAAAAGATTAACTCCGTTTAAAGAATTATATCTTTTGGGTAGCACAACTAATGTGTACTAGACCTTAGTCTGATTTTTGTGTCTTGTATCAATATTTTAGCAAATATTCAGCATAAGTTATAAGTAAGACTGACACACAAACATCTTGATGAGACGAGACCACAATTGAGACGTCATAAAAAATTCCTGAAACGGAAAATTATTATAAAACCTTGCTTTGGAAATATAGTGAACACAATGCTTTTGACATATTTCTACGATAGTAGGTAAGAAAAATATAAAAAATGTTTAGTTAACATTTATTTTGATTCTCGGGAAAAGTAGTGTCTTAACGTTTTCAAATTAATATCAACTTCTATTTCGACCTATAGCTTGCCAAACCACAATTCTCATTAACACTTTATATTCAAATTACCAGGTCTATACTACCAAATGTAATTACCAGGCATACAAACTTGGTTGGATAATTTCCAAAATTGCATTGTCTTTAATTTGAAAACAAGGTTCTGTCCTACATGAGATGTAATTTTAAGTTTTCAAATTTTCTTTATTTATAGAGTTGTAAAGTCAATAAGTCTGCGTATTTTCAAATGCTTGTTCATTAACCTAATATCTACATTTAAGGATGTAAATAAAAGTCTATCTACAAAAAAATTCCAACCAATGTAATGATGAGACAAGAGTCTGCATCCAGTCTCAAATCTTGTAACAAAACTCAAAAGGAGAAATTAGCTTCTTCTCACCGGCACTGAGGATGACCTTTATTAGGTTGTAAGCCGGTTTTGTCATCATTGCATTGGTTGGAATTTATTTGTTGATGGACCTTTATTTACTTCCTTATGGTATAAAATCCACTAGCGCTTATAATTTAAATATAATCTACATTTCTATAAATAAAAATTTAAAAAAATAATCTTAATTTTTTAAATTATTTTTTGTTATCTGCTTTTGAAATTTACTGAGCATTTTAGAGAATTTCTTCTCCTCGAGGATTGGAAAAAACATATATTAACATATATTATTTTTAATTTATTTTTATGTTCTATCTGTTAATTGAAGCAAACAGAATTGGATAAGAGGTGCTTATTTGGCTATTTTATAAAGTCGGGTTTGCATTGTTCGTCCTCAAAATATTATGGAACGTTTGTTACAAACGTTTTAAATGTTATTGTAAGATAATATTTTTTTTTCATTATTATTGTAAAAATAAACACTTTTTTTTCTATTCTTTCTATTCTATTCTATTCTAAAATATTATGGTAAATAAATATCAAAAGTAGTATTCCTTTGGTTTCACTGAGCTAAATCTCAGATAATACAGATAACCCTCTGGAAGTATGGGGTACTGAGAGTTATGCATTTTCACTTTTTCTGAGATTGAGCGATGCAAAACTTAAGTAATCACCTTAAGCTTTAAATAATCATTCTGTTCTAAGGACGAGCAAAGAAAGTTTGAAGTTGTGAAGTAAAGAACCGAAGTAAACTGGACCCGAATTGTTTATTTTCAAAATGCTTTTTTATTGCAGGAAGTAAAAATAATTTGATTTTTTCAAGTATCACAACTGTAAATCTTTTAGCTTTACACTCAAGTGAATATACGACGATATTGACAAATTTGAGACAATATAATCCTGCAAAATACAATACTTTATTTCTAGTTTCAATTCTTTAAACTCTGGAAAATATCCTATTTTATTTATTTTTTCTTTTAGTGTACAGATTCATTTATCAAGCTTACTTGTAATAGAATGCTTTTTCAACTGCAACATGTTTCCAGCATGGAACTGGAACTCTTTTTCAAATTCTTGTGAAAGAAGTAAATAAAAAAAATGTTTAGATGGTTGAGTGAACATTTCAGTTTTCTGAGTTTTTTTTTTTACTTTGCATCAACTTAGCGTAAAAGAAAAGTATTTTAATCACCATAAAATCTCATATCTATGATTTCATCAGAATCGTCTGTTTCTCGAATTTTGATAGGTTTTGATGCAGTTTTTGAATTCATGTTGGAATATGAAGCACATATTACTCAGTAAAACCCAAGGATCTTGAATAAAGGGGATAACGCACTAAGTCGATTTCCCATACAAAAAAAGTGTATTCGAAAATCATCAAATAGAGAGAATTTAACACTAAACACACTTCAAAAACCAACTGCACACGCTTACAATTCCTACAACAACCCAGGTATAAAATTTTAGAGGCAAACTTACCTCTCAATTGTTTCCCATTGTTTATTGCTAGAGAAGGTTATAAACACGCTTAAATTATCACTCACTAAAGTGGCTAAGTATAGTCCAAAAATTAAAATTAAATAAGCACAAATGACTTAACAAGTACCACAAATGTAACAATCACGAGAAGCACAGATATAAGTTAAGAAGTAAACTCGACAACCTTGCTACATAACCTGCGTTTGGCGCCTTAATTTCATTATAACCATGGGGAAGGTAAGTTTGCTCATATTTCTCTATTTCATACAACTTCTAGGGGGGCAGAAATGTTCCTTAATGCGTCATCCCCTTTATTCAAGATTCTTGGTAAAAATTTAACTCCACCAAAATTTATACTGTTATCGGTCACAAATTTTGAACTTCTTCCCTTCGAAACTCACGAGACTTGTGCTTTGACTTGGACTAAAGTGTTTTTCGACTATATTATACCGTTATAACTCGTGAATTATAAGAGTTTAGAATTCCCCCTTATTTTCCAAAAAAATGTAAATTATTAGTTCAAATTAAATCTATTTATAAGTTAATGCAAAGTAAAGACACAACTGTATTGATTACCTAAAAAATTTGATTTCCTAGAGTAAATGATATTTACAAATGATGAAAGCGACACCCTAAATAAGCTCATTAAAGTTTGGAATTCACTTTAGATTTCAGGGTAAACTGTTGACAAATCAGTTGGTTGACTGTCAACGGAATTTTAAGGAAACAGCCCGGTCACTACTGTCGACATAGTCAAATTATTTGAAAACGAACCAATCTGTTGATCAACTGATTTATTAACGGAACAAAGCAGTTTTTGTATTTTACGTTGGCTAAATTTTTAAACTTAAAAAATAATAATATAGGAAAAGGAACATCATGACGTGTTTAAGTTTTTATATCCATCAATATCCCTTTTTAACGCACATAGATTCAGTATATAAATAAAAAGTTAGGTTATATAAACAGGTTGCGTATACAATACTGGGTTTCCTTACAGGTTACGTGAAGGTTAAAACCCAATATAAATCCATTTATCTTCGTCAAAGTCGAAGGAGGCTGTGTGACTTTTTACTTTTACTATAGGGCCTTATTCAGAGTTTCTTATAGCGATAAAAAAAGCTTTCAAATGTTTAAAATAAATATACTAGGTTTTCTAGTGTTTAATAAAAAATAATAGTTATTTATGCACCAAGGGAGTAAAGAATGTCATTATTCCCCTGAGCATTATGTTGGTTCCTGAGGCAAAAGCCAAGGGAACCAAAGGATTTAAATCCTGAGGTGAAGCCGAGGGATTTATGGGTTTAACTCCTGCGGCGAAGCCGAGGGATTTATGGGTTTAACTCCTGAGGCGAAGCCGAGGGAGTACTTTTTAATCCCAAGGGAGTAAAAAGTACTTCTTACTCCCTTGGTAGTGAAAAGTGATTCTTTACTCTCTTAAATCTACCGTCTGGAGATAATTAAGAGAATACTATGATGCTATTATGTATCTTTATTTTCGTTTTTGCTTTTTCTTATTTATACCTTAAGTATATGGGAAATATAATGTGTTTTCTCTAGAAATCAGAAAGCGAAATTTCTTCATAGTTGGAGGACAACCGAAGCGAGAATGTTGTATTGCATTGTACCATTGTACTGTATACTATTGTTCGCTATGCATTTACTATGTACTGCAACATATTAAGTAGCGAATCCGATTCGGGGAGGAAAATTTCCTAAGAACTCTGAACTCAATATTTGTTTCCGTTTAAATTCTTAAATAAGACTAGCATTAATTGAAATATACTTAGCCAGGTATAATACAAAACTTCAATGCGCATATTATTTCGTTGATTTATTAATGCCGTTTAATGACGTTATAAAATATTTTTTGAGTACTGCAACTAAATCTAAACATTAATTTTGGTATTTAGTTTGAACCCTTCAACCTAAACATATTTTGAGCTACAATAATGCATACAATGAGATACAGATGCACACATACAGAGAGTCAATTTGGTAAAAACCCACTTAGGATGTCTTAAAACTTTAAAAGAATGATTCACTTGAAATCACAATTTTTGACTTTATGCGCAAACACATTACTTTCCCTATTTGTCTACGGTATACATTTTCTACGGTATAAATGAGGAAAAAAGTAATCGACGACCTTCTACGCATTACTAGTATTTTAAGAGCTAATTTTTATAGTATGGATGAATTCGGAAATCATAAACCACAATCAGTCACTTTTATTGGAAGATATGTGTTCGGTTACACAAAGCTTATACAAAGTTTCTAGCTTATGTATAAGCTAGAAGCTTATACAAATCTTCTAGCATATGTATAAGCTAAAAGCTTATAATGCGATAATTATTTTCTTAAAAAAATAAAATGGAACTTGTAAAAAAAAGAATGAGTATAATGGATTTCAACATGCATAGGTTAACATTTCTTGTTTAGGAAACAAAAGAATTAATGTACTTTACAATCTTATTTATTTATTACATTCTTTAAACCATGTTGCTAAGCCAAGAAAGCTATCAAAGCAAAACATTTGTAAGACTAAAAGCACTTTGTTAAGGAAGTGTTTTCCCTACAACTTGTCTTACCTTATCTATTCTTTCAATAGGTTAAAAAAACGAATATAAAGCAGAATAAAGTCAAATCTAAACAACAATGAGATTTGCTTATTCTCTTTTATAAGAAAATAAACAAGATAAAATACCTATTTATAAGTAAGCAATAAAATATCATTTTTATTTTAAAATATTACGGAAAAAAATTGCAAATAATTGCGGCAACAAATCTAAGCATTACTGAACTGTTAGAACTATTTTACCGAACCTGTTAAAAAAATGTTTAAAAACCGACCAGATGTTTTGCTTGGTAATACTCTTACCATAAATGGAGTTTTTGTACATTTAAATATAATGATAATAAAGTCAAAACTCCCTAGGAGGAGAAATTAGTGAGTGAGTGTTATAATGTTTAAGGTTGTTAAGTGAATTTTGGGGATTTTCGTCTGTTAAAAAAATGAATTTATTTGCTGCAGATTATATTGCGAAGGAATTTTGAAAACAAAATTGTCTTCGTTAGAAAATTCATAAATAAATAGTCCCTATAAAAATATCCAATCAAAAAAATAACTTGAAAAAACTACCTTGATAAAGTGAATCTCTTACAATGTTTTGCTAGTAGGAGTGTTTTTTTTTGTCGCTGCTACAACCGTAAGTAGAGTAAATCCATTTTCTTTTACCTCTTTTCTCCTTTTCATGGAAACAGGAAGGATTTCCCGTCTAACACTTACAGAGGAAGTATAAAAAAGATAAAGCTGAAAAATCAAAACGCCATTTCACTGATTTTGAGTACATTAGGTAATATAGCAAGATCTAGAAGTACATATTTCTCTTGACAAGTTTATATTACTGTTAAAGGTTTGTAGTTTTTTTTAATCGTGGTAAAACATCAATATGTGCTAAATTTTAACTCTCTAAATCACGAGGAGCTATGATGATGATACACAAAAAACATAAATATATGTGTGTGTACACGCACACATATATACACCCGCATAGATAAAAAACTTTGTAAAAGCGAGGTCTTAAAAAGATCAAAAACATATAACTCAAATGAAAACTCGGTTTCGAATTTTCGGGCTAACACAATATTTTTCCTATACACCTACACATAAAGGAGGAAAATCGGGAAAAGTACATATTTATTTCACAGACTTGTTCAAATTTCTAATATTTCTATTGATAAATAATTCAATTGCAAATATATTATTATTTAAAATATTCTGTCTGTAATTAGAAAAACATAAAACCAAACGAAGTTATGCTACAAAAAAGTTTGACTATAAAGTTGTAATTATATTTGAGCATATAGGTTCGATGTTTTTGTCTGGTCTATTAATTAAATTAAAAAAATATTTTATAATTATTAATAATTCTAAAATGATTGTACTTTTATCTTCATTTTAGTTTTTTATCGTCTAATTTGAATCAACCAAACTAATTATCTTTACTCTTTCTCACTAACTGTAATAGCTAAATTATACCATTAATGTACTGTCCCAACTTTATACATCAAAAACCTAGGTTTCACCTGATCTATGATTTTTAATATATTCTACGTTGTTTTTATAGCGGGCTCTGTTATTTAAATATCTACTCCAGAAAACAAAAGATCCATATTCTGGCTGTTAATATTTGCTACGAGTAGGTAATAAATATGTATTTAAATATATATTTTACACCCACTGTCTTATCTTTACATACCACACACACAAATATATAGTATTATTTATATATATATATATATATAATATATATATATATATATATATTATATATATATACAGGGTGTTCATATAAAGTGTCCACCAAAGAAGGAGGTGATAGTACTCCTCAAAGGAACAAAAAATGTCTATAATAAAAACCCGATCTCCAACCGTTTCCCACAAGGTCAAATTTAATATTTTAAAAATATTTGACCTCACATCATAAAATTGTTAATAGGTTTAAACTATTCAAGCTAGAAAGGCGAAATTGGTCTCGTTAGAAAGCTGAGTAAATTTCCTAAAGGACAAACTACTAACTATGTCAAATATTTTGGAACTACTGCCCAAAATTTGCATGAAAAATGATTTTTTGAAAAAATGTTTTTTATGGAATTTTTGTGGTAGGGCATTAGAGGAAGTAAGAGTTGAGCAAAAGTTCAGCCAAGAACGGAAAAAACTCTCTTTGATGCCCTTTAAGAAAAAAACTTCATTATACATTCAATAGTCAAAATTTTAAGCCATTCTTCCTAGAAGTTGAAAAAACTGTTTTTTTTGGCATTTTTGCATATCTCTACAATGTTAATTACATGGTACATAAAATAATTAAAATCTCTAACAGGAGAAAAGAGTGGTTTTAGAGAAAATGTGTAAGAATAAAATATGTTTATTTTACCTTCTAGAGTCTTAAAATCGTATTATTAGTTTATTTTCGAAAAAAAAATATTGTTAAATAACACATTTTTCTTTATACGACAAAAATATCAGTTTTGCAACTTCTAGCAACAATAGCTTACATTTTTTAATATTGAATGTATAAAAATAATTAAATTTACTTAAAGGGCAATCATAAGAGAAGTTTTTTCCGTTCTTGGCTGAACTTTTGCTCATCTCTTACTTCCTCTAATGCCCTACCACAAAAATTCCATAAAATTCAATTTTTTCAAAAAATCATTTTTCATGCAAATTTTTGGGCAGTAGTTCCAAAATATTTGACATAGTTAGTAGTTTGTCCTTTAGGAAATTTACTCAGCTTTCTAACGAGACCAATTTCGCCTTTCTAGCTTGAATAGTTTAAACGCTATTAACAATTTTATGATGTGAGGTCAAATATTTTTTAAAATATTAAATTTGACCTTGTGGGAAAACGGTTGGAGATCGGGGTTTTTATTATAGAACATTTTTTGTTCCCTTTGAGGAGTACTATCACCTCCTTCTTTGGTGGACACTTTATATGAAACACCCTGTATATATATATATATATTATATATATATATATATATATATATATATATATATATATATTATATAATAATATATATTATATAAATTACTTTTTAGTGTTGTGTACTTTTGAGTACACATTCATGAGTAAGCCAGGTGGAATCTATCTCCTCTACCCCTCCCCAATATATCTATGACATTCAAACAGCCTCATAATTTTCTGATAACATTTTTTGTCAGTTAACAACGTGTGTCAATGGCTATCTAGGTCTTATATGATTTTTTTTTTTTTTGCATACATAGTTAATTGATTATTAAATGAAATAATGATTTTTCTGTTTCAGTGTCAAAACAGACATAACAGAAGACGGAGCCAGTTCGAGACTCTACATTGCCAACGCAGGATCACAAGATTCAGGCAATTACACGTGCTCGCTTGCTGATGTGGCTAACACGACTGTGGCCGTCGTGATTCTGAACGGTAGTTATACAATTTTTGTAATAATATTTATTTTTTTGTAGTTTGACTTATTTAAAATAGGGTAATAGCTAAAATAATAACTATCACGCATTTTTACAAGTTTACAAAAAACCACTGAACATCATGTCTACATGAATTCCCTTATTTCTCATGAGAAATATACCTAATATGTAAAATACTACAAAGCATTATCACACGGCTCCCGTATTTATTTTTGTTGAGAATATTATTTATTTTTTGGTGAAACAAATAATTTCATTCGTTTTTTTAATTAATAAATTGTGCTCATTCGGCTAATAAGTGAAATCTGTGGAGTATTAAATTTATTTTAATTAGGAAAAGTTTATGTTTTTCTTATCACTGTTAAACTCGCAACCTTGAAAATGCCCTTCTTAATTTGATATTAGTAGAGTTTTTTCTCTTCTTTTTTGTGTTCAAGTCCAAGTTATAAGAGAAATAAGAATATTTGCAAGAAAAAGAAAGAAAAGTGTTTTGTTTTTATCAAATCTTATGTGTATCAAAAAAATAATTGACAACGGCTCAGTCCCTAAAGTAAGTGGTTGGTTTAATACTACCTATTCTACCATGGGCTCTAAAGAAAAAGACATTACCAACAAAGATCTAATGTCCATGATGGTTGAAATTCAAGCTTCTATATCAAAGAACACGGGAGCAGTAAACGCTGTTAAAACCACCGTAGAAGGTTTTCAAGAAAGACTGGTTCTTTCTGAACAAAGAATTTTAGACATCTCTTCTAAACAAACTACCATGCAAAAAACTGTAAGTAGGCTAGACAGGAATAGCTTGTCCAAGAATTTATTATTTTATGGCATAGCTGAAACTGATACACCCAGTAAAGATGCACTTGTAGCTTATATTTTAGAAACGGTACTAAGAGATAAGATGGCGTTTGATATCAGTGTCCGTGAAATCGATATAGTAAGGAGAATTGGCAAGAATGAAAGAACTGCTAGACCTGTACTAGTTTCCTTTGTTTCAAGCATTACTAAGAACTCTGTCATGCACAAAGCTAAGCTATTGAAGGGCACAGGAATATAGAAGAAATCCTATGCAAGAGCTGCTACTTAGCAGCTTCCATTAACTATGATAAACTTTACATAAACAATCAAGCATATGGCATTGAAGATTTAGAAAAAATGAATATTTTGGTCAGCAACGATAAACCAGGTAGTTCTAATGAAATTCAACTTGATGGTTCAACACCAGGAACGGGCTCTAATAATATAACCACTAACATGGTCAATAATAATGATCAGCATTTGCCGGTTACTAGCTCTGCTATTGGTAATTCATCTAATTTAGTTAGTGAGGGTTTAGCAAAGAAAAATACCACCAACAATAATGGTCAAAAGAATACCTCAGAAAATGGTTCTATTTAAATTGGCTACAACTTAAATTACCCGATACTACACCCAAACTCAGGACTCAACTTGTGTTCAGCTTGATAAGAAAAGAAGAGTTGATTCACCATAGCAATCAGCTACCTTTGGCTTCTGGAATGTGGGAGGATTCTCTCATCTTTATGATGCAGACCTGCCTGATTGTGATGTTTATTTTTTTAGTGAAACTTGGCTAGTCAGTAATCCATCTAAGTCACCTAAATTTCTTCTAAATTATCAGAGTTTTTTTAGCCCAGCAACAAAAGACAAAACCCGGGGAAGGGCAAGTGGAGGGATAGCTGTTTATGTAACAAAAAGGATAAGTAATGTCAATATTATTCATCAGTGCGACTGGTGGATATTTATTGCCTTATCTTATATGAATATTCATATCGTTGTGGGCTATATTTATTTTAAACCTTCTCTCAACTTAGACTGTATATATGATTACTTACAGATTATTATTAATGAAGTCATTGCAAGGTATAATGACTACGATTTTTTTATTTCTGGTGATTTTAACTTAAGAGTTGGTGAAGCCAACTCTTTTCCCAAAAATTTTATTGACTGTAGTAATCTATATTGTGATAGAAAATCTCTAGATACAACATGTAATAAAAAAGGTTCAGAGTTTGTAACTTTTATGGAGCAAAATGAATTTTTTTGATTAATGGTAGAAGTAAGAGCGACTACCCGGCCCAGTTTACTTTTCTTAATAAAATTGGATCAAGTGTTATAGATTTGGTATGGAGCAAAATCAGCTCTTTTTATTTAATAAATGATTTGTCTGTTTATAATGAATTTTCATTGTCAGATCACTTCCCTGTCATCTTATCTCTTAACATACCATCATTATTGAGTTCTGAGACTAGCACTGTTAGCAATAGAGACAAGACTAAATATCTTAAATGGATTCCTGAACTCTCTGAGACCTATAGTCATGCTATAATATCTAATATACCCAATGATTTGGACTTCATAAACAGCGATACCACCTTAATTAATAATATGTTAATCTCTAAAATAAAAGAAACAGCATTTGACTTAGGAATGTTTAGAGTAATGTTTACTAAAAAGTCTAATTGGAAACCTTGGCACGATGTAGAATGCTATATTGCTAGAAAAATGTTTAAATACTACCTAAAGAAAGCAAAAGCTGCCAACTTTGCTGTTAATGAAAAAAATATGTATTTAATTGCCAAAAGAAATTACAAAAAGCTTATCAGAATAAAGAAGAAAATTTATAACAAAACTTATCATGAAAAACTTGTAAAGGCCAAGGATTCTAAAACTTTTTGGAATCTATTAAACATTTATAAGAATAAAGTAGTTAATGCATCAGTTCTTTCATGCCAAGATTGGGAAACTTTCTATACTAGTATAGCTAAACCTAAAAGTATTGAGCCAATACCTGTCCCCTTAGTTTCTAATAATTTTTTAGATTCCAGTATTACAATCACTGAAGTTATTCAAAGTATTAATAGACTTAAATGTTCTAAAGCTCCAGGTACTGACTCAACACCTAATGAATTTTTTAAATTTTTGCCACTTAATGGCCTTGTGTATCTGCAGAATCTTTATAACAAAGTATTTAACTCTCAAACAGTTCCTGATTCTTGGGGTGAAATTTCGATGTGTATGATTCCAAAAAAAGGAAGTCTAAGTGATCCAAATAACTACCGTGGCATAGCCCTACTGAACTGTATAGCCAAAATATTTACCAGCATTCTTTATGCTAGAATTTTTTCTTGGATTGATCTTAATAATATTTTACCTGAAAATCAAGCAGGTTCAGGCCTGGTAGGGGTTGTTTGGATCACTTATTTACACTTAATGCTTTAATTAATATACACCTTCGACTTCCTAAAAGAAAGGTTTTTTGTGGATTTATCGATTCAGAAGGGCCTTTGACTCCCTCTTCCACCCCTATATGTGGACAAAGTTAATTGAACTTGGGTGGAGTCCCAAGCTGCTTTACACAGTCAAAGATCTTTATGATAAAGCCCATATGAGGGTGAAGGTGGGGTCAAAATTTTCCAAAAATTGAAATTAATGAAGGGTTTACAGGGTGAAATTTTAAGCCCAATAATATTTGCCTTGTCATCTCTGACTTTGAAGACTTTCTGAGGCTAATGGGTGTGGGCCTTGATATTAACGGCTTGAAAGATATTATTGTTTTATTTTTTGCGGATGATCTTATCCTACTTGCACAGTCTCAAATAGATCTTAATAAGATCTTCAGACTCCTGTACGAATACTGCTCAAAATTCAAGCTCGTTGTCAATGAAGCAAAAACTAAAGTAGTTATTTTTCATAAAGGTCACATAAATTTAAAGAAATATAAATTTTATTATGATAATAAAAGCATAGAAGTGACTGATAGATACACCTACTTAGGCGTGCCTTTTTCGAGCTCCGGTTTATTTCATAAAGCTGTCCAGAGTGCTGTATGTAAAGGCAACATTGCCACTAGTAGAGTCTTAAGCTGGTCCTTGTCAGCTGGTATAAAAGACTGGGAGGCCAAGCAACGCCTTTATGACTCAATTGTTAAAACTACAGTTCTCTACGCTTGCCCAATTTGGGCCCTCCGGCATGGTGATGAAATTGAAACCGCGCAAGTTTGTTATTTTAAAAATTACTTCATTTGCCTAAGTCAACTGCAGGGTACTTTGTAAGAAGTGAAGTAGGAGTTCTTCCTCTATCATATAACATTTTTAAACTTGCCCTCAATTGGTTGGCAAAGGTTCTTCAAATGCAAGATGATAGATTACCTAAAATTGCTTTTGTTAGATTGTACACCCTAAGTTTTGGTAATTCATTCAGTAAATACAACTGGGCCTCTCAAATAAAAATTACTTCTGTCTAAGTGGTCATCTCGATGCCTGGTCTTCATTACTAACTAATCCTAATAATTTTCTAAATAACATTCATGAAATTTTATTTGATTACGAATGTTATTTGAAACAAAAAGACTACAGTAAGCTTTCAGCTTCATATTATTCTAACCTTTTTCAATACCCATTGCCATTAAAACAAGTTTCTAACTATTTATTGTTGTGTGCCCCAAAGGGGATAATTTACATTATAGCCCAACTTAGAGCTTCTAACAATTATGTTGCTCAAGTATATTATAATGGAGATGTTCATAAACTAAAGCCACTTGAACTATGCCAACTCTGCAACCGCAGTGAGCCTGAGAGCATGGCCCATTTCTTGTTAGAGTGTACAGCTTACCAAAGTTTAAGATTTAAACCAAACTCTAGATACTACTTTTCTATCAACAATTATGATCAAATGCTCAATCCCAGCACTCCTTTAGCTGCAAAAATATTATTTGAATTTGTTATTAATGCCTTGCGCTTAAGAGCTTTTCAGCTCGGTGAAAATTAACTCTACCTTACTTTTGTTTTGCTCAATTGTTTTATATGTATATACATTTTTTATTTCTTTGTTTTTCGCCTCTCATGTTGTTTACTTTCTAATTTTTTATTGTAATCTTGTCTATTCATCCAATATCAATACTACTTTATAATAAAGTTTACTAACTATCTTTTAATATTAATGCTATTAACTGGATTCTTTATTGAAGTGTATAGCGCCAATCTTATGTAATGACAGAAGTTGTTGCAATCTAACTATCCTATCCTTTTCTAATATAAATATACTATACATGGTTATTATTTATCTTTTAATTTGAATTAAACAACTAAATGTATAGATTTGAATTATTTTAAAAAAATATAAAACTATTTATAACAGTTATTTTATAAATTAGAAAAACAAATATCTAGAATTTAAAAAAGCTCTTATTTACAAATACGGGCCTTCGGCCCGTAGCCGCTACGCGGCCTCGGCGCTTCGCGCCTCGTCCGCTCCGCGGCGTCGGCCCACCGGGCCGCTTCGCGGCCGGGGGCCTCCCTGTGGCCGCTTCGCGGCCACATTGTTGTTGTTTTGTGTGATGTGTTTTTCATTATTGTTCTTGTTACATGGCATTTTGCCATTACCTAGCGAATTTTCACAGCCTCTCCACACAGGCCCGCTTCGCGGGCCTGAGAGGCTTTCTCACAAATTTGATTTACTAATTAAGATTTTATTAATACTTTATTATTAATAGTATGCTATAATATTAAAACTAACAAGCATTATAAACAAAAATATATTCATGATTTATGTTTTTAAATAAAAATACCGTTTCCATCACTTAGGATCATAGATAAACAATATTAACATAGATGGCTCACTCAAAGATTTAAAAAAAAATAGTTGATGGATGCAGGAGGCTCAAGTAGTACAGTCTAGTGGTGACAGCGTGAAACTGTCACATATTTTTATTTCTGACATTTTATTTATTTATTTTTATTCAACCAAACAACGAGCTGTTGAGGGTAATCAAGTAATATGTTGTTTCCTTTACTTATCCGTTTGCGCCAACCCGAGATGTTATACTCAGATAGCAAATTTAAATGTTAAGTCTAAAAAACTAAAAATGAATTATTGTTATTTTTTTAAGAAAACGATGGTGCTGCTTCGCGTGATGAGGCCCCCAAGTTTTATTAAACAAAAATCCATCGCGAATACTACAGCATACCATAGATCTTTGTTACTTTTATTTTTTTACTAAACGATTGGCAACTGTTTGTTTTAAAAAAATACTGCAGCACAATCTAGTAGAGAATAGAGCAAATATATTTTTACTACTAGCGCTATTCAAGACTCTAGTGATGAGGCCCCCAACTTAAATCATAAACACAAACTTGTCAATTGAGTGTTCCTACTACACTCGGGAGTAAACCATCTATCTTAGGATTGTCTGATTGAGCTGAAACCGGTCGCAATCGTTTTAGAATGACTTTGACCATATAAAGACTACTTCGAGGTTCTTCCGCTTTACGGGCCTGCTTTGCTCGGCGTGGTTTAGTGGAAGCCATTTTTGTCCTGTCTCTCTGGGACAGCAGGCTTACCAGGATGGAGCAAGAGGTAGAGGTCCATCTTTTATACTATATCCCACCCTCTAAACACTACTAAACCTAACAGATATCGTACAAGTCTTTGACCTAGACGTATACATATATACAACATTATATATATATGTAAACTGTTTGCGCCATTGGTGATGGTTCGATTGAGCTGAAATTGGTCTTAATCGATTCAGCTAGCCGTCTACCTAAACACGAAATACCTTGTTTTAAAGCCATTTCAAGTTTCAAAAATTTTTTTTTCATGACGTCATAACTTTGGTTGATGACGTCATAATGTTTTTATAAACAATAGGCCTCGTAACCTCCTCAACATCTCGCGATTTGCAAAGTTTCGTTTCAATTTGACACGCCTTCGAGAGTTATCGTTCGCCATACGAAAGGGTAGAAACTCTTACATACATATATATTATATACATATATTATATATATATATATATATATATATATACATATATATATAAACTTTTTTCGGGCATATATTTTTGTTATCAGGAAGCCAATAGGAACCGATTCCACTCACTCCCACCCTCAACTTCCGTCATCCGAACAACCTCATAAGCGTCATTTTCATAATGAAAATTCGCTAAAAAAAAATTAAAAATAAATAAAATAAAAAAAAAAGGTTTTTTCTCTCAATTTTTTATTCTTTTTAACTTCATTTAGCTCATTTTATGTATGTGTTTCTGTTTATGTTTATATATGTATGTATGTACATATATAATGTATTATTATTTTTATCAATTGTTCTTTGTTTATAGCTTAAATAATATCTTCTCTATTATAATTAATTTCTAAATACTCATTAGTCACTTTCTCTTGCAACAGCTTTTGGTCAAAAAGTATATAATTTCTTTATTTTTTAGTTTATTTCCTTGTTGTTTTTTTTTTTATTTACTTAAAAATGTTTTTTTTTGTAAGAAATTTGTATGAGACCATAAGGTCTTTTAACAAATTATGTAATAAATAAAAAATAAATACTACAAAGCATTAAGAATTGACATATTGCGCAAAATTAAAACACATCCTCTATTTAAAAAAAAGATACAATTTGTTGAGAAAAAAATATAGGAAACTTCTTATTAGAAAGCAGGAAATAAACATAATCTAGCTGCATGACAATAGCATATAATAGTTTTTTGACATTACATAACATTACCTAATTTCTAAATGTGTTAGTAAAAAAAACGTGATTTGTTTACGAAAGGTTATAATGTCAAACGAAAAGTATGGAACTAATGATGATAATATTCGTGCTGAATTAGAATTGGAACAGTTCAAATTTCTATTTTTTTTTGGAATTTTCATGATCCGAAAAAGCGTTTGAAAGAAATCGTATGCTGTAGAAACGTCCAGGATGTATAATATATATATATATATATATATATATATATATATATATATATATATATATATATATATATATATATATATATATAATTTTCTAAATAATTCTCTAAAATGAATAAATGATATTGTAAATAACAACATGATATAAAATTTAGTAATAAAAACTAGAAATGTAGTAAAAACATATTGAATAATATTATTGTCGAGCGAATTCGTTTTATTGAAAAAGAAAACGTCTTTCATAAAACTTCTTTCAATTTCAAAACATCAAGTTTTACTTGAAAATCATTTTTATTATATGGTATGGTGGGATTTTCTTTTAATAAAAATAATATGGTGCAACCCAAGGTTCATTTCTATGTCCTATAATCTTTATCGTATAAGCTTTCAAAACTGTTTTGTCCACAAATTCACAGCGTAAAAAGGATTTAGACTTTATTTTTGGTGGGAATATATATAGTTTAAGGATTTGTGCTTTTCAACACTATTTTATATGAAGAGCATACTCTATATAATTTTAAGTTTCTGAAACATAATGCTTTATAAAGATATTATTCTTTATACGATAGTATTCGTCACCATTGTATATAATGTTTAATTTATTTAAAGAAACTGGATGGGACTGAAATAACAACTTTTTACTTCTTTAAATGACTATATTTCGCCTGACCCCAGGCATACTTATGTCTATAAACAGAATAAAAATTTTAAAAAACGTTAGGATTATCTAACTTAGTCTAAAAACCCTGAGATTTATGTGTAGAAGTAGGATTTTTAGACTAAGTTAGATTATCCTAACGTTTCTTAAAATTTTTATTCTGCTTGTAGACATGAGTATGCCTGGGGTAAGGCTGTATATAGTCATTTAATAAAGTAAGGAGTTGTTATTTCAATTCCATACATTGTCTATAAAAAATTAAAAAATATGCTTTATAACTTCTATTTAATTCTAATAATAACATTTATGATAATATAGTGTACATCGAGGCTATAATTGAATTACTAAATTGACTAAAGTACTGAATTTTATTGTATTTTACTGTGAATTATTGAATGCCTATTGCCTATAATAGTTAAATTCGTTTTTAAATATCGTATAATATATCTATTAGAGGCACCATTTCTTTTTAAAATTATTCCAGTATAAACTGAAATTAGTTTTGTAATATACATACTTCCACGTGTAGTTATATTATTTCCCTAATATTTATAAGAGTAACAGAAAGTTATTACTGCATCCAATACAATTGAAAAAAAAAATATTAACTTAAACTCAATTGTACAATAAGATCTTTAAACTTCTTAAGAGAGATTAAATTATTGTTTTTTTGAATATTTAATCCATTTGAATATTTAAATGGATTGAAATATATTGTTCCTGTTAAAAAAAACATTGTAGAATTAAAGTCGTTCTTTTCCTAATAATAACAATAAGATTACAAGACTTGGCTATAGTGAGATTATGGAGTCTTAAACTTCATGTTTGTTAAGGTTAGAATAAGAACAGTTTTGGTTTCAATATTGAACAAGAAACTAAATTTATTTTAATATGATTAACATTGAAATTAACTTACAATGTCAATCATATTTAAAAAGTTAATATATCAAATATTAAGGTAGGATGTTATATTAACACTTCAACAATGATGATCTTTGGTTTTATATCAAACATTAACACGTTTAAATCACGATTTTTTATCAAGTAATCAAGTTGTAAAACATTACATACAAAGATTATTAACACATACATGCGTATGTATATGAAAACTACACTATCGTGTTTGTTGTATATATATATATATATATATATATATATTATATATATATATATATATTTATATTATATAATATTATATATATATATATTATATATATATATATATATATATATATATAACTTGAATAGTATTCATCGTAACAATCCTTGTAAATAGTAGATCAATTTACTACAGTGCGACGAATAAAGGTTGTAATTATTAATCGAAATAATTAATATAATTATTTCAAATATTATTTGATACTACCGAGTTTTTCAAAACATGAATGAATAGTTGACACAATATAATTGTGGGAGAGACACCTAGGAAATGTAACAAGCAAAATCCAATGCTACAACTGGGAACTGTTCTATCATTCGACATTCGTCATCATTGATGGCTCGACATAATGTCTCACACACAATTATGTTGTGTTAATTATTTCAACTTTATTAGATATTATTTTCGACACCATAACTTCTTCTATAAAAACCTTTTATATATATATAGGGTTAATCAATTAGTAGAAATTTTGTTAATTTAGTATTTATTACAGATTAATTTTAACTGAATATTAATACTTTATTAAAAAGTCGTAAACATGATAATTAAAGTTATATATTCATAACAGCATGGATGTATGAAAAATTTTCATTCAAATTTCACTTCATTCTACTAAAATGAAAAACAGATATTAAAATTCCTCGGGATTAAAAATCATAAAAAAATGACATCATCCCGTTCCATTTATTACTATAGTGTTGATTTTTATGAATTCTTATGAATATTTTAGCTCAACAATTTCGCATCTCTACGATACAATAAATATAGTGGGGGGTATTTTTTAAAACTACAGTTTGCATCGCCTTGAATTCCTGAAAAGTTAAATATTTTGAGAGATGAGTATTTGAAAGGGTTTAACGTCATTTTGACGTCTTTATGAGAAGTTATTTCAATTTCTCCCTGACAACCTCATTATACTTGAAATTCTTTTTTGTTAAAAAAAATTATAAATAAAATAATATTTTTCAGTTTTTCAACTTTCATATTCGAAAATGTATTTTAGGATATATAAAACAAGTTTTCTTCACAAATGATTATTTATTTATCAAAGCCAACTTTTAAGCTTACAGCTCATCATCAGTATCTATTTAAAGAATACCTTTTTACTTTTACTCATTTATACCGTAGATATAAAGGAAAAGTATTGTGTTTGCAAAAAATTGAGGCCAGTGCCTGGATGGATGACCACCAGAAATAACAAAGGTATTTATTGTCTAAAGGTATTTGATGGACCAGAAAATACCTTGTCCAGGTCTTCGAAGCGAGTTCGAAGACTATATGAAATGCAATTATTGATTTATATTCTGATGACAAGCGAAGCGACTCCGTAGTAGTCGCATAGAGGATAAGCAAAACGATAAGCATGGATTATCTCTATGCTTATTTTTTTGTGATTAAAAAAAGTTCTGGTATCTCCGTACCGGACTTCTGCAAATTTTCAAAGAAGAAAAGAGGTTTTCAGTAAAGAGGCACACTTCATTACTGAAAACTGCGTGAATGCGCCGCATAATGCTAGCGGAGATAAAGATTACAGATTAAACATCACGGAGATAAAAGTCGTGAGTTAAACTTTTTGGAAAACCTTAACGTTTTAGGCGAGAGAAAACGTTTTAAAGTTTAAAAGTGGCGAGAGAACGCCACTTAGCAATGCGAGCGACGCACCTTAAAGCAACCAGTGTGTGTCTTGTTACAAGCCTGCTCAAACCTGTCTCTATTTTGATTTTTTTTTTAATTTAAAACTACTATTTTTATCTTTTCTCTGCCCAACAGTAAATTTATTTTATTAATTATTGTTTTACAACATTTCTGTACTTTATTTGTTTTTTTTTTATATATATTTTGTATTTTTTAAGTAAGGATTTTCTTAACTTTGTTTGTCTTACTTGTTGAATAGGCACTGATGATGATCTCAGTGCCTAGATAGGTCACAAGCTCTCTGCTTTACATTTAATAAATATCTCAAACTCTCAAAATACTTTTTATTCTTTCGTTCTATTAAAGAAATGTTTTTAACTTTTTTAAGGGAGCCCTGACCAATTAAAATATATTAATTAAAACCTGTGTAGGGCGATATGAAGTTGTGTGGTGAAGGAGCTTGTTTTTAGAAGAAAAAACAAAATACAATAATTAAAGATGTAACTAATCAAAGTGTAACAATTGATTCCCATTAATACAAATGGGAAAGTAGCAACAGTGTGGTAAAAAAGTTACCACACACGTGCGGCCAATCGTATTTTTGGAATGTTTTATTAAAAAAATAAATCTTACATTATAAACAAGTCTTAGACGAAATAATTTTTAACTTTGTTTTAATTTTGTGTACAAAATAATGGTAGAACATTATTCATTGTATTCATTACATTATAATTACTAGTGGAAAATTCTGAAGCTTTTCGCTCTTACATAGATTTCCCCAGGTAAAAAATTGTGATTTATTTTTTTGAGAAGAGCACGTAAAGTAAACCTAACCTTTTCGGGTCAGTTAAATCTAACAAAAGGGTTTACTTACCTATTCTATTTTTAATAATATTCATTCCATTTTGCTCGAAAGGATTAACAATATATTCTTTTTTGTCTTTGAAAAATGGCTTTGAGTCAAGTTAAATAATTACATGCTAATTATGAGTAAATGGGAGATAATCTAGAAAGTATATTTATAGAATCTTACTTTTTTAATGCTTATAGAGGATGAACCAAAAGTCCTTCTTTAAAGAATTTTTGAACCATCAGACGTAATAATATAATATAATATAAAACAATTTCCACAATATCTTATAAAAAATTTGTTAAAGGTTGCTATTCACATGTGTGGAGCCGCCTCCGTGGCCGAGGTCGTTTGAGCGTTAGTCTTTTCACTGACTTTTGACACCCACGGTGGTCTGGGTTCGCATCCCAGGTTACGCTCTCAGTTTATAGAAGATTATTGTTTAGATAAATTATTGCCAACTTTAGAATACACTTTGAGCGTAACGGTTGCTACTACCACCCGAGGTGGTTCCCGCAGGGGTTATCCCTGATGAGCCGCAAGGCTCTAAACGGGCATTATTATTATTATTATTATTACTATTATTATTATTCACATGTGTGGACCCTCGGTAGTGGATGACCAGAGTGAGGGCCCAGCCTTTAGAAAAGACATTTTAGCTCTTTGTTCACTTATTGCTCATACTACTATTAAATAATAATTCATTTCTAAACTATATCAAAATATATAGTTAAGTGATATATTTATGATATTTAATATACAGATTTAGTGACTGAAAATGAAATCAAGAAATACATTAAGGAACTAAAAGCTCACTCAGCACCAGGTATTGATGGAATAAAAGCTCAGTTCTTAATTCAGAATACGTACATTAATAAAACTTTTTCAGTACTTCAATGAAGTTCTGAGTGATTTTATCATCCTGTTTGTCAGTGTATGTGTGCGTGTGTGTGCCTGAGTTACGCATAGCATTCGCTTAAATTATGGTAGACAGCTGAAACTTGCCACAAAAATAAAACTAGGTCCAGCGTGCTGCTCGGAAGATAACATTTGAGATAATTTTTAAAAACCACCGGTACTGTTGACATTAGACGCTAATGTATGTCTTAGCTATACTTTGATTTTATAATTTGTGAGTGACATTTTCATGAGTGACATTTGACACGAATTAACTTGTAAAATCAAGGCTGTCAAGTATATTACCACAGGTTTTTAGGCATTCATGAACATAATATTTTCTTTATCGTTTGATTAAATCAAACTGTCGGATCTTAAGCTTTCTTTCTTTTCATGGATTCCCTCACCCTGATTGAGATGCAATATTTTGCATGTTTTTTTATTTGTAGATATAAGTAACTTGTTCTTCTAATAATTTGCAGAGGCTAACTGGCTTCATTTAGTTTTTAGATTAACTAGCTTTGCATGCTAGATTGTATTTCTTATTTGGTTTTAAAACTGTAGTTTAAGCACACCAATTTCATCACATCTATTTGGATTTATGGATCTAACAAATTGCTCATCGCGGGATGATCACTACACATCTTTAATTTCATAATAAACATTAACTGGCACATTTCACAGATAAATTTTTTTTATCTGTGAAAAATTTTTATCTATGAAAGTTTGGCCACCAGCCAACTTTCGGTGATTTACCACAGTTCTCCTGCCCTCTGATTGGTCTGTTTAAAATCTAAAGAAAAAACGAATTTTCTAAATTCTGTGAGAAAATAGTCGAAAGAAAATCCTTCACTCATCAGCTCTTCATTTTTTTTTTATAAAAGTTAATTTAAGTTACCTACTATGCAAAATTTACTGTGATTTGTGATTTGTTATTTGTGATTATGGACTGTGATAAATATGGTATAAATCATTCTTGTAAGCCAGCTTTAATTTAAAATTATACTTCATGTAATTTGCTGTAAAACTATCTCTGGAGTACACCACCAACTTTAGGATTTCTTCCTTCAAATTCTTCTGTACTCTTAGATAGTTTATGTGGCCACAATATAGAAATTTTAGTTTATTATTTAGTATTCACTTTGTTAAAACTAATATTTATACATCAGATCTGATGTACCAAAGTAAGAACCATTCATGGTCTCACATGCACTGTCTTTTACACAAATTTTTACTCTGCATTTACGAATCACTAATATCTATTTACTCATCCACTGCATCTAGGTTTATACTTGACCTTGGTGGTTTGGTATTACTGACAATACTTGACGACAACTTTATTACTTACATATACACCTCTAGTTTTTATTACTACTTATGAAACTACATTTCGGTATATATGCATATTATTATTTCACTAATTATTTTCTTAATTATTTCTGCCCATTGGCAGCTTTGTAATGAACCTTATTCTAGTAGCTAGTAGTGCTTACTTTGTAACTTATTTATTGCATACCTTACCTTGTGCAAATATCTATTGCTTATTTAACTTAACCTTATTTATTATTAACATTTGTATGTGTTTATTTTCTAATTTATTAAATTTAAAAAAAGTTAGGTCTGGGTTGACAATCTCAGCCCACACTATCAAATTCCAGTCTTTTTTGTCTAGCAATAGTTTTCAACCACATCCTTCCTTTTTCCCATTTTGGAATGGTCCTTTAAAGCTTTTATTTTTATTGTTACAAATTATACTAAAAACAGATTAGTACTTATAACACTATAAGGCAAAGCCCTAGTGTGCTGTCACAAATAATACGTCATTAATAATACAAAAAATATGCTTATCTGTTGTATTCCTTTTCTAAGTTTAGTGAGAAAAAGTAATACAGAAGGACTCTTCAATACGAGAGTTCCAATTTGTGAAAGTGATGTGTAAACACACTCTCTTATTTATTGCCGTTTCAGTTAGCACGCCTTGTTAATGTCTAATATTCTCTCAAAATCTCTATTGTTTTTTTTGTTATTTTTATTTATTTTTAAAACTTAACTATTTAGTATTAGGGTTGTCTGAGATAAGTAGATTTAATGGTTTAGGAATATTTTTTATTTATTGATATCACTCAATAAATTGAATGAAGTAAATGTATTTGTTTTAAATAACAATGATTTGTAAAATTTTGACGACTGTATACTTTTAAGTCTCTACAATAAATTTTATTTTATTATTTAATTTTTAATTATAGAAATGTGAAAATCAACTAAAAATAAATTATATTTAAATGGAAAGATTTGTATTAAGGAAAAATCATTTCTTCAATTCTATAATATTTTTATTAACAGGGACTTTATATTCCAATCTATTTGTATTGTTTTTAGAAAATACAAAAAAAAAAACAACACAAAATATTAAAATAAAAATGAAATGAATTATAATACCAATAATAATTTGAATCATCCTGCTAGTTTATTTTTCAAAAACTTTATTTTAGGATTAAATTAAAATAAAAATATCCCTATAAGCATCCCTGCATTTGTTATGAAATACTATTTGATAAAACAGTAAAGTATTTTATCAAAATATTTTGTAGTTCACACTTCAGTATGGGTTAGAATTGATACAATCCCAAAATTTAGTTTCAATATATATATATATATATTAATGTATGTGTGTGTTGTGTGAATGTGTATTCTATATTCCCAAAGCGACAAGATTATGGTTATAGAAAATACATGCACTGAATTTACACAGATAAACTTTAATAAAGAAGAGAATGTATTATTCTAATTTTTGTAATCTTTAAAATGTATTATATACTTTCTTCTACAACACTCTAGCCTGAGCTTTATATTTTTTGTTCTTTTTAATGGAAGGGTTTTTATAATTTCGGCTAGTACATGCTTTATTAGCTGTTTTTCTTATTTTAGGCATTATAACAAAAAAAAAGTTCAATATGTTGAAAAACAGAGCGCCAAACCCATATTTCTTAATTATTTTGTAATTTCACATCTTTTTAGGTTTTAAAAATATTTTTAGTGCTTTTCTATATCGGAATTTTTACTACTGTTTGCTTTTAGAGTAAAATGACTTTTTACTTTCGAAGTTGCGTAAAAAGCTTTATCTAATGGAAAATGTCCAACATTCTTTTTATCAGACCGGCATGAAAACCCCATATTAGGACTAAACCATCTATAAATAGGATTTGTTTTCGACCCTAAATAAAATTCTAACCAACTTTTAAGATATGGTTTGTATTCTAGTATGAGTTTAGAGTTACTGCATGCGCTGGTTGACTTTTAACAAACCGAATGAATAATAGGGAAACGTTAAAGGCCAAACTGAAGCTCATCTCTTACAAAATAATTTAATGCTATGTAATTAATAATTGCAATATTGCGGCTCATCGTTTGGAACTAACGAAGACTTGCGGGATGTATCTCAGGTCGCAATGGCAACCGTTATGCTCAATAAGCCAACAAGAGACTAAAAAAGGAGACAACATAGATAAAAACACTCGTGGTTTTTGGATAAAATAACTTATTATACTTTGAGAATTCGTACACCATAATTTTCAAAATAGTGACCAATTTTTAAATATTTTTATGAAATTATGGGCATTTGTGTCGTATTATATTTTGATTGGTACAATAGTCAATTTGTTACGATTTTTTTTAAATGTTTGATAACCCAGTAAAATATATTTTGTTGAATGTTGGTGCAAATATCAATTTTTAGGTCTTGTGCTATCAAGATTTTGCACGCATGTAGATATAAGTAAGACAAATACATGTACCAAGATTTATATTGTCTGTCACGTTATAAACTGTTATACTAAGTTTTTTTTCAATACGACGAGTATATCTACAAGTTTTGTGGGATCATAAAAGTTTTGCTGCATCGAATGAGGTTAGTACCTTGATGAGTGACCGCTGACGATAAAAAAAAATAAAATAAAAATGCCCGTTTTAGAGCCCTTCGGCCCATCAGATTATTCACCCTGCGGGAACCACCTCAGGTGGGTTGCATCTACTACACTCTGAGAATTAATTAAAGTTGGCGAAATCTTTTTAATACAAATACTATTCATAAAACCTTAGAGCATAGCCCAGGCTGCGAACCCCGGACCTCCGGTGCTGAAATCGAACGCCTTTACGATCACGGCCACGGAGGTGACCGCTGACGATAAAACGAATACAATTACTATCTGAGGACGAGCAAATCAAGTGTTGCAGTATAAATTTGACGAAATTTATATGCTAAGAACGAGCAAAGCGAGTCCGAAGTAGGGACTATGAGCAAAGCGAATTTGATGTGTTGAGGAAAAGTTCCGAGGTATTCATTACTCCATTTTTTACCCATGAAGTATTAAGGAAGACGTTAAGTTACTCGCTTGATATTAATCATATATTTTTCTGGTCATAATTTCAATACATGTAATACACTGAGACCACTCTCAAAAAATATAAAAAACAAACGTTTTTCCAATTTATGCAATTAGAGCCCAGACATACTGTAATAGTAAAATAAAATTGCGTTTTATTATTTTCCTACTCTTGTAAATAGTAATTAATTTTTCTTTATATGACTATTATATCAAACGTTTGATTAATTTTTTGTTACCTGTTCACATAAATCTTATAATTTTAATTGCTATTACTGAATGATAAGAATAAATCACATTTTGAACTGTTAAATTTTATCAGCATAAAGCAGTGTTATAATCAACTACATACTCCAAGTACGTTATCTTAAAAATACTTTTATTTAAAAAAGGTATATTCATATGACTTCCTTTTATTTTTATACGCATAAACGTTACCACTGTATAATATAAAAAAAATTATTAATATTATATTATTCATAGGGTAGATATGAAATAAATGAGCCGTGCAGGGGTTTTATGGAATGGTTAGTATGAGGAACTTCAGATACTTCTTGAAAATCCTTTTTTGCAAGATCTTTTCTTAGGTTTGTAAGAATTCCCTGCGTTAGAACATCTCTGGGTTAGAATTGCCTTTTATGCTCTACTCAGCTCCTTAAGAAACCGTCCTCTTAAATAAATCTAAATTTTTTTCCCTTTAATGCTTTAACCATAAATCTATTTTTGTTTTCTTTTATAGTCAGAATAAAAGGAATATTAAAATTAAAAGTAATGTTTCTTCTTTTATTTCTAGTGTTTGTATAAAAAGATAAAAGAAAAATGAAAGTCACAATTCATCTATTGTTACGTAAAAACAAAATATTTTATTTGTACATTTACAAGATAAAAGACTGCAAAAAACTTAAAGTCTTAACGATAATTTTATTTTTTAACATTTATTTAAAACAATATTTTAATTGTATAAGAATTGTTTCTTTAGATAAACTAATGGAATATACCGGGTTGAACACTTGGTCTCCAGATGTACCAACATGAAATCCTAAAAATTAAGGGGAAGCATTGTCCTAGGCTGTTAAAAATTGAAAGAAATCTACTCCCTGCGTAAATTGATTCTTCAAATTTTTCTTAGTAATTTTAGTAAGTATTGCTCAAGTATGGTAATTTTGTTACCTTTTTTTGTACCTTTGAAAAGTTTTTTAACGTATTAAATTATACCTTTTAATATAAATATAATTTTTAATTTTAATGCAGGTTAATGATTTTTTGATGCCGATTAATGTTATATAGATTTTTTTTACAAAAATCTATTAATTGATTGTAGTTAGTGGATTATATATTTTATTTTACTAACTACTACTGGGTTAGTAGTTATACCAACCTAGCATTTTACTTTGTCCTAGTAAAGTTTCTTATTTAAAAACTTAAAATTTTGAAAGTCGTTTATAGCAGAATTACGCAAAGTATGTTCCACGGACCTTTGAAAAACCTTTTCTTTGTTTTTTTAAACATTCTATATGTTAGTGGTACGATTCTATATGCTAGTGGTACGATTTTATATGTTTGTGGTACGATTCTATATGTTAGTATTTCGATTCTATATATTACAAGTACGATTCTATATGTTAGTAGTGCGATTTTTTATGTTAGTAGTACGATTGAGGACGTTCTCTTCTTTACATTTTATGAAATAAGACAAAATGAAGACCATGAAATAAATTGTAGATGTAATCGCGATTATCAGGGATTTATCAGGGATTTATAAAAAATTATAATAATGCCTGAATTTAAAACATTAAAAATTGAAATTTAGCGATGAGTAATGGAATGTATCTGTTAGGAAGGGAAGGGGTAACTGGAAGCATTGGGTCCATGCACAATGCCACTTATGTACAATAGGGGTCCACGGTGCTTTGAGTCTGCTGCTGGAGTTTTTCATGTTAGTGCATATAAATATTCTACCCGGTGTATATGTTGGTAAATATTTGTTAAAAATAAGAGTTTAACCTTGCCATCTCCACCCTCTGTCACCAGAATTTTCGCTCATCTCAAACCTGAATTTCCCTTTATTTCTAATAGTTAAAATGTTTTGTTACGCCTTCAAGTGAACATTTGTTTATTAAAATGTTGGTTTTAAGTTCTAAGTCGCTTTATAAATGAGCTTTTGAGCTAGCAGCTTATCCTTTTAGCTTTTAACCTAAGTATCAAACTTTTATACTCCACAGTTTAAAACCAAATTTTTTTTTATTTTAACAACCACTTACGCGCTTGATAAAAAGATAAATAAAAAAAACTAGGTACTCTTCGACTTTTAAATAGTTTTGAATTAAAATAAAATAAATACGTCTCTTTTTAAAAAATTGCGTGTAGGAATCGTGGAATGACATTTAATTTAACATTCCTCCCGTCTTAAATGATTACAGTACATAAAAATATACATTAAAAAGTCAATGATATTTTAATAACAAAATTTACTATTCCCTTGAGATGAAATAGACAATTGCGAAGTAAATCCTTCTGAAATCATAAATTTAAATTAGGCGACAAAGAAACGGGTTTTATTAAAACTTTCTTTTTAATATAAAAAGAAAAGAAAAAAACCAATAATGAGATGGAAACCGAATGATAAATAACGAACATTCTTTCGTATTATAATTTTGATACCTTTTTTTGGTCAGAATTTGTTTTAAAAAATAAATTCCAAGTAATTTTCATTAGCATAGTGAGATCGTTTATCTCAATGATTTTACCATTCAGATAAAGTGTTGAAAGTTTTCAATATTTTTTCTATGAAAATAATTTGACTTTTTTGCGTAAATGAATTATTTATGGGAAGGAAAGTTGAAAATATTACGCTTTTAGGCCTGTTATAATTTTTATTAGGATTAGATTAAGAAGGGTAGAGATTGACAAGAAATATACACAGCTATTTTTGGATCAGAATAAATCAGTCATACCAACCAAGAAAGTAAAGATAGTTTTTCACTCCTATTATAATGGTTTAAAGGCTAAAGACCAAAAGTCCTTGATATTTATACCTAATTCTGAAAGTGTACCACCCTTTTATAACTGACCATAAAAGTTTTTATAAGAAGCAACATAAATAATACAAGTAAATAATAACTTCATTAATAACTGCACACTCTACTATAACTTACACTATAGCTATACTGTAAAGTACACATTATGTCATGATTCTATTATCATAAAATACTGTAGTGATTGAGGGTTGGGGTTAATATTATCTTAGTGGTTCAATTTATTAGAGGTTTATGAAGACGGAAGAATGCAAAGACTTAATCGTGCTTTAGTATTTTTAAAACTTTACCTCCGATTAAAAGAAAACAATTTCAGATATTATGGGACATGACAACTTAAAAGTATGATACTTTAGACTCATAATTAGGGGCGGGCAAAAACACATATAAATTATTTTAGATATATTTAAAACATTGTATTACTAAACGGGCTTTACTTCAAGCGAATCCAATGTTGTAAGGAGAATTACCGAGGTACCCTGTACCCGAGTTTTATTTTATTGTGATGAAATTTTTACTTTTCCTCATTTATACTGTAGGTATATAAGAAAAGTATTGTGTTTACAAAAAACTCCAAAACCGAATTGAAACAAGAATTATCGTTTCAGGCGTTTTTAAGGCCATATGAGTGGGTTTTCCGCAAAATTGTCTGTCTGTATGTGTGTGTGGTGTCTGTTATCATCGAAGCGTCCAGTGTATTTATGCTAGAGAGTTGATTTTATACAATAATCTACCGCTGTAGTTGAGCTATTCGGAAAATATTTTTATGACGTCATTAACCCCCTAAAAATTATAAAACGCGGAAAAACGATGCGATCGGATTGAGATTTGACACGCATATGACTATGTTAAGTCTAACATATGTGCCAAGATTCACTCATTATCAGCATTAGTTCAATTTTTAATTAAATGACTTGTGTAGTTTTTTATAAAATTATAAAAAATTGGTAAATGGTCTGATTGAGTTGAATCAAGTTTTAGTACAAGTGTATACCATTACCTAATAAATAAGTACACTAAGTTTTTGTTTCAATACAAGTATATCCATGATTTTTTTGGATAAAAAAGGAGCATTAAGCGTGGTCACTGCTTTATGGGTGATTGCTGATAGGTGGTGCGAACTGTATTTCTGAGGACGAGCAAAGCGAGTCCGAAGCAGGGAGGATAAGCGTAACAAGTGTAATGAGGAGAAGTTCCCAGGTACCCCGTACTCCATTTTTTTATTCACGTATATACATTAAATAAATGATGATGAAGAATGTACTTAAATAAAATATCGTAAAAATAATAAATGCACTGTCCTATGTAGAAGTTGTAATTAAAGCTTAATATAACACCATAAGAGATTTTAAAGTAATAAATTTTATCAAGCTTAAAAGCTAAAAAAAGCAAGTATCTGCTAGACTTAAAAAGTCTTGTAAAAAAAATTATGTTGACACATTTATCTAGCGAGCAAAGTAAATTAAATGTGGTTCTCTTTCCAGCAAACCATTGCTTTCCTCATGCTTATTATGTAAAAGTATAATAAAACTATGTTGCAACGGACCTTAAAACATTTTCCCTACTTTTTTTAAGAAGAAAAAGTTTTTAAAATGTTATGGTAATATTGTGGTTGAAAATGTGTGTAAAAGTGTTTTTCTTTTGTTAAAATTTCCTGGCTTTTTATTAGGCGAGTGTACGTGTGTGTAGTAATAGTAAAATTTACGCTGAAAAAGTTTAAGGTTAAAATATTTTTGGTGTATAAAATAAATTAAAAATAAAAAATTGTAAAAATTGGATGCCTTGGTTAAATTTATGGTTGAGTAAAGGCTTTTAAATTTCCCTTCAATGCACCTTGAGGTTTTATAAAACACTATTATTATATAATATTTTTGGTATCCAATTTTTTTTTACCTTTACTTCTCACTCGTGCCTGTAGTGTTATATAAAGATTATTTTTTTAACCTACAAAAATCTGATTTTTTAAACTTTTCTTTAAAATATAATAATGTAATATATATAATATATTATATATTATATATTATATATATATATATATATATTATATATATATATATATATACTTGTGTGTGTGTGTCATTAGTGTAAAACAGTTCGAACATTACGTTTTTATTGTAAGTTTTTCTTAAATGTCTCTCTAAAATAACTCTCTACATTTAAAGGAAACAATACGCATTAAGAGTTAAAAAGTGAAGTAGAACAATACACGAATGAATCACTTCCAATAAGCACTTGAAAACGGAAAGTTAGGGCTATAGAAACAAAGCTGAAAAACAAATTCGGAAGCTGCAGACGATCATAAGTGCTAAGCTGTTAAGCCACGGACTGCTGTAAGAGCAGCCGCGTTTAGGTTGGCGTCCTTCTAGGTTCCAATTCAGCTCAATCTTGCAGTTTAATCGCACTTTTTAATTACTGGATTCATGCGAGTTTAAGTAGAGTGAGTTAAAGTTTTTTACTTTAAGGCGAGGGGCGAGTAATATCAGTTTTTTTAAAGAAAATAATCTTAATATCAGAGCGTCAACAGAGCTAAACTAATTCTAACTTAATTAAAAGTTCCGAAGAATTTAATTTGAAGTATTTACTAGAGTCGAGCGGTGCTCTCTACCGCCATCATTCTTGGCTCAGCAAACGTATGTACAATATGTCTTTTAATAAGCTCATTGCTGGTAAATCTTCACATTATATCTGCGGCATTTTAATGAAAGTCAAAGTAAGTTTAGGCTTTGTCGGAGCCCTAAGTAGTCCGACTTACGAAACAGAGGTAGACATGACATTATGCGAGCCATAAATCAATGATTTAATAGTTCCATCGAATGATGGAACTTAATGATGCCTATTGATTTTGCCTGTTTCTAATTGAATAATGGAACAGTTTCTAGGATGCAGCATTGCATTTTGCTTGTTATATCCTAGGTACTTCTTGCTCAATTTAGTGCCGCCAACTATTCAAATGTTTTGCAAAACATGGTAGTACAAATGATATAATATAAATAACTTTACACTGTATAATGAAATTCGTATTTATTAGACATATTTAAGTGAAGAAATCAGGAACGTAATTATGCTAAGTTTAACAGGATTAGGTAATTTTGTGGGGTAACAAGTCTATGAGGTGAATGAGGTAATGCATATTTTTGAAAGATATATGGTATAACTTGTGCATTTTTTTAAATAAAATTCGGTTAAAGAAGAAGTAGGGATTTATCGGTTCAGACTATGAGTATACCAAAAAACTCAAGTAGAAACGGATTATAAGTTAGAATGTGAAAATATAAAGAAAATACGTTAGACATACACACTTACGCACAACATTTTTTCTTAGTATACGGTGGGACTATGATAGGGTTGAATTTATGTCGAAAAACGAAAGCGTAACTACATAAATTTTAGTTTTACAAGAAATAACTTAGGTAGAAATAACTTTGTAAGACGGAAATTATACATTTTGGTCCAAAAAGTTTACAGTTTAATTTATAAGAATTGAGTACCTAGTTAATATATTGGCAAACATAATTTATACGATCTCTTCTTAGTTAAAATATTTAGCGTACTGTTTTAAAATTTTGTTTCATCAATACTATGAATTATTGATTAGGTTTCTCGCCATTATTCAACGACCACTTCGTTTTTTTTTATCTTACCTCTGGAATGGGTTTTACATAAATTGCAGTCTCTACGAGTGTAGATAGGAATGTTATCATCGTAGCTCCACGCGTTTTTATGATATTGAGTTTAAACTTAGCACAAAAACCTTCGCTAGGTCTAGTTGTGTTATCCGAAAAATATTGACGCGACAAAAAAAATACATTAAACATGGAAATATGACCGGACCGATTTGAAATTTACCAATATAATATAGACCGGCATATAATCATCATACATGAGTTTTTTTTTAAATCGTTAAAAATCGGAAACCATATAATTAAGCAAAAACCTGGCTCAAATGTGTTGCTTTAAAAAAATTATAAGCATTCAAAGTTTTAATTCAATTCGGCCGGTACATCCACGGGTTTTATTGGTTCTATTTTGTAGAATTTGTGGGCTAGATTTTGTTAGTTGGTGATTGGGTGATCGCTGAGATTAAATCTGATCTTTCATATCTGAAGATAGAAAATTGTGTTCGAAAATATTGTAAATTATGAGTATAGATTTTCGCTCTTATTTTAAGTAATTGTAG
The DNA here is from genome assembly GCA_018340805.1 of Microvelia longipes. Classification (NCBI taxonomy): domain Eukaryota; kingdom Metazoa; phylum Arthropoda; class Insecta; order Hemiptera; family Veliidae; genus Microvelia; species Microvelia longipes. Next base: position 9,145,814 of record JACMZG010000022.1, read on the forward strand.
AAATCTATATAGACAATTGATCCATTTATTATAGTTACTAAATGAATGCATCTGCAGAACAATAATCCAATAAAAACAAGAAGAATAAACTATTTTAAACTATTTTTAAAGAAAAACAAAAAAGCGAAATTTATTACTCCACTTATAAAGGTTAAAAAAGCAAAGACGGATGATGAAGAAAATTACTTGAGCGCTGAGAAACAATTTTCTAATTTTAATAAAAGTTTGGATGAAGGAGAAATAACACTGACAAGACTTATCACTTATCTGACTTAAGGCTAAATAGTTGTAAAGTGCTTAAGAAAGAAAATCTGTTGTTACTAAACTTTTCCTTCTTTTAGCGAATTTACTTTAGAAAAATCGCTAATGAGGAGGCTCGTATGGTGAACGATGGACCCAGGACAGTAACCCAAAACTTGTTATGAAACATTAATGCGTTATATTAAATTTTTGTTTTGTATGACACACAAATAATGTTAACCTTAAAACAGTGTACTTTCGATAAATAATTTGGGAGGAGATATCAGTTAAATTATGTAAATAATTTTGTTGAAGAAATTATGATATTCGGGAGAATATCCTTTGAAATTATTAATATTTTGCTCAACAATTCATTTCTTTATTGAGTTAATAACTAAAGCATTATAGTATGATCAGCATCACTTCGACTCATTATATGAATTTTCAAAGAAAATGCGCTAGAACATTATAATGAATAGCAAATACAAAGCTCTTAATGACTGCGAAAAGAGTAATTTAAAAATGACCACCAATTCTAATTAAGCTATAATGCATTAAAAAATTAAGAATTCTAAAGAAAATTCGCTAGTCTTGCAGATCCCTGTGCCAGATTTTTCTTTAGCAATAAATACTCTAACTTTTTATAAGACATTATTTTCATGACATTAGACATTTTATTATTAAACTGTTGAATATTTCTTTTATATTTCTGCACTAATAAAAAAATAAACAGTCAACTTTTTCTATATCATTTGCAGAATGAGATGTTTTTCAATGTCATATGAAAATTTCGGAAATTCGTACAAGTAATGAAAAGCAAAGAAACCTTATAGCATTTTAAAGATACATTTGTTCTCTTTTTATGTAGTTTCAATTTCATTTTTTTAGTTTACGGTTAAATAAGTGTTTTTTAACTCTCAAGCATGGTTTTTATGAATGTGGAACCAACAAACCCCCGCTACTCCTCCTTCTGACCAAGCAAAGAGGACTCGGCGGAATCAGCAAGTTGCGGAATTGCTATATGAACCCTGTACACCACAAAGACCCATTAGAAGACAATAAAAGTGATGCTGATGACACTGGTTCTCAAGAGGTTAGACAGAAAGCGGGCAGGCCGATTTTCCGGCCGGACAATAACGATACTATTGTCTAGAAGAATATGCAAAGAAGAATAAGGTCTTTACGTGTAGCTGAAGACAACTTCTGCAAGACAGAACGCCGTTCACTCTGGCGATTAAGGAAACCAACCCAGCAGCAGCACAGAAATTTACAAGATGTTTAGAAAAGACACATTTATAGATTAACTTGGATGTGCGCATGGTGGGGTCGCTCTATTTGTAGAAGAAATTATCACGACTGCACACGTCCGACTAACAACGGAACTACAGGCAGTAGTGATAACAGTCAAAGCTCCGTTCGTTGCCCCCTGTCCAGCCTGTATCTCCTAGATGGTCAGTGGAAGAAACAACAGCTCGAGAACCACATTCAACGACAGTGACGATGACATCCGATGTCATCCTAATAGAAAATTTCAATGCGCATAATTCCTGTGTGTGGTTCTGTAAGATTATCTCCTCCAGGACAAAGAGATGTAGAAAATCCTAATAGAAACGAATTTGTCATTCTGAGTCGCTCTATAAACCCGAATAATTGCGCTATAAACGCCATGTAACGCTGAGCGCGCAAACTACACCAGCAATCTGTTGCTGAGTAGGCACCTGGCCGGGTGTTTCACCTCTAGAATTTTAATGGGGTAAGACTATGACAACTTTAAAATCGATTGGGCAGACTAGAAGTCAGGTACCACCCACACTTCATGGTAAGCTGGGATACTCTAGGCTTAGTAACCTTAATTTCCCAACAGGAAATCTTAATTAAGGAAGACAAACGTTGAGATGATCTGGAGCCATCCTCCTTTAGGGGTCAAGCTAATTTGATTCTGAAGGATAAAGCTTTTCCTCTTGTGGCTGTCGCGTTTTCCCTCCGTTAAAAAAACATGCAGACTCTTTTCGTAAAGTTTTTACATATCTATAACAAAAATTATAGGAATATGATTTATACAAACTACTTTGAAACAGTTCGCTGAGGTTCAATGAACGATTTCATATTTTAATATTTTTTTCATATTTTATTTAAAAACATTTTAAATAAAACCAGTCTAAGCGAACATCTATAATCCTATTTATTTTAATTTCATATTCCCTTTTTCACAGTTTTTTTTAAGTCAAATACTGTAAAAGAGAAACAGAGACAAAAAAATGGAGATATAAAGATAAACAAGCAACACTGGAAATTCAAAATAAAATGTGTATAAAAACAGAGAAAAGCATTACCTATTGGATTCAAAGTGAAATATGTCAGAATAAATATAATTATTATATATGTTCTATATTAAATAACAATATTTTATTAGTGCAAGATAAATAGTTAATTTATTTTGTTTTAGTACTAATTAAGTGTTTTTTTTATCACCATCGATTGTATTTCTATTGATATCAAGAAGTAGAAAGTGATATAAACCTTTTTTCTACTTAAACATAGAAATTCTTTACTTGTTGTTGACTGAAACATAATACAATAGGATTTTCACAAGAGTGGCTTATAAGAAGGAGTTGCATAACTTCGAAACAGTATAAGAGAGAAGAAATGAGGTGGTTTACCTCTAGAAAAGAAAAATATAAAGAATAATGTATGGATAGTTATGCAAAGAGAAATATAAAGGCGTCTGTTTAAAAAAAAATAGAAAAAACTTTTTAGGTTAAACTGAAGGAGACCATTAAACCTTCGACAGCTTTTTACCTTCAAACTTAGCAATAGTAAAAATAGTACTTTTTCTCTGGGGTAAACCCTAATCAAAAATATTACTTTTTACATTCTAAAACATAAAATTACAGAAATGTTAAGGTTTAATGTATTAAAAATAGTTTAAATAAAAAGTAGTAACTATTAAAATAGAGGGACCGGTGGAAAAAAGACAAAAAAAAACGTTATCGTTAACTTTATAGCCATAAAACACCAATTTACAAGCCCGAGTATAATCACTAAATTGTTTTTCTTATCGAGCTACTAAACTATACTACTTGTAAACTACTGTAAACTTTAATACTTGTTTGATAGGAATTATTGTCCAATTTCTTAATTAAAAGAGTTCTATAAAAGGTTTTCAGTAAAAGTAAATACTCTGCTAGGAATGGCACAAAGCTTTTATACGTAGATTATGAGAGCATATAATATCTATAAACTATGTCAAAAAATCAGGTAAGGGATACCTCGGAACTTTTCCTCATTACATCCGATCACTTCCATGTCCACATCGGATAAAATGTTCCAATCGCTCATCCCCCCACTTCGGATTCAGTTCGCTCGTCCTCAGAGAGTAAATACGACCGTTTCATTCTCAGCGATCACCTATTCAACACTGAGCGACCATGCTCAATGCTGCTTAACATTTATTAAAAAAAACATGAATATACTTTTCGTATTTGGAACAAATCAGGGTGTATTTATTTATTACATAAAGGTAAAGGTTTTATACCGACATGCAAGTCACATCGATAACGAACTCGCGTCATTTGATAAAAATTGAACTAATGCTGATAATGAGATTAAACTGGGCACATATGTTAGTCTATAACATGGCTACATGCGAGCTAAATCTCAAAATGATTGCAATGATTTTTACAGAATTTTTAATGAGTCATTATTGCGGGTTAGTATCATAACATTCCATTTTGCATAGCATTTATTAAACAAATGTTTTGAGTCCATGGTGTCAAAAGAGATCTTTACTTACTAAGCCAGCCTTTTTTAAGAGGGCCACCAAAACACTATTTTTTACAAGTTCCACCTCAACTTGGGGTTTTAAATGGCCTAGCCCTAAATACTACACTCCCAGTTCATTAATAATGGGTCATTATAAATACTGTGGCACTAACTATTATTTTTTACAATAGTGCCAACATTTTCGGGTTAAGGAACTTTGAGCAACAAGTACTAAAATAAAGAGTATTCTAAAAAGCAATTTTTAAACTTTCTTAATTTACTTTAGTTTCGACCAGACACATGTATTAAATGACATATTTGTTTATATTAAACGGTCACAAAGATTTTAGCGTAATACTTCTATTTGAAAGAGGGTTAAGACAATAAATGAATAAAACGTACATTAAACTTGTCGAATGGGTCTTTTAAGAAAGTAGTGGGTTTATTAAGGATTGATTTGCTTCAGATCTTGAATTTATGATTCCAAGGCACCTATCTGTAATCGGTGGAAAGTAAGATTAGAGGTTGTAGAGAACCTCCATTAACTCTAATCGTATTCAGAAGTAAGGGATAAAGGAGCACACCTACAACCCTAAAGGTCATAAGTATGCTGTGACGTCATTCAGGTACAGAAACTCAAATCCAAATTAGATTTGATTTCAAAAACACTTTATCAATGCCTTTCCTTTCTCAGTAGAAGTCAGATTATTGAATTCGATTCATGCTAATGATTTCGTTTCATTTCTAAAGAGAATTGCTCTATTTTCCTTTTATTTGCTGATATTTCCTTGTACTTGCTGATATATTTTTATGTATTTGCTGATATAATCCTAAGCATGATACCGCAGGACTACTTGAAAATTCATCCCAAATTGCAATTCTTTCAATCAACTTTTCTGAAGGGAGGATGAGCGTATATAGCGAATTTGATGAAATGAGAAAAAGTTCCGAGGTACCCTGCACCCAATGTTTTAAATATTTGTTGGCTTTGATCAAAGGAACCTCATTTATTTGAGGACAGCAAAAAGGGACCAAAAAGTTTAATGAGTACCACGTTTAAATCGGTTAAACTGTAGCATAAACAGAGCAAAAATTAAATGTTTATAAATATAAGTTACAACGGATTCCCATCCACACTTATCTATAAACACACACACACACACACACAACAGTGTGTGATAATAGTTATTTATCCCATAAGGCGGAGAAGTGTGTCCTTATGTCACGGCAATTAGATTTGCCGTGAATTGGGGAAAAATTGCCAAGACATAAAGAACATTCTCAGCCGGATGGCATACATTATTTTTTTGAGGTAGCACTCATTAAAAAAAAAAAAACGTCCAATTAACTCCATATTATCGTCGTCATTGAATTCATCCATAGCTTCACACTTTTACTCAAAAATGTAAAATCTTTACAAATAAACACACAAAAATTTTCAATTAGAACACCTTTTAAAAATGAAAAAAAATTAGTCTACGAACAAAAACAGAAACAAAATGAACGTTTTTAAAGAAAAACCTCATGAAGGTTTAACACAGATTGTTTTTGAACCCGCTAATTACAGTAATGGCGGCAATATATAAATTACTTTTACGTCCTAGGAGTTTTTTTACATTCATTATTGTCCTCGGAGGTGAAAAGTACTAAATAACCTCCTATAACAATAATGATTGCTTCTCATCCTAAAAAAACGGTCCAATAAAGTGCTCAATTATGTACTACCTCAAAAAAAGATTAAAAATTTTAAGACAGGCTAAAACATGTTATCGTACGTTTTTACTGAAATCTCCTTTGCAGGTTATCTATGTGAACTTACTTTTCCTACGTTAGTTGGCGAGCAAAAGTAAAATGATGCAAAAAGGAAGTTATCGGACTTTTAAAAATACATTATCTCCGCCAACAGAAGTGCTTCTTGATAGGCACTTAGGTTTTTAAAAACTTGATTGTGTTATAATTATAATTTACCTTTATAATTACATTTTATAAACTTTAACTTAAGAAAACAGTTTTCAATCTTGAGTTAAACTTGTTCATTTTTTATTTTACTTATAGACCAAGAGCCCAGGGGTGTTTTGTTAATAAAAAGGTAATGGCTGGAAACCGGTCTCAATTTTCGTAAATACCTTCTGAACAAGGATCTGCAATTCTACCGACTCGTATCGGATGGGTGTCCCAGCAGAACGCACTTTAGGGGTCAAAGGTTCTGCCTGGGACACCCATCCGATACGAGTCGGCAGAATTGCAGATCCTTGTTCAGGAAGGTATTTACGAAAAATTGAGACCGGTTCCAGCCATTACACTGTTTGTTAACTTAGGTGGTAAATTTGACCTGTAAAGTGCGTTCTGCCTGGGACGCTCATCTGATACGAGACGGCAGAATTGCAGATCCTTGTTCAGGAAGGTATTTACAAAAAATAAACCCGTTTCCAGCCATTACACTTTTTATTAACTTCGGTGGTAAATTTGACATGTAAAGTGCGTTCTGCCTGGGACACCCATCCCGATACGAGTCTGCAGAATTGCAGATGCTTGATCAGGAAGATATTTACGAAAAATTGAGACCGGTTCCAGCCATTACATTTTTTATTAACAAAACACCCTGGGCTCTTGGTCTATTATTATTAACACGTAATTAATAGACTTGAAAAAATAAATTGTGCACTCTCACAAACAGACTTGAGTCTTGCACCGTAAAGAGTACTTTAAATATTAAACTGTATTGTCAAATATTCAGTCTATGTATTAATAAATATTTATATATTATTAACACTTACAATTTGATTTACTTAACTCTTTAATTAAAATTATATAATTGATTAAGTAATAACTTATTAAATATGATATTAATATCATCTATATTACTATTCCCAGCACGATTCGTCTTACAAAATATTTATGTTTTTTCTCACTTTGTTGAGTTATGTCTTAGTTCTTATTAAAGCTTTTCCTATTAGAGCTTTAAGTAATAACTTGTTTACGTGACCTCATACAGACGCTTCTCTTTCTCGACTTTACAGCTTTAATATCTTAGCTTGAAAAACATCCTTCTTTAAGTCATCTTTATATTTATATTTTAATATAAAACTTTTACATAAAATTATAGGTAGTGAATTGTTATTTTGTTTTATAATGACAAAAATTTTACTTTTGTCGATATATTAAATTCTGTTTATTTAAGCAGGATGTTTTTATGGGGATATATGGATGCCGATATAAAATGCCGAGTTTGAATTATTACTATCGTTGGAGTCAGCAAAGAACTCTATCGATTGGTTTAACGAATTTCAGTTTACGATAATTAGTTTTTTAATTAATTAACTCAATACATAGGCATTACCTTACGTTTCGGACAGAAGCATATAGTATAAAGGCAATAAGTTAAGTTATTCCATACAGATTTCAATAAGTTGTGAAAATTATAAATACAACTGACATAAGTCGAGTTTATATTTGGAAAAATTTGCATTTAGGTTACTGAATATAAAGGATTAAAGCTTTTGAGGAAAAATAGCACTAAAACACTAATTTTGCCGAACTTTCGATATTATTTTATCTTTTTCAAGGCTTAACATAATAAATAATAACAACAAAACACTTACATAGTTGCTAACAATTAATACATAGTTATATATACATAGTTGTTAACAAATAGATGTTTGGACAACAACATTGAAAAAGATAAAATTATATCAAAAGCTTGGCAAAATTATTTTTATTTATTATTTTGGACCTATTCCTCCTTAAAAGCTTTAATAATTTGAAATAGAGGTCCCTATAAAGTTTTTTGTCTTGTGAATATAAAGGATAAGTTAACTTATAATCTTTTTGTTTCTTTTCTTTCGTGTAATTACTCCCTATGGAAAAAAATTTAATTACTAAAAATAATTACTTCCTTGGAATTTCCTTTGAAAAAAATTCGCTAATGGGATAAGCGTCTCTGCGGGAGCGGAACCTCAGAGTTCTCTGATGAAAAAATAGGTTTCGCGAAACGAACTATATATATATATATTATATAATATATATATATATTATATATATATAATATTATATATATATATATATATATATTATATATATATCTGTGTGTGGGTGTTGAGTGTGTATTGAATTAAATTTGTATTATAAATTCAATTTAGGGGTTATTTATGGACATCATGTATGAAAAACTCAATGCTCAACATAACTGAACTAAAGATGAGTTCAGTTCAGTCCTGATCCTCAGTTCAGTTTTATGGGGCAATGTGTTTTATCCTATATCCCTGAATTTTCCTCCGAATTGACGTGGTCACCACCGGAAGAACTAAATCTACATAAATTACATTAATTTATGTACACAATAAAATGAATGAAATGATTTTGACCTTCAAGGCATATTACATTTTAAACGGTTTACACAACCACTCTGATCAAAGAATTATAAAGGTTCAAATAAAAAACAAATAATGGTCTATCCAAACATATAGACTTAAGATTATAATCATAGTAAAAACAGCATTCAACCAAATATGTTTTCGTCATTCGGGACTTCTAAAACAGATTTGTGTCGTGGTCCGAGGTTCGACTTCCGCCATGACGCCTATCCCATTAGCGAATTTTATTCCCAAAGGAAATTCGCTAAAAATAAATGTCATCCTCAGTATCGGATAATGTCTTGAATCCAACTGTTTATAAAATAATTGTATGGTCATAAACTCCCAAAAATGACCCCACAAACATTTCAAAAAATCACAAATCTTCATGTTACTGACATTTTTTACACATATACAAACAACTAGGTATGGTTACCTAATACACATTTGTCAGACAAAACGATATGTTTTAGACCAAGAGCTCAGGGGTGTTTGGTAATAAAAAGTGTAATGGCTGGAACCGGTCTCAATTTTTCGTAAATACCTTCCTGAACAAGGATCTGCAATTCTGCCGACTCGTATCGGATGGGTGTCCCAGGCAGAACGCACTTTACATGTAAAATTTACCACCGAAGTTAATAAAAAGTGTAATGGCTGGAACCAGTCTCAATTTTTCATAAAATTCCTTCCCGAACAAGGATCTGCAATTCTGCCGACTTGTATTGGATGGGCGTCCAGGCAGAACGCACTTTACAGGTCAAATTTACCGCCAAGTTAACAAACAGTGTATGGCTGGAACCAGTCTCAATTTTTCATAAATACTTTCCTGAAAAAGGATTAGCAATTCTGCCGACACGTATTGGATGGGTGTCCCAGGCAGAACCTTTGACCTCTAAAGTGCGTTCTGCCTGGGACACCCATCCGATACGAGTCGGCAGAATTGCAGATCCTTGTTCAGGAAGGTATTTACGAAAAATTGAGACCGGTTCCAGCCATTACACTTTTTATTAACAAAACACCCCTGGACCCTTGGACATTTATTAATTGACTTAATGTAAAAAAATCATATTTTTCATTTTTACATTTGAAAATTCGCTTTTTATAATGACAGTATGCCACTTATATAAACCAGTAATATGACCAACTGATAAAGTACAACAACCATATGGCCGCAAAGCGACTCCTAGCGCCGACACCATTGGACTTCGACATTCTGAGGCCAGCAAAGAGTCATCTTTGCAGCTCTTTATAATAATCACGAGCCTAATGATTTATTGACAACTAGTTAATTTAAACAATAATTTTTTTGATTTTTTGATTGTTGCAGGAGAGGCGCCCGCAGCGATGCATGTCGGATGCGCCAGCACATTTACCAAAATTTGGATTCTACCTATTACCATATTCATACACTTGAGGTGACTGCTACCCGTATAATTTAATCACTTCTTGAGAAAAAAACTTTTAATATCAGTAAATTAGACTACATTATTTATTGGTTTGATAAAAGAACTAAAATATTTTTGTATGAATATGGCTGTGGTATGATAGGATATAAAATAATCAATGTTAACTTTCACCGTCCAAATTTGACAAGAAATTATATAAAATGTATGTACTTTGATAAACTTATATGTATTATATTGTAATAAACTTTTTTCTAAAAGAATGTAAAAATTGTAAATAACAATTATTAATATTTTGTGTAAAAAAGGGTAATTTTTTAAAAAATTGGACTTTAAAATGTAAGATGTTAAATAATTTCCGGGTGGGCTTTTAAGTAAAATAAATTAAAAACAAGTTATAACATCTGTACATATATTGTCCTGCTCTTTTCGGGACCTTCGGGAATCGAGTGATGAAATAGACATATTATTATTCAAATTTATGAGTATTAATAATAAAAAACCATTAGTTTTGAAAAAATTAGTTATAATAGAATGGAGTTTAAAGAATGGCAAATTATGAGGAAGTTATCATCTGAGTAGGTTGTTTTGTGCATTTAAAATAATGGTTTATTATCGGGTAGTAATATAGTCCAAAAGCAAGACCTAAAAAATGTAACTCATTTTGCACTACTTCAAACCAAATTTTTCTGAAAATTTACCTTAAAATATTAAGGAAAAGCACAGTCTGCCTATCTATAGTGGAGCCCTTCAAATGAATGCGTTCGCTCAAAATATTAGAAAACCGCTTTAATTCCAGTTTTCTTGCAATAAGTGGTTCCCTGTAGGACAAGTGCAAACCACGAAGAGAACATTTGTTAAAGTTGATAAAATTTCCTATAAAACGAGTGTTTTTTCGTTAAAATCGGATAACTACAACTGAAGTTATAACATTTGTTAAATGGCCAAATATGCATAAAAACCAAATATTTTTTAAAAGAAATTCACTGACTTTACATAAATTTACCATTTTTTTGTGTTTTCGAAAGAGCCAACATTTTGGTTTTAGCTATTCGATTTTTGTGATTAAACAATCGTTTTACAGGACATTTTATCAGCTTTAAAAAATGTTCTCTTCATGTATTGCACACAACCCACATTGAACCACTTAATACAAGAAAACTGAAACTTTTGCGATTTTATACTATTTTACCCTGCCCAATCATATGAAGGGCTCCAATCTGGATAGGTAGACTATGTTTTTCCTTCATAATTTAATGTATACTTTCAAAAAAAATTGGTTTGAGGTAGTACAAAGTGAGTCACATTTTTTCAGGTACGGCTTTTGGGCTAATAATAATGATACCACCAGGTACCACGGATCTGTTCCTCGCTACACTGTTATGGGATTCACTGCACTCATCTTCACTACTTTGGACTCGCTTCGCTAGTCCTCGAAATTAGACAATCGTCTTATTTCAGGTGTTTTTATGACCTCCTGAGTGGTTTTCTGTGTGTGTGCCTTTTATCATCGTAGCTCCCAGTATAAAATCCAATCACTCCAATCCAAAATCCTCAGAAAAATTACATCCTCTCCAGCTTATGTCTCTACTTTCACCATTCATAATCACCTTAACATCCCTTTTGTTCACGACCTAGTCCTTTCCAAATACTTATCCTTTCACAATTCACTTAAACTCCACACCAATTTACTCGTGGAATCCTTATCATCCCGCCACATCCCTGATAACCCACCAAGAAGACTCAGAAGGCGCTGGCCTAGAAACCTCCTTGGCGAGCAATAAAATAAAGAAATGTCCTCTGTCAACAGACAGTGGGAACCTTGTAAAGGGAAGAAAAAAGAAAAAACAAACACGACAAGAAGTTCTACCAATTGGCAGCCTCTCCGTCAAGACCAACAACCTCATCATCTCTGTTAGTTATAGCATCTATGTATATGATAGAATGCAGTGTAACTATAACATAAATTTAAAAAAGACCTCCCCATGTATTTATGCTACAGTGTTCAAAATATGTACAAAAATCAGTCTGCATGTGTATTTGTACAATTTAAGAAATATTTTTTAAGACGTCATTAAACCGCAATAATGATTCAGTAAAAGTTTTGAAAAATCATAATATTGACACGCATGCAGAAGATCATGTAAAAGACTAACATATGAGCTAATATTTATCTCATTATCAGCATTAGTTCAAGTTTTATCAAATGACTTGTGTACTTTTTTAAATTGTAAAAAAATTACAATTTTTAAAAAATTGGCAAATAATCTAATTGAGTTAAAATTTAGTACAAGTCAAGTATATCCATGATTTTTGTTGGATTATAAAGGTTAAGCAGCACTGAGCATGGTCAGTGCTGTATGGGTGACTGCTGAGAATGAAACGGATGTATTTACAAACTTAGGACGAGCGAAGCGAATCATAAGAGGTGTTACAGTATAAATTTAACGGCTTGTATATTAAAAAGCTTATATTTACTGTAAGTTGAAGAATCAATTGATATAACTTTATTAATTGAGATTTCGAGTGTTGCTCCGCCTTCTGATAATGACGTTATGCCAAAACCGGTATAGGTATATTTATATCCATCAGCAAGTATCGACAGTAGCTGATTCTTCAATTGATTTGTATATTCTGTGGACGAGCGAAGCGAACCCAAAGTAAGGAGAGTGAGCTTAGTGAATCCGATCTGATGAGGAAAAGTTCCGAGGTACCCCATACCCGAATTTTATTGATCTTCAATACGTTCTTGCTGTGTAATTTACAGACTTATTTCATAATAATGATTTATTAACTCGATTTTAAAGGAATTAAGACGAGAGAAAAGATTTTTCGTAAAGGATGTCGCTGAACTATCAAGAAGGTACTCACTATTTGCAAAAAATGAAAAAGTTGTGACAGTTAAAATATATATTTTTTTGGTCAAACCTCTATATTGTTTAAATAAAGGTTTTAAAAAATATAGGCCATTGTGTGATTTGAGCCTCAAAATGTAATCTACTAAGCCCTGTGTGCTCCCACAAAGCAAATACTCCCTATTTCCAGTTAACATATTCAATCCTGCCTTTTACTTTTAATCTCATATTTTCCCCTTATTTTAAGACATGGGATTAAACAACATACGTCTTCCTCAACTTTAGTTAACGTTAATTTAAACCTTTTAGAGATAAAAAATAACTATCTTATTTATTAAATATCTATTGTATCTACTTTATTATTTATTATCTATTATGTATCTATTATATGTATATAAAATAAATAACTTATATATTATTTTCCATATAACTTATCTATTATATCTATATATTTGGTTGTTAGAAAACAAGATAAGAAGTCACAAAACCATCAATTATTGTGTGTTATATTTATTTGGTATTTGGATTTTATACTAAATTGTAATTATGTTTGATAATACTAAAAGCATTATGTATGTTTATTTATTAAATACAAATACTAATTACTTGCAACAACCTGAAGCACTTACTTAAAACAATAGTAATTAAATAACTATTGTTATTTAATAACTTAATAATAAATATATAACTAATAATATTAAAAGGTTAGAGACACAGTATTAAGAATTAAAAGTTTTTAGGTGGAAATGGTCTAAATATAAATAAAACTCAATTTACCAAGCTTTCAACTATATATTAAGTCTTTTTCAAGGTACATAATTATAAGATAATAACAATAAATAACTACATAATTTAAAACATAACACTATCACCTACAAACAAGCTCTGAGACAAGAAACCGTTACAAAAAAGTCGTTATCAAGGACATTTCAAAATAAAATTATACTGAGAAAAATAAAACTAAATAAAGATCTACTATTAGAGGGGCTGACCCCTAGAAATATTTGAGGTTATAATTACACAGATGAGAAATGTTAAATAATTAATAAATGTAATTATAACCTCAAATATTTCTAGGGGTCAGCCCCTCTTATAGTAGATCTTTATTTAGTTTTATTTTTCTCAGTATAATTTTATTTTGAAATATCCTTGATAACGACTTTTTTGTAACGGTTTCTTGTCTCAGAGCTTGTTTGTAGGTGATAGTGTTATGTTTTAAATTATGTAGTTATTTATTGTTATTATCTTATAATTATGTACCTTGAAAAAGACTTAATATATAGTTGAAAGCTTGGTAAATTGAGTTTTATTTATATTTAGACCATTTCCACCTAAAAAACTTTTAATAATTATAACTAATAATAACTTAATAATAATGATAACTTGATAATAATAATAAAATTATATAATAAACTTACTTTCATCCCTTTATGCATAAAGGGATGAAAGTAAGTTTTACAGCTCAAGTTAAAGTTTCGTCCTAAGGTAGCGCCGAAGGAGGAAACTTCATTAGCTTACGAGGCCGGTAGGCCGAGGAGATAAACTAGTTAGCTCCCGAGGCTTGCCGAGGGAGTTAACTAACATTTTGGCTCCCGAGGCTTGACGAGGGAGATAATACGAGAGCTGAAAACTTTCATCTTGTTGCATATTAAATTTTATCTACGACTAGAGAACTAATACTAACAACTATTAATATATTCTTCAGCTCCTTAATTGTTATTGTATTAGTTTAGTTTATTCTTACCATGTCAATTACTCTGATGAGTAGAGAATAAAGCCACTATCTTCTCATTATTTTATTGTAAGCTTTCAATAGAATAATGTGTAATACTATTTGTAATTTAAACATTAGCGTGTGTATATTGTATATTTTACCCGTAGTACCAACATAACACCGAAAAAAATCTTAAAAATTTCCTAAAATTCCTAAAAATTTTGCTAAAAAATTCTGTCAAGTTGGCAACATTTTCACTTTTTCTCCCTAGGGAGTAAAAGTACATTTACAGTGTGAGACTGTATGTAGAACTTACAATACAAGGAGTAGATAAATATTTTATGTAAGCGTCCACTATAAAAATCACACCTCATACGAGTGTGTGTCCTGAAAAAATGTGACTCATTTTGTACAGCTTTTAAACGTTTTTTCGGAAAATAATTTAAATCATAAAAAGAAAAAATCGATTACGAAGTATTCGAAACTTTTCCTCATCACATCGGATTCGCTACGCTCATCCTCCCTCTTTCTTACTCGCTGCCCACGTCCTCACAATATACAATTCGTCAAATGTATACTGCAACGTCTCTTCGGACTCGTTTCACTCATCCTCATATAGTAAATTCATTCGCTTTATTCTCAGCGGCCACCTATCTAGCCACTGACCACGCTCGATGCTGCTTAACTTTTATGATACAACAAGAATTCTAGATATACTTGCTATATTCAGACGAAACTTTACATAAACGTATTAATTTTTAACATAAATGAATTATTTTACGACGTTTTACAATTTTTTAAATAAGTATTTTACTAAATTTATTAAAGTACTTTATTAAATCTCAAATAAGTATTTAAAATCATTTTTTTAATTATAATGAAAAAACAAAAGATGAGCCTCCTCAAGGCAAATGCCAGAGGGAGGAGGCTGCCTGTAAACCTTTGCATAGGCTTTATTTGCAACACACTTTTTGATACTCACTTTAAGATGTAACTAACATTTATTTACGTCAATATTAAGCTGTACTATTAATAGTATACTAATCTACTATCAGGAACCCTTTTACATTGGTTAAAAAAATAAATGGTCCGCACGTCAGGTGAATTTCTTTTGTAGTGCGTGTTTCCATGCTTAAAATTCTATTCATTGCTTAAGGTTCCGGTTTATATTTTATAACTTGAGCAGTAACTCAATTATCAAGCAATACTCACAGCACTATAACTCAAAATCACATTAAAATTGCAGACAAGCTGGAAGATCAAACATATCCTATCAAACTAAAGTTTCTAAAATAGAGTTATTCCAGGGAAAGAGAGTAGCACAGATAATATGTGTAATAAGTTATTGTTTGACATACAATGAAAAATATTGAATTTTTACAAAAAAAAAAAATGAGTTTTGTACTCATTTTTCAGTATTGTATACTAATTTTACTATCAGAGGACGAACGAAGCTTGTCCGAAGACATATAACAGTATAAATTTGGCAAACTGTATAATTTGCGCGTATATTAGTCTTATAGATAGATTACTACATGCGTGCTAAATTTCAATCAGATCGCATAATTTTTCCGTGTTTTATTTTCGTTCGAAATTTTTGCTGTATCATTATTGTAGTTTATATTAGAGGTTATTTTTGATTAGCATAACAAAAGCGGTAGATTAATTTTTTTACTAAGTTTTAACTCTCTAGCATAAATACACTAGGAGCTACAATGATAACAGACACACATAGACACACAAACACACATACAGACAGACAACTTTGCAAAAACCACTCAGGTAATTCAGGTGTCATCCCGGTTTCGGATTTTTTCGCAAACACAATACTTCTCCTATATACCTACGGTAGAGATGAGAAAAAGTAAAAAATACATGCATCAAATTAATTTAATTTTTTTTTAATTTAATTTATTTTATAAATAAATTTATAATTTCATAAACTAAACATATTTCCCTTCAATCGAAGTACAGGTTATTGATGATCTAATAGGCCAGCAATGGATAAAATTTTAAATTGTATAAAATTTTCACTTGAATTGTAAAAATCAGTGTACATAAGTTGAATTGTAAATTAAAATTATTTATTTTGTTTAAAACAATTGTGTAAATTTAAAATACTAATTTATAAGTGGATCTTAATTAAATAAATAATTTGTCAGTGTTATATTTCTTTGTTTTCCTAAATTTAAAAGGAGCAGCTAATCCGTTTTATCACAATCAAGATAAAGATGTTTTTACAACAAAACATAATACTTGTGAGCGTTGGATATATTCCAGCATTGTATATGTTCCATTATTCCACATACGTCATTATTGGTGGGTCGACATAATGCTATTCCCTACTCTAATCCGTTTCGTCTAACTCATCAGGGCACCGACAGAGCTTGAAAGAAATAAAGAAAGAGTTGTCTGCTAAGAGACTTTTACTTAGAGGGAGGACTTAAGTAAAATTATACAGCGATATGGAATCTGGAAGTGTACTAGTTTTCATTAGGTTACGGAGCCATACTTACTCCTACTAGATCCTTCTTAGAGGGAGACTAGTGACTCCACAACCCTTTACTAATCCTATCGGAGCACATATTTATAATGCACCTAATAAACGGCGGTTATTTTTTCAGTGACGTCGCATTAAATCAATTTAAACAACACATGTAATTAGAGAATATTTGCGATTAATAATAACAATTAATAATTCATTTTATTTAATTCAACACAAAATAGACTAATAATGCAATATCTAAAATAATGTAATACTTATGATACTAGCTGTTATCATAAATAGCTGTTATGATACCAAGCTACCCAGGAAATGATAAAAGCCGTCGTATCCCCCTCTAATAGTCCAAGAGCCGGTCCTGAAAAAATGTTACTCATTTTGTACTACTTCAAACTAAATTTTTCTGAAAATATAACTTAAATTGTGAAGAAAAAGCATAGTCTGCCGGTCCAGAGGTGATCCTTTCATTTGATTGCGCATGCTCAAAATTTCATAAAATCGCACTAATTTTAGTTTTTTGTAAAAGGTGACTTCCCTGAAAGTCGTGTGCAAAATATGAAGAGACAATTTTTTAAAGCTGATAAAATTTACTATAAAACTAGTGTTTAATTATCAAAATCAGATGACTGCAAACAAAGTTATAGCTCTTTCAAAAATACCAAAACATGGTTATGCAAATTCGGCGAATTTCTTTGAAAAAATATAGACTTTTTGCGTTTTTATAGGCCATTTAACAAATGTCATAACTTATGTTGTATTTATACGATTTTAACGAAAAAACACTCTATAGAAAACTTTATCAGCTTTAAACAATGTTCTCTTCATGTTTTGCTCACGACTTATAGAGAGCCACTCAAGAAAACTGGAATTAGTTCGATTTTATAATTAAATTTGGAGCATGCACAATCATATGAAAGGCTCCACTCTGGATAGGCAGACTTTGATTTTCCTTCAAAATTTAAGGTATATTTTCAGAATAATGTGGTTTGAAGTAGTACAAAATGAGTCACATTTTTTAGGTCTGGCTCTTGAACTAAAAGTATTAAGTCTCTTTGGTAGTGTGTCTCTTTAGTCGAAAAATAATGTAATATTTACGTGAAATTGTAATTATTATGAAAATTAAAAAAATTACGTCACCAATAGCCAAAATGATACCAAGCTATCCAAGAAATGATAAGAGCCGTCGTATCCTCTAAGTATTAAGTCTCTTTGGTATTGTACGAAGGAGGAGTTGTAAAGTCCGTTAAAAGAGAAGAAAAGTAACTTACTTTACCGAAGAGACTTAACTACTTGAGGGAAGACTCTCGTATTTTGGAACCACAACAGTACCTGACTAGCGACTTATGGCGTTGCATGATTTGTGAGCCGATATGGTGGGGGGGTTGATTAGGAATAGGGGGTCTCTAGTCTATTCTACTAGAAGGATTTACTGTTTCGTTACTTTATGGCAATAGCTTCGGGTACGTGGTACCTGGAAACATTTCCTCATCACATCAGGTTCTCTATACTCATCCCCCAACATTAAATTCGCTTTGCTCGTCCTCAGATAGTAAATACATTCGTATTATTCCCAGTGGTCACCGATTCAGGCAATGGCCACGCTCGATTATGCTTAACTTTATGATCCAGCAAGGACCACAGATGTACCTGTCATATTCAAATGAAACTTAGTCCAATTATTTATAACGTAAAAGTACACACTATTACCGAATTTCAATTCGGTAATTATTTTTCGATTTCTTACAATTGTTAAAAAACATACACAAGTTATTAAATAAAAAACGAGGAAAAGTAAAAACTAAAAAAAATCAACTAAAGCAAACAAAAAAGCATAAATGCAGAATTAGAATAAATTTATTAATTAGTGTTTATACATTGGAGAACGTGCCTAATCAAAAAATAACAAATATGCCATTATTCACAAGTTAAATTGAACCCTACTTTCAGATCTGTTGAGAATAGGTTTCTGATGTACTCCATTTATTTGAGTTTCATTTAAATTACTCTCGATCTTACTCTTCGATTCATCATTCAACTTTAATGGTGGTAATTTTCTAATTGAAGATCTTATTTCATCGTCTCGAGGAAACGAAGCGACAGAATGAGTTTCGCCATTGTGCGATGAAACAGTATTTTGGTCATAAAACCTTTTTGTAAACGACGAAAGAGGTTGGTTGCTGTAAATTTTATTTGTAAATGACGTTTCGAGTTCATCGTCATTATCAGACTCAACTGATTTAGTTAAATTCTCATTAATATTATAATTCTTATCGTCTTCATATTCGTTCACATCTCCATTTTCTACGGCATTACTTGATTCTGCTACTTTAAATATGGTATCGATATTTTTGGCATCGTTGGTATTTTCTTCGACAACTTTATTTGTTGTTGTCACTATAAACGGATTCGGTTTAGAAGTAGAAGTCACTTCTTGTGGTTCAAGATCATTTGATTGTAAATCTTCTTCATTACTAAATGATTTAGAAGAGTGAATTTTATCATCAGTGTTATTTTGGTTTTCAACGGGATCAGACAGATCATTTCCCGATGGTACCTGATCATAATCCTCATCATCGTCACTTTCTCTAATACGAGAAGTGTTTCCGTTCGGAAGTACAGCGTTTCCAATGGAAAGCCTTCCGTTTCTGAGTCTATCATCAGAATGTTTTCTTTCTCCTCTAGTTATCGCTCTGAATGGTACAGGTGGATCAAGTCTATTGCTCGCTTGTATTTCAGTTCTGACCATGCAAGCCATGAAATTAGCGTTTGGTAGAATTTCTTCATGTCTTAGTACAAGACTTTCAGGTGTGAAGATTCTTCTAACAGCCATACTCTGTCTCCTAACCATCATGCTATTACCATTAGTTGAAACCTTAAAACAAAATTTACAACAAAAATGTACTTTAATGCTTAATAGTTGTGATGTAATAAGTTCATTATATACACGTGTAAGTGATATTCTAAAAAGTTTTACCTGATCTCCAAGTAATAACATTAATAAAATTATTACATATAACACATATGGAATATATATTATTATTCATTAGGTTAAACACAAAGCTCTTTTTCTTTAAAATGTTTTAGGTACTATGTTAAAGATCAATATGACTGTAATTTTGACAATTTTTAAGAGAAATAAAATGTTGCTTTTGGTCCCTTTCGGGGTTAAAGCAATAATAAAGAATCATACCGAGCAATTTGATTGAGCAATAGTGAAGAGTCCAACAGGTACTCTAGGCCATGGGCTGGACGGTCCTCCAGGGGCATAAGGATGATGACCAAACGCATCCAAGCTGTTATTCCCTGCTATTCCATCAGTGATTTCCATAATACCTATCTGCGTCGTTCTGACGTGATAAGGGAAATTCTTATTCGCTCTGCTGGGAACTGTCAATAACTGAAATAATTTATACAAAGAAAAATTTGTATTCGCTCTGCAGGCAGTTCTCAGTAATGGATAGCAAATTATAAATGTAAAAATTGGAGTCAATTCTGCTGGGAACAGAAACTAAAACAATTTATAGAAGAGGAAATTATTATTCAGTTCATGATATCGAACTTTATATATTTCGAGGAAATCAATTTGCATTTAATGAAATTTTAATTCAATCTGATGGAGACTGTTAATAAAATAATTTTTTACTTTTCTTTATTTATTTCGTTGGCATATAGTGAAAGTATTTAGTTGGCACTAACAATGCAAAACCAAGGCTTCAAATAAGTTATCAATTATGGTGTTTTTTAGACCTACTGAGTAATCTTAGGTAATAATTATAATCTTTACAATTATAATGTAATGATTCATAAAATTGGGAATAATAGTTTAATGGATTCAAAATTTGGTATAAAATCTTGTGTAGGCTTATATAAGACCAAAACAATGTCTCCAAAATTTATCACATTGTTAGATTTTTTTTTTTTTTTTTTTTTTTTTTTTTTAAGAATGTCATTAATAGTAATTTAATAATTTTTTATAAAAGTAAAAATTATACATCTTAACTTAAATTTAGAATAAAAATTAGTTATAAACATAATATAAAGAGCTCCTACTTTAACATCCTAAGGACATTTGTTCAATTTATACCAAATGACATTTCAAAACATTTTAAAAAAAAGCATGCAATTTAGTGCAAATTTAGTTAAATTTGGCATGATTGTATCTCCAAGATGTTTAATAGATATAGAGGTAGAAATATAGTGGGGTCTTAAGGGATCGTGTTTTTCCGTCAGCACTCGGGAGCATGACGTCTCCTGGAAACCGAGAGTAATTGGGACTCCATACTACACTACACTAAACTATCAGAATGTAGAGATTTCAGGTATCCAGGCTACGTCACAACCCCCCTTGGACATAAGAGAATGTAGGCGTATCCCTTTATTCTGGGTTCCACATTTTCTATTGAAATAATCCCACTAGTATGATTAATTCACCTTTGTGAATACCTCGTTATAATATGCTATTATCAAATCTTTGTATTTACGAGTATTTGGTTAATACAAAGGTTTGTCATTATACAGCTAGCTCGTGATCATTTTTTGGCGGATCGTTAGTGTTGAACACGATAAGGCAAGGTCATTGCATAGATAGGTAACTATTTGGAATAAATAAAATAGTTTAAGGTCTAAATATAAGAGAAGTCCGATAGCATACACAATATAAATTAGACGGTTTCGATACTGCGAGGAAAGAACTACTAAGTTCAAAGTAGTCAGTACGAGCTTAGTAAATATGACAAGATAAGAAAAAGTTCCAAGCTATCCTAGAAATGTAATAAAAATAATAATTTTTAAATTCAAGCGTTAACTTAAATTAAAAAAATTATGAAAAAAATCATTCAACAATTTAAGATATGTATCACAATACTAAACTATAAATGGGTTTCATTTGATCAAAAATGAACTAAAACCAGGATTCATTATACTCGATTTAAACAAAAGCTCTAGCTTTTGTTTAGTTACATTGAAAGTCATTGGGCTGAGAAAACATGCTGTCAAAGTCCCTTTATACTAAGTCCTTGTTGGATTTTCATTTAAATACATTTTGAAGGTTGGAGTTTAAGAGATTAGAGCTTGATTGTTTAAATTATTCAACTTCCTTAAAGAAACCTTATAAACTTCCATAATAGCGTTACAGATAAGTAAATATTACTATTTTGTATAAAATAATTGTATTTTATAAAATCATACATGCATGCAATGTGCAAGTAATATATCTTTGGAGAATTTTGTCAGAAATTGACGCTTATGAGGTTATTCGGTAATTCGATTTTAATTTTAAGTACAGATACAACTTTCCATATTGTTATATTATTATTTAGAGTAAAAAATCGGGTATGGGGTACCTCGGAACTTTTCCTCGTCACATCGGAATCGCTACGCTCATCCTCACTACTTCGGACTTGTTGGCTCGTCCTAGGGTAGTAATTACATTAGTTTTATTTCCAGCGATCACTTATCCAGGCACTGACCTAGCTTGATGCAGCTCGACTTTCCGTCATTTTTTATTCGATTGTGCCTAATCTTCCATTACTTCATTTTATCGATTATTTACGAAACTATTTCTCTTTATCTATTTAACTATAACTTTTCAGAGTCAAAGTCACCATTTGTATGGGCTCTTTGAAAAATCAATTTCAAGAGGTTTCTTTGAATGAATCAATTTTTAAATGCTCGATAATATTTCAAGCAATATTTCACTTTTTTCCTCATTTATGCCCTAGGTATATAGAAAAAGTAATGTGTTTGCAAAAAAATCTGAAACCGACCGCTTTAGATTTTTTGCGGAAACCGACCGCAAAAAAATGTCACCGGAAGTATCCGTTTCTGGCGTTTTTAAGGCCTCCTGAGAGGTTTTGCAAAGTTGTCGTCTGCATGTGTGGGTGTGTCTTTTTTATCATCGTAGCTCCTAGAATATTTATGCTAGAGAGTTGAAACTTTAAGAAAAACTCAGTTCACTGCTGCAGTTGTACTATTCGGATTTTTTTATGACGTCATTAACCCGCAATAATGACTGACTCCGTGGTGTAATGGTTACCTCGTGCGCCTGCCACTCAGACAGTCCGGGTTCGATCCTAGTCAGGGCCTCTTGGATTTTTATGCGAGGGATGGAAATCGTTATACGTGCCGTCCTAATATAATATATATATATATATATATATATATATATATATATATATATATATATATATATATATATATATTATATATATATATATATATATATATATATATTATGTGTGTGTGTGTGTTTCTGCGTTATGATTTCAAGAGCAGTAAAATTTGGTCTGGCAGTGGAGCACGTATAGTCTTGGCTAGAAACTTATAGTATAGTTACGGCTCTTTTGTGGATAGGCCGCAAAATGCCTGCTATGAAGACAGATAATATGACACTATCTTTTATCCAAAGAAGTTAGCAAAAAGGTCCCAGCAAAGTGGCCCACTTGCTAGGTGATATAGATCACTATCACCATTAATTTTATTAGATTAAGAAGCAGTGTTGAAATGTCAAGTAAGATTTCATGTGACCAAACTATCCTTAATATAAATGTCTCGTATTAAATAACGTAATCTCCAACAAATTACATCACTGCCATCTTAATTTATTATAAACTCTGTAAAAATATAGCTATAAGAAGCACTTACAAGAAACAGTAAATGGCCGAGTAGAGCAATAAGATGTAAAACGAAATATACCACACTTTCTCTGACCCATTTATCTACCATTGTATTTGCTGCCAAAATGAAAGTAGGTCCAGCCACGAACCTGCCAAAAAAAACAACAAATTGATACAGTAACTCAAAAATAACAAGAATCGGGTATGGGGTACTACGGAACTTTTCCTTATCACATCGGATCCGCTACGCTCATCCTCTCTATCCGCTACGCTCATCCTCTCTACTTCGGATCCGCTACGCTCATCCTCTCTACTTCGGATCCGCTACGCTCATCCTCTCTACTTCGCTTCATCCTACTTCGGATCCGCTACGCTCATCATTTCTACTTCGGATCCGCTACGCTCATCATCTCTACTTTCAGACTCGCTATTATCAGATGGTAAATACATCCGTTTCCTTTTCAGTGTTCTGAGAATGAAAAAAAAAAGTAAAAATCTTATAACTTTTTTTTCTAGCTCGGAATAGAACTAAAAAGAGATGTTATTTTTATAACTAAAAGTGTTAAAAATGTTTAATCAATAACTTTGATAAAAAGAATTAATTAGATTTCTTCCTAATTGTTCATCTTTTCAAAGATTAATTTTATGGTTAAAGGTAACCAAATTAAAGTTAGTTTTAGAAATAAAACGAGATTAGTTAAAAGAAATTTATATTTTTACTGAAGAAGGAAAAACTTTTCTATGGCTTAATTTTTTTTATTAATACGTATATCTTAAAAATATCTACGTGTATCAGTATATTTAATTGTATTCACAAAACGTGAAATGTTCGAAAAATTGTAGGACATAAGTTGACAATTTATAAGGTCCGGCTTAGAGGATTTTCTGCTTTAGAATTTCCGTAGGATTTAACTGATAAATATTACTCAATTAGAAAACCTCCGGGTTCTTTAGTTTCGGACTTCTTTTATTTTATTTGAACTCCTTTTTCTTTCGTCTACCTACTAATCTAACAGTTTACACTCTTTCTGCTTTCCAAAGCTTTTTTCGTTCCTCCATCCCCACTCAGCAACTCTCTACTCTATTCCACAATTTTTACTACCCTCATCCTTTCTTTCAATTCTCTGTCTCTTCTTATTTCCGACTCTCTCTTTCTTGATCCGTTTTTCTGTTCGAGTAACTAAACGACATCTTCAAGCTGTAATTAAGGTAAAAAGTTTTTTAATCCTTTTTTTCTTTTAAGGTTTTTAAAATTACTGTTTCAATTTCTTTCCTTAAAAAACGTCTTCATTAAAAAGGAGGTTTTAAAGATTTATTTATTACTTCGTTATCGTAAAACCTTAACTCAATAGAATCAGGATTCTAATGAAAACATAGCTGAGCTTAATTGCTATAAACCATCAGAGTTATTTTACTAAAATTCACCCGAGTAGGCAAATTTAAAATCAATAAGTCGCATAAAGTTAAAATAGTTCATTTTCGTCCTAAAATGGTTTTTATTAGTAGTGATCAGGCCTCGTAAATGTACTTTACTTGTCTAGGGACGTAACAGTTATTTACACACCAAGGGAGTAACATTAGGCACAAAACACTAATAAATTATGTTATGGCTTGAGGCAATGTAGCCGAAAAGACATGAATTTAATACCTCCGGCAGTTATTAGTTATTGCTTTAGGAATTATTATGTCATTTTACTCTCGTGGCGGGTTTATTTACAAAATGCACCAACAAAATGCTTAAAAAATAACGTTTTGGAAAAAATTAATAAAATATATAAAAGAACTGATGATAACAGAATCATTTCAAAAAATTAACAGTGCAACTAACACACATACTCGTATAATCTGGCTAAATGAAAATGTTATTTTTAAATTAAGTTGGCCAGACTGTAACAATAGGGAATAGGGAATCATTTTATAACTCCCTGGCCTGTCCAGCTGTTAAATTAGTCTTAACATTCTTTAAGTGTTCTTCACCTAAGCTCAAGGTTAGGTGTTCTTCAGATCACACACCGGACCGGCAACTCAATTGCTTGACCCGACCGCTACGGGAGGTCTTATACCCAAATCTATATTTTATTGTTTATTCAATAAACTGGTCCCCCATTTAACCAAGATTTATTTTTCTTTTCTCTATTACTGGGCTTACAACTGAACAACAGCTGTAATTACCTCAGTATATTGCCTTCTATCAAAGCTATATCGTGTCTTTTGTTTTATCTTAACGACCTAGATTTCTCAAACCCACTGTTTTACATCGTTACCACTTTTCTCTAGCCTATTTATCATATTCAATCTTCAGGTACTTATCGCTGCTTACCTTATTTTAGCTAAATGCCCTTCAGGCTCTAAATTTGATAGGTGTGGTGTTACCCTGATCTCCCTGATGACTGGTTTCCCCTTTTGCCAGTCATCCTTACTTTTACCCCTCCTAATTCCAATAATAACCATCCTTCCTTTTCCTCAGGCGACCTACTTAAAAAGGGGTGACGCTAAAAAGGAAAGAGACATCTCAAGTCAAGAGGCAAGGCGATTTAGACCCATACCCATTCTGCATACCGGCCTGAGTTGGGTTATGATAAGTTTACTCACAGCACCCCCTTGTTTGGTGTTACATCTTCTATATTTGTTAGTGTAATTTTGTTCTGATTATTTGATTATATTCTTAGCGAAGGAGGTCAGGTTACTTTTACGATGTTTCAAAATTCAACCAATAGGGTCACTCTAGTTATAATATCTCTATATGCTTCGGGATCTAATAAGATTTCTCTAAATAAGAAAATTTATCTCGAGTAATTTTCTTATTTACTTGAGGTAAATAAGAAAATTATTTAGGGGAGGGAAGAAAAATTCTCCCCTCCCCTTGTATATAAATAACTATTAAGTTCCTCTCTTAAATTACTTAAAATCAATAAATTTTCAAGTCGAATAAATCAAACAGTAGTATACTTAGTACTTATTATACTCACCACATAGTACCGACTAAGTTAAAAGGATAGTAAAAGGAGGTCTTCTCTGGGTAATGTTTCAGAGTAAATACAGTAAAGTATATGAACATCCACCAAGCTATAATTCTTAAAACTATCAGGCCATAACCTGCTGGTGACTCGTAAGTATAAAGCACTTCACCTGGATCAAAGAACTGAAACCAAAGAATATTGTCAATCATATTCAAATGGTAATAAAAGAATATTATTTTATTTCTCTAATAAATAAGTGCACTTAGTTTCGTTTCAATACGATACGTATGTGTATGATTTTGTTGGGTCAAAATTAACAGCATCGGAGCTTGGTCAGTGCCTGGTTGGGTGACTGCTGTGAATGAAACGGATGTTATTGTGTTATTGTGTGGATGTTATGTTGCTATGTGAGGACGAGCGAAGTGAGTCCTCATAAGTAGGTATAAATAATAGGGATAGTATACATTTAACGACTAGTATATCTGAGGACAAGCGAAGTCCGAAGTAGGATGAGCGTAGCGAATCGAAAAGATGCCCGAAGCGTAGCGAAGAGATGTGATGAGGAAAAATTTCGAGGTACACTGTACCTGATTTTTTTTATTATGACCAAAACCTCACAACTTTTTACAGTTTCCAAAATAATAATGGCAAATTTAAACTCGCAAAAGTTAATTTACTAAGAGTAAATTAGTAGTAACATTTCCAGATTTCTAAGACAATGTTTTCTCAATATTTTTAAAAATTTAGTATTGATGCATCTAAAATGTTCTTCCCGCTGTATAAAAAAGTCAAGTTCTCATAGCATGCATAAATATGCATCTTAAAAACAAGAGCTATTTTCAGGGAATTTCCTTGAGACGAAATTCGCTAATGAGGCGTTGTGGCGGGAATCAAACCTCAGGAGTCAAATCCGTTTTAAAGGCAATACGTATTTCTAGATTCTTGTAAATACGCTATTTTCCGAACGGATCAATATTTTCAATCAAACTTAGAGGGAAAATCAACCTTGGGGAGGACAAGAACACTGTTGAACACCATGTCGTTGTGATGTCATTAATCTGCTTTTCCAAGTCAGCGAAAATTTCAAAAAAAAAAATAGTTAAATTCAAGATAATTATTTTTCACAGCGAAAATGGTCCTTATTTATGTTTTGGACGCTTACTCGAATAAAGCCAGTCCAAAGCCGTCCTATAGATTGTAAAAACGGTGGTCATTCGCCTGTAAACAACGCATTTAATTTATGGAGTCGTTTTCAATGTTTTTTTGGGCCTGTGAGTTGAATGAAAATGGTTGGAATTCGATAAAAAAAATCAAACTACTAAAGCCAGAGTACCTATGTTGATTTCTGGTAAAGACGATAATTTTTTACTGTCTTTACCACTTTTATCTTATTTCTTTTCATTATATTAGTTTATAACACCCATTACCGTGGTCAAGGTCGTTAACGCATCTGTCATTATACTGGTCTTTAGCACTACGGAGGTCTTAAAGGTTCAAACCGGAGGTTCGCATCCCAGTTTACGCTCTCAGTTTTTAATAACATTATAGATCAAATAAATTATCGCCAACTTTAGGTTACACTTTGAGCGTAGCGGTTGCCACTGCAACCGTGGTAATAGTGGTTAACACGTAACGAAAAATATATTATTATTATTATATAAGTTAAAAACTCCAAAATAATTCTGATGCGGTGGTTCTTATGTCGGGCTATTTTTCTTTGAAAAGCGTGTTTCCAAGCTTAACAATCCATTTCTTGCTTAAGGTTCCAGTTTGTGCTGTATAAATGAAGCAGTTTCTCAATTATCAAGCACTACTCGATAATTCGATAACTACTCGATAACTCTTTTTTTCTGTATTTTTCAAAGGAAATTTTCTAAAAACTTGAAAGATAAACACAAATTAAGTTTTAAACTAGTGGAAAAAATGTATGATAATAAAAAATATAAAAATAACCAACAGGATAACAAAAATGTATGATAACATAAAAATATATAAAAATAACCAACAGGATAACAAAAATGTATAACATAAAAATATATAAAAATAACCAACAGGATAACAAAAATGTATGATAACATAAAAATATATAAAAATAACCAACAGGATAACAAAAATGTATGATAACATAAAAATATATAAAATAACCAACAGGATAACAAAATGTATGATATCATAAAAATATATAAAAATAACCAACAGGATAACAAAAATGTATGATAACATAAAAATATATAAAAATAACCAACAGGATAACAAAAATGTATGATAACATAAAAATATATAAAAATAACCAACAGGATAACAAAAATGTATGATAACATAAAAATATATAAAAATAACCAACAGGATAACAAAAATGTATGATAACATAAAAATATATAAAAATAAACAACAGGATAACAAAAATGTATGATAACATAAAAATATATAAAAATAACCAACAGGATAACAAAAAAGTATGATAACATAAAAATATATAAAAATAACCAACAGATAACAAAAATGTATGATAACATAAAAATGTATGTATATAACAATAAAATATATAAAAATAACCAACAGGATACAAAAATGATGATAACATAAAAAATATAAAAATAACCAACAGGATAACAAAAATGTATGATATCATAAAAATATATAAAAATAACCAACAGGCTAACAAAATGTATGATAACATAAAAAATATATAAAAATAAACAACAGGATAACAAAAATGTATGATAACATAAAAATATATAAAAATAAACAACAGGCCTTTCCTTTAAAAATACAGAAAAATTGAGTTTATAAAAAGTGTATAAGTGTGGATAATTGAGTAACTGCTTATGTTGCAAACCATAAACTGGAACCTTAAGCAATAAATGGATTGCTTAGCACGGAAACACGCATTCCAACGGAAATTCGCCCAGCATATGGACCACTTCGCCAGAATTTTAATTAATACACACGCGATTATCAGCGTAAATGTTGGTACCTTAAAAGTATATAACACTTAACACTAACAATCAGTAATGCGTTACATAAATTTATTTACCATTTGTTCGTAGATAAACAATGTGACATAAGTGACTGTATATAAACACATAAATATGGTTATTTTAATAGCAGAAGAGACCCTTAATCTTCCTCGTGTTATCGTATATCCTTTCGCCATTAGTAAAAGGAGCAATAAAAATGTTGCTTCACTTCCTGCTTCTGTCATCTTACCTGAAACGTATAAAACCCGTCAATTATTATTAACTAATAATAATAAGTAATAATGATATGAAAGTAATAAGTATTAAGTATTTGGTAAGAAAAATCTTTAATTAAATTATAGAGATTTGGTCTAAATAAATATAAAAATTAACATTTCCTACCTTTTGGAAAAAAATATTAGTTATTTTTGTTTAGTTAAGTAACTAAATTACATCTATCTGGATACAAATTAAACAATTTTTAGGTTTTTTTATGCGAATAGAACACGGTCTTAGATTTCCAGGAGTAGAATTGAGCTTGATAGTAACGAGGATGATCGTAGCCAATGATAAATCGCGAAAAAATGTTCCGAGGTACCCCGTACCCGATTTTTTTATCGGTATTTTGGTTTGGAAAATTAAATAAATTATTAAAAACTTCGTTGTTTGCGCAATTTTAAAATTTGGATAAGAGCTTGAAATAATACACGTTTATCATTTAACTTTCCTGTGCGGAGTGCTGAAGTTTTAATATTTTGGTTAATCCCAGAATTATATCTGCTTTAGTTCGTTAAATTGTAGAAGTTCATAGATAAAGCTAGTTCAAACTCAGTAGTAAATAGTCTAAATACTCGAAACAATTATGTCTCGTGTTGACGTTTATTAATCCCACTTGAGCAATAGGTCTATACAACTCCAGGTTTTATTCTATCTCATAATTGCTAAATTTGATTAATCAACTGAATGTAATTAACAACAACGTATTGTAATGTTAAAATAAATGCGTTTCTATTTAATTCGGTGACAAAATTGGCCGAAACAAACAACAATTGGTAAAACTGACAAAAATGTTGGTAAACCTGAGTAAAGTAACCCACATTTTTTTGTGACTTTGATCAGCTAAGCCCTTTTGAATTTTGAGACTCACTCTCCGAGTAACTCAACCTACTAACCGGGAACAACATGCTAAAAACGGCCCTTTGGTCAGATCGATCGGTTGGACAGCACTTGCGAACGTAGACTTTTTTCAAAACACTCCATAGACAATTTTTTATGTAAAATAAAAATAAATGAGTTAACGATTATAACGAGTATGACAAATATTTCTTTAAATGTGACATTGATCTCTAGAAGTAAAATCATAAGTAATGCTTACTTTCATCCATAAAAGATTACAACTCGTATTGTTTATATCTCTATGACGTCACGTAAACTAGGGCAATTAATTTTGGCTTAGTTGGTACCAGTGCGAGTCCACATCAATGGTTCCCACTTCATTGGCGGGAACCAATCAGAGCCCAGAGATCTCCCGCAATCCGCGTCGGAAACTATTAAATATACCATAATTACCTACTCCCTTA
Organism: Microvelia longipes; assembly: GCA_018340805.1. Taxonomy (NCBI): domain Eukaryota; kingdom Metazoa; phylum Arthropoda; class Insecta; order Hemiptera; family Veliidae; genus Microvelia; species Microvelia longipes. The sequence continues at coordinate 9,176,757 of JACMZG010000022.1, forward strand.
CGCTTCAATAAGCAAACTATGATGGATCCTCGCAAAGCCTAGCATTATGTATAGAGCTACCCTTGCATAACAAATATACATAGATTAATCAAGAGCCAAGTTAATTTGCAAGAGTGTATGAAAAAATCGGGTACGGGATACCTCGGAACTTTTTCTCACATCGGATTCGCTACGCTTATCCCATCTACTTCGGAGACGCTCGTCCTTAGAATATACAATTCGTCAAGTTTATACTGTAAAACTTCTTCGGACTCGCTTCGCTTATCCTCAGATATTTAATACATCCGTTTCATCCTAAACGGTCACCCATCTAGGCACTGACCATGCTCGATGTGGCTTAAATTTTTTGATCCAACAAAAATCATAGATATACTTGTCATATTTAACGAAACTTTGTGTATTTTTTAATTACGTAAAATTGTACACTTGTACCAAATTTCAACTTGATTGAATTATTTTCCGGTTTTTACAATTTTTTAAAAAACGTACACAAGTCATTTAATAAAATTTGAACTAATGATGACAATGAGATGAATTTGGCACATATGTTAGTCTTACATACATAGCTACATGCATACGTTTTATAATTTTTCGAAATTTTAGTTGTCATTATTGCGGGTTAATAACGTTATAAAAAAATATTTTCCGAATAGCACAACTGCAGCAGTAGACTGATTTTTGTATAGAATTTAAACTCTCTAGCATAAATACACTAACAGACACACACATGCAGACAGAAAACTTTGTGAAAACCATTAAGGAGGATTTAAAAACACATGAAACAGAAAATTCCGGTGATATCCTGGTTTCGGATTTTTTTGCAAGCACAATACTTTTCCAATATACCTACGGTATAAATAAGGAAAAGTAAAAAGATACAAAAGATAAAAAAATATTTCGTGACGTTATGAAGTGATACCGTTTTCTAATAAACTTTATTCGCGCGAGTAACTGGCGCAGGTAAAGATTTTGACGTCATATCCAGAGTTTGAATGTTTTCGCGCGAGGTTAAATTTAGGGGAATACTGTTTAAAGTGTATGGAGGTTTGGTTTGACAGCGAGGGCACGTGTTGTTCTTAGTTTTCACTATACTATATGAGTCAGTGAAAATATATATTGATTGCATAAAAAAAGCATGAGAGGAACCATGAAATTCAGGGGGACGATGTGCCCCCACCATGTTCAACCAAAGCAATTGAAAAACAACGTCATATTGTTGCAGCGAAAGGATATAAATATTGCATTATAATTATGATTACTTTACTAGCAGAGTAAAATCTAAAAACTGTAGCGATAATCGACAACATATTGCTTTCCTTTTGACTAAAAGGAAACTCAATATCTTTAATCTAAAAAATAATAAATCCTGGCGCGTGCAAAATAAAATTGTAACAAACAATATTAATGATAAACACCAGCGTTTTCAATTTAACTTTTGCTAGTAATCGAGAAATATATTTTGATATTTTATTAGAAAAAGTTGAAAAAAAGAAATAAGCAATTTATAAAAACATAAGAAAGCAATTTTTACACTCAAACGGGATGGAATAAAGTAAGTAAAAAATTTTTTATTACCACACTATATCTGGATGTTTATTCCAAAAGTTTTTTGTCTTAGAGTAGAATATTGTTGTTTTAACTTTTCGCTTTAACCGTGGTTAGGTAAACTTAGCTTTTTCTTCGCACAATCTACTTCAAGGTAAACAAGAGGGTTTTGTGTTTCCCAAGAGGTAAGTCGAACCTCACCTGGAAAGATCTTTTAGTCCCATAAGACTAACAGAAACTAAAACTCAATCTTCGCGATAAACTTGTAGTCAACACTTTCATAGTACAAATTCCCTACTTGTGTTGGGAGATAAAAATAACTTTATATGAAAAGTAAATGGTATACTTAGACCAAAGTTTGTTTTTATTATTTTTGTATTTCGTCTGTGTCAAAAGCAAACATTGTTTATGTGAAAGTCAAAATTGAATTTCTCTTTGAAGCCCCGTTAGTCATTTAAGCTTTTTCAAAAAAATATTATTTAACAATGTGCGTTTCAAAATGACATTGTTTTTTTATTTTATGTTACCGCAGATATGTAATAAAAGTATTTTGTTAACACTAAAAATCCAGAACCCGCATTCAAACTGAATTATCTGTTTCTGGCGTTTTAAGACCTTCTAGGTGGTTATTTACAAAGTTGCCCATCTACATATGTATGTGTGTGTGTTATTACCATAGCTCCCTGTTTGTATATTCTAGAGATTTAAAACATGGAACAAAAATCAATCTTTAGGTATAGTTTTGTTATCCGAAAAATAATTATTATTAGAATTTGAGTTAGTCTCCATGATTGGAATATAAGTTTAAATTTAAAAATTAAGTAGGAAAAGTAATAATAAAATTATGACTTATCTTGACGGCTCGATATCTTTCCGGTATTTCTTTTTGTGTTTTAAACGAATTTATCTGTATTATAATTGGATTTATATTTATTATTTTCATTAGGTTTAGGTTTTAACTTTTTTACGTTTGTGATTAACTTTTTTTATTTTTTATTTATTGGATGTATTTTGTTATAATATTATGTTTGTATTGCTATGTTAGACATTGATGATGGCATAAGCTGAGAGCCGGTTCTGCTTTAATAAAGTAAAAATCTTGTGGAAAAGACAGAGTTGATGGTTTTTATTAAAAACATTCTACAGCGTAGTAAAAAATATTGAATAATGTAATGTTTTTTGTAATTGGTTTATGGTGTTGTTTACTTGTTATTAAATTCACTGAGGATGCCAAGCATCGCTTGTGCGAAAGCTCTGATGAAATAAATTAATCTAACAAAACTCGGACTCCTGTCTTCATTATTAATTTTCCTAATTAAGTTCAAATAAGTTTAAATTTCCATAATTCCATAATTAAATACAGTTAGAATATGAAATAAACTAGAGTAATTTTTGAACGTCTCATTAGTGCCCCATTATCTATTATTGTGATACTTTTGTGCAATTTTAAATATTCTTAAAAAATACTTTGTATTTTGTTAATTTAATATTTCTTTTATATATAAAATTTATAAATATAATAATTATTCTTTGGACAAATTATTACTTAACATTAACACAAGAGGACCGGACAGTCGGTTTTACGATCATCTAGAAGAAAAAGGCCATGAGAATAACAACACTCATGAAATAGCTTTGCTGCATGAAGTTAGAAAGGGTCCGAAACTTACGTTTTTAGAAGCTCTTGAAATTAAAAGGAATAACGCCCTGTTTGGGCCCTTATCGCTGAACGCCAGAGGAGAGGGAGGCTCTTCAGTTTTACTAGATGAACTAATAAAAATAAAGAGACCACCAGTCCGATTTGTCAAAGCTAACAAGTGACTCCTTACTACCTTTATACATCGTTCACCGGTTTGTTTTTATTTTTTATTCTGTTGACTTATTGTATGTTTTTAGTTTTTATTTTTTTGACATTTTTTATTTATTTATTTTCTCTCTTTCTTATTTTTTACTAGATGTAGTCATTGATTTATTTTTTTCATTGTTCAGGCACTGATGATGACCGAAAGGTTGAAAGCTGGCTCTGTCAATAAATATTATATTATGTGGAGAGACTTGGGCGTTTTATTAAAAAAAGAGGCCTTGGGCCTCTTAGCCGCTCCGCGGCCACATGGTTGTTTTACTTCATCAGTTGGTCTTATTACTGGTTTATATAAGTGGCATACTGTCATGATATAAGCAAATTTTCAAATGTATTAGTGAAAGTACGTAATTTGTTTAAATTATGTCAGTTAATGACAATGGTTTGTTTGACATATATATGTCAATCAACAAAACCAAAACTCATAAGATAATACTATAAACTTTTTATATTTGTAACCCTTTCATAGCAGTATATGTATAAAAAAATGTATCAATATGAAATGTTTTAAACAATCTAAATACTATATGAAGATTTGTGAACTTTTGAAATGTTTGTGGGGGCATTTTTGTGGGTAATGACGTAACACATATTTTGTAAACAACAGGGTTTGGGACATTAACAAGGATGATTTCTGTGATGGCTGATTTCTGATGTTTTCTAAGTTTCATTTCGATGCAAGAAAGCGTTCGAAAGTTATCGTTTCCCATAGAAACGTCTAGGACAAAAAATCTCGTACATACATACATAAATTTATATATATGATATACTTAATTATAACGAAATATATAGGAACATTTAGAAAACTTACAATAAAAACGTAACGTGTTGTGTGTGTATGTGTATATATATATATATATATATATATATATATATATATATATATATATATATATATATATATATATATATTATATATTCTAGATCAGAGAGACCCCCATATTCAAAAATCTACCTCCTTCCCCTAAAATGGTTCCCCTTCATAATTTTGAGGTCCCTCTCGTAAAAGAAACCCTGGTTATTCTTCTTTTCAACAAATCAATATGATTCCCTCCATCTATTCATTACCCTGTCAATTACAAAATCTAAATCTGGTGGTAAAACTCTAACCCATAGTTTTGACGACGGGAGATCCGATTCCATCGACAGCATATCGCAAGTAAGCCAACGCCTGAGTGAGAATTCCCATTTCTTGTAAATACACTGAGAATGCAAAGAGTTTATACGTTGAATGGAGTAATTGACGAGATCTTAGTTCACCTAAAATTTAAGAAAATTATACTCTACAAAGTTATCTAGTTTCATGCTAATAAAAAACATATGGAACATTGATATAATTGAGGAATAAATATTTTCACAATGCGCCTCTTATTTCTGCTTTGCGGAAAAGAAGAATTTTACTTTGCTTACTCAAAAATAAATTCAAAACTTAAGCCAAGCTCAAACTAAAACTTTTAAATACATAAAAATGTTCAATGTTAAAAATAAGATATTTAATTATTTTCCTTTCATAAATAATAAAATGTAGCTATATAGTGTGTTACATATCATATACATCAGCCCAAATAACTCAGCTTCTAATAGAGTTATCACCAAAACATTAGTGTCTACTCATACGAAGTCAGTGGTTTATTCAAACAAAACACTATTTCCTAAACATTTTAATACCAATATTATTGAATTCCGGATAATTAACAAATATCTATCGTTTGACATGCATAACAACTTTTACCTAACACCATTACCCAAAATTTGGTACATCAAAATACATCACCTCAACTAACTCTACTAACTTTTAATAGAGCTATCACCAAAAATAAGTATCTACCCCTTTTAAATTTACTTCTAGGAGCTTAAGTTAAATTCAATTGAAGACAATTTAGTTATTAATATTATGTCTAATTATATTAATTATAAATAGTTAATTTTAAAAGTGTTGAACTTACTAGCACAAAGAATAACTGCTATGACAAGTAGCATATAAATGATAAAAAATCCCAATAATACTGGTAAAATATCTGCAACATGTTAAAGCCAAATTAACATTAGTTTAGATTAAGATTAAACATTTTCCTGCCCTATTAAAGGATTAAATAATTTATTCGTGGGTGTGTAATGCAGTAAAAATGAGAATTAAGAGTTTCATACCAAAGTAAGTAATGCAGTTAAGGATACTTAGTTGATAATAAATTATGCTACTAGGCTGTGAAGTGAGTGTTTTCATAACCGCGGCAACTAACTGTCGAGCATAGCAAAACAATGTTAATTGCCAATGTTAAGAAAGAACATTTCACACCCATGCAGCATATGATATTTTTCAGAGGTAGATTACTATAAAGTAAAAAAAAATGAATAAAAATGGAAAATTACTATGAAAAAAAATAAATGAAAATGGAAAAATACTATGAAATAAAAATAAATGAAAATGGAAAAATACTATGAAATAAAAATAAATAAATAAAAATGAAAATGAAAAAATACTACTATGAAATATTATGTAATTAATGGCAACGTGAAAATCGGAAAATTAATTAATTATTATAATAAGCAATAATAAATATCAAACTTTTAAGTATATATTGTGTTTTATTATTTCATCAGTATTTTTAATATTTATATCAGTAATATAATAATAATAGGGCTTTATTAATAAAATTAAAAAGAACATTACAAATCAAATTAACCACAAAGTATTTTAACAAAATTAAAGGATCAAAGAAAAGAAGTGTTAATATTTCGTTGTTTTGGCCAACTCTAATAGTAATCACTTATTATTTGATCAGTAATTTAAAAGCAATCAAATGATAAAATAAAAATAAATAAAAATAAATGAAAATGGAAAAATACTATGAAATAAAAAAATAAAAATGGAAAATTACTATGAAATAAAAAATGAATGAAAATGGAAACTAATTTTAATGATATTAAATACTGTTTTTTAATGTTTTCAACGTTGTTAAGTTTTATTACAGCGCAAAAAACGTTTTTGATTTGACGTGATTTTGCGGCACTTTTGATAACTATTTTAAGAAGTAAAAAAAAATACCGTTATTTTTAACATTTTCTCCATACAGCAAACGTGTAATGAAAATTTTTTTAAAGTCTTCAAATAAAAAAAATGGGTTAAAAAAGTTTCTAAATCTTTAAAACTACTATTTCACAGTCTACCTCTGAATAAAGATATTTTCTGAATAATTAATTCAGAATAAGTATTAATAAAGTAAAAAGTAAAAAAAAATCATCCAAACATGGATGATTTATATGATAATATGATGCCTCTTTGTTTCATATTATCCCTATTAATATCAATGTTTCCTGATTTTGAAGGTGCTATAATGTTAACATTTACAAAAATCGGGAACAGGGTACCTCGGTACTTCTTCTACAACTTCTACAACGGACTCACTTCGCTCGTCCTTAAAATGTCATAATTAACCAACACGTAAGGCAATTTTGTTCTTGCTACGTTCGACCTCAGAATAAAGAGGTTATTCAAAGTCTAGGATGATATGACTTCGGACTCGCTTCAGAATGTCTTGATTTTCCATAGCCTAATGGAGTGTTACTTTGATCCCTCTCCACTCAACCTAAGAGTTATTAATTGACGAAATATCTAGGGTCTTGTAGCTTAAATTTAATTAAAATATTATAATGTAATACATTAGATAGACATTCAATCAAACAATTCGGGCAATGTTTCTATGATAATAAATATGTTAAAGACCTATGACCATAACTAGCAGCCTACATTTTTATTGGTACATTATTATATGAGAATATTAGTTGAATAGCTATGAAATTTCAACTACTTATCTATTATATTTTTTTATCATGTCGAACGTCAGACAACATTTATAATATGTTAAGTTATAGGTCGTAAAAATTTGAAAATTCAAAAGTCAGTACTTTCAAAATGGCAACTAATTTAACATATTTGTGTTTAATTTCAACTAGATCGGTCAAATCGGGTTTTAACGACTTTTTTTTATTTTTAGGTTATATGATAACTATAACTTCAATGTCTGATTTTCGTCCCATGTTTTAACTCTCTAGTTTTTATGGAAGTTATGCGTGACACAGACTCACACACACACACACAACAAAAATTTGAAGTATTTACTACTGAAACAACGGAAAAATCAGTATGTTGGAATTATATTTCTTATTATATGTTATGTTATGGAATTATATGTTATTTTGAACTTTATTTTAACAAGATTAAAAGTTTCAAATAAAAGAAATAATAAATTACAAGAAATACGGAGATTAAAAAAAAGTGCTTAAAATGCATGTAGTACATATGTGGACATGCTAAAATATACGGCCCATCAGTAGGGATACTACTGAGGGGAAACAGAAAAAAACACACAAAGACAGACAGCATGGTTAAAACCACTCAGATGTCATGAAAATGCCTGAAAAGGATAATTATAGTGAAACCTCGGTTACGGATGTTTTAGGTTAAGCACAATATTTTTCTTATGCGTCCAATATTAGATGATAAAAAGTAAAAATATGGTCTAATTTCGCCATTAAATACATTTCCTCTTAGAAGGGATTAGGAAATAATAATATTAGCTCTAACAAGATAATAGAATTACTTTCAGATAATTATTACTTTATTAAATCCAACTTACTAGCACCAAATTCTTTACAATAACAAAATTGAAAGTGCTGTATTAATTTATTCAGCTTTATGTACATTCTTAAATCTACTTTCTATCTAGTATTTTAGTATTAAATCTCATATCAACACATATTGTTCTTGCCAACTTAAACAAAAACTTAAAACTTTATACTTCGAAACTCTCTAAAAAAGTATAATAGAGAGTTAAGTTTAAACTATATCAAAAATAATAACTAATATATAATAAAACGATTTTTATAGCAATATATAAAGTGTTTAAACATTTTTATAAGTATGTTTAAAAGATTTATTTATGTATGCTGAAATATTCCATTTATATTTATACAATCGGTGTATAGGAAAAGTATTGTGTTTACAAAAAATCCGGATGACAACAGAATTATCCGTTTCAGGTCTTTTTAAGACCTCCTGAGTAGTTTTCACTAAGTAGTCAGGATGTGTGTGTGTGTGTGTGTGTGTGTGTGTCTGTCATCATCGTAGCGCCTAGTGTATATATGCTAGAAAACTGAAACTTAGTACAAAAATAAGTCTATATAGGTGAAATTATCCTATCCGAAAAATATCTTTTATGACGTCATTATCCCGCAATAATGACGGCAAAAATTTCGAAAAATCATAAATCGCGGAAAAATGTTGCGATCAATTTGAAATTCGGCACCGCATAATGTTGTACCAAATTTTATCTCATTACCAGCATTAGTTCAATTGTTCTTAAATGACGTGTGTACGTTTTTTTAAAAAAGTCAGAAAATAATTCAGATCCAAAATAAGCAATGTTATAAGCGTAGCGAATTCGATCTGATGAGGAAAAGTTCCTAGGTACCCCGTACCTGTTTTTTTTATTTATTTAACATCATTATTTCTTACTACAAATATTAAGTTAGATAAAAATGATCTTTTAAACTTATCATTTTTTAGTTTTGATTAAAACACTTTAAAAATAACCTCTCTATAAATAAGGTTATACTTTATTCATACCTTTTCTACCCAATAATACCTTGAAAAAGGTTATTTTTACGATGAAAAGATATCATAAAAGTTTGACAACGTCAGGTTATGCTTCTTAGTATTTTCTATCTGACATAAAGTGTAACCTTAAATCTGTAATAACAGCCTTTATAACCTTCGGCATATTTTAAAACCCTCTAAATCTGAAACCTTCCTAAAAACTTACAGGTTACCTTTTTCCACGGAAAATCTCTAGGGAAATTAATTGATTTCTTTTTATATATTTTATAATGCTAACATGATAAAGTTAATAATAAATAATAAAGACGCTGTGTTGCTTTTGAAAAATAAAGAACATGTAGGTATTTAAACGAACATGTTCACACAGAAATGTGACGGATACTGGACAAATTTTCTAAACATTTTCGGGAAGAAATTGTTACGAATACTAATAAAATGAGATATATATATCAATCGGAAAAATATATCAACAGGAACTTTCGGTAGGCTGCTCCACAAACCGAATTACCAAGGGTTATCAATATTTTTAAGGATTAAATTAGGTAAATATTTTTCCAATATTAAATGTTTAGAGACCACGATATTTAAAAATATTAGTATTTAGGAAGCAATAGTGTAAAATATAAAATGTATCTACCAAGCACTTTGAACTGGATGTATATTAAGTCTTTATCAAGGTTCATAGTTGTAAAATCATATCAAAAATAAACAATTGACACACAACACAACACTAAGGTAACCAGAGGGTCGAGGGTTCAAATCTAGCCGGTTATCCCTTGTACCCTACACTCGAAAGGTCTTGATTTCAAGGCCGGCCAACCCAGCCAGGGTTTTACCGGGTTTCCTTGGCTGCTAATACCCAACTGTGGGGTTGGTTCCTGTTTTTTTCCGAGGCAAGTGAATCCACGTTTCCTTTGTTTTCAGATCACGAAAAGTCAAGGTTCTGCGGCCTAAAGGAAATAGAAGGTCGAAATGGTATACTGAGCCTTCTTATGTCCGAAAAGTGGAGCGAATAACGTAAATGGCTCGGCGAAGTGCTCGGCTCTTGGAGACAGACGTCTCTAAGTACCACTGCTGAAGTTTGACTTTCAGGTCAGGGCTAATAATGAGTTTTTGCACACCAAAGTCGAGGTTGCTAGAATTCTCTGTTGGGTTGCGCTGGACTAGCCAGAGTGGTGAGCCTAGCTAGAGTCTGTTAATGAACGGTGAGTATAGATTGAGTCTGGTTGGGCTAGATGAACTAGGTACACTGTATACTAGTCTTATGATCCGCCATGTACGGAGGATGTCCTTCCCAGACGATTGAGTATGTACAAACTCAGAGGTGGATTATTTTGTAGAGATTTTGAGTAAGGAGGAACTGATCATATTACCCAACGGGTTTAATTGTTAAAAGAGGATAATATAAAAAAAATAAAAAAAGAATAATTAACTAAACTAATGGAAAATAAATGAATAAAAATAATAAAATAAATTAATAAATGAAATATTATTGATAACTTGTATTTAGTTATTGTGTCTAAAGGTAAAATTTATAATGTAAATATTATGTAGCACTCTTGATAAAAATACAGCTAATATAAGTTCACAACTATTTTTAATGGATTTTGTAAAAAGATGTATATTATCTTAAAGAATAAAATATTCTATTCGAGTTTATTTTTGTCATTATTTTATAATTTTCTACCTTTGCTTAGTAAATTAATTTATATTCTTTGGACTGTTTTAATCAAATACTAATTTTTTTATAAAAATGTTTCTTCATAATTACAAATTAATATAAAATTAATAAATTAATCTTACAAAATTCATCTGCAGAAAAATGCTCGTGCCAATAGTCCCCTGGTAATCCATTAGTCATCAAAAATTTGTATCTGAACTTCAAACCCTAAAAAAATAGATAACATTAACTAATCATTTTTTTAAAGATAGTTGGATAAAAAAACAAAGATAAAAAATAGGACAAGGGATTCCTCAGAAACTTTTCCGGACGGTTTTTTTCTCGGCGGTCACCCATACAGCACTGACCACGCTCAATGCTCAATGAGCGTAGCGAATCCGATGTTATATCCAACTTAGGTACTTCACATCCGATTTTTATTATTTATATTAGGCAATCGGTTATATTTGTAAAAATAAATAATAAAATACAGTTAATTATATTGTTATATCTTATTTTAGCATCGAAGAATTTTCATTCATATTTCTAGGGTCGGCGGTTTTTATATGTAATATATAAAAAAAAATAAATGATTATTGTATTAGTTTTATTAATTAAAAGTAAAATAAGTATGTATTCTAATAAGTAATCTAAAAGAAAAATGATTAAATAAATAAATATACAATACACATAATAAAATAAATAAAATATTATATACACATAATGTTTATGTATGATTATGTGACAGAATATAAAAGAACTTTTTATAAATTAAGAAATTGGTGAAATATTATAAAATATGGACGTTATATAAATAAGGAAACGTAATGTGTTTCCCAAAAACCACTACTAAAGCTGATTTTACATTGAACATTGTTTTTCTAAAATATTGTAATTTTATAGATGTGTTAAGATTCAAATAAAAGGTTCTTTCAATCATTCATTTATTCATTCATTTGACTTAAGCGGTTTTTATGTTTGGTTAAATAAGGTCTAATATATTTTGACATGTGTGCTTTTTCCCGCTGACCCTAGATTTATCCTTTCATATTACGGTTGATTTTTAATGTTTTGATCTTAAAAGGTAACAAGTTGTTCTGACTTCAACGTAAAGTAAATATTTTTAAATTTTAAAGGGCTCTAGAGTAAAAGTTAAATAGTCTGGGCGTCAAAGTTATGACATAAAGCTTGACTTTTCCAGCAATATTTTTTGAAAAAGTTTTAGGCTCTTCAATACAAGTAACAAAACTTTTGATATATCTCAGCCTATCTAAAGCATCAACTTTATCAGAACTTTTTTACTTAAAAATATATTCAGAAAAAAAAGTATGTATGTCAGTGGTTAAAAATGTATTTGCTATAAATTTAAAATCGGTTATTTAAATCTATTCTATACGTTTTTACACTTTATTTACCCAAGTAAAAAAACTGTAAACAGCTTTAAATGTTTATTTCTTTCTAAATTAAGTTATTTCACTATAAAATACATCGTAAGTTATGTAAGAATTTCAGACTTTAGTTGTAAAAGATGCCAGGAAAAATGTAATGGGTTAGACAACGAGAGAGAGTAAGAAGAACCATTACTCCTTGAAACAGTGTAAATGTATCAAGTTGAAACACATTAAGAAGTTCATTTAGAAGTTTGAATATGAAGTAAACTTTGAGGTTTTGATATGGTTAACTTTTTGACTCGAACAGAGTTACGTCACGTGAAATTACTATTAGCTTTGAATTAGAGTTTTGACTTTAAAGTCGTTTAAAGTTACACATGGAAATACTGTTAGATTAATTTATGAACAGTTATGAACTCAATCAGTCTAATAAAGTTTTGTATCAGACAAACTTGCACTAAGCGAAAGTTAATAAGATATTCGCCATTTTTTTACTATTTCAGGGTTTTTAAAACATGAAACATTAACAACTAACAGCAACTCATGGCGGACACATATGAAAAGTTATACTTTTCATATGTGTCCGCCATGAGTCGCTGTTATTGTGTTGTGCGGTTATAATTTAGTGTTATAATTAATTTAATTTGTTTACTTTATTTATTAAATTTTTGTTGCTAGTCTGTTATATGTAATTTTAATTCTTTATTTTTGCTACTATGCGTAGTAGATTTCCAGTATTTGGTGCAATGTTTAGTTTTAGTTTTAATAGCTGTTTTGTAAATTTTTATTTTAATGTTACAGTAACTTTTTATTTCTGTAGGTTGGATGTATCTATTGTAGCTTCTTATACTTTTAATTTAATTTCCTTTTTTATTATTTGGCTTTTTCTAATTAGGTTTTTGTTATTTGTTTGTTGTAGACCTTGATAAAGAATTTAAATAAAATTCGAAACGTTGGGAAGGAAAGTAATTGTTGGTGTTTAATTTGGACCAAATTCCGAGATTTGAGATCAACTATTATTATACGGTCGAGATAGCTGTTTGTATTTATATATATATATATATATATATATATATATATATATATATATATATATATATATATATATATTTGTTATATGTGTGTGTGTATGTAAGGGATGTGTGTTAGTGTGTTAGTTATTATTAAAAACCAGAAAATAAAGAGAGACATCAATTTGTGATTTGCAATCAATTTATACTGAAATAAAGAAGCACTTAGGTTTTATTTATTTGTTGAGTAGAGCTTGAATTAATTTATTTAAATCTCTGTCTTTTTTCACTACGTTTCCAACTGAGTTTCCTAATGATTTATTTCAATCTGACGGCGAAACATTACTTTGAACTTGTCGTAATAAGTTTTGCTAACTTGACAATCCCCACAAATTTGCTTAATAGAATGAAACACAATATAGTTTTGTATTTGTTTTAGCTATGTCATTTTTCAATCAATTTTACCATTTTTATTTTTACTATGTTTTTGTTTCTTTCTTTTTTTTCTTTACCTTCCTCATACAATTGGAATATGGAAAAAGCAATAGGCTATCACTAAAAATCCGAAACCTGCTTTTCAACTTAATAATTATCCTTTTCAAATATTTTTAAGACCTTCTGAGTCATTTTACCCAATTTTCTATTTGTATGTATGTGTGTGTTTTTGCCTAGAGATTTTTGCTAGAAAGTCGAAACTTGATACAAAAATCAATCTTTATGTCAAGTTATGATTTCCGGAAAAAGTGGTTTATGATGTCATTAACCTTCATTATTGACTTGGAATAATACAGATATCAATTTCAAATGTAGTTCGCATATAGTCATAAGACTTGGCACTTCTTTGCTCCCATGACTATATATAATAATTATTATTATTATATATTGTCATGAGAGCAAAGAAGTGCCAAGTTTCTTATCATTGTCAGCATTAGTTCAAATTTTTATCAAGTTTATTGTATGATTAAATACGTTTTTTTTTACTTTTTCTCATGTATACCGAACATATATAGGAAAACTATTGCGTTAGCAAAAAATCCGAAACAGGGATGTAACCGGAATTATCCGTTTTAAGTCGTTTTAAAACTTCCTAAAAAGTTTTCTCAAAGTTGCCTATCTGTATATGAGTGTGTGAGCCTGATATCATCGTAGCTCCAAGTGTATTTATACTAGAGAGTTGAAAAATTGAACAAAACTCTGACGTCATAAATATGTTTTATGACATCATTAACCCGCCATAATGGCTGAGAAAATATTGCGAAAAATCATAAAACGCGGAAAAATATTGCGATCAGATTGATATCTAGCACGCATGTAAACGGCCAACATTTGTGCCAAGTTTCATTTAATTATCAGCATTAGTTCTATTTTAATTGAATGACGTGTACAGTTTAAAAAATAAATGTAAAAAATCGGAAAATATTCCAATTAGGTTGAAATTTAGTACAAATTGATTACTTCACGTAGTAAAAAAGTACTCTAAGATTCGTTTTAATACGACAAGTATATCCATGATTTGTGTGAGACCATAAAAGTTAAGAAGCATCGAGCGTGGTCACTGGTCTCTGACCACGTCAGTTGGTCACCCTGTATGAGAGACCAATGGAAAATGAACTGATAAATTTAAATTATTAGTTGTTTTGATGGAGGATTTTTGGTATAGAATCACCATGATGTTCAATACAAAAACACTAGAATTAGTCAACAACAATAGTATAAAAAATTATAACTGACCGGTTTCAACATTACATTATCATCAGAGCTAATATAACTACGTATATCGTCAGTCTGATGATGACGTAAAGTCGAAACCGGTCAGTTTTAATTTTTTTATACTATTGTGGTTGACAATATATTAATTATTTTTAATTCTTGTGTTTTTTTATTAGCTCTGATGATGACGTAAAGTCGAAACCGGACAGTTATAATTTTTTTATACTATTGTGGTTGACAATATATTAATTGTTCTTAATTCTACTGATGTGTTTACTATTTGAACACTGATTGATCATAAAGTAAAGCAGCATCGAACGTGGTCAGTGGATTGGTGACTGAGTCCGAGGACTCGTCTTCGGACTCAGTCACCAATTTAACGACTTCTAATTTCTGATGACGAGCGAAGCGAGTCCGAAGTAGGGAGGATTAGCGTACCGAATCCGACGTGATGAGGAAATGTCCCAAGGTGCCCCTTACCTAATATTTAAAAAAAATATTATTGGTTACATTAGTAACCAATTAGTTACTAATTAGTTAGTTACATTTTAATACACCTAGGCCAGGTATAATATATATATATATATATAATATATATATATATATATATATATATATATATATATATATATATATATATATATATATATATGTGTGTGTGTGTGTGTGTGTGTGTTTTTTTTCCTCTGGTAGTCATCCTACTAGAGGCCGTTTATTTGCAGCATGTCCCACAATTATATTACATGCTTATCAAAAATAATCATATATAATATTTGATATTTCTTAAAGGTGTTTTCTTTTGTTTTTGTTTTTTTTCTATTGTAATTTAGGCTTTATCTTCTCTAAAATAAGTGTTCTTCAAAATTAGTTCATATTTATGGTCATTA
Organism: Microvelia longipes; assembly: GCA_018340805.1. Classification (NCBI taxonomy): domain Eukaryota; kingdom Metazoa; phylum Arthropoda; class Insecta; order Hemiptera; family Veliidae; genus Microvelia; species Microvelia longipes. The sequence continues at coordinate 9,192,438 of JACMZG010000022.1, forward strand.
TTTCTAAGGTATTTTTTTGAAATATTTATAAATTTTCAAAATTAATAGCGTCAATAAAATTAATGAAGTGTTGTTTAAATTCTTTTTGTACAAGTTGAGTTGCAGGTACTGGCCAGTTGTTTCCTGTTGACATTATATATTGTATTAATGGAAGTCTTTTTCTATCTAATATGTTACAGTCATATATTAAATGCATGAGAGACTGCTCTGTTCTGCCGTCACACATACAACAACTAGAATCATTTAAGTTAAATCTTTTCAGATACTCGTTAAATTTTCCATGTCCTGTTGTAAACATGGTAAATTTATATGAATAACCCCATGGTCCAAACTTCAAACGATGGCTATTAGTTGGAAAAAATAATTTAGTTGTAGCTCCATTGGATGAATTGTTCCAAGTAAGATTCCAATTCTCCATTTTCCTTTTTCTTGACTTTTTAATTGCATAAGATTTAGGATAAAATTGGTAACTTACTGGAAGGCTGTCATCAGTATTTGCTATGTGTGTGTGTGTGTTTGTGTGTGTGTGTGTTTGTGTGTGCGCATAAGCGCGCAATAAACAGTTATGCAAGCAATAATGCTTGCATAACTTTGATTTGTATAACCATGGGTCATATTATTTATTCAATTTTACTTTTTCTATAAAAGTTAGCTTCCCATTTATTAAATAATTTTAATAAATTTAAAACATATCTTTCAATTAAAATTCAAATTCAAATTATGCTTTATAATAAGAATCCCTCAATTATTCATAATATTTATAAAAAGAGTTACTTTTAATCCATTGAAAATTTTACCTTTCAAAAAGGAAATAATATGAAAGGCTAATTAAAACTTTCAAAAGATGAAAATTCGTTAGTAGAGTTAAAAAGGTTCTTGCTATGAAAAAAAGCAAGTTATTCATTTCACTAATGAATGCTCGCCTTCTTCATTCACCACCTTGGGTTTATCTTCCTTATTTCGAAAATATTTATTTATGGATTGAAACTAAATTTTAGAGTCTATAGATAAGAAACTGGAAAGGCCAACAGGTCTAAATTGAACTGAAGGGCTAAACTGCAATGTCTGTTAGGATCTGGTTCAAATCCTGGACTAAACGTAATCTATTTGTACACAAAAAGCATCTTTCGTCACCTAAAACTTTCTGCTTATAGTTTGAAAGCTTAAGATTACAGTGGAACACGATTTGCACTTATATATTTAGAACCCACGGCCCAGAATACCTGGTGATTAGATTTAATAATAAATTACATATAAGAAATCATGAGATATAGTATTTATATTATTTGTTATATTTGTTAGAGCGAACAAGCCCGAACGCAAAAGGTCCACTAGCAAAAGGGTGATATCCTTCCTTAGCGTCATGGCTGGAGTCAAACCTCTAACCAGGGCCAAAATTCATTTCAAAGGTCCCTAAACACGACATTTGCGTTATGGAAAGTATTGGGCGCTGAATTGACTGAACCCGATACGATAAAATAAGTATAAGTAACTATATAGTTGAATAAAAAAAGTTAAGTAAAAAAATAGTCGGTTGCAATTATGTCGATTTTGCGATAAAAACTAAGTTTTAATTAATAAAATGAACTTGTAACTCAGTCAACCTAGGTTCAGACTTGGGTAGTGAACGTTACAAGTAATTGTAATAGACAAGAAAATGTTGTTTATTAAATAGGAATATGCTACAAATCTACAAGTGTATCCTTGGTAACACTTGTAAATTTGTCATTACAAGTTGTTTTTTTTAATTTTTGTAACTACAAGCATGTACTTTTGTGAAACGGGCCCCAGAGCTCGTCCTGCTCTTTAAGAGTTAAAGTTATATTTTAATATAACTATAATAGTTGAGATCTCTTGTGTTACCCTCCCTAATTATGTCGTTAGTTGTAGCAAAGGAGTATTGACAATAGCTTATTCTTCAAAAGGATGAAAAAGTCCAGGAAATTAGAGTTATTGGTATCAGATTGAATAGCTAGGGGTGTAGTTTTATAAAAAGTTCATATTATTGTACGCTCTAATTTAAAATTCTGACTATGCCATACTAGGAAGACGATTGCCTAAAACTAATTAGTAATTCAAACTCCTCATATTCGACTAAGTGGGGGTAAATGCTAACTTTTTGGCGATAAGCAGAGTTTAGTTACCAAAAGTAGAGTTGGTCGGGATGTTGTATATGTAAAATACCACCCTCTATATTTACTTTAGCGTTCGAATTGTTTCCACTCTAAACTGTCTCTTAAAAGATCTTATAAGATACAAAAGTACTGTTATTGATATCACTCATCTATACTCTAGTGATAGTGATTGTAAATAGGGAGAGGTGAGATCACGTAGCAAGTAGGTTACGTTGTTAAGCCCTTTTTGCTAACTCCTTTAGATAAAGGATAGTATTCTACATCATGAGCCCTAGTGCATGAAATTTTAAGTCTAATCAACAGAAGAGCCTTGGCTTTACAATGAGTGTCTATAGCTCCAACTAGAAACAACATGTTCCCACACTCCATGTTCACTGTCACACTAAGCTTTCCCGCGCTTTAAACCATAAGTCAGAAACATATTTATATTATATAAACTGCTATTGAGGACCCTAAATTTTGCCTAATCCCAGGTTCATTCAGAATTAGGGATCTTTCCGAATATCTGACATTGTACAGGTCGGAACCACCAATTTAACGCCTCTTTCGAAGGACAGCACGTAAAATTTCCCTTGCAAGGGAATTTTTATCCCTCCCATCAAAATATTAGAAGCCCCTACCGGGATCGAACCCCGACTGTCTGGGTGGCGCACGTGCTGTCCATTAAACCACCGAGGACTCAAATCTATTCTCTATACAATAGTAGTATCATTACCTTTGTCGTATTGCAATTAGAAAGAGCTAAAAACCACCACCTTTCTCTGGCACTTCTAAACCTACTCTTATGATGACAAGTTAGTATTTTACTCCTGTTAGATTTCACTTGAATGCAACCGCTTGCTATATTACTGGGTACGAGTTTGATGAGTTGATTAAGTCTAATATCCAGCACTCCTTCTTTTTCACGACATGTCTAAAACAAGACAAATATTTCATTTATATTTATGTATATCAAAAAGCAATTCAAGTAATTAGCATAAAACAATTTTACAATTGTAAAAATTACGCATAAATCTTTGGGATGTGGTTTTAGAATTTAGGATGTAATTGTATAAGCAAAATAAATAATATATTTTTTACAAAAATTGTTAAGAATGCGGATTATTATTATTTCTTAATTTTATTTATTATTTATTATAATTATATTAAATATTTATATTTATAATGCTAGTAGATATTTACAACATGCAGCTTGTTATTATAATTATATTTAATATTTCTATTTATAATTGTGGTAGATGTTCACTACAATGCAGCTTGTTATTATAATTATATTTAGTATAATTATAACATCTCATAACTCGCTACTATTTTTTTATTCATATGGTCAATAATTGCTATTTGTTATTGTTTGTTAATTAGCAGAGGAATTAAGGTATTGTTGGTTAACGTTAAGTTTTTTTCATAATAGAACAAAATAAATCATTTTATCGTCAAATGAGAAGACTTTGACATAATATTGTTGGTGTAATGAAGAGTATCTCCAATAACATGAAAAAGCTGGCTGCTGCTAAGAATGACAAGTTATTTTTGCTACGCTGCAAAGATTAAAAGGTAATGCCTAAACATTTACAATCTAACTTCAATTTGAAACTTCCGAATGATAATCACCCTTTTAATAGAAGTATAAAGTGTATCACTGATAAATTGTAAAACAATCTCATTAATATAGAACTTAAATACCATCACATCTATCGTAGCCGCGGTCGTTTAGTACTGGACTTTGGCACCGGAGGTCCGGGGTTCACAGCCCGGGCTATGCTCTCAGTTCATTATGAATAGAATTTGTTGTAAAAAATGTCGCCAATTTTAGCTTCACTTTGAGCATAGTAGATGTGACCCACCCGAGGTGGTTCCCGCAGGGCGTATACCCTGAAGGGCCGAAAGGCCCTAAAACGGGCATTATTATAAATACCATCACTGGAACGTAGAACAACTAGAGAAAACTATTACTTTGGATAAAGCCAAACTGCAAGGGTTTCTACCTGAAGATACTTTCAACGAATTTATCTCTTATCAAACTAATCGATTTAACCGCATTCATGATGTTATTAAAAATAAACAATGCAATATTAAATAATCTTTTAAGAAAAAATCCCATGCCATCCAATATTGCTGATAACAACATTAACAAAGACTCCTGGTTCATTAATCTTACTGGCACAAACTACTGGACGAAATAGTAGATTTTCTTGGGCTAGGTCACAATATGCCTTACCATATACTATCAAAGACTTTCCTATGACTGACATTTCAGCTTACGTAGACAATGTTATTGAACGAATAAAGGACAAAACAGAACAGAATGTCATCCGAGCTACCTGTACTAATATAATTACTAATCATTATAATAAATTAAAAAATATTAGAACAAAAGACAAAATGCTCCAATGCTTGAATAAGACTGAACAATTTTTAAAACAACACAAGGAATTTTTAATTTTAAAGTCTGACAAATCGAATTGTACAGTTGCTATGAATAAAAAGACTATGAGGACAAGATGCAAGATTTACTTAATATTGATCAATACACTGTTACTGACAAAGACCCGACTGGTCCGTTACAAAGTAAACATAATAAACTTATTCTTATACTTCATAAAGCTAAAAAAATAGATTTTAAAACTAAGCGTAAACTTGTAAGCTATAACGGTACTAGTCCTAGAATATACGATGTAGTTAAAACCCATAAACCTGGTAACAAACTTAGACCTATAGTAAATTTAATTAACAGCCCAACTTATGAAACCAAATATTTAGCCGACATTCTTAAAATTTTCTCGTCAGACAAATACAATATTCAAGATTCTCATGTTTTTCAATAAAATTAAACAAATTAAAATTCCGAAGAACCATGTACTGATCTCCTTAGACGTTAGCTCACTTTTTACCAACGCACCACTGGATTTATTTTATAAAATAGTTTCGGAAAATTGGATAAAAATATCTAAAGAAACTAAAATAAATTTGTATTTTGTAGCACTTCCATAAAGATTTTATGGAAGTGCTTAGTGGATTTTTAGGGTGAAAACAATAATTTTCCTTTTACCTAGGGTTGTAAAATGCAAGTGGAAAATTTTAATTCACTAAAATAAAGGCAGAAATCAAAATATAAATCTACAACATTCAAATATTCAAACAAAAATTTTAGCCTGTGGGGTCAGTTATTTCCCTGCAAGTAGTAGTCCCTAAGAAGTAAGTAGACTTTTCTTTCTTCCTTTTAAATTCCCACTCTCCTTATAACTTTACATAAAACGTAGCAGTCAAATAAATCATTCCATCTGAGTTTGCAACCTAGCTGTCCTAATAATATGTCCTGTCCACAATTCTTCTCCAAAACTCTAATCAACCGACATCGACACACTGCCTTCCTTTTCTGCAGCCTATTCATTAAGTGATTATCAAATGACGCATAGAAATCCAATGACTATCCACAGTTACGTCATTTCTTAAAACTATATAGGAATAAACTAAAACATCTCTCGTTTTAAAAAATAAGGCCTTCAAACATTTAATCACAAAATCGATCAGATTTGGCAAGGAACCAGAGACATAGAGTTTTCCTAAAAATTACAAAGTGGCTGAAAGTCTGGCCGCGGCCACTCCCCCTCCCTCGCCTAACACTAATATAGACGCTATAGACGATTTGTTTTATGCTTTTCGATTGAGAAACATAAAAAGAATTGTTTATTTCTTTTATTGTTTATTACTGAGATTTCTTTAACAATTCAAAATAAAGAAAAGTGTATTTGCTTTCCACGTCTTTGAAGTAAAAGAGGTTTGTGGAAATAATCACTTAAAATAATCACTTAATAATTTCACTTATTTTTTACTACTTCCTTCAGTCTATTAACATTGCTTAATTAATGTGCAACTACATATTTTTTATCAAATTATTTGTCTATTCTTTAGGTATGATAGTTATTTCGATTCTTAATTTAGCCAAATCTAGAATTCAATAGCCACAAAAAAGACCAATAAAGGACGACATTGTAATTTATGCTAAGATTGTTATTTATCGTTAAAGATCGTAAATTTATCAAAAAAATCTCTGAGTTTATGGAAAATCTATAAAACTCTCTAATGCGAATGCTTAATTTAAGTCAGTTATTGTATTTGGATATCCATACATCAAAAATTAGAAAGGTTTCAGCATGGCGTATTCGATAGGTTGTGAGGCCCCAGGTAAAATAATTTCAAAGTGCTCTGTTAAGTCGATACATAAGTCTGATACTCTTGGACTAGTGTCAGGATAAAATCCTGACACCCTACACATAACTCACCGTCTTTCTCAAGACGAACCTGATGATAGGAGAAGTACCTATAATTCACCATGTTCACAAACTCTCACTTCTAAACATATAATAGTCCTAGAGCTGGACCGAACAAAATGTGTATTTTTGTATACTTCAAATCAAATTTTTTATGAAAATATAGCTTAAAGTACGATGAAAAACATAGTCTATCCAGAGGAGGATGATTGCACTTGCTCAAAATTTTAGAAAATCGAAAAAATTTCAGTTTTCTTGGAATCAGAGTTTCCCTGTGGGTCGTATGCAACACATGAAGAAATCATTTTTTAAAGCTGACAAAATTTCCTATAAAACGAGTGTTTTTATCAAAATCAGATAACTACAACCAAAGTTATGGCTCTTTTAAAAACACCAAAAGAATAGTTAATTATTGCAAAGTCAGCAGCTAATTATTGGCTTTTTGCGCATTTTATTGAACATTTAACAAATCTCATAACTTCAGTTGTACTTATTCGATTTCAATTAAAAAAACACTCGTTTTATAGGACCTTTTATCAGTTTTAAAAATGTTCTTACATTTGCACATAATCTTCAGGGAACCTCATATTGCAAGGAAACTGGAATTATTGTGATTTTTATTAATATTTTGAGCGAGCTCATTCATATGAAAGGGTTCCACTCTGGATAGGCAGTCTATGCTTTTCCTTCATAATTTAAGGTATATTATGAGAAAATTTGGTTTGAAGTAGTACAAAATGAGTCACATTTTTTAGGCCTGGCTCTTATACTATAAGAAAATTAAAGCTTAATTGCCTTATAGTCCATAAACTCGTGATAGTAGGGAGAAGTTATGCTGAATAAATATTTAGAATTTGTCGTTGAAGCAATAATATTGTAACCTTTGACACCACGGGGGTCTGGGTTTCATCCTCGGTTACGCTCTCAGTTTATATAAGATTATTGTTTAAAATAATTTCGTCAACTTTAGATGACTCTTTGAGCGTAAGGAAGGGTGGTTCCCGCGAGGCTTTTCCCTCATGTGCCTTAAGGCTTTTAACAGACATTATTATTATTATGTTATTATAACATGTGTTATTAATAACATAATAATAACAAATGTTATTAAATAACCATCGGTGATTTTCCATCCTCTCTATTTGTTCAAATTTACGAAAAATAAAACAACCAGATCATAAAAAATAGGAATATCATTTAAAGGATTAGATAATATTTCAGTGAAGCTAGAAGAGCATTCTATGAGAAGGTGGTGAAAATGTAGTCTAAACAAGTTTCTCTAGTATCCGCTAGATCGTAGGACAATCGATAATAAACATTCTAGCTCAAAGAAAACTCTTGGGATTTGCTTATCAAAAAATTTTTTCTTTAAGATTACTGTTTCAAGCATCAAAGGTCTAATAATGTAAAATTGTTTTTGAAAATAAGCAAAAATAGTTTTTAATAATGCCACCTTTGTATTCTTTAAGACTTCCGGCCACTATGGGAACTTCCCTTTACAGCAAGCATCTCAAGTCTGTTCTGTAAACCCTTACAATATTTATGTCGGACAAAAAAGATATCTAGAATAGTCAACTTATATGATCAAATTGCATCACTTAATTGTGATATTTACCAAAATACTGTAATATAACACACGGGTAAAGTCAGTTGACAGCGCGCCAAAAAATGAGGGAGGGAAAGAATGCTATTGTTTTAAACCGACCTCGCCCCTTCCTTCCCTCTACTTCATGCCAACCTCGGTACAAAAAATTACCTTTTTCGTAAATAAAAAATCATAAAAAGGCAACACTGGTTGTAACATTTGTAACCTCGGGTGGTTTTTATTTCCCTATTGTGCATTTTAATTTGTTTAAGTTCGTTTTGTTTCATTTCAATCTGCTTCAGTTCAATATGCGTATTATGTCATATTATTTTTATAATATGAAACAATACGCATTCAATTATAGAAACTTGACACAAAAAATCAGTTGGTTTTGGAAAAAAGTAAAATATAATTATGTCAAGAGCAATACATCTTGCAAAATTAAAACTTCATTTATTTGATCAAAGTATGCTGTTAATAATAAACATTTGTGCTTTTTAATGCATATTGCAGTAAAAATAGTAAAACCCATCTACAAAAAATTAAGTAATTATAGCTGACGATTTAAATAAACTTTATCATAGAACTATTATGATCCATTGCATTACGTAATTAACAACTTTAACTCCACTTAATTCATACTTCCAAACAAAGTTAAAGCAACACTTAGTTGGTAAATTTAAAAGATACAACAATATTCCTACTTAACAAATAAATAAACAATTTTTAAAAAATACGATCTCAAATAAAAACAAATAATAAAATTCAAAACATAACCTTACTTACAGAGTTGTCAGAGTAGGGATTTTTCGTTACTTAAAAGAAGGGATTTTTTTATTAAAAAATGAGGGTTGAAAGCATTGTGATTTTAGCTGGCTGTCATCTGACTTTAGCCGTGTGTTACACAATAAAGTTTTAAAATTCCACTTCGTTAGAAATATAAAAACTCTATCTAATCACTGTCTAAAAATTACGAATTTTGTTAGGAAAACGGGACTTCGCATGCGACTTTGGATATACAGCCCGAGCGATATTACGATTGTAACAACACACGAACAATTAGACGTTTTACCCGCATGTTAAGAATCATATTTTATCTACGATTGTTAGAGTTTAAAAAAGATAAATTACAATAAGTAATTGTATTATAAACTGCCCGTAAATTTCGCTGCTATCAAATGTTTTGGGGCGTTTTCGGCTTGTGTTATTGTGTGTTATTGCCGAATTACAAGGATCTTGAATAAAGGGAATGACGCATTAAGGATCTTCTCAGACTCCATGGAAGTTGTATGAAATAAAAAAATAGAAGCAAACTTTCCCATGGTTATAATGAAAAAAGGCGCCAAACGCAGGTTATGTAGCAAGATTGTCGAGTTTGCTTCTCAACTTTCTTCTGTGCTTCTCGTGATTGCTACATTTGTGGTGCTTTAAGTCATTTGTGCTTATTTAAATTTTAAATTTTTAGACTATACTTAAATACTCACACGGCTAAAATCAATTGACAGCGCGCCAAAAATCTGTGAGGGAAAGAATTCTATTGGTTCATACCGACCACACTCTTTCCCCCTCCACTTTATGTCAACCTCGGTATAAAAAATACCTTTTTCGTAAATAAAATCATAAAAAGGCAACACTGGTTGTAAATATTTGTAACCTCGCGTCGCTTTTACTTCCCTCATTGTGCATATTTATCTGTTTGAGTTCGTTTCGTTTCATTCCAATCTGTTTAATTCATCCAATTATTGCAGAGTTGTAATAAGATCTGAGTGCCTATATTTGACGCATAGACATTGATGTATTCTTCAAGCATTTCTTGCTATTTGAGTACAGCGCAGGGTCTGGGATCTGTCAACCAAAAGACAGCATTTTTTTTTCGAAAATGCCATGTCTTTCAATAGATTACAGTCTTGACTTTTTTAAGTCATGAATGCATACTGTGTCATATTATTTTTATAATATGAAACAATACACATTCAATTATACAAACATGACACAAAAAAAGCAGTTTATTTTGGAAAAAAGTAATTATAGCTGACGATTTATTAAAATCGTCAAATTTTTATCATAGAACTATTATGATCCATTGCATTACGTAATCATCAACTTTTACTCCACTTAATTCATACTTCCTGAACAAATTTAATGCAACACTTAGGTAAATTTATAAGATACAACAATATTCCTACTTAAAAAGAAAAATAAATAATTTTTAAATATAAAAAAATACGATATCAAATTAAAACAAATAATAAAATTCAAAACATAACCTGACTTTCAGTGTTGCCAGGTAGGGATTTTTTTGTTACTTAAAAGAAGGGATTTTTTTATTTAAAAAAGAGGGTTGAAAGCATTGAGATTTTGGCGGGGTATCAATTGATTTTAGCCGTGTGTCGTATTATAGCCACTTTAGTGAGTGATAATTTAAGCGTGTTTATAACCTTTACAAGCAATAAATAATGAGAAACCATTGACGGGTAATTTTCCCTCTAAAATTTAAGACCTGCGTTGTTATAAAAATAGTAAGCATGCGCAGTTTGTACCAAGTATGTGCAGTTGGTTTTTCACGTGTGTTTCGTGTTGAATTCTCTTTATTGTTTAGTTTCTAATGGGGTCACTTTTTTGTATGGCAAATTGACTTAGTGCGTCAACCCCTATATTCAAGATCCTTGCCGTATTACTGCCGTATTATTGTATTTTCTTGACGAAGAATAAGAATTCTTCAAAATCAATCAATAGACATATGTTTGGTGCATGTGTGCAATGTCAAAATTGCACTTACAGCATCGTATCAATGGAAGCTTAGATCCTTTCCAATTCTTCCTTTCATATGTCTGTGTAGAAAAATTGAAGATGCTTTCGAAGTGATCATTACTCAAATATATGTACTCTTCCTAGAAGAGTAAATATCATTAAAATTTAAAATAATCACGATCTTTACATACTTACTGAATGACTCCCGAGCCAAATCAAAATATTTGTTCCTTTTGTTAAGATACAAGTATTAATCGATCTTTTATCTAAATCTAAACAAATAAAGTTTGACTTTCCACAGATAATTTATAAAACAAGGCTTATAAACTTTATTTATTTATAAGCTTATTCCACATCTCAGTATTTATCGGATAAATCTAAACATTTATTTAAGGTCAAAATCTTGATTAAGAAGGCTGTGACATTTCTTATTCTGTCTTTTATGAAATCGCGTGATTAGTTAAAATAGAACTTAACCTCCACTATAAGACAGTTTCTGTAATCAATTATTTATATTTCTCTTAATGACTTGTAATTCTTAATAGAATACGTTTCTAAAATTAGACAACGATAAAATCAAGGGAATAGAACAAATATTCGCTTCTTAAAGAGTTGTACTCTATTTTAATTATTTTACTGAAAAGCATGACTAGAGACATTTTGCATATATTTTATTATTTATGTTAATCATTTAAAGTTATGAGTTTGAAGTTTAACGTTAGAAGATACCTCCGAACATTTAAACCCTCATATATCGTGACCAGAGACTTCGTGACTTAAGTCTGTCACACTTGCTTTTTAAATAGTTACATAACTAATCGTTACATGCTTTTTAAATCAAATAATTATCTCTCATATTTTGAATAAAATCAAATTTATATTTTGGACACAAGTTGTCTTCTAAACAAACAAGCAAATTTTCAATTAATGCTATTGAATATAAAAAAGCATCAGTCTCTCCACAAAATATATTTAAAAAAGCAACCGGCTTTCAACCCAATCAAAGGTCACTTCAGGCCGGTGAGAAGAGAATTATTGAGCCTGTAGTCCTTGTTAGTTATGACTGAGACTCGTCAAGGACTAACAAGACTTACAGGCTCAATAATTCTCTCTCACCGCCTGAAGATGACCTTGTGGGGTTGAAAGCCGTTTGCTTATTTAAATATATTTTGTGGAGAGACTGAATGCTTTTTATTAAGATTTACTCCACTTGCGTGTCTTATTCGTAAGTATTTAATGCTATTGAATTGGCAAAGATAAATTTAGGTTCAATCTATAAATTTAGGGTACGGAGTAGCTGCTCGTCTTATTGGATTCACATCGCTCGCCCTCAGAATATGGAAATCACCAACTTTATATTGCAGAACGTCTTAGAACTCGCTTTAGATAGTAAAACCATACGGTTTATTCCCTGCAGTCACCCATGCAGGTATTTTAAATGTTGGAGTAAAAGTAATGACAACTTTGGCATATGATATAATGTGAAAATGTCAAATATATCAGTCAATTTTCAAGAGTTATTAAAATTGCGTTGTGCACAAAGTTTTGACTCTCTAGCAAAAACACACAATGAGCGTCGATGATTACACACACATCAGAAGCAAATTGGTAAAAACTAGTTAGTAAGTCTTAAAAACACCAGAGACGGATCATTTCGGTTGGAATTATTTGCACGATATAAGTACAGTATAAAGAAGGAAAAGTAAAATAAAAATCTGTAATTTTGATTGGCTGAGGTTAATGAGATAAGGCAGATAAGAAAAAGTGCTAACAGGATTTTGGCACTCCTAAAAATGTACTTGGCTCTTCTCAGTTTAGAACCTATGATGTAATGATGTGTTTTGTAAATGGATTAATCTTAGTTTTAATCTCTTTGATCCCATTATCCGTAAACGCGAACAATAGTCCTATAGATGCTGGCAAGAAAAAATTGTCAACTGGGCCTATATCCTAAGCCAGCAAAACATTTCTCGATTAGACCTTTACCTCATGTTGTTACATAACAGGAAAGGAAAGTTTTACCTCTCGACTTCCTTTCTCTTAAGACTTCATCTTGAAAGTAGATTACCAATTAGAGAAGTACTTATGACCATTATTCTTTTGTAATTTGTGGATGATTTTAAACCTATAACTTAATTAGGTTGGTTCGATTTCATTAGAATAGTTTTACGTTTTCCAAAATGTAAGCTGATTTGTAGCAAGATACCACAGGAATCCTAACTTAGTAGGAAAATCCTAACGCTAGAGCAGAACATGCAGCAAACCGAATATNATTTTGTAGCAAAATACCAAGGAAATCCTAAACTATAGAAAAAAATCCATAACGCTAAGGCAAAACATGGCAGCCAAAAAACCGGAATATGCGCATGGGGTCGTAATGCATTTGTCCCCATTCCGCGGGGTCAAACATTTTTATTAAATTTTGGCTTTTTTTCCTTTTCATGTTTTTTTTTTTAAATTTTGGAACATATTTTCCCACTTTGCAAAGAGTTAGTGGAAAAAAGGCAAGGGGCAAACTTTTTTGGAAAAAATTAATGTTTTTAAAATAAATTCAAAAGCCAAAAATTCAGATGAATAATGTTTTCTAACATGTTCATTGGCCAGTTAACGTGTTACCTATTTATTTCTACCGATAAAATAAATAATTATAAATGCCTCACCAAAACCCCTGATGAGGCAATTATATTCATTATAAAGTAAAAAAATATAAATTAAAAAGCTTAACACTAATAAATCAACCCATAAAAAACCGTGGGAAACAATTAGCTTTATATAATAATTAAAAGCTTTTCTAAGGTGTTCCATTTTTTAAATAAAAAAAAATATTTCCTTGACGAAACAAACCTCTTTAAGAATAAAACCTTTCTTTGAAAAACCCCACAATTTTTTTTATTGCTTACTTAAAAGTATTAATAAAAATATATCCCAATCCCACCCAAGCTCAACCTTTTCAGACTGAAAAACGCAGGGGCCCAATTGATGGTCCTGTTTCATAGTACAATAAGAAGGATAAAATCACCATAAATTCCTGAGAAAATTAAAATACAAATTATGACCATTTTGAATCAAACTTACAACATTTAATCTATATTTAAAATAGCCACAGCTTTACGTTTCAATTTAAGGCTATTGACCCAAAAGCTATGAATTTTTGCGGTGCGCCCATGAACAAAAGCTAATTGATTCGGCTTGACCATGAAACAAAGAGATTATATTTTTCGCTTCGCTATTTGAAAACAATAGCTATTTTGAATCGGGTTTGGCGCCCATGTGAACCAATATAAATAGGGCACAGCTAACGTTTCGGGCTTAAGCTTAGAACCAAAGCTATTGATTCAAATTTACTCCATGAATTAAGCTTATGGATTTCGCCATGAAGCCAAAGCAAGAAGCTATATGTTCGCCTTTGCGCTTATAAAAAACATAGCTATGAATCAGTTTGCCGCAAAAAAAAACATAAGGCTTAATATTCCGATTTCGCCAACCACGCATAAGCTAGGCAAATCCACTTAAATAAGCGTCCCAAAACCCGGGCCCTTCCAATGTAAAATACAAGGAAATTCTTGTGGGAAATTCGAAAAATTCAAAAAAAATTCTTTAATTTTTTAAAAAAGCTATTTATGTATTAAAATTAATTTTTTTTCATAAAGGGCCTTCTACAAAACATAAAGATCTATAAAATCCAAAAGAAAAAAGCCGAAACCGTTTATCCATTCAAAATATAACAAAAAAATAATTATTCAATCTCCCCCAAATTTAAAAATTCCACCAATTTAAAAATTTGTTTCATAAACTTATTTTTAAAAAAAAGCCTCCCAGTTAGAGGTTTGTTAGAAGGCAAAATTTTGTGCCTTCTTTAAAAGAATAAGAAATTTAAAAGTATTACTCATTATTTACTAAAAAATTATGGTCGTTCCATACCAAGGCATTATTTTTAGTATTAAAAGTAAGAAAAAAAGGAAAAAAAAAAAACGTTACCAAAACTAAACCCTTATCATATTGAAAACTATTACTCAAAAAATTCACCGTTCCGCAGGGACAGAAACCCAAAAGTTCTCATTACAAATAATCCATGGGGGCTTGAAAAAAACCAAAAAAAAATTTTACGATTTAGCAAAAAAAAATCCCATTAAATTTTAAATTTGGTTTATGATTTTTTATAATTAAAACCGGTTTTATTCCGTTCTAAACATTAAAAACAATAAACTTTGCAAGCTCCCCAATATTCAAAAAATTTATTCACTATTTTATCATCCAAAAACAAAACTTTAAAAACAAAACTCTTTTTAAACCATAATTAAAAAAAAGCACCCCAAGGGGCCGTTCTTTTTCCGGCAAACGGTTTTCTATCTAAATTGTTGTTAAACGTTCAAAAAAAAAAAAATTTGCGCATATGGATAAAGACAAGGATCTTTCTAAATTTACCAAAAAAGAAGCAAAAAAATAATGACCGATAAAAAAAAATAGGAAAAAAAAAAATTAAAGGGACCGTAAAACCATGAATTTTAATTATTCAAGCCTCCAGTTAATTTTAATTAAGGTTTAACACGTATTTAGAAAACCAATATTGTAAAAATTGGAAATAAATGGCTCTCCACTAAAAAAAAATAGAGATTAACCACTTTGCTATAAAAACTATTCCTTCTGGAGTTCCAAAAAGGGCAATATAAATATATTTTAAAAAGGCGCGCTTCCTTTTCCCTTTCTAAATTAATTCTACTAAAGACCATATTTAAGAAAAATCTTTTAACCTTTTAAGGTTCTTAATTTCTCTTTTTTTAAAAATTTAAACAAAACCAAATTTATAACAGTGATTGTAATAATCTTATATTTAACTTAACTTAGGTTGCCAAAAAGAATGTAGTATGCGTTGTACAGTGATTGTAATTAAAGTGTGCCACATAGCAATTTTAAGCATTATCTCTGCTCTGGTCTTTTACGAGTCATTAGCGTGCTTGTAAACCATGAGTTTATAAAAAACCGTGCCAACAAAGCCACATTTTAATTAGTCAATTTTTAGCAATTAAAATTCTCTTCTTATCTTTGAACGAGCATAAAAGCGTTGCTTGAACAGTGAGTGTATTAAAACCGTGCACAAAGCACATTAATTAGTCAATTTTTAGCATTACTTCTCTCTCTATCTACCGAGCATTAGCGTTGCTTGTAACAGTGAGTGTATAACCGTGCACAAGCACATTAGTCAATTTTTAGCACGACTTATGTAACGAGCATTAGCAATGCTTTTAGGTATATAAAGCAATATATTACTTTATAGTATATTTTTATCATGTATTTTTATAAACTCATTCTCTGTTTAAACTTAATGTATACCAGGTTACAGCTTATGGTTTAAATCTTAAACTGAAATATTTGACCTTCTAAATCAAGCCCAAAATGACTTCAAAGAAAACTTAATTTATTTCAGTTTTAAACCCCTGACCTTTTTTCGCAACCCAACTCTCTCCACTCTTCACCGTTTCAAT